>OX031021.1:0-697500 GCA_943736025.1 Tenthredo mesomela
ATATCAGGGATATCAGGGATATCGAGGATATCAGGGATATCGAGGATATCAGGGATATCGAGGATATCAGGGATATCAGGGATATGGAGGATATCAGAGATATCGAGGATATCAGGGATATCGAGGATATCAGGGATATCAGGGATATCAGGGATATCAGGGATATCAGGGATATCAGGGATATCAGGGATATCAGGGATATCAGGGATATCAGGGATATCAGGGATATCAGGGATATCAGGGATATCAGGGATATCAGGGATATCACGGATATCAGGGATATCAGGGATATCAGGGATATCAGGGATATCAGGGATATCAGGGATATCAGGGATATCAGGGATATCAGGGATATCAGGGATATCAGGGATATCAGGGATATCAGGGATATCGGGGATATCAGGGATATCAGGGATATCAGGGATATCACGGATATCAGGGATATCAGGGATATCAGGGATATCAGGGATATCAGGGATATCAGGGATATCAGGGATATCAGGGATATCAGGGATATCAGTGATATCAGGGATATCAGGGATATCAGGGATATCAGGTATATCAGGGACATCAAGGATATCAGGGATATCAAGGATATCAGGGATATCAAGAATATCAGGGATATCAGGGATATCAGGGATATCAGGGATATCAAGAATATCAGGGATATCAGGGATATCAGGGATATCAGGGATATCGGGGATATCAAGGATATCAGGAATATCAAGGATATCAGTGATATCAGGGATATCAAGGATATCAGGGATATCAAGGATATCAGGGATATCAAGGATATCAGGGCTATCAAGGATATCAGGGATATCGAGGATATCAGGGATATCGAGGATATCAGGGATATCGAGGATATGAGGGATATCGAGGATATCAGGGATATCGAGGATATCAGGGATATCGATGATATCAGGGATATCGAGGATATCAGGGATATCAAGGATATCAGTGATATCAGGGATATCAGTGATATCAGGGATATCAGGGATATCGAGGATATCAGGGATATCGAGGATATCAGGGATATCGAGGATATCAGGGATATCAGGGATATCGCGGATATCAGGGATATCGAGGATATCAGGGATATCAAGGATATCAGGGATATCAGGGATATCAGGGATATCAGGGATATCAGGGATATCAGGGATATCAGGGATATCAGGGATATCGAGGATATCAGGGATATCGAGGATATCAGGGATATCAGGGATATGGAGGATATCAGAGATATCGAGGATATCAGGGATATCGAGGATAGCAGGGATATCGAGGATATCAGGGATATCGAGGATATCAGGGATATCGAGGATATCAGGGATATCGAGGATATCAGGGATATCGAGGATATCAGGGATATCGAGGATATCAGGGATATCGAGGATAGCAGGGATATCGAGGATATCAGGGATATCGAGGATATCAGGGATATCGAGGATATCAGGGATATCGAGGATATCAGGGATATCGAGGATATCAGGGATATCAGGGATATCAGGGATATCAGGGATATCAGGGATATCAGGGATATCAGGGATATCAGGGATATCAGGGATATCAGTGATATCAGGGATATCAGGGATATCAGGGATATCAGGTATATCAGGGACATCAAGGATATCAGGGATATCAAGGATATCAGGGATATCAAGAATATCAGGGATATCAGGGATATCAGGGATATCAGGGATATCAAGAATATCAGGGATATCAGGGATATCAGGGATATCAGGGATATCGGGGATATCAAGGATATCAGGAATATCAAGGATATCAGTGATATCAGGGATATCAAGGATATCAGGGATATCAAGGATATCAGGGATATCAAGGATATCAGGGCTATCAAGGATATCAGGGATATCGAGGATATCAGGGATATCGAGGATATCAGGGATATCGAGGATATCAGGGATATCGAGGATATCAGGGATATCGATGATATCAGGGATATCGAGGATATCAGGGATATCAAGGATATCAGTGATATCAGGGATATCAGTGATATCAGGGATATCAGGGATATCGAGGATATCAGGGATATCGAGGATATCAGGGATATCGAGGATATCAGGGATATCAGGGATATCGCGGATATCAGGGATATCGAGGATATCAGGGATATCAAGGATATCAGGGATATCAGGGATATCAGGGATATCAGGGATATCAGGGATATCAGGGATATCAGGGATATCAGGGATATCGAGGATATCAGGGATATCGAGGATATCAGGGATATCAGGGATATGGAGGATATCAGAGATATCGAGGATATCAGGGATATCGAGGATAGCAGGGATATCGAGGATATCAGGGATATCGAGGATATCAGGGATATCGAGGATAGCAGGGATATCGAGGATATCAGGGATATCGAGGATATCAGGGATATCGAGGATATCAGGGATATCGAGGATATCAGGGATATCGAGGATATCAGGGATATCGAGGATATCAGGGATATCGGGGATATCGGGGATATCAGGGATATCAGGGATATCGAGGATATCAGGGATATCGAGGATATCAGGGATATCGAGGATATCAGGGATATCGAGGATATCAGGGATATCGAGGATATCAGGGATATCGAGGATATCAGCGATATCGAGGATATCAGGGATATCGAGGATATCAGGGATATCGAGGATATGGAGGATATCAGGGATATCGAGGATATCAGGGATATCGAGGATATCAGGGATATCGAGGATATCAGGGATATCGAGGATATCAGGGATATCAGGGATATGGAGGATATCAGAGATATCGAGGATATCAGGGATATCGAGGATATCAGGGATATCGAGGATATCAGGGATATCGAGGATATCAGGGATATCGAGGATATCAGGGATATCAGGGATATCGAGGATATCAGGGATATCGAGGATATCAGGGATATCGAGGATATCAGGGATATCGAGGATATCAGGGATATCGAGGATATCAGGGATATCGAGGATATCAGGGATATCGAGGATATCAGGGATATCGAGGATATCAGGGATATCGAGGATATCAGGGATATCAGGGATATCGGGGATATCAGGGATATCGGGGATATCAGGGATATCGAGGATATCAGGGATATCGAGGATATCAGGGATATCGAGGATATCAGGGATATCGAGGATATCAGGGATATCGAGGATATCAGGGATATCGAGGATATCAGGGATATCGAGGATATCAGGGATATCGAGGATATCAGGGATATCGAGGATATCGGGGATATCAGGGATATCAGGGATATCGAGGATATCAGGGATATCGAGGATATCAGGGATATCGAGGATATCAGGGATATCGAGGATATCAGGGATATCGAGGATATCAGGGATATCGAGGATATCAGGGATATCGAGGATATCAGGGATATCGAGGATATCAGGGATATCGAGGATATCAGGGATATCGAGGATATCAGCGATATCGAGGATATCAGGGATATCGAGGATATCAGGGATATCGAGGATATGGAGGATATCAGGGATATCGAGGATATCAGGGATATCGAGGATATCAGGGATATCGAGGATATCAGGGATATCGAGGATATCAGGGATATCAGGGATATGGAGGATATCAGAGATATCGAGGATATCAGGGATATCGAGGATATCAGGGATATCGAGGATATCAGGGATATCGAGGATATCAGGGATATCGAGGATATCAGGGATATCGAGGATATCAGGGATATCAGGGATATCGAGGATATCAGGGATATCGAGGATATCAGGGATATCGAGGATATCAGGGATATCGAGGATATCAGGGATATCGAGGATATCAGGGATATCGAGGATATCAGGGATATCGAGGATATCAGGGATATCGAGGATATCAGGGATATCGAGGATATCAGGGATATCGAGGATATCAGGGATATCGAGGATATCAGGGATATCGAGGATATCAGGGATATCGAGGATATCAGCGATATCGAGGATATCAGGGATATCGAGGATATCAGGGATATCGAGGATATGGAGGATATCAGGGATATCGAGGATATCAGGGATATCGAGGATATCAGGGATATCGAGGATATCAGGGATATCGAGGATATCAGGGATATCGAGGATATCAGGGATATCGAGGATATCAGGGATATCGAGGATATCAGGGATATCGAGGATATCAGGGATATCAGGGATATGGAGGATATCAGGGATATCGAGGATATCAGGGATATCGAGGATAGCAGGGATATCGAGGATAGCAGGGATATCGAGGATAGCAGGGATAATCGAGGATATCAGGGATATCGAGGATATCAGGGATATCGAGGATATCAGGGATATCGAGGATATCAGGGATATCGAGGATATCAGGGATATCGAGGATATCAGGGATATCGAGGATATCAGGGATATCGAGGATATCAGGGATATCGAGGATATCAGGGATATCGAGGATATCAGGGATATCGAGGATATCAGGGATATCGAGGATATCAGGGATATCGAGGATATCAGGGATATCGAGGATATCAGGGATATCGAGGATATCAGGGATATCAGGGATATCAGGGATATCAGGGATATCGGGGATATCAGGGATATCGGGGATATCAGGGATATCAGGGATATCGAGGATATCAGGGATATCGAGGATATCAGGGATATCGAGGATATCAGGGATATCGAGGATATCAGGGATATCGAGGATATCAGGGATATCGAGGATATCAGGGATATCGAGGATATCAGGGATATCGAGGATATCAGGGATATCGAGGATATCAGGGATATCGAGGATATCAGGGATATCGAGGATATCAGGGATATCGAGGATATCAGGGATATCGAGGATATCAGGGATATCGAGGATATCAGGGATATCGAGGATATCAGGGATATCGAGGATATCAGGGATATCGAGGATATCAGGGATATCGAGGATATCAGGGATATCAGGGATATCGAGGATATCAGGGATATCGAGGATATCAGGGATATCGAGGATATCAGGGATATCGAGGATATCAGGGATATCAGGGATATCAGGGATATCAGGGATATCAGGGATATCGAGGATATCAGGGATATCGAGGATATCAGGGATATCGAGGATATCAGGGATATCGAGGATATCAGGGATATCAGGGATATGGAGGATATCAGAGATATCGAGGATATCAGGGATATCGAGGATATCAGGGATATCGAGGATATCAGGGATATCGAGGATATCAGGGATATCGAGGATATCAGGGATATCGAAGATATCAGGGATATCGAGGATATCAGGGATATCGAGGATATCAGGGATATCGAGGATATCAGGGATATCAGGGATTTCGAGGATATCAGATATATCGAGGATATCAGGGATATCGAGGATATCAGGGATATCGAGGATATCAGGGATATCGAGGATATCAGGGATATCGAGGATATCAGGGATATCAGGGATATCGAGGATATCAGGGATATCGAGGATATCAGGGATATCGAGGATATCAGGGATATCGAGGATATCAGGGATATCGAGGATATCAGGGATATCGAGGATATCAGGGATATCGAGGATATCAGGGATATCGCGGATATCAGGGATATCAGGGATATCGAGGATATCAGGGATATCGAGGATATCAGGGATATCGAGGATATCAGGGATATCAGAGATATGGAGGATATCAGAGATATCGAGGATATCAGGGATATCGAGGATATCAGGGATATCGAGGATATCAGGGATATCGAGGATATCAGGGATATCGAGGATATCAGGGATATCGAGGATATCAGGGATATCGAAGATATCAGGGATATCGAGGATATCAGGGATATCGAGGATATCAGGGATATCGAGGATATCAGGGATATCGAGGATATCAGGGATATCGAGGATATCAGGGATATCGAGGATATCAGGGATATCGAGGATATCAGGGATATCGAGGATATCAGGGATATCGAGGATATCAGGGATATCGAGGATATCAGGGATATCAGGGATATCAGGGATATCAGGGATATCAGGGATATCAGGGATATCAGGGATATCGAGGATATCAGGGATATCGAGGATATCAGGGATATCGAGGATATCAGGGATATCAGGGATATGGAGGATATCAGAGATATCGAGGATATCAGGGATATCGAGGATATCAGGGATATCAGGGATATCAGGGATATCAGGGATATCAGGGATATCAGGGATATCAGGGATATCAGGGATATCAGGGATATCAGGGATATCAGGGATATCAGGGATATCAGGGATATCAGGGATATCAGGGATATCACGGATATCAGGGATATCAGGGATATCAGGGATATCAGGGATATCAGGGATATCAGGGATATCAGGGATATCAGGGATATCAGGGATATCAGGGATATCAGGGATATCAGGAATATCAGGGATATCGGGGATATCAGGGATATCAGGGATATCAGGGATATCACGGATATCAGGGATATCAGGGATATCAGGGATATCAGGGATATCAGGGATATCAGGGATATCAGGGATATCAGGGATATCAGGGATATCAGGGATATCAGGGATATGGGGGATATCAGGGATATGGGGAATATCAGGGATATCAGGGATATCAGGGATATCAGGGATATCAGGGATATCAGGGATATCAGGGATATCAGGGATATCAGGGATATCAGGGATATCAGGGATATCAGGGATATCAGGGATATCAGGGATATCAGGGATATCAGGGATATCAGGGATATCAGGGATATCAGGGATATCAGGGATATCAGGGATATCAGGGATATCAGGGATATCAGGGATATCAGGGATATCAGGGATATCAGGGATATCAGGGATATCAGGGATATCGGGGATATCAGGGATATCGGGGATATCAGGGATATCGGGGATATCAGGGATATCGGGGATATCAGGGATATCGGGGATATCAGGGATATCGAGGATATCAGGGATATCGAGGATATCAGGGATATCGAGGATATCAGGGATATCGAGGATATCAGGGATATCGAGGATATCAGGGATATCGAGGATATCAGGGATATCGAGGATATCAGGGATATCGAGGATATCAGGGATATCGAGGATATCAGGGATATCGAGGATATCAGGGATATCGAGGATATCAGGGATATCGAGGATATCAGGGATATCGAGGATATCAGGGATATCGAGGATATCAGGGATATCGGGGATATCAGGGATATCGGGGATATCAGGGATATCGAGGATATCAGGGATATCGAGGATATCAGGGATATCGAGGATATCAGGGATATCGAGGATATCAGGGATATCGAGGATATCAGGGATATCGAGGATATCAGGGATATCGAGGATATCAGGGATATCGAGGATATCAGGGATATCGAGGATATCAGGGATATCGAGGATATCAGCGATATCGAGGATATCAGGGATATCGAGGATATCAGGGATATCGAGGATATCAGGGATATCGAGGATATCAGGGATATCAGGGATATGGAGGATATCAGGGATATCGAGGATATCAGGGATATCGAGGATAGCAGGGATATCGAGGATAGCAGGGATATCGAGGATAGCAGGGATAATCGAGGATATCAGGGATATCGAGGATATCAGGGATATCGAGGATATCAGGGATATCGAGGATATCAGGGATATCGAGGATATCAGGGATATCGAGGATATCAGGGATATCGAGGATATCAGGGATATCGAGGATATCAGGGATATCGAGGATATCAGGGATATCGAGGATATCAGGGATATCGAGGATATCAGGGATATCGAGGATATCAGGGATATCGAGGATATCAGGGATATCAGGGATATCAGGGATATCAGGGATATCGGGGATATCAGGGATATCGGGGATATCAGGGATATCGGGGATATCAGGGATATCAGGGATATCGAGGATATCAGGGATATCGAGGATATCAGGGATATCGAGGATATCAGGGATATCGAGGATATCAGGGATATCGAGGATATCAGGGATATCGAGGATATCAGGGATATCGAGGATATCAGGGATATCGAGGATATCAGGGATATCGAGGATATCAGGGATATCGAGGATATCAGGGATATCGAGGATATCAGGGATATCGAGGATATCAGGGATATCGAGGATATCAGGGATATCGAGGATATCAGGGATATCGAGGATATCAGGGATATCGAGGATATCAGGGATATCGAGGATATCAGGGATATCGAGGATATCAGGGATATCGAGGATATCAGGGATATCAGGGATATCGAGGATATCAGGGATATCGAGGATATCAGGGATATCGAGGATATCAGGGATATCGAGGATATCAGGGATATCGAGGATATCAGGGATATCGAGGATATCAGGGATATCAGGGATATCAGGGATATCAGGGATATCAGGGATATCGAGGATATCAGGGATATCGAGGATATCAGGGATATCGAGGATATCAGGGATATCGAGGATATCAGGGATATCAGGGATATGGAGGATATCAGAGATATCGAGGATATCAGGGATATCGAGGATATCAGGGATATCGAGGATATCAGGGATATCGAAGATATCAGGGATATCGAGGATATCAGGGATATCGAGGATATCAGGGATATCAGGGATTTCGAGGATATCAGATATATCGAGGATATCAGGGATATCGAGGATATCAGGGATATCGAGGATATCAGGGATATCGAGGATATCAGGGATATCGAGGATATCAGGGATATCAGGGATATCGAGGATATCAGGGATATCGAGGATATCAGGGATATCGAGGATATCAGGGATATCGAGGATATCAGGGATATCAGGGATATGGAGGATATCAGAGATATCGAGGATATCAGGGATATCGAGGATATCAGGGATATCGAGGATATCAGGGATATCGAGGATATCAGGGATATCGAGGATATCAGGGATATCGAAGATATCAGGGATATCGAGGATATCAGGGATATCGAGGATATCAGGGATATCGAGGATATCAGGGATATCAGGGATTTCGAGGATATCAGATATATCGAGGATATCAGGGATATCGAGGATATCAGGGATATCGAGGATATCAGGGATATCGAGGATATCAGGGATATCGAGGATATCAGGGATATCAGGGATATCGAGGATATCAGGGATATCGAGGATATCAGGGATATCGAGGATATCAGGGATATCGAGGATATCAGGGATATCGAGGATATCAGGGATATCGAGGATATCAGGGATATCGAGGATATCAGGGATATCGCGGATATCAGGGATATCAGGGATATCGAGGATATCAGGGATATCGAGGATATCAGGGATATCGAGGATATCAGGGATATCAGAGATATGGAGGATATCAGAGATATCGAGGATATCAGGGATATCGAGGATATCAGGGATATCGAGGATATCAGGGATATCGAGGATATCAGGGATATCGAGGATATCAGGGATATCGAGGATATCAGGGATATCGAAGATATCAGGGATATCGAGGATATCAGGGATATCGAGGATATCAGGGATATCGAGGATATCAGGGATATCGAGGATATCAGGGATATCGAGGATATCAGGGATATCGAGGATATCAGGGATATCGAGGATATCAGGGATATCGAGGATATCAGGGATATCGAGGATATCAGGGATATCGAGGATATCAGGGATATCAGGGATATCAGGGATATCAGGGATATCAGGGATATCAGGGATATCAGGGATATCGAGGATATCAGGGATATCGAGGATATCAGGGATATCGAGGATATCAGGGATATCAGGGATATGGAGGATATCAGAGATATCGAGGATATCAGGGATATCGAGGATATCAGGGATATCAGGGATATCAGGGATATCAGGGATATCAGGGATATCAGGGATATCAGGGATATCAGGGATATCAGGGATATCAGGGATATCAGGGATATCAGGGATATCAGGGATATCAGGGATATCAGGGATATCACGGATATCAGGGATATCAGGGATATCAGGGATATCAGGGATATCAGGGATATCAGGGATATCAGGGATATCAGGGATATCAGGGATATCAGGGATATCAGGGATATCAGGAATATCAGGGATATCGGGGATATCAGGGATATCAGGGATATCAGGGATATCACGGATATCAGGGATATCAGGGATATCAGGGATATCAGGGATATCAGGGATATCAGGGATATCAGGGATATCAGGGATATCAGGGATATCAGGGATATCAGGGATATGGGGGATATCAGGGATATGGGGAATATCAGGGATATCAGGGATATCAGGGATATCAGGGATATCAGGGATATCAGGGATATCAGGGATATCAGGGATATCAGGGATATCAGGGATATCAGGGATATCAGGGATATCAGGGATATCAGGGATATCAGGGATATCAGGGATATCAGGGATATCAGGGATATCAGGGATATCAGGGATATCAGGGATATCAGGGATATCAGGGATATCAGGGATATCAGGGATATCAGGGATATCAGGGATATCGGGGATATCAGGGATATCGGGGATATCAGGGATATCGGGGATATCAGGGATATCGGGGATATCAGGGATATCGGGGATATCAGGGATATCGGGGATATCAGGGATATCGAGGATATCAGGGATATCGAGGATATCAGGGATATCGAGGATATCAGGGATATCGAGGATATCAGGGATATCGAGGATATCAGGGATATCGAGGATATCAGGGATATCGAGGATATCAGGGATATCGAGGATATCAGGGATATCGAGGATATCAGGGATATCGAGGATATCAGGGATATCGAGGATATCAGGGATATCGAGGATATCAGGGATATCGAGGATATCAGGGATATCGAGGATATCAGGGATATCGAGGATATCAGGGATATCGGGGATATCAGGGATATCGGGGATATCAGGGATATCGAGGATATCAGGGATATCGAGGATATCAGGGATATCGAGGATATCAGGGATATCGAGGATATCAGGGATATCGAGGATATCAGGGATATCGAGGATATCAGGGATATCGAGGATATCAGGGATATCGAGGATATCAGGGATATCGAGGATATCAGGGATATCGAGGATATCAGCGATATCGAGGATATCAGGGATATCGAGGATATCAGGGATATCGAGGATATCAGGGATATCGAGGATATCAGGGATATCAGGGATATGGAGGATATCAGGGATATCGAGGATATCAGGGATATCGAGGATAGCAGGGATATCGAGGATAGCAGGGATATCGAGGATAGCAGGGATAATCGAGGATATCAGGGATATCGAGGATATCAGGGATATCGAGGATATCAGGGATATCGAGGATATCAGGGATATCGAGGATATCAGGGATATCGAGGATATCAGGGATATCGAGGATATCAGGGATATCGAGGATATCAGGGATATCGAGGATATCAGGGATATCGAGGATATCAGGGATATCGAGGATATCAGGGATATCGAGGATATCAGGGATATCGAGGATATCAGGGATATCAGGGATATCAGGGATATCAGGGATATCGGGGATATCAGGGATATCGGGGATATCAGGGATATCGGGGATATCAGGGATATCAGGGATATCGAGGATATCAGGGATATCGAGGATATCAGGGATATCGAGGATATCAGGGATATCGAGGATATCAGGGATATCGAGGATATCAGGGATATCGAGGATATCAGGGATATCGAGGATATCAGGGATATCGAGGATATCAGGGATATCGAGGATATCAGGGATATCGAGGATATCAGGGATATCGAGGATATCAGGGATATCGAGGATATCAGGGATATCGAGGATATCAGGGATATCGAGGATATCAGGGATATCGAGGATATCAGGGATATCGAGGATATCAGGGATATCGAGGATATCAGGGATATCGAGGATATCAGGGATATCAGGGATATCGAGGATATCAGGGATATCGAGGATATCAGGGATATCGAGGATATCAGGGATATCGAGGATATCAGGGATATCGAGGATATCAGGGATATCGAGGATATCAGGGATATCAGGGATATCAGGGATATCAGGGATATCAGGGATATCGAGGATATCAGGGATATCGAGGATATCAGGGATATCGAGGATATCAGGGATATCGAGGATATCAGGGATATCAGGGATATGGAGGATATCAGAGATATCGAGGATATCAGGGATATCGAGGATATCAGGGATATCGAGGATATCAGGGATATCGAAGATATCAGGGATATCGAGGATATCAGGGATATCGAGGATATCAGGGATATCAGGGATTTCGAGGATATCAGATATATCGAGGATATCAGGGATATCGAGGATATCAGGGATATCGAGGATATCAGGGATATCGAGGATATCAGGGATATCGAGGATATCAGGGATATCAGGGATATCGAGGATATCAGGGATATCGAGGATATCAGGGATATCGAGGATATCAGGGATATCGAGGATATCAGGGATATCGAGGATATCAAGGATATCGAGGATATCAGGGATATCGAGGATATCAGGGATATCGCGGATATCAGGGATATCAGGGATATCGAGGATATCAGGGATATCGAGGATATCAGGGATATCGAGGATATCAGGGATATCGAGGATATCAGGGATATCGAGGATATCAGGGATATCGAGGATATCAGGGATATCGAGGATATCAGGGATATCGAGGATATCAGGGATATCGAGGATATCAGGGATATCGAGGATATCAGGGATATCGAGGATATCAGGGATATCGAGGATATCAGGGATATCGAGGATATCAGGGATATCGAGGATATCAGGGATATCGAGGATATCAGGGATATCGAGGATATCAGGGATATCGAGGATATCAGGGATATCGAGGATATCAGGGATATCGAGGATATCAGGGATATCGAGGATATCAGGGATATCGAAGATATCAGGGATATCGAGGATATCAGGGATATCGAAGATATCAGGGATATCGAGGATATCAGGGATATCGAGGATATCAGGGATATCGAGGATATCAGGGATATCAGGGATTTCGAGGATATCAGATATATCGAGGATATCAGGGATATCGAGGATATCAGGGATATCGAGGATATCAGGGATATCGAGGATATCAGGGATATCGAGGATATCAGGGATATCAGGGATATCGAGGATATCAGGGATATCGAGGATATCAGGGATATCGAGGATATCAGGGATATCGAGGATATCAGGGATATCGAGGATATCAGGGATATCGAGGATATCAGGGATATCGAGGATATCAGGGATATCGAGGATATCAGGGATATCGAGGATATCAGGGATATCGCGGATATCAGGGATATCAGGGATATCGAGGATATCAGGGATATCGAGGATATCAGGGATATCGAGGATATCAGGGATATCAGAGATATGGAGGATATCAGAGATATCGAGGATATCAGGGATATCGAGGATATCAGGGATATCGAGGATATCAGGGATATCGAGGATATCAGGGATATCGAGGATATCAGGGATATCGAAGATATCAGGGATATCGAGGATATCAGGGATATCGAGGATATCAGGGATATCGAGGATATCAGGGATATCGAGGATATCAGGGATATCGAGGATATCAGGGATATCGAGGATATCAGGGATATCGAGGATATCAGGGATATCGAGGATATCAGGGATATCAGGGATATCAGGGATATCAGGGATATCAGGGATATCACGGATATCAGGGATATCACGGATATCAGGGATATCAAGGATATCAGGGATATCAGGGATATCAGGGATATCGAGGATATCAGGGATATCGAGGATATCAGGGATATCGAGGATATCAGGGATATCAGGGATATCGAGGATATCAGGGATATCGAGGATATCAGGGATATCGAGGATATCAGGGATATCGAGGATATCAGGGATATCGAGGATATCAAGGATATCGAGGATATCAGGGATATCGAGGATATCAGGGATATCGCGGATATCAGGGATATCAGGGATATCGAGGATATCAGGGATATCGAGGATATCAGGGATATCGAGGATATCAGGGATATCGAGGATATCAGGGATATCGAGGATATCAGGGATATCGAGGATATCAGGGATATCGAGGATATCAGGGATATCGAGGATATCAGGGATATCGAGGATATCAGGGATATCGAGGATATCAGGGATATCGAGGATATCAGGGATATCGAGGATATCAGGGATATCGAGGATATCAGGGATATCGAGGATATCAGGGATATCGAGGATATCAGGGATATCGAGGATATCAGGGATATCGAGGATATCAGGGATATCGAGGATATCAGGGATATCGAGGATATCAGGGATATCGAGGATATCAGGGATATCGAAGATATCAGGGATATCGAGGATATCAGGGATATCGAAGATATCAGGGATATCGAGGATATCAGGGATATCGAGGATATCAGGGATATCGAGGATATCAGGGATATCAGGGATTTCGAGGATATCAGATATATCGAGGATATCAGGGATATCGAGGATATCAGGGATATCGAGGATATCAGGGATATCGAGGATATCAGGGATATCGAGGATATCAGGGATATCAGGGATATCGAGGATATCAGGGATATCGAGGATATCAGGGATATCGAGGATATCAGGGATATCGAGGATATCAGGGATATCGAGGATATCAGGGATATCGAGGATATCAGGGATATCGAGGATATCAGGGATATCGAGGATATCAGGGATATCGAGGATATCAGGGATATCGAGGATATCAGGGATATCGCGGATATCAGGGATATCAGGGATATCGAGGATATCAGGGATATCGAGGATATCAGGGATATCGAGGATATCAGGGATATCAGAGATATGGAGGATATCAGAGATATCGAGGATATCAGGGATATCGAGGATATCAGGGATATCGAGGATATCAGGGATATCGAGGATATCAGGGATATCGAGGATATCAGGGATATCGAAGATATCAGGGATATCGAGGATATCAGGGATATCGAGGATATCAGGGATATCGAGGATATCAGGGATATCGAGGATATCAGGGATATCGAGGATATCAGGGATATCGAGGATATCAGGGATATCGAGGATATCAGGGATATCGAGGATATCAGGGATATCAGGGATATCAGGGATATCAGGGATATCAGGGATATCACGGATATCAGGGATATCACGGATATCAGGGATATCAAGGATATCAGGGATATCAGGGATATCAGGGATATCAGGGATATCAGGGATATCAGGGATATCAGGGATATCAGGGATATCAGGGATATCAGGGATATCAGGGATATCAGGGATATCAGGGATATCAGGGATATCAGGGATATCAGGGATATCAGGGATATCAGGGATATCAGGGATATCAGGGATATCAGGGATATCAGGGATATCAGGGATATCAGGGATATCAGGGATATCAGGGATATCAGGGATATCAGGGATATCAGGGATATCAGGGATATCAGGGATATCAGGGATATCAGGGATATCAGGAATATTAGTGATATCAGGGATATCAGGGATATCAGGGATATCAGGGTCATCAGGGATATCAGGGATATCAGGGATATCAGGGATATCAGGGATATCAGAGATATGGGGGATATCAGGGATATCAAGGATATCAGGGATATCAGGGATATCAGGGATATCGGGGATATCAGGGATATCGGGGAGATCAGGGATATCGGGGATATCAGGGATATCGGGGATATCAGGGATATCAGGGGTATCAGGGATATCAGGGATATCAGGGATATCAGGGATATCGGGGATATCAGGGATATCAGGGATATCAGGGATATCGGGGATATCAGGGATATCAGGGATATCAGGGATATCAGGGATATCAGGGATATCAGGGATATCAGGGATATCAGGGATATCAGGAATACCAGGGATATCAGGGATATCAGGGATATCAGGGATATCAGGGATATCAGGGATATCAGGGATATCAGGGATATCAGGGATATCAGGGATATCAAGGCTATCAGGGATATCAGGGATATCAGGGATATCAGGGATATCAGGGATATAATATCAATGATATTAAGGATATCCAAGGATATCTTATGATCGTCATCGTCACCGTCACCGTAACCGTCACCGTCACCGTCACCGTCACCGTCACCGTCACCGTCACCGTCACCGTCACCGTCACCGCCACCGTCACCGTCACCGTCACCGTCACCGTCACCGTCGGCGTCACCGTCACTGTCACCGTCACCGAAACCAGCACCGCGACCATTATCATCATCATCATCATCATCATCATCATCACCATTATCATCATCATCATCATCACTATCATCCTTACCATCATAACCATCAAGGGATATCATCATAACCATCAATGGATATCATAACCATTAAGGATATCAAGGATATCAAGAATATCAAGGATATCAAGAATATCAAGGATATCAAGGATATCAAGGATATAAAGGATATCCAGGATATCAAGGATATCAGGGATATCAAGGATATCAAGGATATCAGGGATATCAAGGATATCAGGGATATCAAGGATATCAGGGATATCAGGGATATCAGGGATATCAGGGATATCAGGGATATCAGGGATATCAGGGATATCAGGGATATCAGGGATATCAGAGATATCAGGGATATCCAGGATATCAGGGATATCAGGGATATCAGGGATATCAGGGATATCAGGGATATCAGGGATATCAGGGATATCAGGGATATCAGGGATATCAGTGATATCAGGGATATCAGGGATATCAGGGATATCAGGTATATCAGGGACATCAAGGATATCAGGGATATCAAGGATATCAGGGATATCAAGAATATGAGGGATATCAGGGATATCAGGGATATCAGGGATATCAAGAATATCAGGGATATCAGGGATATCAGGGATATCAGGGATATCGGGGATATCAAGGATATCAGGAATATCAAGGATATCAGTGATATCAGGGATATCAAGGATATCAGGGATATCAAGGATATCAGGGATATCAAGGATATCAGGGCTATCAAGGATATCAGGGATATCGAGGATATCAGGGATATCGAGGATATCAGGGATATCGAGGATATCAGGGATATCGAGGATATCAGGGATATCGATGATATCAGGGATATCGAGGATATCAGGGATATCAAGGATATCAGTGATATCAGGGATATCAGTGATATCAGGGATATCAGGGATATCGAGGATATCAGGGATATCGAGGATATCAGGGATATCGAGGATATCAGGGATATCAGGGATATCGCGGATATCAGGGATATCGAGGATATCAGGGATATCAAGGATATCAGGGATATCAGGGATATCAGGGATATCAGGGATATCAGGGATATCAGGGATATCAGGGATATCAGGGATATCGAGGATATCAGGGATATCGAGGATATCAGGGATATCGAGGATATCAGGGATATCGAGGATATCAGGGATATCAGGGATATGGAGGATATCAGAGATATCGAGGATATCAGGGATATCGAGGATAGCAGGGATATCGAGGATATCAGGGATATCGAGGATATCAGGGATATCGAGGATATCAGGGATATCGAGGATATCAGGGATATCGAGGATATCAGGGATATCGAGGATATCAGGGATATCGAGGATAGCAGGGATATCGAGGATATCAGGGATATCGAGGATATCAGGGATATCGAGGATATCAGGGATATCGAGGATATCAGGGATATCGAGGATATCGGGGATATCGAGGATATCGGGGATATCAGGGATATCAGGGATATCGAGGATATCAGGGATATCGAGGATATCAGGGATATCGAGGATATCAGGGATATCGAGGATATCAGGGATATCGAGGATATCAGGGATATCGAGGATATCAGGGATATCGAGGATATCAGGGATATCGAGGATATCAGGGATATCGAGGATATCAGCGATATCGAGGATATCAGGGATATCGAGGATATCAGGGATATCGAGGATATGGAGGATATCAGGGATATCGAGGATATCAGGGATATCGAGGATATCAGGGATATCGAGGATATCAGGGATATCAGGGATATGGAGGATATCAGAGATATCGAGGATATCAGGGATATCGAGGATATCAGGGATATCGAGGATATCAGGGATATCGAGGATATCAGGGATATCGAGGATATCAGGGATATCGAGGATATCAGGGATATCGAGGATATCAGGGATATCGAGGATATCAGGGATATCAGGGATATCGAGGATATCAGGGATATCGAGGATATCAGGGATATCGAGGATATCAGGGATATCGAGGATATCAGGGATATCGAGGATATCAGGGATATCGAGGATATCAGGGATATCGAGGATATCAGGGATATCGAGGATATCAGGGATATCGAGGATATCAGGGATATCGAGGATATCAGGGATATCAGGGATATCGGGGATATCAGGGATATCGGGGATATCAGGGATATCGAGGATATCAGGGATATCGAGGATATCAGGGATATCGAGGATATCAGGGATATCGAGGATATCAGGGATATCGAGGATATCAGGGATATCGAGGATATCAGGGATATCGAGGATATCAGGGATATCGAGGATATCAGGGATATCGAGGATATCAGGGATATCGAGGATATCAGGGATATCGAGGATATCAGGGATATCGAGGATATCAGGGATATCAGGGATATCAGGGATATCGAGGATATCAGGGATATCGAGGATATCAGGGATATCGAGGATATCAGGGATATCGAGGATATCAGGGATATCGAGGATATCAGGGATATCGAGGATATCAGGGATATCGAGGATATCAGGGATATCGAGGATATCAGGGATATCGAGGATATCAGGGATATCGAGGATATCAGGGATATCGAGGATATCAGGGATATCGAGGATATCAGCGATATCGAGGATATCAGGGATATCGAGGATATCAGGGATATCGAGGATATGGAGGATATCAGGGATATCGAGGATATCAGGGATATCGAGGATATCAGGGATATCGAGGATATCAGGGATATCGAGGATATCAGGGATATCGAGGATATCAGGGATATCGAGGATATCAGGGATATCAGGGATATGGAGGATATCAGGGATATCGAGGATATCAGGGATATCGAGGATAGCAGGGATATCGAGGATAGCAGGGATATCGAGGATAGCAGGGATAATCGAGGATATCAGGGATATCGAGGATATCAGGGATATCGAGGATATCAGGGATATCGAGGATATCAGGGATATCGAGGATATCAGGGATATCGAGGATATCAGGGATATCGAGGATATCAGGGATATCGAGGATATCAGGGATATCGAGGATATCAGGGATATCGAGGATATCAGGGATATCGAGGATATCAGGGATATCGAGGATATCAGGGATATCGAGGATATCAGGGATATCGAGGATATCAGGGATATCAGGGATATCAGGGATATCAGGGATATCGGGGATATCAGGGATATCGGGGATATCAGGGATATCGGGGATATCAGGGATATCGGGGATATCGAGGATATCAGGGATATCGAGGATATCAGGGATATCGAGGATATCAGGGATATCGAGGATATCAGGGATATCGAGGATATCAGGGATATCGAGGATATCAGGGATATCGAGGATATCAGGGATATCGAGGATATCAGGGATATCGAGGATATCAGGGATATCGAGGATATCAGGGATATCGAGGATATCAGGGATATCGAGGATATCAGGGATATCGAGGATATCAGGGATATCAGGGATATCGAGGATATCAGGGATATCGAGGATATCAGGGATATCGAGGATATCAGGGATATCGAGGATATCAGGGATATCAGGGATATCAGGGATATCAGGGATATCAGGGATATCGAGGATATCAGGGATATCGAGGATATCAGGGATATCGAGGATATCAGGGATATCGAGGATATCAGGGATATCAGGGATATGGAGGATATCAGAGATATCGAGGATATCAGGGATATCGAGGATATCAGGGATATCGAGGATATCAGGGATATCGAGGATATCAGGGATATCGAGGATATCAGGGATATCGAAGATATCAGGGATATCGAGGATATCAGGGATATCGAGGATATCAGGGATATCGAGGATATCAGGGATATCAGGGATTTCGAGGATATCAGATATATCGAGGATATCAGGGATATCGAGGATATCAGGGATATCGAGGATATCAGGGATATCGAGGATATCAGGGATATCAGGGATATCGAGGATATCAGGGATATCGAGGATATCAGGGATATCGAGGATATCAGGGATATCGAGGATATCAGGGATATCGAGGATATCAGGGATATCGAGGATATCAGGGATATCGAGGATATCAGGGATATCGCGGATATCAGGGATATCAGGGATATCGAGGATATCAGGGATATCGAGGATATCAGGGATATCGAGGATATCAGGGATATCAGAGATATGGAGGATATCAGAGATATCGAGGATATCAGGGATATCGAGGATATCAGGGATATCGAGGATATCAGGGATATCGAGGATATCAGGGATATCGAGGATATCAGGGATATCGAGGATATCAGGGATATCGAAGATATCAGGGATATCGAGGATATCAGGGATATCGAGGATATCAGGGATATCGAGGATATCAGGGATATCGAGGATATCAGGGATATCGAGGATATCAGGGATATCGAGGATATCAGGGATATCGAGGATATCAGGGATATCGAGGATATCAGGGATATCGAGGATATCAGGGATATCAGGGATATCAGGGATATCAGGGATATCAGGGATATCAGGGATATCAGGGATATCGAGGATATCAGGGATATCGAGGATATCAGGGATATCGAGGATATCAGGGATATCAGGGATATGGAGGATATCAGAGATATCGAGGATATCAGGGATATCGAGGATATCAGGGATATCAGGGATATCAGGGATATCAGGGATATCAGGGATATCAGGGATATCAGGGATATCAGGGATATCAGGGATATCAGGGATATCAGGGATATCAGGGATATCAGGGATATCAGGGATATCAGGGATATCAGGGATATCAGGGATATCAGGGATATCAGGAATATTAGTGATATCAGGGATATCAGGGATATCAGGGATATCAGGGTCATCAGGGATATCAGGGATATCAGGGATATCAGGGATATCAGGGATATCAGAGATATGGGGGATATCAGGGATATAAGGATATCAGGGATATCAGGGATATCAGGGATATCGGGGATATCAGGGATATCGGGGAGATCAGGGATATCGGGGATATCAGGGATATCAGGGGTATCAGGGATATCAGGGATATCGGGGATATCAGGGATATCGGGGATATCAGGGATATCAGGGATATCAGGGATATCGGGGATATCAGGGATATCAGGGATATCAGGGATATCAGGGATATCAGGGATATCGAGGATATCAGGGATATCGAGGATATCAGGGATATCGAGGATATCAGGGATATCGAGGATATCAGGGATATCGAGGATATCAGGGATATCGAGGATATCAGGGATATCGAGGATATCAGGGATATCGAGGATATCAGGGATATCGAGGATATCAGGGATATCGAGGATATCAGGGATATCGAGGATATCAGGGATATCGAGGATATCAGGGATATCGAGGATATCAGGGATATCGAGGATATCAGGGATATCGAGGATATCAGGGATATCGAGGATATCAGGGATATCGAGGATATCAGGGATATCGAGGATATCAGGGATATCGAGGATATCAGGGATATCAGGGATATCGAGGATATCAGGGATATCGAGGATATCAGGGATATCAGGGATATCAGGGATATCAGGGATATCAGGGATATCAGGGATATCACGGATATCAGGGATATCAGGGATATCAGGAATATCAGGGATATCAGGGATATCAGGGATATCAGGGATATCAGGGATATCAGGGATATCAGGGATATCAGGGATATCAGGGATATCAGGGATATCAGGGATATCAGGGATATCAGGGATATCAGGGATATCAGGGATATCAGGGATATCAGGGATATCAGGGATATCAGGGATATCAGGGATATCAGGGATATCAGGGATATCAGGGATATCAGGGATATCAGGGATATCAGGGATATCAGGGATATCAGGGATATCAGGGATATCAGGGATATCAGGGATATCAGGGATATCAGGGATATCAGGGATATCAGGGATATCAGGGATATCACGGATATCAGGGATATCAGGGATATCAGGATATCAGGGATATCAGGGATATCAGGGATATCAGGGATATCAGGGATATCAGGGATATCAGGGATATCAGGGATATCAGGGATATCAGGGATATCGGGATATCAGGGATATCAGGGATATCAGGGATATCAGGGATATCAGGGATATCAGGGATATCAGGGATATCAGGGATATCAGGGATATCAGGATATCAGGGATATCAGGGATATCAGGGATATCAGGGATATCAGGGATATCAGGGATATCAGGGATATCAGGGATATGGGGGATATCAGGAATATGGGGAATATCAGGGATATCAGGGATATCAGGGATATCACGGATATCAGGGATATCGGGGATATCAGGGATATCAGGGATATCAGGGATATCAGGGATATCAGGGATATCAGGGATATCAGGGATATCAGGGATATCAGGGATATCAGGGATATCAGGGATATCAGGGATATCAGGGATATCAGGGATATCAGGGATATCAGGGATATCAGGGATATCAGAGATATGGGGGATATCAGGGATATCAGGGATATCAGGGATATCAGGGATATCAGGGATATCAGGGATATCAGGGATATCAGGGATATCAGGGATATCAGGGATATCAGGGATATCAGGGATATCAGGGATATCAGGGATATCAGGGATATCAGGGATATCAGGGATATCAGGGATATCAGGGATATCAGGGATATCAGGGATATCAGGAATATTAGTGATATCAGGGATATCAGGGATATCAGGGATATCAGGGTCATCAGGGATATCAGGGATATCAGGGATATCAGGGATATCAGGGATATCAGAGATATGGGGGATATCAGGGATATCAAGGATATCAGGGATATCAGGGATATCAGGGATATCGGGGATATCAGGGATATCGGGGAGATCAGGGATATCGGGGATATCAGGGATATCAGGGGTATCAGGGATATCAGGGATATCGGGGATATCAGGGATATCGGGGATATCAGGGATATCAGGGATATCAGGGATATCGGGGATATCAGGGATATCAGGGATATCAGGGATATCAGGGATATCAGGGATATCAGGGATATCAGGGATATCAGGGATATCAGGGATATCAGGGATATCAGGGATATCAGGGATATCAGGGATATCAGGGATATCAGGGATATCAGGGATATCAGGGATATCAGGGATATCAGGGATATCAGGGATATCACGGATATCAGGGATATCAGGGATATCAGGGATATCAGGGATATCAGGGATATCAGGGATATCAGGGATATGGGGGATATCAGGGATATGGGGAATATCAGGGATATCAGGGATATCAGGGATATCAGGGATATCAGGGATATCAGGGATATCAGGGATATCAGGGATATCAGGGATATCAGGGATATCAGGGATATCAGGGATATCAGGGATATCAGGGATATCAGGGATATCAGGGATATCAGGGATATCAGGGATATCAGGGATATCAGGGATATCAGGGATATCAGGGATATCAGGGATATCAGGGATATCAGGGATATGGGGGATATCAGGGATATGGGGAATATCAGGGATATCAGGGATATCAGGGATATCACGGATATCAGGGATATCAGGGATATCACGGATATCAGGGATATCAGGGATATCAGGAATATCAGGGATATCAGGGATATCAGGGATATCAGGGATATCAGGGATATCAGGGATATCAGGGATATCAGGGATATCAGGGATATCAGGGATATCGGGGATATCAGGGATATCAGGGATATCAGGGATATCAGGGATATCAGGGATATCAGGGATATCAGGGATATCAGGGATATCAGGGATATCAGGATATCAGGGATATCAGGGATATCAGGGATATCAGGGATATCAGGGATATCAGGGATATCAGGGATATCAGGGATATGGGGGATATCAGGAATATGGGGAATATCAGGGATATCAGGGATATCAGGGATATCACGGATATCAGGGATATCGGGGATATCAGGGATATCAGGGATATCAGGGATATCAGGGATATCAGGGATATCAGGGATATCAGGGATATCAGGGATATCAGGGATATCAGGGATATCAGGGATATCAGGGATATCAGGGATATCAGGGATATCAGGGATATCAGGGATATCAGGGATATCAGAGATATGGGGGATATCAGGGATATCAGGGATATCAGGGATATCAGGGATATCAGGGATATCAGGGATATCAGGGATATCAGGGATATCAGGGATATCAGGGATATCAGGGATATCAGGGATATCAGGGATATCAGGGATATCAGGGATATCAGGGATATCAGGGATATCAGGGATATCAGGGATATCAGGGATATCAGGGATATCAGGAATATTAGTGATATCAGGGATATCAGGGATATCAGGGATATCAGGGTCATCAGGGATATCAGGGATATCAGGGATATCAGGGATATCAGGGATATCAGAGATATGGGGGATATCAGGGATATCAAGGATATCAGGGATATCAGGGATATCAGGGATATCGGGGATATCAGGGATATCGGGGAGATCAGGGATATCGGGGATATCAGGGATATCAGGGGTATCAGGGATATCAGGGATATCGGGGATATCAGGGATATCGGGGATATCAGGGATATCAGGGATATCAGGGATATCGGGGATATCAGGGATATCAGGGATATCAGGGATATCAGGGATATCAGGGATATCAGGGATATCAGGGATATCAGGGATATCAGGGATATCAGGGATATCAGGGATATCAGGGATATCAGGGATATCAGGGATATCAGGGATATCAGGGATATCAGGGATATCAGGGATATCAGGGATATCAGGGATATCACGGATATCAGGGATATCAGGGATATCAGGGATATCAGGGATATCAGGGATATCAGGGATATCAGGGATATGGGGGATATCAGGGATATGGGGAATATCAGGGATATCAGGGATATCAGGGATATCAGGGATATCAGGGATATCAGGGATATCAGGGATATCAGGGATATCAGGGATATCAGGGATATCAGGGATATCAGGGATATCAGGGATATCAGGGATATCAGGGATATCAGGGATATCAGGGATATCAGGGATATCAGGGATATCAGGGATATCAGGGATATCAGGGATATCAGGGATATCAGGGATATCAGGGATATGGGGGATATCAGGGATATGGGGAATATCAGGGATATCAGGGATATCAGGGATATCACGGATATCAGGGATATCAGGGATATCAGGGATATCAGGGATATCAGGGATATCAGGAATATTAGTGATATCAGGGATATCAGGGATATCAGGGATATCAGGGTCATCAGGGATATCAGGGATATCAGGGATATCAGGGATATCAGGGATATCAGAGATATGGGGGATATCAGGGATATCAAGGATATCAGGGATATCAGGGATATCAGGGATATCGGGGATATCAGGGATATCGGGGAGATCAGGGATATCGGGGATATCAGGGATATCAGGGATATCAGGAATATTAGTGATATCAGGGATATCAGGGATATCAGGGATATCAGGGTCATCAGGGATATCAGGGATATCAGGGATATCAGGGATATCAGGGATATCAGAGATATGGGGGATATCAGGGATATCAAGGATATCAGGGATATCAGGGATATCAGGGATATCGGGGATATCAGGGATATCGGGGAGATCAGGGATATCGGGGATATCAGGGATATCGGGGATATCAGGGATATCGGGGATATCAGGGATATCGGGGATATCAGGGATATCAGGGATATCGAGGATATCAGGGATATCGAGGATATCAGGGATATCGAGGATATCAGGGATATCGAGGATATCAGGGATATCGAGGATATCAGGGATATCGAGGATATCAGGGATATCGAGGATATCAGGGATATCGAGGATATCAGGGATATCGAGGATATCAGGGATATCGAGGATATCAGGGATATCGAGGATATCAGGGATATCGAGGATATCAGGGATATCGAGGATATCAGGGATATCGAGGATATCAGGGATATCGAGGATATCAGGGATATCGAGGATATCAGGGATATCGAGGATATCAGGGATATCGAGGATATCAGGGATATCGAGGATATCAGGGATATCGAGGATATCAGGGATATCGAGGATATCAGGGATATCGAGGATATCAGGGATATCGAGGATATCAGGGATATCGAGGATATCAGGGATATCGAGGATATCAGGGATATCGAGGATATCAGGGATATCGAGGATATCAGGGATATCGAGGATATCAGGGATATCGAGGATATCAGGGATATCGAGGATATCAGGGATATCGAAGATATCAGGGATATCGAGGATATCAGGGATATCGAGGATATCAGGGATATCGAGGATATCAGGGATATCGAGGATATCAGGGATATCGAGGATATCAGGGATATCGAGGATATCAGGGATATCGAGGATATCAGGGATATCGAGGATATCAGGGATATCGAGGATATCAGGGATATCAGGGATATCAGGGATATCGAGGATATCAGGGATATCGAGGATATCAGGGATATCGAGGATATCAGGGATATCAGAGATATGGAGGATATCAGAGATATCGAGGATATCAGGGATATCGAGGATATCAGGGATATCGAGGATATCAGGGATATCGAGGATATCAGGGATATCGAGGATATCAGGGATATCGAGGATATCAGGGATATCGAAGATATCAGGGATATCGAGGATATCAGGGATATCGAGGATATCAGGGATATCGAGGATATCAGGGATATCGAGGATATCAGGGATATCGAGGATATCAGGGATATCAAGGATATCAGGGATATCGAGGATATCAGGGATATCGAGGATATCAGGGATATCAGGGATATCAGGGATATCAGGGATATCAGGGATATCAGGGATATCAGGGATATCGAGGATATCGAGGATATCAGGGATATCGAGGATATCAGGGATATCGAGGATATCAGGGATATCGAGGATATCAGGGATATCGAGGATATCAGGGATATCAGGGATATCAGGGATATCAGGGATATCAGGGATATCAGGAATATTAGTGATATCAGGGATATCAGGGATATCAGGGATATCAGGGTCATCAGGGATATCAGGGATATCAGGGATATCAGGGATATCAGGGATATCAGAGATATGGGGGATATCAGGGATATCAAGGATATCAGGGATATCAGGGATATCAGGGATATCGGGGATATCAGGGATATCGTGGAGATCAGGGATATCGGGGATATCAGGGATATCGGGGATATCAGGGATATCAGGGGTATCAGGGATATCAGGGATATCAGGGATATCAGGGATATCGGGGATATCAGGGATATCAGGGATATCAGGGATATCGGGGATATCAGGGATATCAGGGATATCAGGGATATCAGGGATATCAGGGATATCAGGGATATCAGGGATATCAGGGATATCAGGAATACCAGGGATATCAGGGATATCAGGGATATCAGGGATATCAGGGATATCAGGGATATCAGGGATATCAGGGATATCAGGGATATCAGGGATATCAAGGCTATCAGGGATATCAGGGATATCAGGGATATCAGGGATATCAGGGATATAATATCAATGATATTAAGGATATCCAAGGATATCTTATGATCGTCATCGTCACCGTCACCGTAACCGTCACCGTCACCGTCACCGTCACCGTCACCGTCACCGTCACCGTCACCGTCACCGTCACCGTCACCGCCACCGTCACCGTCACCGTCACCGTCACCGTCACCGTCACCGTCACCGTCGGCGTCACCGTCACTGTCACCGTCACCGAAACCAGCACCGCGACCATTATCATCATCATCATCATCATCATCATCATCACCATTATCATCATCATCATCATCACTATCATCCTTACCATCATAACCATCAAGGGATATCATCATAACCATCAATGGATATCATAACCATCAAGGATATCAAGGATATCAAGAATATCAAGGATATCAAGAATATCAAGGATATCAAGGATATCAAGGATATAAAGGATATCCAGGATATCAAGGATATCAGGGATATCAAGGATATCAAGGATATCAGGGATATCAAGGATATCAGGGATATCAAGGATATCAGGGATATCAAGGATATCAGGGATATCAGGGATATCAGGGATATCAGGGATATCAGGGATATCAGGGATATCAGGGATATCAGGGATATCAGGGATATCAGAGATATCAGGGATATCCAGGATATCAGGGATATCAGGGATATCAGGGATATCAGGGATATCAGGGATATCAGGGATATCAGGGATATCAGGGATATCAGGGATATCAGTGATATCAGGGATATCAGGGATATCAGGGATATCAGGTATATCAGGGACATCAAGGATATCAGGGATATCAAGGATATCAGGGATATCAAGAATATCAGGGATATCAGGGATATCAAGGATATCAGGGATATCAAGAATATCAGGGATATCAGGGATATCAGGGATATCAGGGATATCGGGGATATCAAGGATATCAGGAATATCAAGGATATCAGTGATATCAGGGATATCAAGGATATCAGGGATATCAAGGATATCAGGGATATCAAGGATATCAGGGCTATCAAGGATATCAGGGATATCGAGGATATCAGGGATATCGAGGATATCAGGGATATCGAGGATATCAGGGATATCGAGGATATCAGGGATATCGATGATATCAGGGATATCGAGGATATCAGGGATATCAAGGATATCAGTGATATCAGGGATATCAGTGATATCAGGGATATCAGTGATATCAGGGATATCAGGGATATCGAGGATATCAGGGATATCGAGGATATCAGGGATATCGAGGATATCAGGGATATCAGGGATATCGCGGATATCAGGGATATCGAGGATATCAGGGATATCAGGGATATCAGGGATATCAGGGATATCAGGGATATCAGGGATATCGAGGATATCAGGGATATCGAGGATATCAGGGATATCGAGGATATCAGGGATATCAGGGATATGGAGGATATCAGAGATATCGAGGATATCAGGGATATCGAGGATAGCAGGGATATCGAGGATATCAGGGATATCGAGGATATCAGGGATATCGAGGATATCAGGGATATCGAGGATATCAGGGATATCGAGGATATCAGGGATATCGAGGATATCAGGGATATCGAGGATAGCAGGGATATCGAGGATATCAGGGATATCGAGGATATCAGGGATATCGAGGATATCAGGGATATCGAGGATATCAGGGATATCGAGGATATCGGGGATATCAGGGATATCAGGGATATCGAGGATATCAGGGATATCGAGGATATCAGGGATATCGAGGATATCAGGGATATCGAGGATATCAGGGATATCGAGGATATCAGGGATATCGAGGATATCAGGGATATCGAGGATATCAGGGATATCGAGGATATCAGCGATATCGAGGATATCAGGGATATCGAGGATATCAGGGATATCGAGGATATGGAGGATATCAGGGATATCGAGGATATCAGGGATATCGAGGATATCAGGGATATCGAGGATATCAGGGATATCGAGGATATCAGGGATATCAGGGATATGGAGGATATCAGAGATATCGAGGATATCAGGGATATCGAGGATATCAGGGATATCGAGGATATCAGGGATATCGAGGATATCAGGGATATCGAGGATATCAGGGATATCGAGGATATCAGGGATATCGAGGATATCAGGGATATCAGGGATATCGAGGATATCAGGGATATCGAGGATATCAGGGATATCGAGGATATCAGGGATATCGAGGATATCAGGGATATCGAGGATATCAGGGATATCGAGGATATCAGGGATATCGAGGATATCAGGGATATCGAGGATATCAGGGATATCGAGGATATCAGGGATATCGAGGATATCGGGGATATCAGGGATATCGGGGATATCAGGGATATCGGGGATATCAGGGATATCGGGGATATCAGGGATATCGAGGATATCAGGGATATCGAGGATATCAGGGATATCGAGGATATCAGGGATATCGAGGATATCAGGGATATCGAGGATATCAGGGATATCGAGGATATCAGGGATATCGAGGATATCAGGGATATCGAGGATATCAGGGATATCGAGGATATCAGGGATATCGAGGATATCAGGGATACCGAGGATATCAGGGATATCGAGGATATCAGGGATATCGAGGATATCAGGGATATCGAGGATATCAGGGATATCGAGGATATCAGGGATATCGAGGATATCAGGGATATCGAGGATATCAGGGATATCGAGGATATCAGCGATATCGAGGATATCAGGGATATCGAGGATATCAGGGATATCGAGGATATCAGGGATATCGAGGATATCAGGGATATCGAGGATATCAGGGATATCGAGGATATCAGGGATATCGAGGATATCAGGGATATCGAGGATATCAGGGATATCGAGGATATCAGGGATATCGAGGATATCAGGGATATCGAGGATATCAGGGATATCGAGGATATCAGGGATATCGAGGATATCAGGGATATCGAGGATATCAGGGATATCGAGGATATCAGGGATATCGAGGATATCAGGGATATCGAAGATATCAGGGATATCGAGGATATCAGGGATATCGAGGATATCAGGGATATCGAGGATATCAGGGATATCGAGGATATCAGGGATATCGAGGATATCAGGGATATCGAGGATATCAGGGATATCGAGGATATCAGGGATATCAGGGATATCAGGGATATCAGGGATATCAGGGATATCGAGGATATCAGGGATATCGAGGATATCAGGGATATCGAGGATATCAGGGATATCAGAGATATGGAGGATATCAGAGATATCGAGGATATCAGGGATATCGAGGATATCAGGGATATCGAGGATATCAGGGATATCGAGGATATCAGGGATATCGAGGATATCAGGGATATCGAGGATATCAGGGATATCGAGGATATCAGGGATATCGAAGATATCAGGGATATCGAGGATATCAGGGATATCGAGGATATCAGGGATATCGAGGATATCAGGGATATCGAGGATATCAGGGATATCGAGGATATCAGGGATATCGAGGATATCAGGGATATCGAGGATATCAGGGATATCGAGGATATCAGGGATATCGAGGATATCAGGGATATCGAGGATATCAGGGATATCAGGGATATCAGGGATATCAGGGATATCAGGGATATCAGGGATATCAGGGATATCGAGGATATCGAGGATATCAGGGATATCGAGGATATCAGGGATATCGAGGATATCAGGGATATCGAGGATATCAGGGATATCGAGGATATCAGGGATATCGAGGATATCAGGGATATCGAGGATATCAGGGATATCGAGGATATCAGGGATATCGAGGATATCAGGGATATCAGGGATATCAGGGATATCAGGGATATCAGGGATATCAGGGATATCAGGGATATCGAGGATATCAGGGATATCGAGGATATCAGGGATATCGAGGATATCAGGGATATCGAGGATATCAGGGATATCGAAGATATCAGGGATATCGAGGATATCAGGGATATCGAGGATATCAGGGATATCGAGGATATCAGGGATATCGAGGATATCAGGGATATCGAGGATATCAGGGATATCGAGGATATCAGGGATATCGAGGATATCAGGGATATCGAGGATATCAGGGATATCGAGGATATCAGGGATATCAGGGATATCAGGGATATCAGGGATATCAGGGATATCAGGGATATCAGGGATATCGAGGATATCGAGGATATCAGGGATATCGAGGATATCAGGGATATCGAGGATATCAGGGATATCGAGGATATCAGGGATATCGAGGATATCAGGGATATCGAGGATATCAGGGATATCGAGGATATCAGGGATATCGAGGATATCAGGGATATCAGGGATATCAGGGATATCAGGGATATCAGGGATATCAGGGATATCAGGGATATCGAGGATATCAGGGATATCGAGGATATCAGGGATATCGAGGATATCAGGGATATCAGGGATATGGAGGATATCAGAGATATCGAGGATATCAGGGATATCGAGGATATCAGGGATATCAGGGATATCAGGGATATCAGGGATATCAGGGATATCAGGGATATCAGGGATATCAGGGATATCAGGGATATCAGGGATATCAGGGATATCAGGGATATCAGGGATATCAGGGATATCAGGGATATCAGGATATCAGGGATATCAGGGATATCAGGGATATCAGGGATATCAGGGATATCAGGGATATCAGGGATATCAGGGATATCAGGGATATCAGGGATATCAGGGATATCAGGGATATCAGGGATATCAGGGATATCAGGGATATCAGGGATATCAGGGATATCAGGGATATCAGGGATATCAGGGATATCAGGGATATCAGGGATATCAGGGATATCAGGGATATCAGGGATATCAGGGATATCAGGGATATCAGGGATATCAGGGATATCAGGGATATCAGGGATATCAGGGATATCAGGGATATCAGGGATATCAGGGATATCAGGGATATCAGGGATATCAGGGATATCAGGGATATCAGGGATATCAGGGATATCAGGGATATCAGGGATATCAGGAATATCAGGGATATCAGGAATATCAGGGATATCAGGGATATCAGGGATATCAGGGATATCAGGGATATCAGGGATATCAGGGATATCAGGGATATCAGGGATATCAGGGATATCAGGGATATCAGGGATATCAGGGATATCAGGGATATCAGGGATATCAGGGATATCAGGGATATCAGGGATATCAGGGATATCAGGGATATCAGGGATATCAGGGATATCAGGGATATCAGGGATATCAGGGATATCAGGGATATCAGAGATATGGGGGATATCAGGGATATCAGGGATATCAGGGATATCAGGGATATCACGGATATCAGGGATATCACGGATATCAGGGATATCACGGATATCAGGGATATCAGGGATATCAGGGATATCAGGGATATCAGGGATATCAGGGATATCAGGGATATCAGGGATATCAGGGATATCAGGGATATCAGGGATATCACGGATATCAGGGATATCACGGATATCAGGGATATCAAGGATATCAGGGATATCAGGGATATCAGGGATATCAGGGATATCAGGGATATCAGGGATATCAGGGATATCAGGGATATCAGGGATATCAGGGATATCAGGGATATCAGGGATATCAGGGATATCAGGGATATCAGGGATATCAGGGATATCAGGGATATCAGGGATATCAGGGATATCAGGGATATCAGGGATATCAGGGATATCAGGGATATCAGGGATATCAGGGATATCAGGGATATCAGGGATATCAGGGATATCAGGGATATCAGGGATATCAGGGATATCAGGGATATCAGGGATATCAGGGATATCAGGGATATCAGGGATATCAGGGATATCAGGAATATTAGTGATATCAGGGATATCAGGGATATCAGGGATATCAGGGTCATCAGGGATATCAGGGATATCAGGGATATCAGAGATATGGGGGATATCAGGGATATCAAGGATATCAGGGATATCAGGGATATCAGGGATATCGGGGATATCAGGGATATCGGGGAGATCAGGGATATCGGGGATATCAGGGATATCGGGGATATCAGGGATATCAGGGGTATCAGGGATATCAGGGATATCAGGGATATCAGGGATATCGGGGATATCAGGGATATCAGGGATATCAGGGATATCGGGGATATCAGGGATATCAGGGATATCAGGGATATCAGGGATATCAGGGATATCAGGGATATCAGGGATATCAGGGATATCAGGAATACCAGGGATATCAGGGATATCAGGGATATCAGGGATATCAGGGATATCAGGGATATCAGGGATATCAGGGATATCAGGGATATCAGGGATATCAAGGCTATCAGGGATATCAGGGATATCAGGGATATCAGGGATATCAGGGATATAATATCAATGATATTAAGGATATCCAAGGATATCTTATGATCGTCATCGTCACCGTCACCGTAACCGTCACCGTCACCGTCACCGTCACCGTCACCGTCACCGTCACCGTCACCGTCACCGTCACCGTCACCGTCACCGCCACCGTCACCGTCACCGTCACCGTCACCGTCACCGTCGGCGTCACCGTCACTGTCACCGTCACCGAAACCAGCACCGCGACCATTATCATCATCATCATCATCATCATCATCATCACCATTATCATCATCATCATCATCACTATCATCCTTACCATCATAACCATCAAGGGATATCATCATAACCATCAATGGATATCATAACCATCAAGGATATCAAGGATATCAAGAATATCAAGGATATCAAGAATATCAAGGATATCAAGGATATCAAGGATATAAAGGATATCCAGGATATCAAGGATATCAGGGATATCAAGGATATCAAGGATATCAGGGATATCAAGGATATCAGGGATATCAAGGATATCAGGGATATCAAGGATATCAGGGATATCAAGGATATCAGGGATATCAGGGATATCAGGGATATCAGGGATATCAGGGATATCAGGGATATCAGGGATATCAGGGATATCAGGGATATCAGAGATATCAGGGATATCCAGGATATCAGGGATATCAGGGATATCAGGGATATCAGGGATATCAGGGATATCAGGGATATCAGGGATATCAGGGATATCAGGGATATCAGTGATATCAGGGATATCAGGGATATCAGGGATATCAGGTATATCAGGGACATCAAGGATATCAGGGATATCAAGGATATCAGGGATATCAAGAATATCAGGGATATCAGGGATATCAAGGATATCAGGGATATCAAGAATATCAGGGATATCAGGGATATCAAGGATATCAGGAATATCAAGGATATCAGTGATATCAGGGATATCAAGGATATCAGGGATATCAAGGATATCAGGGATATCAAGGATATCAGGGCTATCAAGGATATCAGGGATATCGAAGATATCAGGGATATCGAGGATATCAGGGATATCGAGGATATCAGGGATATCGAGGATATCAGGGATATCGAGGATATCAGGGATATCGAGGATATCAGGGATATCGAGGATATCAGGGATATCGAGGATATCAGGGATATCGAGGATATCAGGGATATCAGGGATATCAGGGATATCAGGGATATCAGGGATATCAGGGATATCAGGGATATCGAGGATATCAGGGATATCGAGGATATCAGGGATATCGAGGATATCAGGGATATCAGGGATATGGAGGATATCAGAGATATCGAGGATATCAGGGATATCGAGGATATCAGGGATATCAGGGATATCAGGGATATCAGGGATATCAGGGATATCAGGGATATCAGGGATATCAGGGATATCACGGATATCAGGAATATCAGGGATATCAGGAATATCAGGGATATCAGGGATATCAGGGATATCAGGGATATCAGGGATATCAGGGATATCAGGGATATCAGGGATATCAGGGATATCAGGGATATCAGGGATATCAGGGATATCAGGGATATCAGGGATATCAGGGATATCAGGGATATCAGGGATATCAGGGATATCAGGGATATCAGGGATATCAGGGATATCAGGGATATCAGGGATATCAGGGATATCAGGGATATCAGGGATATCAGGGATATCAGGGATATCAGGGATATCACGGATATCAGGGATATCAGGGATATCAGGGATATCAGGGATATCAGGGATATCAGGGATATCAGGGATATCAGGGATATCAGGGATATCAGGGATATCAGGGATATCAGGGATATCAGGGATATCAGGGATATCAGGGATATCAGGGATATCAGGGATATCAGGGATATCAGGGATATCAGGGATATCAGGATATCAGGGATATCAGGGATATCAGGGATATCAGGGATATCAGGGATATCAGGGATATCAGGGATATCAGGGATATGGGGGATATCAGGGATATGGGGAATATCAGGGATATCAGGGATATCAGGGATATCACGGATATCAGGGATATCAGGGATATCAGGGATATCAGGGATATCAGGGATATCAGGGATATCAGGGATATCAGGGATATCAGGGATATCAGGGATATCAGGGATATCAGGGATATCAGGGATATCAGGGATATCAGGGATATCAGGGATATCAGGGATATCAGGGATATCAGGGATATCAGAGATATCAGGGATATCAGGGATATCAGAGATATGGGGGATATCAGGGATATCAGGGATATCAGGGATATCAGGGATATCAGGGATATCAGGGATATCAGGGATATCAGGGATATCAGGGATATCAGGGATATCAGGGATATCAGGGATATCAGGGATATCAGGGATATCAGGGATATCAGGGATATCAGGGATATCAGGGATATCAGGGATATCAGGGATATCAGGGATATCAGGGATATCAGGGATATCAGGGATATCAGGAATATTAGTGATATCAGGGATATCAGGGATATCAGGGATATCAGGGTCATCAGGGATATCAGGGATATCAGGGATATCAGGGATATCAGGGATATCAGAGATATGGGGGATATCAGGGATATCAAGGATATCAGGGATATCAGGGATATCAGGGATATCGGGGATATCAGGGATATCGGGGATATCAGGGATATCGGGGAGATCAGGGATATCGGGGATATCAGGGATATCAGGGGTATCAGGGATATCAGGGATATCGGGGATATCAGGGATATCGGGGATATCAGGGATATCAGGGATATCAGGGATATCAGGGATATCAGGGATATCAGGGATATCAGGGATATCAGGGATATCAGGGATATCAGGGATATCAGGGATATCAGGGATATCAGGGATATCAGGGATATCAGGGATATCAGGGATATCAGGGATATCAGGGATATCAGGGATATCAGGGATATCAGGGATATCACGGATATCAGGGATATCAGGGATATCAGGGATATCAGGGATATCAGGGATATCAGGGATATCAGGGATATGGGGGATATCAGGGATATCGAGGATATCAGGGATATCAGGGATATGGAGGATATCAGAGATATCGAGGATATCAGGGATATCGAGGATATCAGGGATATCGAGGATATCAGGGATATCGAAGATATCAGGGATATCGAGGATATCAGGGATATCGAGGATATCAGGGATATCGAGGATATCAGGGATATCAGGGATTTCGAGGATATCAGATATATCGAGGATATCAGGGATATCGAGGATATCAGGGATATCGAGGATATCAGGGATATCGAGGATATCAGGGATATCGAGGATATCAGGGATATCAGGGATATCGAGGATATCAGGGATATCGAGGATATCAGGGATATCGAGGATATCAGGGATATCGAGGATATCAGGGATATCGAGGATATCAGGGATATCAGGGATATCAGGGATATCAGGGATATCAGGGATATCAGGGATATCAGGGATATCAGGGATATCAGGGATATCAGGGATATCAGGGATATCAGGGATATCAGGGATATCAGGGATATCAGGGATATCAGGGATATCAGGGATATCAGGGATATCAGGGATATCAGGGATATCAGGGATATCAGGGATATGGGGGATATCAGGGATATGGGGAATATCAGGGATATCAGGGATATCAGGGATATCACGGATATCAGGGATATCAGGGATATCAGGGATATCAGGGATATCAGGGATATCAGGAATATTAGTGATATCAGGGATATCAGGGATATCAGGGATATCAGGGTCATCAGGGATATCAGGGATATCAGGGATATCAGGGATATCAGGGATATCAGAGATATGGGGGATATCAGGGATATCAAGGATATCAGGGATATCAGGGATATCAGGGATATCGGGGATATCAGGGATATCGGGGAGATCAGGGATATCGGGGATATCAGGGATATCGGGGATATCAGGGATATCAGGGGTATCAGGGATATCAGGGATATCAGGGATATCAGGGATATCGGGGATATCAGGGATATCAGGGATATCAGGGATATCGGGGATATCAGGGATATCAGGGATATCAGGGATATCAGGGATATCAGGGATATCAGGGATATCAGGGATATCAGGGATATCAGGGATATCAGGGATATCAGGGATATCAGGGATATCAGGGATATCAGGGATATCAGGGATATCAGGGATATCACGGATATCAGGGATATCAGGGATATCAGGGATATCAGGGATATCAGGGATATCAGGGATATCAGGGATATCAGGGATATGGGGGATATCAGGGATATGGGGAATATCAGGGATATCAGGGATATCAGGGATATCAGGGATATCAGGGATATCAGGGATATCAGGGATATCAGGGATATCAGGGATATCAGGGATATCAGGGATATCAGGGATATCAGGGATATCAGGGATATCAGGGATATCAGGGATATCAGGGATATCAGGGATATCGAGGATATCAGGGATATCGAGGATATCAGGGATATCGAGGATATCAGGGATATCGAGGATATCAGGGATATCGAGGATATCAGGGATATCGAGGATATCAGGGATATCGAGGATATCAGGGATATCGAGGATATCAGGGATATCGAGGATATCAGCGATATCGAGGATATCAGGGATATCGAGGATATCAGGGATATCGAGGATATGGAGGATATCAGGGATATCGAGGATATCAGGGATATCGAGGATATCAGGGATATCGAGGATATCAGGGATATCGAGGATATCAGGGATATCAGGGATATGGAGGATATCAGGGATATCGAGGATATCAGGGATATCGAGGATAGCAGGGATATCGAGGATAGCAGGGATATCGAGGATAGCAGGGATAATCGAGGATATCAGGGATATCGAGGATATCAGGGATATCGAGGATATCAGGGATATCGAGGATATCAGGGATATCGAGGATATCAGGGATATCGAGGATATCAGGGATATCGAGGATATCAGGGATATCGAGGATATCAGGGATATCGAGGATATCAGGGATATCGAGGATATCAGGGATATCGAGGATATCAGGGATATCGAGGATATCAGGGATATCGAGGATATCAGGGATATCGAGGATATCAGGGATATCGAGGATATCAGGGATATCAGGGATATCGGGGATATCAGGGATATCGGGGATATCAGGGATATCGGGGATATCAGGGATATCGGGGATATCAGGGATATCAGGGATATCGAGGATATCAGGGATATCGAGGATATCAGGGATATCGAGGATATCAGGGATATCGAGGATATCAGGGATATCGAGGATATCAGGGATATCGAGGATATCAGGGATATCGAGGATATCAGGGATATCGAGGATATCAGGGATATCGAGGATATCAGGGATATCGAGGATATCAGGGATATCGAGGATATCAGGGATATCGAGGATATCAGGGATATCGAGGATATCAGGGATATCGAGGATATCAGGGATATCAGGGATATCGAGGATATCAGGGATATCGAGGATATCAGGGATATCGAGGATATCAGGGATATCGAGGATATCAGGGATATCGAGGATATCAGGGATATCAGGGATATCAGGGATATCAGGGATATCAGGGATATCGAGGATATCAGGGATATCGAGGATATCAGGGATATCGAGGATATCAGGGATATCGAGGATATCAGGGATATCAGGGATATGGAGGATATCAGAGATATCGAGGATATCAGGGATATCGAGGATATCAGGGATATCGAGGATATCAGGGATATCGAAGATATCAGGGATATCGAGGATATCAGGGATATCGAGGATATCAGGGATATCGAGGATATCAGGGATATCAGGGATTTCGAGGATATCAGATATATCGAGGATATCAGGGATATCGAGGATATCAGGGATATCGAGGATATCAGGGATATCGAGGATATCAGGGATATCGAGGATATCAGGGATATCAGGGATATCGAGGATATCAGGGATATCGAGGATATCAGGGATATCGAGGATATCAGGGATATCGAGGATATCAGGGATATCGAGGATATCAGGGATATCGAGGATATCAGGGATATCGAGGATATCAGGGATATCGCGGATATCAGGGATATCAGGGATATCGAGGATATCAGGGATATCGAGGATATCAGGGATATCGAGGATATCAGGGATATCAGAGATATGGAGGATATCAGAGATATCGAGGATATCAGGGATATCGAGGATATCAGGGATATCGAGGATATCAGGGATATCGAGGATATCAGGGATATCGAGGATATCAGGGATATCGAGGATATCAGGGATATCGAAGATATCAGGGATATCGAGGATATCAGGGATATCGAGGATATCAGGGATATCGAGGATATCAGGGATATCGAGGATATCAGGGATATCGAGGATATCAGGGATATCGAGGATATCAGGGATATCGAGGATATCAGGGATATCGAGGATATCAGGGATATCAGGGATATCAGGGATATCAGGGATATCAGGGATATCAGGGATATCAGGGATATCGAGGATATCAGGGATATCGAGGATATCAGGGATATCGAGGATATCAGGGATATCAGGGATATGGAGGATATCAGAGATATCGAGGATATCAGGGATATCGAGGATATCAGGGATATCAGGGATATCAGGGATATCAGGGATATCAGGGATATCAGGGATATCAGGGATATCAGGGATATCAGGGATATCAGGGATATCAGGGATATCAGGGATATCACGGATATCAGGAATATCAGGGATATCAGGAATATCAGGGATATCAGGGATATCAGGGATATCAGGGATATCAGGGATATCAGGGATATCAGGGATATCAGGGATATCAGGGATATCAGGGATATCAGGGATATCAGGGATATCAGGGATATCAGGGATATCAGGGATATCAGGGATATCAGGGATATCAGGGATATCAGGGATATCAGGGATATCAGGGATATCAGGGATATCAGGGATATCAGGGATATCAGGGATATCAGGGATATCAGGGATATCAGGGATATCACGGATATCAGGGATATCAGGGATATCAGGAATATCAGGGATATCAGGGATATCAGGGATATCAGGGATATCAGGGATATCAGGGATATCAGGGATATCAGGGATATCAGGGATATCAGGGATATCAGGGATATCAGGGATATCAGGGATATCAGGGATATCAGGGATATCAGGGATATCAGGGATATCAGGGATATCAGGGATATCAGGGATATCAGGATATCAGGGATATCAGGGATATCAGGGATATCAGGGATATCAGGGATATCAGGGATATCAGGGATATGGGGGATATCAGGGATATGGGGAATATCAGGGATATCAGGGATATCAGGGATATCACGGATATCAGGGATATCAGGGATATCAGGGATATCAGGGATATCAGGGATATCAGGGATATCAGGGATATCAGGGATATCAGGGATATCAGGGATATCAGGGATATCAGGGATATCAGGGATATCAGGGATATCAGGGATATCAGGGATATCAGGGATATCAGGGATATCAGAGATATCAGGGATATCAGGGATATCAGAGATATGGGGGATATCAGGGATATCAGGGATATCAGGGATATCAGGGATATCAGGGATATCAGGGATATCAGGGATATCAGGGATATCAGGGATATCAGGGATATCAGGGATATCAGGGATATCAGGGATATCAGGGATATCAGGGATATCAGGGATATCAGGGATATCAGGGATATCAGGGATATCAGGGATATCAGGGATATCAGGGATATCAGGGATATCAGGGATATCAGGAATATTAGTGATATCAGGGATATCAGGGATATCAGGGATATCAGGGTCATCAGGGATATCAGGGATATCAGGGATATCAGGGATATCAGGGATATCAGAGATATGGGGGATATCAGGGATATCAAGGATATCAGGGATATCAGGGATATCAGGGATATCGGGGATATCAGGGATATCAGGGATATCAGGGATATCAGGGATATCAGGGATATCAGGGATATCAGGGATATCAGGGATATCAGGGATATCAGGGATATCAGGGATATCAGGGATATCAGGGATATCACGGATATCAGGGATATCAGGGATATCAGGGATATCAGGGATATCAGGGATATCAGGGATATCAGGGATATGGGGGATATCAGGGATATCGAGGATATCAGGGATATCAGGGATATGGAGGATATCAGAGATATCGAGGATATCAGGGATATCGAGGATATCAGGGATATCGAGGATATCAGGGATATCGAAGATATCAGGGATATCGAGGATATCAGGGATATCGAGGATATCAGGGATATCGAGGATATCAGGGATATCAGGGATTTCGAGGATATCAGATATATCGAGGATATCAGGGATATCGAGGATATCAGGGATATCGAGGATATCAGGGATATCGAGGATATCAGGGATATCGAGGATATCAGGGATATCAGGGATATCGAGGATATCAGGGATATCGAGGATATCAGGGATATCGAGGATATCAGGGATATCGAGGATATCAGGGATATCGAGGATATCAGGGATATCAGGGATATCAGGGATATCAGGGATATCAGGGATATCAGGGATATCAGGGATATCAGGGATATCAGGGATATCAGGGATATCAGGGATATCAGGGATATCAGGGATATCAGGGATATCAGGGATATCAGGGATATCAGGGATATCAGGGATATCAGGGATATCAGGGATATCAGGGATATCAGGGATATCAGGGATATCAGGGATATCAGGGATATCAGGGATATGGGGGATATCAGGGATATGGGGAATATCAGGGATATCAGGGATATCAGGGATATCACGGATATCAGGGATATCAGGGATATCAGGGATATCAGGGATATCAGGGATATCAGGAATATTAGTGATATCAGGGATATCAGGGATATCAGGGATATCAGGGTCATCAGGGATATCAGGGATATCAGGGATATCAGGGATATCAGGGATATCAGAGATATGGGGGATATCAGGGATATCAAGGATATCAGGGATATCAGGGATATCAGGGATATCGGGGATATCAGGGATATCGGGGAGATCAGGGATATCGGGGATATCAGGGATATCGGGGATATCAGGGATATCAGGGGTATCAGGGATATCAGGGATATCAGGGATATCAGGGATATCGGGGATATCAGGGATATCAGGGATATCAGGGATATCGGGGATATCAGGGATATCAGGGATATCAGGGATATCAGGGATATCAGGGATATCAGGGATATCAGGGATATCAGGGATATCAGGGATATCAGGGATATCAGGGATATCAGGGATATCAGGGATATCAGGGATATCACGGATATCAGGGATATCAGGGATATCAGGGATATCAGGGATATCAGGGATATCAGGGATATCAGGGATATCAGGGATATCAGGGATATGGGGGATATCAGGGATATGGGGAATATCAGGGATATCAGGGATATCAGGGATATCAGGGATATCAGGGATATCAGGGATATCAGGGATATCAGGGATATCAGGGATATCAGGGATATCAGGGATATCAGGGATATCAGGGATATCAGGGATATCAGGGATATCAGGGATATCAGGGATATCAGGGATATCGAGGATATCAGGGATATCGAGGATATCAGGGATATCGAGGATATCAGGGATATCGAGGATATCAGGGATATCGAGGATATCAGGGATATCGAGGATATCAGGGATATCGAGGATATCAGGGATATCGAGGATATCAGGGATATCGAGGATATCAGGGATATCAGGGATATCAGGGATATCGGGGATATCAGGGATATCGAGGATATCAGGGATATCGAGGATATCAGGGATATCGAGGATATCAGGGATATCGAGGATATCAGGGATATCGAGGATATCAGGGATATCGAGGATATCAGGGATATCGAGGATATCAGGGATATCGAGGATATCAGCGATATCGAGGATATCAGGGATATCGAGGATATCAGGGATATCGAGGATATCAGCGATATCGAGGATATCAGGGATATCGAGGATATCAGGGATATCGAGGATATCAGGGATATCGAGGATATCAGGGATATCAGGGATATGGAGGATATCAGGGATATCGAGGATATCAGGGATATCGAGGATAGCAGGGATATCGAGGATAGCAGGGATATCGAGGATAGCAGGGATATCGAGGATAGCAGGGATAATCGAGGATATCAGGGATATCGAGGATATCAGGGATATCGAGGATATCAGCGATATCGAGGATATCAGGGATATCGAGGATATCAGGGATATCGAGGATATCAGGGATATCGAGGATATCAGGGATATCGAGGATATCAGGGATATCGAGGATATCAGGGATATCGAGGATATCAGGGATATCGAGGATATCAGGGATATCGAGGATATCAGGGATATCGAGGATATCAGGGATATCGAGGATATCAGGGATATCAGGGATATCAGGGATATCAGGGATATCGGGGATATCAGGGATATCGGGGATATCAGGGATATCGGGGATATCAGGGATATCAGGGATATCGAGGATATCAGGGATATCGAGGATATCAGGGATATCGAGGATATCAGGGATATCGAGGATATCAGGGATATCGAGGATATCAGGGATATCGAGGATATCAGGGATATCGAGGATATCAGGGATATCGAGGATATCAGGGATATCGAGGATATCAGGGATATCGAGGATATCAGGGATATCGAGGATATCAGGGATATCGAGGATATCAGGGATATCGAGGATATCAGGGATATCGAGGATATCAGGGATATCGAGGATATCAGGGATATCGAGGATATCAGGGATATCGAGGATATCAGGGATATCGAGGATATCAGGGATATCGAGGATATCAGGGATATCAGGGATATCGAGGATATCAGGGATATCGAGGATATCAGGGATATCGAGGATATCAGGGATATCGAGGATATCAGGGATATCGAGGATATCAGGGATATCGAGGATATCAGGGATATCAGGGATATCAGGGATATCAGGGATATCAGGGATATCGAGGATATCAGGGATATCGAGGATATCAGGGATATCGAGGATATCAGGGATATCGAGGATATCAGGGATATCAGGGATATGGAGGATATCAGAGATATCGAGGATATCAGGGATATCGAGGATATCAGGGATATCGAGGATATCAGGGATATCGAAGATATCAGGGATATCGAGGATATCAGGGATATCGAGGATATCAGGGATATCAGGGATTTCGAGGATATCAGATATATCGAGGATATCAGGGATATCGAGGATATCAGGGATATCGAGGATATCAGGGATATCGAGGATATCAGGGATATCGAGGATATCAGGGATATCAGGGATATCGAGGATATCAGGGATATCGAGGATATCAGGGATATCGAGGATATCAGGGATATCGAGGATATCAGGGATATCGAGGATATCAAGGATATCGAGGATATCAGGGATATCGAGGATATCAGGGATATCGCGGATATCGCGGATATCAGGGATATCAGGGATATCGAGGATATCAGGGATATCGAGGATATCAGGGATATCGAGGATATCAGGGATATCGAGGATATCAGGGATATCGAGGATATCAGGGATATCGAGGATATCAGGGATATCGAGGATATCAGGGATATCGAGGATATCAGGGATATCGAGGATATCAGGGATATCGAGGATATCAGGGATATCGAGGATATCAGGGATATCGAGGATATCAGGGATATCGAGGATATCAGGGATATCGAGGATATCAGGGATATCGAGGATATCAGGGATATCGAGGATATCAGGGATATCGAGGATATCAGGGATATCGAGGATATCAGGGATATCGAGGATATCAGGGATATCAGGGATATCGAGGATATCAGGGATATCGAGGATATCAGGGATATCGAGGATATCAGGGATATCGAGGATATCAGGGATATCGAGGATATCAGGGATATCGAGGATATCAGGGATATCGAGGATATCAGGGATATCGCGGATATCAGGGATATCAGGGATATCGAGGATATCAGGGATATCGAGGATATCAGGGATATCGAGGATATCAGGGATATCAGAGATATGGAGGATATCAGAGATATCGAGGATATCAGGGATATCGAGGATATCAGGGATATCGAGGATATCAGGGATATCGAGGATATCAGGGATATCGAGGATATCAGGGATATCGAAGATATCAGGGATATCGAGGATATCAGGGATATCGAGGATATCAGGGATATCGAGGATATCAGGGATATCGAGGATATCAGGGATATCGAGGATATCAGGGATATCGAGGATATCAGGGATATCGAAGATATCAGGGATATCGAGGATATCAGGGATATCGAGGATATCAGGGATATCGAGGATATCAGGGATATCAGGGATTTCGAGGATATCAGATATATCGAGGATATCAGGGATATCGAGGATATCAGGGATATCGAGGATATCAGGGATATCGAGGATATCAGGGATATCGAGGATATCAGGGATATCAGGGATATCGAGGATATCAGGGATATCGAGGATATCAGGGATATCGAGGATATCAGGGATATCGAGGATATCAGGGATATCGAGGATATCAGGGATATCAGGGATATCAGGGATATCAGGGATATCAGGGATATCAGGGATATCAGGGATATCAGGGATATCAGGGATATCAGGGATATCAGGGATATCAGGGATATCAGGGATATCAGGGATATCAGGGATATCAGGGATATCAGGGATATCAGGGATATCAGGGATATCAGGGATATCAGGGATATCAGGGATATCAGGGATATCAGGGATATCAGGGATATCAGGGATATGGGGGATATCAGGGATATGGGGAATATCAGGGATATCAGGGATATCAGGGATATCACGGATATCAGGGATATCAGGGATATCAGGGATATCAGGGATATCAGGGATATCAGGAATATTAGTGATATCAGGGATATCAGGGATATCAGGGATATCAGGGTCATCAGGGATATCAGGGATATCAGGGATATCAGGGATATCAGGGATATCAGAGATATGGGGGATATCAGGGATATCAAGGATATCAGGGATATCAGGGATATCAGGGATATCGGGGATATCAGGGATATCGGGGAGATCAGGGATATCGGGGATATCAGGGATATCGGGGATATCAGGGATATCAGGGGTATCAGGGATATCAGGGATATCAGGGATATCAGGGATATCGGGGATATCAGGGATATCAGGGATATCAGGGATATCGGGGATATCAGGGATATCAGGGATATCAGGGATATCAGGGATATCAGGGATATCAGGGATATCAGGGATATCAGGGATATCAGGGATATCAGGGATATCAGGGATATCAGGGATATCAGGGATATCAGGGATATCAGGGATATCAGGGATATCACGGATATCAGGGATATCAGGGATATCAGGGATATCAGGGATATCAGGGATATCAGGGATATCAGGGATATCAGGGATATCAGGGATATGGGGGATATCAGGGATATGGGGAATATCAGGGATATCAGGGATATCAGGGATATCAGGGATATCAGGGATATCAGGGATATCAGGGATATCAGGGATATCAGGGATATCAGGGATATCAGGGATATCAGGGATATCAGGGATATCAGGGATATCAGGGATATCAGGGATATCAGGGATATCAGGGATATCGAGGATATCAGGGATATCGAGGATATCAGGGATATCGAGGATATCAGGGATATCGAGGATATCAGGGATATCGAGGATATCAGGGATATCGAGGATATCAGGGATATCGAGGATATCAGGGATATCGAGGATATCAGGGATATCGAGGATATCAGGGATATCAGGGATATCAGGGATATCGGGGATATCAGGGATATCGAGGATATCAGGGATATCGAGGATATCAGGGATATCGAGGATATCAGGGATATCGAGGATATCAGGGATATCGAGGATATCAGGGATATCGAGGATATCAGGGATATCGAGGATATCAGGGATATCGAGGATATCAGCGATATCGAGGATATCAGGGATATCGAGGATATCAGGGATATCGAGGATATGGAGGATATCAGGGATATCGAGGATATCAGGGATATCGAGGATATCAGGGATATCGAGGATATCAGGGATATCGAGGATATCAGGGATATCAGGGATATGGAGGATATCAGGGATATCGAGGATATCAGGGATATCGAGGATAGCAGGGATATCGAGGATAGCAGGGATATCGAGGATAGCAGGGATATCGAGGATAGCAGGGATAATCGAGGATATCAGGGATATCGAGGATATCAGGGATATCGAGGATATCAGCGATATCGAGGATATCAGGGATATCGAGGATATCAGGGATATCGAGGATATCAGGGATATCGAGGATATCAGGGATATCGAGGATATCAGGGATATCGAGGATATCAGGGATATCGAGGATATCAGGGATATCGAGGATATCAGGGATATCGAGGATATCAGGGATATCGAGGATATCAGGGATATCGAGGATATCAGGGATATCAGGGATATCAGGGATATCAGGGATATCAGGGATATCAGGGATATCGGGGATATCAGGGATATCGGGGATATCAGGGATATCAGGGATATCGAGGATATCAGGGATATCGAGGATATCAGGGATATCGAGGATATCAGGGATATCGAGGATATCAGGGATATCGAGGATATCAGGGATATCGAGGATATCAGGGATATCGAGGATATCAGGGATATCGAGGATATCAGGGATATCGAGGATATCAGGGATATCGAGGATATCAGGGATATCGAGGATATCAGGGATATCGAGGATATCAGGGATATCGAGGATATCAGGGATATCGAGGATATCAGGGATATCGAGGATATCAGGGATATCGAGGATATCAGGGATATCGAGGATATCAGGGATATCGAGGATATCAGGGATATCAGGGATATCGAGGATATCAGGGATATCGAGGATATCAGGGATATCGAGGATATCAGGGATATCGAGGATATCAGGGATATCGAGGATATCAGGGATATCGAGGATATCAGGGATATCAGGGATATCAGGGATATCAGGGATATCAGGGATATCGAGGATATCAGGGATATCGAGGATATCAGGGATATCGAGGATATCAGGGATATCGAGGATATCAGGGATATCAGGGATATGGAGGATATCAGAGATATCGAGGATATCAGGGATATCGAGGATATCAGGGATATCGAGGATATCAGGGATATCGAAGATATCAGGGATATCGAGGATATCAGGGATATCGAGGATATCAGGGATATCAGGGATTTCGAGGATATCAGATATATCGAGGATATCAGGGATATCGAGGATATCAGGGATATCGAGGATATCAGGGATATCGAGGATATCAGGGATATCGAGGATATCAGGGATATCAGGGATATCGAGGATATCAGGGATATCGAGGATATCAGGGATATCGAGGATATCAGGGATATCGAGGATATCAGGGATATCGAGGATATCAGGGATATCGAGGATATCAGGGATATCGAGGATATCAGGGATATCGCGGATATCAGGGATATCAGGGATATCGAGGATATCAGGGATATCGAGGATATCAGGGATATCGAGGATATCAGGGATATCGAGGATATCAGGGATATCGAGGATATCAGGGATATCGAGGATATCAGGGATATCGAGGATATCAGGGATATCGAGGATATCAGGGATATCGAGGATATCAGGGATATCGAGGATATCAGGGATATCGAGGATATCAGGGATATCGAGGATATCAGGGATATCGAGGATATCAGGGATATCGAGGATATCAGGGATATCGAGGATATCAGGGATATCGAGGATATCAGGGATATCGAGGATATCAGGGATATCGAGGATATCAGGGATATCGAGGATATCAGGGATATCGAGGATATCAGGGATATCGAGGATATCAGGGATATCAGGGATATCGAGGATATCAGGGATATCGAGGATATCAGGGATATCGAGGATATCAGGGATATCGAGGATATCAGGGATATCGAGGATATCAGGGATATCGAGGATATCAGGGATATCGAGGATATCAGGGATATCGAGGATATCAGGGATATCGCGGATATCAGGGATATCAGGGATATCGAGGATATCAGGGATATCGAGGATATCAGGGATATCGAGGATATCAGGGATATCAGAGATATGGAGGATATCAGAGATATCGAGGATATCAGGGATATCGAGGATATCAGGGATATCGAGGATATCAGGGATATCGAGGATATCAGGGATATCGAGGATATCAGGGATATCGAGGATATCAGGGATATCGAAGATATCAGGGATATCGAGGATATCAGGGATATCGAGGATATCAGGGATATCGAGGATATCAGGGATATCGAGGATATCAGGGATATCGAGGATATCAGGGATATCGAGGATATCAGGGATATCGAGGATATCAGGGATATCGAGGATATCAGGGATATCGAGGATATCAGGGATATCAGGGATATCAGGGATATCAGGGATATCAGGGATATCAGGGATATCAGGGATATCAGGGATATCACGGATATCAGGGATATCACGGATATCAGGGATATCACGGATATCAGGGATATCAGGGATATCAGGGATATCAGGGATATCAGGGATATCAGGGATATCAGGGATATCAGGGATATCAGGGATATCAGGGATATCAGGGATATCACGGATATCAGGGATATCACGGATATCAGGGATATCAAGGATATCAGGGATATCAGAGATATCAGGGATATCCAGGATATCAGGGATATCAGGGATATCAGGGATATCAGGGATATCAGGGATATCAGGGATATCAGGGATATCAGGGATATCAGGGATATCAGTGATATCAGGGATATCAGGGATATCAGGGATATCAGGTATATCAGGGACATCAAGGATATCAGGGATATCAAGGATATCAGGGATATCAAGAATATCAGGGATATCAGGGATATCAAGGATATCAGGGATATCAGGGATATCGCGGATATCAGGGATATCGAGGATATCAGGGATATCAAGGATATCAGGGATATCAGGGATATCAGGGATATCAGGGATATCAGGGATATCAGGGATATCAGGGATATCAGGGATATCGAGGATATCAGGGATATCGAGGATATCAGGGATATCGAGGATATCAGGGATATCAGGGATATGGAGGATATCAGAGATATCGAGGATATCAGGGATATCGAGGATAGCAGGGATATCGAGGATATCAGGGATATCGAGGATATCAGGGATATCGAGGATATCAGGGATATCGAGGATATCAGGGATATCGAGGATATCAGGGATATCGAGGATATCAGGGATATCGAGGATATCAGGGATATCAGGGATATCGCGGATATCAGGGATATCGAGGATATCAGGGATATCAAGGATATCAGGGATATCAGGGATATCAGGGATATCAGGGATATCAGGGATATCAGGGATATCAGGGATATCAGGGATATCGAGGATATCAGGGATATCGAGGATATCAGGGATATCGAGGATATCAGGGATATCAGGGATATGGAGGATATCAGAGATATCGAGGATATCAGGGATATCGAGGATAGCAGGGATATCGAGGATATCAGGGATATCGAGGATATCAGGGATATCGAGGATATCAGGGATATCGAGGATATCAGGGATATCGAGGATATCAGGGATATCGAGGATATCAGGGATATCGAGGATAGCAGGGATATCGAGGATATCAGGGATATCGAGGATATCAGGGATATCGAGGATATCAGGGATATCGAGGATATCAGGGATATCGAGGATATCAGGGATATCGAGGATATCGGGGATATCAGGGATATCAGGGATATCGAGGATATCAGGGATATCGAGTATATCAGGGATATCGAGGATATCAGGGATATCGAGGATATCAGGGATATCGAGGATATCAGGGATATCGAGGATATCAGGGATATCGAGGATATCAGGGATATCGAGGATATCAGCGATATCGAGGATATCAGGGATATCGAGGATATCAGGGATATCGAGGATATGGAGGATATCAGGGATATCGAGGATATCAGGGATATCGAGGATATCAGGGATATCGAGGATATCAGGGATATCGAGGATATCAGGGATATCGAGGATATCAGGGATATCGAGGATATCAGGGATATCGAGGATATCGGGGATATCAGGGATATCAGGGATATCGAGGATATCAGGGATATCGAGGATATCAGGGATATCGAGGATATCAGGGATATCGAGGATATCAGGGATATCGAGGATATCAGGGATATCGAGGATATCAGGGATATCGAGGATATCAGGGATATCGAGGATATCAGGGATATCAGGGATATCGGGGATATCAGGGATATCGGGGATATCAGGGATATCGAGGATATCAGGGATATCGAGGATATCAGGGATATCGAGGATATCAGGGATATCGAGGATATCAGGGATATCGAGGATATCAGGGATATCGAGGATATCAGGGATATCGAGGATATCAGGGATATCGAGGATATCAGGGATATCGAGGATATCAGGGATATCGAGGATATCAGGGATATCGAGGATATCAGGGATATCGAGGATATCAGGGATATCGAGGATATCAGGGATATCAGGGATATCAGGGATATCGAGGATATCAGGGATATCGAGGATATCAGGGATATCGAGGATATCAGGGATATCGAGGATATCAGGGATATCGAGGATATCAGGGATATCGAGGATATCAGGGATATCGAGGATATCAGGGATATCGAGGATATCAGCGATATCGAGGATATCAGGGATATCGAGGATATCAGGGATATCGAGGATATGGAGGATATCAGGGATATCGAGGATATCAGGGATATCGAGGATATCAGGGATATCGAGGATATCAGGGATATCGAGGATATCAGGGATATCAGGGATATGGAGGATATCAGGGATATCGAGGATATCAGGGATATCGAGGATAGCAGGGATATCGAGGATAGCAGGGATATCGAGGATAGCAGGGATATCGAGGATATCAGGGATATCGAGGATATCAGGGATATCGAGGATATCAGGGATATCGAGGATATCAGGGATATCGAGGATATCAGGGATATCGAGGATATCAGGGATATCGAGGATATCAGGGATATCGAGGATATCAGGGATATCGAGGATATCAGGGATATCGAGGATATCAGGGATATCGAGGATATCAGGGATATCGAGGATATCAGGGATATCAGGGATATCAGGGATATCAGGGATATCGGGGATATCAGGGATATCGGGGATATCAGGGATATCGGGGATATCGAGGATATCGGGGATATCGAGGATATCGGGGATATCGAGGATATCAGGGATATCGAGGATATCAGGGATATCGAGGATATCAGGGATATCGAGGATATCAGGGATATCGAGGATATCAGGGATATCGAGGATATCAGGGATATCGAGGATATCAGGGATATCGAGGATATCAGGGATATCGAGGATATCAGGGATATCGAGGATATCAGGGATATCGAGGATATCAGGGATATCGAGGATATCAGGGATATCGAGGATATCAGGGATATCGAGGATATCAGGGATATCGAGGATATCAGGGATATCGAGGATATCAGGGATATCGAGGATATCAGGGATATCGAGGATATCAGGGATATCGAGGATATCAGGGATATCAGGGATATCGAGGATATCAGGGATATCGAGGATATCAGGGATATCGAGGATATCAGGGATATCGAGGATATCAGGGATATCGAAGATATCAGGGATATCGAGGATATCAGGGATATCGAGGATATCAGGGATATCGAGGATATCAGGGATATCAGGGATTTCGAGGATATCAGATATATCGAGGATATCAGGGATATCGAGGATATCAGGGATATCGAGGATATCAGGGATATCGAGGATATCAGGGATATCGAGGATATCAGGGATATCAGGGATATCGAGGATATCAGGGATATCGAGGATATCAGGGATATCGAGGATATCAGGGATATCGAGGATATCAGGGATATCGAGGATATCAGGGATATCGAGGATATCAGGGATATCGAGGATATCAGGGATATCGCGGATATCAGGGATATCAGGGATATCGAGGATATCAGGGATATCGAGGATATCAGGGATATCGAGGATATCAGGGATATCAGAGATATGGAGGATATCAGAGATATCGAGGATATCAGGGATATCGAGGATATCAGGGATATCGAGGATATCAGGGATATCGAGGATATCAGGGATATCGAGGATATCAGGGATATCGAGGATATCAGGGATATCGAGGATATCAGGGATATCGAAGATATCAGGGATATCGAGGATATCAGGGATATCGAGGATATCAGGGATATCGAGGATATCAGGGATATCGAGGATATCAGGGATATCGAGGATATCAGGGATATCGAGGATATCAGGGATATCGAGGATATCAGGGATATCGAGGATATCAGGGATATCGAGGATATCAGGGATATCAGGGATATGGAGGATATCAGAGATATCGAGGATATCAGGGATATCGAGGATATCAGGGATATCAGGGATATCAGGGATATCAGGGATATCAGGGATATCAGGGATATCAGGGATATCAGGGATATCAGGGATATCAGGGATATCAGGGATATCACGGATATCAGGGATATCAGGGATATCAGGAATATCAGGGATATCAGGGATATCAGGGATATCAGGGATATCAGGGATATCAGGGATATCAGGGATATCAGGGATATCAGGGATATCAGGGATATCAGGGATATCAGGGATATCAGGGATATCAGGGATATCAGGGATATCAGGGATATCAGGGATATCAGGGATATCAGGGATATCAGGGATATCAGGGATATCAGGGATATCAGGGATATCAGGGATATCAGGGATATCACGGATATCAGGGATATCAGGGATATCAGGAATATCAGGGATATCAGGGATATCAGGGATATCAGGGATATCAGGGATATCAGGGATATCAGGGATATCAGGGATATCAGGGATATCAGGGATATCAGGGATATCAGGGATATCAGGGATATCAGGGATATCAGGGATATCAGGGATATCAGGGATATCAGGGATATCAGGGATATCAGGGATATCAGGATATCAGGGATATCAGGGATATCAGGGATATCAGGGATATCAGGGATATCAGGGATATCAGGGATATCAGGGATATGGGGGATATCAGGGATATGGGGAATATCAGGGATATCAGGGATATCAGGGATATCACGGATATCAGGGATATCAGGGATATCAGGGATATCAGGGATATCAGGGATATCAGGGATATCAGGGATATCAGGGATATCAGGGATATCAGGGATATCAGGGATATCAGGGATATCAGGGATATCAGAGATATCAGGGATATCAGGGATATCAGAGATATGGGGGATATCAGGGATATCAGGGATATCAGGGATATCAGGGATATCAGGGATATCAGGGATATCAGGGATATCAGGGATATCAGGGATATCAGGGATATCAGGGATATCAGGGATATCAGGGATATCAGGGATATCAGGGATATCAGGGATATCAGGGATATCAGGGATATCAGGGATATCAGGGATATCAGGGATATCAGGGATATCAGGGATATCAGGGATATCAGGAATATTAGTGATATCAGGGATATCAGGGATATCAGGGATATCAGGGTCATCAGGGATATCAGGGATATCAGGGATATCAGGGATATCAGGGATATCAGAGATATGGGGGATATCAGGGATATCAAGGATATCAGGGATATCAGGGATATCAGGGATATCGGGGATATCAGGGATATCGGGGAGATCAGGGATATCGGGGATATCGGGGATATCAGGGATATCGGGGATATCAGGGATATCGGGGATATCAGGGATATCAGGGATATCAGGGATATCGGGGATATCAGGGATATCAGGGATATCAGGGATATCAGGGATATCAGGGATATCAGGGATATCAGGGATATCAGGGATATCAGGGATATCAGGGATATCAGGGATATCAGGGATATCAGGGATATCAGGGATATCAGGGATATCAGGGATATCAGGGATATCAGGGATATCAGGGATATCAGGGATATCAGGGATATCAGGGATATCACGGATATCAGGGATATCAGGGATATCAGGGATATCAGGGATATCAGGGATATCAGGGATATCAGGGATATGGGGGATATCAGGGATATGGGGAATATCAGGGATATGGGGAATATCAGGGATATCAGGGATATCAGGGATATCAGGGATATCAAGGATATCAGGGATATCAGGGATATCAGGGATATCAGGGATATCAGGGATATCAGGGATATCAGGGATATCAGGGATATCAGGGATATCAGGGATATCAGGGATATCAGGGATATCAGGGATATCAGGGATATCAGGGATATCAGGGATATCAGGGATATCAGGGATATCAGGGATATCAGGGATATCAGGGATATCAGGGATATCAGGGATATCAGGGATATGGGGGATATCAGGGATATGGGGAATATCAGGGATATCAGGGATATCAGGGATATCACGGATATCAGGGATATCAGGGATATCAGGGATATCAGGGATATCAGGGATATCAGGAATATTAGTGATATCAGGGATATCAGGGATATCAGGGATATCAGGGTCATCAGGGATATCAGGGATATCAGGGATATCAGGGATATCAGGGATATCAGAGATATGGGGGATATCAGGGATATCAAGGATATCAGGGATATCAGGGATATCAGGGATATCGGGGATATCAGGGATATCGGGGAGATCAGGGATATCGGGGATATCAGGGATATCGGGGATATCAGGGATATCAGGGGTATCGGGGATATCAGGGATATCGGGGATATCAGGGATATCGGGGATATCAGGGATATCGGGGATATCAGGGATATCGGGGATATCAGGGATATCGGGGATATCAGGGATATCAGGGATATCAGGGATATCAGGGATATCAGGGATATCAGGGATATCAGGGATATCAGGGATATCAGGAATATCAGGGATATCAGGGATATCAGGGATATCAGGGATATCAGGGATATCACGGATATCAGGGATATCAGGGATATCAGGGATATCAGGGATATCAGGGATATCAGGGATATCAGGGATATCAGGGATATGGGGGATATCAGGGATATGGGGAATATCAGGGATATCAGGGATATCACGGATATCAGGGATATCAGGGATATCAGGGATATCAGGGATATCAGGGATATCAGGGATATCAGGGATATCAGGGATATCAGGGATATCAGGGATATCAGGGATATCAGGGATATCAGGGATATCAGGGATATCAGGGATATCAGGGATATCAGGGATATCAGGGATATCAGGGATATCAGGGATATCAGGGATATCAGGGATATCAGGGATATCAGGGATATCAGGGATATCAGGGATATCAGGGATATCAGGGATATCAGGGATATCAGGGATATCAGGGATATCAGGGATATCAGGGATATCAGGGATATCAGGGATATCAGGGATATCAGGGATATCGGGGATATCAGGGATATCGAGGATATCAGGGATATCGAGGATATCAGGGATATCGAGGATATCAGGGATATCGAGGATATCAGGGATATCGAGGATATCAGGGATATCGAGGATATCAGGGATATCGAGGATATCAGGGATATCGAGGATATCAGGGATATCGAGGATATCAGGGATATCGAGGATATCAGGGATATCGAGGATATCAGGGATATCGAGGATATCAGGGATATCGAGGATATCAGGGATATCGAGGATATCAGGGATATCGGGGATATCAGGGATATCGGGGATATCAGGGATATCGGGGATATCAGGGATATCGGGGATATCAGGGATATCGAGGATATCAGGGATATCGAGGATATCAGGGATATCGAGGATATCAGGGATATCGAGGATATCAGGGATATCGAGGATATCAGGGATATCGAGGATATCAGGGATATCGAGGATATCAGGGATATCGAGGATATCAGGGATATCGAGGATATCAGGGATATCGAGGATATCAGCGATATCGAGGATATCAGGGATATCGAGGATATCAGGGATATCGAGGATATCAGGGATATCGAGGATATCAGGGATATCGAGGATATCAGGGATATCAGGGATATGGAGGATATCAGGGATATCGAGGATATCAGGGATATCGAGGATAGCAGGGATATCGAGGATAGCAGGGATATCGAGGATAGCAGGGATAATCGAGGATATCAGGGATATCGAGGATATCAGGGATATCGAGGATATCAGGGATATCGAGGATATCAGGGATATCGAGGATATCAGGGATATCGAGGATATCAGGGATATCGAGGATATCAGGGATATCGAGGATATCAGGGATATCGAGGATATCAGGGATATCGAGGATATCAGGGATATCGAGGATATCAGGGATATCGAGGATATCAGGGATATCAGGGATATCGGGGATATCAGGGATATCGGGGATATCAGGGATATCGGGGATATCAGGGATATCGGGGATATCAGGGATATCAGGGATATCGAGGATATCAGGGATATCGAGGATATCAGGGATATCGAGGATATCAGGGATATCGAGGATATCAGGGATATCGAGGATATCAGGGATATCGAGGATATCAGGGATATCGAGGATATCAGGGATATCGAGGATATCAGGGATATCGAGGATATCAGGGATATCGAGGATATCAGGGATATCGAGGATATCAGGGATATCGAGGATATCAGGGATATCGAGGATATCAGGGATATCGAGGATATCAGGGATATCGAGGATATCAGGGATATCGAGGATATCAGGGATATCGAGGATATCAGGGATATCGAGGATATCAGGGATATCAGGGATATCGAGGATATCAGGGATATCGAGGATATCAGGGATATCGAGGATATCAGGGATATCGAGGATATCAGGGATATCGAGGATATCAGGGATATCGAGGATATCAGGGATATCAGGGATATCAGGGATATCAGGGATATCAGGGATATCGAGGATATCAGGGATATCGAGGATATCAGGGATATCGAGGATATCAGGGATATCGAGGATATCAGGGATATCAGGGATATGGAGGATATCAGAGATATCGAGGATATCAGGGATATCGAGGATATCAGGGATATCGAGGATATCAGGGATATCGAAGATATCAGGGATATCGAGGATATCAGGGATATCGAGGATATCAGGGATATCAGGGATTTCGAGGATATCAGATATATCGAGGATATCAGGGATATCGAGGATATCAGGGATATCGAGGATATCAGGGATATCGAGGATATCAGGGATATCGAGGATATCAGGGATATCAGGGATATCGAGGATATCAGGGATATCGAGGATATCAGGGATATCGAGGATATCAGGGATATCGAGGATATCAGGGATATCGAGGATATCAGGGATATCGAGGATATCAGGGATATCGAGGGTATCAGGGATATCGAGGATATCAGGGATATCGAGGATATCAGGGATATCGAGGATATCAGGGATATCGAGGATATCAGGGATATCGAGGATATCAGGGATATCGAGGATATCAGGGATATCGAGGATATCAGGGATATCGAGGATATCAGGGATATCGAGGATATCAGGGATATCGAGGATATCAGGGATATCGAGGATATCAGGGATATCGAGGATATCAGGGATATCGAAGATATCAGGGATATCGAGGATATCAGGGATATCGAAGATATCAGGGATATCGAGGATATCAGGGATATCGAGGATATCAGGGATATCGAGGATATCAGGGATATCAGGGATTTCGAGGATATCAGATATATCGAGGATATCAGGGATATCGAGGATATCAGGGATATCGAGGATATCAGGGATATCGAGGATATCAGGGATATCGAGGATATCAGGGATATCAGGGATATCGAGGATATCAGGGATATCGAGGATATCAGGGATATCGAGGATATCAGGGATATCGAGGATATCAGGGATATCGAGGATATCAGGGATATCGAGGATATCAGGGATATCGAGGATATCAGGGATATCGAGGATATCAGGGATATCGAGGATATCAGGGATATCGCGGATATCAGGGATATCAGGGATATCGAGGATATCAGGGATATCGAGGATATCAGGGATATCAGAGATATGGAGGATATCAGAGATATCGAGGATATCAGGGATATCGAGGATATCAGGGATATCGAGGATATCAGGGATATCGAGGATATCAGGGATATCGAGGATATCAGGGATATCGAAGATATCAGGGATATCGAGGATATCAGGGATATCGAAGATATCAGGGATATCGAGGATATCAGGGATATCGAGGATATCAGGGATATCGAGGATATCAGGGATATCGAGGATATCAGGGATATCGAGGATATCAGGGATATCGAGGATATCAGGGATATCGAGGATATCAGGGATATCGAGGATATCAGGGATATCAGGGATATCAGGGATATCAGGGATATCAGGGATATCACGGATATCAGGGATATCACGGATATCAGGGATATCAAGGATATCAGGGATATCAGGGATATCAGGGATATCAGGGATATCAGGGATATCAGGGATATCAGGGATATCAGGGATATCAGGGATATCAGGGATATCAGGGATATCAGGGATATCAGGGATATCAGGGATATCAGGGATATCAGGGATATCAGGGGTATCAGGGATATCAGGGATATCAGGGATATCAGGGATATCAGGGATATCAGGGATATCAGGGATATCAGGGATATCAGGGATATCAGGGATATCAGGGATATCAGGGATATCAGGGATATCAGGGATATCAGGGATATCAGGGATATCAGGGATATCAGGGATATCAGGAATATTAGTGATATCAGGGATATCAGGGATATCAGGGATATCAGGGTCATCAGGGATATCAGGGATATCAGGGATATCGGGGATATCAGGGATATCAGGGATATCAGGGATATCAGGGATATCAGGGATATCAGGGATATCAGGGATATCAGGGATATCAGGGATATCAGGGATATCAGGGATATCAGGGATATCAGGGATATCAGGGATATCAGGGATATCAGGGATATCAGGATATCAGGGATATCAGGGATATCAGGGATATCAGGGATATCAGGGATATCAGGGATATCAGGGATATCAGGGATATGGGGGATATCAGGGATATGGGGAATATCAGGGATATCAGGGATATCAGGGATATCACGGATATCAGGGATATCAGGGATATCAGGGATATCAGGGATATCAGGGATATCAGGGATATCAGGGATATCAGGGATATCAGGGATATCAGGGATATCAGGGATATCAGGGATATCAGGGATATCAGAGATATCAGGGATATCAGGGATATCAGAGATATGGGGGATATCAGGGATATCAGGGATATCAGGGATATCAGGGATATCAGGGATATCAGGGATATCAGGGATATCAGGGATATCAGGGATATCAGGGATATCAGGGATATCAGGGATATCAGGGATATCAGGGATATCAGGGATATCAGGGATATCAGGGATATCAGGGATATCAGGGATATCAGGGATATCAGGGATATCAGGAATATTAGTGATATCAGGGATATCAGGGATATCAGGGATATCAGGGTCATCAGGGATATCAGGGATATCAGGGATATCAGGGATATCAGGGATATCAGAGATATGGGGGATATCAGGGATATCAAGGATATCAGGGATATCAGGGATATCAGGGATATCGGGGATATCAGGGATATCGGGGAGATCAGGGATATCGGGGATATCAGGGATATCAGGGGTATCAGGGATATCAGGGATATCGGGGATATCAGGGATATCGGGGATATCAGGGATATCAGGGATATCAGGGATATCGGGGATATCAGGGATATCAGGGATATCAGGGATATCAGGGATATCAGGGATATCAGGGATATCAGGGATATCAGGGATATCAGGGATATCAGGGATATCAGGGATATCAGGGATATCAGGGATATCAGGGATATCAGGGATATCAGGGATATCAGGGATATCAGGGATATCAGGGATATCAGGGATATCAGGGATATCAGGGATATCACGGATATCAGGGATATCAGGGATATCAGGGATATCAGGGATATCAGGGATATCAGGGATATCAGGGATATGGGGGATATCAGGGATATGGGGAATATCAGGGATATGGGGAATATCAGGGATATCAGGGATATCAGGGATATCAGGGATATCAGGGATATCAGGGATATCAGGGATATCAGGGATATCAGGGATATCAGGGATATCAGGGATATCAGGGATATCAGGGATATCAGGGATATCAGGGATATCAGGGATATCAGGGATATCAGGGATATCAGGGATATCAGGGATATCAGGGATATCAGGGATATCAGGGATATCAGGGATATCAGGGATATCAGGGATATCAGGGATATCAGGGATATCAGGGATATGGGGGATATCAGGGATATGGGGAATATCAGGGATATCAGGGATATCAGGGATATCACGGATATCAGGGATATCAGGGATATCAGGGATATCAGGGATATCAGGGATATCAGGAATATTAGTGATATCAGGGATATCAGGGATATCAGGGATATCAGGGTCATCAGGGATATCAGGGATATCAGGGATATCAGGGATATCAGGGATATCAGAGATATGGGGGATATCAGGGATATCAAGGATATCAGGGATATCAGGGATATCAGGGATATCGGGGATATCAGGGATATCGGGGAGATCAGGGATATCGGGGATATCAGGGATATCGGGGATATCAGGGATATCAGGGGTATCGGGGATATCAGGGATATCGGGGATATCAGGGATATCGGGGATATCAGGGATATCGGGGATATCAGGGATATCGGGGATATCAGGGATATCGGGGATATCAGGGATATCGGGGATATCAGGGATATCAGGGATATCAGGGATATCAGGGATATCAGGGATATCAGGGATATCAGGAATATCAGGGATATCAGGGATATCAGGGATATCAGGGATATCAGGGATATCACGGATATCAGGGATATCAGGGATATCAGGGATATCAGGGATATCAGGGATATCAGGGATATCAGGGATATCAGGGATATCAGGGATATGGGGGATATCAGGGATATGGGGAATATCAGGGATATCAGGGATATCACGGATATCAGGGATATCAGGGATATCAGGGATATCAGGGATATCAGGGATATCAGGGATATCAGGGATATCAGGGATATCAGGGATATCAGGGATATCAGGGATATCAGGGATATCAGGGATATCAGGGATATCAGGGATATCAGGGATATCAGGGATATCAGGGATATCAGGGATATCAGGGATATCAGGGATATCAGGGATATCAGGGATATCAGGGATATCAGGGATATCAGGGATATCGGGGATATCAGGGATATCGGGGATATCAGGGATATCGGGGATATCAGGGATATCGGGGATATCAGGGATATCGGGGATATCAGGGATATCGAGGATATCAGGGATATCGAGGATATCAGGGATATCGAGGATATCAGGGATATCGAGGATATCAGGGATATCGAGGATATCAGGGATATCGAGGATATCAGGGATATCGAGGATATCAGGGATATCGAGGATATCAGGGATATCGAGGATATCAGGGATATCGAGGATATCAGGGATATCGAGGATATCAGGGATATCGAGGATATCAGGGATATCGAGGATATCAGGGATATCGAGGATATCAGGGATATCGGGGATATCAGGGATATCGGGGATATCAGGGATATCGGGGATATCAGGGATATCGGGGATATCAGGGATATCGAGGATATCAGGGATATCGAGGATATCAGGGATATCGAGGATATCAGGGATATCGAGGATATCAGGGATATCGAGGATATCAGGGATATCGAGGATATCAGGGATATCGAGGATATCAGGGATATCGAGGATATCAGGGATATCGAGGATATCAGGGATATCGAGGATATCAGCGATATCGAGGATATCAGGGATATCGAGGATATCAGGGATATCGAGGATATCAGGGATATCGAGGATATCAGGGATATCGAGGATATCAGGGATATCGAGGATATCAGGGATATCAGGGATATGGAGGATATCAGGGATATCGAGGATATCAGGGATATCGAGGATATCAGGGATATCGAGGATATCAGGGATATCGAGGATATCAGGGATATCGAGGATATCAGGGATATCGAGGATATCAGGGATATCGAGGATATCAGGGATATCGAGGATATCAGGGATATCGAGGATATCAGGGATATCGAGGATATCAGGGATATCGAGGATATCAGGGATATCGAGGATATCAGGGATATCGAGGATATCAGGGATATCGAGGATATCAGGGATATCGAGGATATCAGGGATATCGAGGATATCAGGGATATCGAGGATATCAGGGATATCGAGGATATCAGGGATATCGAGGATATCAGGGATATCGAAGATATCAGGGATATCGAGGATATCAGGGATATCGAAGATATCAGGGATATCGAGGATATCAGGGATATCGAGGATATCAGGGATATCGAGGATATCAGGGATATCAGGGATTTCGAGGATATCAGATATATCGAGGATATCAGGGATATCGAGGATATCAGGGATATCGAGGATATCAGGGATATCGAGGATATCAGGGATATCGAGGATATCAGGGATATCAGGGATATCGAGGATATCAGGGATATCGAGGATATCAGGGATATCGAGGATATCAGGGATATCGAGGATATCAGGGATATCGAGGATATCAGGGATATCGAGGATATCAGGGATATCGAGGATATCAGGGATATCGAGGATATCAGGGATATCGAGGATATCAGGGATATCGCGGATATCAGGGATATCAGGGATATCGAGGATATCAGGGATATCGAGGATATCAGGGATATCAGAGATATGGAGGATATCAGAGATATCGAGGATATCAGGGATATCGAGGATATCAGGGATATCGAGGATATCAGGGATATCGAGGATATCAGGGATATCGAGGATATCAGGGATATCGAAGATATCAGGGATATCGAGGATATCAGGGATATCGAGGATATCAGGGATATCGAGGATATCAGGGATATCGAGGATATCAGGGATATCGAGGATATCAGGGATATCGAGGATATCAGGGATATCGAGGATATCAGGGATATCGAGGATATCAGGGATATCGAGGATATCAGGGATATCAGGGATATCAGGGATATCAGGGATATCAGGGATATCACGGATATCAGGGATATCACGGATATCAGGGATATCAAGGATATCAGGGATATCAGGGATATCAGGGATATCAGGGATATCAGGGATATCAGGGATATCAGGGATATCAGGGATATCAGGGATATCAGGGATATCAGGGATATCAGGGATATCAGGGATATCAGGGATATCAGGGATATCAGGGATATCAGGGGTATCAGGGATATCAGGGATATCAGGGATATCAGGGATATCAGGGATATCAGGGATATCAGGGATATCAGGGATATCAGGGATATCAGGGATATCAGGGATATCAGGGATATCAGGGATATCAGGGATATCAGGGATATCAGGGATATCAGGGATATCAGGGATATCAGGAATATTAGTGATATCAGGGATATCAGGGATATCAGGGATATCAGGGTCATCAGGGATATCAGGGATATCAGGGATATCAGGGATATCAGGGATATCAGAGATATGGGGGATATCAGGGATATCAAGGATATCAGGGATATCAGGGATATCAGGGATATCGGGGATATCAGGGATATCGGGGAGATCAGGGATATCGGGGATATCAGGGATATCGGGGATATCAGGGATATCAGGGGTATCAGGGATATCAGGGATATCAGGGATATCAGGGATATCGGGGATATCAGGGATATCAGGGATATCAGGGATATCGGGGATATCAGGGATATCAGGGATATCAGGGATATCAGGGATATCAGGGATATCAGGGATATCAGGAATACCAGGGATATCAGGGATATCAGGGATATCAGGGATATCAGGGATATCAGGGATATCAGGGATATCAGGGATATAAGGGATATCAGGGATATCAAGGCTATCAGGGATATCAGGGATATCAGGGATATCAGGGATATCAGGGATATAATATCAATGATATTAAGGATATCCAAGGATATCTTATGATCGTCATCGTCACCGTCACCGTAACCGTCACCGTCACCGTCACCGTCACCGTCACCGTCACCGTCACCGTCACCGTCACCGTCACCGCCACCGTCACCGTCACCGTCACCGTCACCGTCACCGTCGGCGTCACCGTCACTGTCACCGTCACCGAAACCAGCACCGCGACCATTATCATCATCATCATCATCATCATCATCATCACCATTATCATCATCATCATCATCACTATCATCCTTACCATCATAACCATCAAGGGATATCATCATAACCATCAATGGATATCATAACCATCAAGGATATCAAGGATATCAAGAATATCAAGGATATCAAGAATATCAAGGATATCAAGGATATCAAGGATATAAAGGATATCCAGGATATCAAGGATATCAGGGATATCAAGGATATCAAGGATATCAGGGATATCAAGGATATCAGGGATATCAAGGATATCAGGGATATCAGGGATATCAGGGATATCAGGGATATCAGGGATATCAGGGATATCAGGGATATCAGGGATATCAGGGATATCAGAGATATCAGGGATATCCAGGATATCAGGGATATCAGGGATATCAGGGATATCAGGGATATCAGGGATATCAGGGATATCAGGGATATCAGGGATATCAGGGATATCAGTGATATCAGGGATATCAGGGATATCAGGGATATCAGGTATATCAGGGACATCAAGGATATCAGGGATATCAAGGATATCAGGGATATCAAGAATATCAGGGATATCAGGGATATCAGGGATATCAGGGATATCAAGAATATCAGGGATATCAGGGATATCAGGGATATCAGGGATATCGGGGATATCAAGGATATCAGGAATATCAAGGATATCAGTGATATCAGGGATATCAAGGATATCAGGGATATCAAGGATATCAGGGATATCAAGGATATCAGGGCTATCAAGGATATCAGGGATATCGAGGATATCAGGGATATCGAGGATATCAGGGATATCGAGGATATCAGGGATATCGAGGATATCAGGGATATCGATGATATCAGGGATATCGAGGATATCAGGGATATCAAGGATATCAGTGATATCAGGGATATCAGTGATATCAGGGATATCAGGGATATCGAGGATATCAGGGATATCGAGGATATCAGGGATATCGAGGATATCAGGGATATCAGGGATATCGCGGATATCAGGGATATCGAGGATATCAGGGATATCAAGGATATCAGGGATATCAGGGATATCAGGGATATCAGGGATATCAGGGATATCAGGGATATCAGGGATATCAGGGATATCGAGGATATCAGGGATATCGAGGATATCAGGGATATCGAGGATATCAGGGATATCAGGGATATGGAGGATATCAGAGATATCGAGGATATCAGGGATATCGAGGATAGCAGGGATATCGAGGATATCAGGGATATCGAGGATATCAGGGATATCGAGGATATCAGGGATATCGAGGATATCAGGGATATCGAGGATATCAGGGATATCGAGGATATCAGGGATATCGAGGATAGCAGGGATATCGAGGATATCGAGGATATCAGGGATATCGAGGATATCAGGGATATCGAGGATATCAGGGATATCGAGGATATCAGGGATATCGAGGATATCGGGGATATCAGGGATATCAGGGATATCGAGGATATCAGGGATATCGAGGATATCAGGGATATCGAGGATATCAGGGATATCGAGGATATCAGGGATATCGAGGATATCAGGGATATCGAGGATATCAGGGATATCGAGGATATCAGGGATATCGAGGATATCAGCGATATCGAGGATATCAGGGATATCGAGGATATCAGGGATATCGAGGATATGGAGGATATCAGGGATATCGAGGATATCAGGGATATCGAGGATATCAGGGATATCGAGGATATCAGGGATATCAGGGATATGGAGGATATCAGAGATATCGAGGATATCAGGGATATCGAGGATATCAGGGATATCGAGGATATCAGGGATATCGAGGATATCAGGGATATCGAGGATATCAGGGATATCGAGGATATCAGGGATATCGAGGATATCAGGGATATCAGGGATATCGAGGATATCAGGGATATCGAGGATATCAGGGATATCGAGGATATCAGGGATATCGAGGATATCAGGGATATCGAGGATATCAGGGATATCGAGGATATCAGGGATATCGAGGATATCAGGGATATCGAGGATATCAGGGATATCGAGGATATCAGGGATATCGAGGATATCAGGGATATCGAGGATATCAGGGATATCAGGGATATCGGGGATATCAGGGATATCGGGGATATCAGGGATATCGAGGATATCAGGGATATCGAGGATATCAGGGATATCGAGGATATCAGGGATATCGAGGATATCAGGGATATCGAGGATATCAGGGATATCGAGGATATCAGGGATATCGAGGATATCAGGGATATCGAGGATATCAGGGATATCGAGGATATCAGGGATATCGAGGATATCAGGGATATCGAGGATATCAGGGATATCGAGGATATCAGGGATATCGAGGATATCAGGGATATCGAGGATATCAGGGATATCGAGGATATCAGGGATATCGAGGATATCAGGGATATCAGGGATATCAGGGATATCGAGGATATCAGGGATATCGAGGATATCAGGGATATCGAGGATATCAGGGATATCGAGGATATCAGGGATATCGAGGATATCAGGGATATCGAGGATATCAGGGATATCGAGGATATCAGGGATATCGAGGATATCAGGGATATCGAGGATATCAGGGATATCGAGGATATCAGCGATATCGAGGATATCAGGGATATCGAGGATATCAGGGATATCGAGGATATGGAGGATATCAGGGATATCGAGGATATCAGGGATATCGAGGATATCAGGGATATCGAGGATATCAGGGATATCGAGGATATCAGGGATATCGAGGATATCAGGGATATCAGGGATATGGAGGATATCAGGGATATCGAGGATATCAGGGATATCGAGGATAGCAGGGATATCGAGGATAGCAGGGATATCGAGGATAGCAGGGATAATCGAGGATATCAGGGATATCGAGGATATCAGGGATATCGAGGATATCAGGGATATCGAGGATATCAGGGATATCGAGGATATCAGGGATATCGAGGATATCAGGGATATCGAGGATATCAGGGATATCGAGGATATCAGGGATATCGAGGATATCAGGGATATCGAGGATATCAGGGATATCGAGGATATCAGGGATATCAGGGATATCAGGGATATCAGGGATATCAGGGATATCAGGGATATCGGGGATATCAGGGATATCGGGGATATCAGGGATATCGGGGATATCAGGGATATCGGGGATATCGAGGATATCAGGGATATCGAGGATATCAGGGATATCGAGGATATCAGGGATATCGAGGATATCAGGGATATCGAGGATATCAGGGATATCGAGGATATCAGGGATATCGAGGATATCAGGGATATCGAGGATATCAGGGATATCGAGGATATCAGGGATATCGAGGATATCAGGGATATCGAGGATATCAGGGATATCGAGGATATCAGGGATATCGAGGATATCAGGGATATCGAGGATATCAGGGATATCGAGGATATCAGGGATATCGAGGATATCAGGGATATCAGGGATATCGAGGATATCAGGGATATCGAGGATATCAGGGATATCGAGGATATCAGGGATATCGAGGATATCAGGGATATCAGGGATATCAGGGATATCAGGGATATCAGGGATATCGAGGATATCAGGGATATCGAGGATATCAGGGATATCGAGGATATCAGGGATATCGAGGATATCAGGGATATCAGGGATATGGAGGATATCAGAGATATCGAGGATATCAGGGATATCGAGGATATCAGGGATATCGAGGATATCAGGGATATCGAGGATATCAGGGATATCGAGGATATCAGGGATATCGAAGATATCAGGGATATCGAGGATATCAGGGATATCGAGGATATCAGGGATATCGAGGATATCAGGGATATCAGGGATTTCGAGGATATCAGATATATCGAGGATATCAGGGATATCGAGGATATCAGGGATATCGAGGATATCAGGGATATCGAGGATATCAGGGATATCGAGGATATCAGGGATATCAGGGATATCGAGGATATCAGGGATATCGAGGATATCAGGGATATCGAGGATATCAGGGATATCGAGGATATCAGGGATATCGAGGATATCAGGGATATCAGGGATATCGAGGATATCAGGGATATCGAGGATATCAGGGATATCGCGGATATCAGGGATATCAGGGATATCGAGGATATCAGGGATATCGAGGATATCAGGGATATCGAGGATATCAGGGATATCAGAGATATGGAGGATATCAGAGATATCGAGGATATCAGGGATATCGAGGATATCAGGGATATCGAGGATATCAGGGATATCGAGGATATCAGGGATATCGAGGATATCAGGGATATCGAGGATATCAGGGATATCGAAGATATCAGGGATATCGAGGATATCAGGGATATCGAGGATATCAGGGATATCGAGGATATCAGGGATATCGAGGATATCAGGGATATCGAGGATATCAGGGATATCGAGGATATCAGGGATATCGAGGATATCAGGGATATCGAGGATATCAGGGATATCGAGGATATCAGGGATATCAGGGATATCAGGGATATCAGGGATATCAGGGATATCAGGGATATCAGGGATATCGAGGATATCAGGGATATCGAGGATATCAGGGATATCGAGGATATCAGGGATATCAGGGATATGGAGGATATCAGAGATATCGAGGATATCAGGGATATCGAGGATATCAGGGATATCAGGGATATCAGGGATATCAGGGATATCAGGGATATCAGGGATATCAGGGATATCAGGGATATCAGGGATATCAGGGATATCAGGGATATCACGGATATCAGGGATATCAGGGATATCAGGGATATCAGGGATATCAGGGATATCAGGGATATCAGGGATATCAGGGATATCAGGGATATCAGGGATATCAGGGATATCAGGAATATCAGGGATATCAGGGATATCAGGGATATCAGGGATATCAGGGATATCACGGATATCAGGGATATCAGGGATATCAGGGATATCAGGGATATCAGGGATATCAGGGATATCAGGGATATCAGGGATATCAGGGATATGGGGGATATCAGGGATATGGGGAATATCAGGGATATCAGGGATATCACGGATATCAGGGATATCAGGGATATCAGGGATATCAGGGATATCAGGGATATCAGGGATATCAGGGATATCAGGGATATCAGGGATATCAGGGATATCAGGGATATCAGGGATATCAGGGATATCAGGGATATCAGGGATATCAGGGATATCAGGGATATCAGGGATATCAGGGATATCAGGGATATCAGGGATATCAGGGATATCAGGGATATCAGGGATATCAGGGATATCAGGGATATCAGGGATATCAGGGATATCAGGGATATCAGGGATATCAGGGATATCAGGGATATCAGGGATATCAGGGATATCAGGGATATCAGGGATATCAGGGATATCAGGGATATCAGGGATATCAGGGATATCAGGGATATCAGGGATATCAGGGATATCAGGGATATCAGGGATATCAGGGATATCAGGGATATCAGGGATATCAGGGATATCAGGGATATCAGGGATATCAGGGATATCAGGGATATCAGGGATATCAGGGATATCAGGGATATCAGGGATATCAGGGATATCAGGGATATCAGGGATATCAGGGATATCGGGGATATCAGGGATATCGGGGATATCAGGGATATCGGGGATATCAGGGATATCGGGGATATCAGGGATATCGAGGATATCAGGGATATCGAGGATATCAGGGATATCGAGGATATCAGGGATATCGAGGATATCAGGGATATCGAGGATATCAGGGATATCGAGGATATCAGGGATATCGAGGATATCAGGGATATCGAGGATATCAGGGATATCGAGGATATCAGGGATATCGAGGATATCAGGGATATCGAGGATATCAGGGATATCGAGGATATCAGGGATATCGAGGATATCAGGGATATCGGGGATATCAGGGATATCGGGGATATCAGGGATATCGAGGATATCAGGGATATCGAGGATATCAGGGATATCGAGGATATCAGGGATATCGAGGATATCAGGGATATCGAGGATATCAGGGATATCGAGGATATCAGGGATATCGAGGATATCAGGGATATCGAGGATATCAGGGATATCGAGGATATCAGCGATATCGAGGATATCAGGGATATCGAGGATATCAGGGATATCGAGGATATCAGGGATATCGAGGATATCAGGGATATCGAGGATATCAGGGATATCGAGGATATCAGGGATATCAGGGATATGGAGGATATCAGGGATATCGAGGATATCAGGGATATCGAGGATAGCAGGGATATCGAGGATAGCAGGGATATCGAGGATAGCAGGGATAATCGAGGATATCAGGGATATCGAGGATATCAGGGATATCGAGGATATCAGGGATATCGAGGATATCAGGGATATCGAGGATATCAGGGATATCGAGGATATCAGGGATATCGAGGATATCAGGGATATCGAGGATATCAGGGATATCGAGGATATCAGGGATATCGAGGATATCGGGGATATCAGGGATATCGGGGATATCAGGGATATCGGGGATATCAGGGATATCGGGGATATCAGGGATATCGGGGATATCAGGGATATCGGGGATATCGAGGATATCAGGGATATCGAGGATATCAGGGATATCGAGGATATCAGGGATATCGAGGATATCAGGGATATCGAGGATATCAGGGATATCGAGGATATCAGGGATATCGAGGATATCAGGGATATCGAGGATATCAGGGATATCGAGGATATCAGGGATATCGAGGATATCAGGGATATCGAGGATATCAGGGATATCGAGGATATCAGGGATATCGAGGATATCAGGGATATCGAGGATATCAGGGATATCGAGGATATCAGGGATATCGAGGATATCAGGGATATCGAGGATATCAGGGATATCGAGGATATCAGGGATATCGAGGATATCAGGGATATCGAGGATATCAGGGATATCGAGGATATCAGGGATATCAGGGATATCGAGGATATCAGGGATATCGAGGATATCAGGGATATCGAGGATATCAGGGATATCGAGGATATCAGGGATATCGAGGATATCAGGGATATCGAGGATATCAGGGATATCAGGGATATCAGGGATATCAGGGATATCAGGGATATCGAGGATATCAGGGATATCGAGGATATCAGGGATATCGAGGATATCAGGGATATCGAGGATATCAGGGATATCAGGGATATGGAGGATATCAGAGATATCGAGGATATCAGGGATATCGAGGATATCAGGGATATCGAGGATATCAGGGATATCGAAGATATCAGGGATATCGAGGATATCAGGGATATCGAGGATATCAGGGATATCAGGGATTTCGAGGATATCAGATATATCGAGGATATCAGGGATATCGAGGATATCAGGGATATCGAGGATATCAGGGATATCGAGGATATCAGGGATATCGAGGATATCAGGGATATCAGGGATATCGAGGATATCAGGGATATCGAGGATATCAGGGATATCGAGGATATCAGGGATATCGAGGATATCAGGGATATCGAGGATATCAAGGATATCGAGGATATCAGGGATATCGAGGATATCAGGGATATCGCGGATATCAGGGATATCAGGGATATCGAGGATATCAGGGATATCGAGGATATCAGGGATATCGAGGATATCAGGGATATCGAGGATATCAGGGATATCGAGGATATCAGGGATATCGAGGATATCAGGGATATCGAGGATATCAGGGATATCGAGGATATCAGGGATATCGAGGATATCAGGGATATCGAGGATATCAGGGATATCGAGGATATCAGGGATATCGAGGATATCAGGGATATCGAGGATATCAGGGATATCGAGGATATCAGGGATATCGAGGATATCAGGGATATCGAGGATATCAGGGATATCGAGGATATCAGGGATATCGAGGATATCAGGGATATCGAAGATATCAGGGATATCGAGGATATCAGGGATATCGAAGATATCAGGGATATCGAGGATATCAGGGATATCGAGGATATCAGGGATATCGAGGATATCAGGGATATCAGGGATTTCGAGGATATCAGATATATCGAGGATATCAGGGATATCGAGGATATCAGGGATATCGAGGATATCAGGGATATCGAGGATATCAGGGATATCGAGGATATCAGGGATATCGAGGATATCAGGGATATCAGGGATATCGAGGATATCAGGGATATCGAGGATATCAGGGATATCGAGGATATCAGGGATATCGAGGATATCAGGGATATCGAGGATATCAGGGATATCGAGGATATCAGGGATATCGAGGATATCAGGGATATCGAGGATATCAGGGATATCGAGGATATCAGGGATATCGCGGATATCAGGGATATCAGGGATATCGAGGATATCAGGGATATCGAGGATATCAGGGATATCGAGGATATCAGGGATATCAGAGATATGGAGGATATCAGAGATATCGAGGATATCAGGGATATCGAGGATATCAGGGATATCGAGGATATCAGGGATATCGAGGATATCAGGGATATCGAGGATATCAGGGATATCGAAGATATCAGGGATATCGAGGATATCAGGGATATCGAGGATATCAGGGATATCGAGGATATCAGGGATATCGAGGATATCAGGGATATCGAGGATATCAGGGATATCGAGGATATCAGGGATATCGAGGATATCAGGGATATCGAGGATATCAGGGATATCGAGGATATCAGGGATATCGAGGATATCAGGGATATCGAGGATATCAGGGATATCAGGGATATCAGGGATATCAGGGATATCAGGGATATCACGGATATCAGGGATATCACGGATATCAGGGATATCAAGGATATCAGGGATATCAGGGATATCAGGGATATCAGGGATATCAGGGATATCAGGGATATCAGGGATATCAGGGATATCAGGGATATCAGGGATATCAGGGATATCAGGGATATCAGGGATATCAGGGATATCAGGGATATCAGGGATATCAGGGATATCAGGGATATCAGGGATATCAGGGATATCAGGGATATCAGGGATATCAGGGATATCAGGGATATCAGGGATATGAGGGATATCAGGGATATCAGGGATATCAGGGATATCAGGGATATCAGGGATATCAGGGATATCAGGGATATCAGGGATATCAGGGATATCAGGGATATCAGGGATATCAGGGATATCAGGGATATCAGGGATATCAGGGATATCAGGGATATCAGGGATATCAGGGATATCAGGAATATTAGTGATATCAGGGATATCAGGGATATCAGGGATATCAGGGTCATCAGGGATATCAGGGATATCAGGGATATCAGGGATATCAGGGATATCAGAGATATGGGGGATATCAGGGATATCAAGGATATCAGGGATATCAGGGATATCAGGGATATCGGGGATATCAGGGATATCGGGGAGATCAGGGATATCGGGGATATCAGGGATATCGGGGATATCAGGGATATCAGGGGTATCAGGGATATCAGGGATATCAGGGATATCAGGGATATCGGGGATATCAGGGATATCAGGGATATCAGGGATATCGGGGATATCAGGGATATCAGGGATATCAGGGATATCAGGGATATCAGGGATATCAGGGATATCAGGGATATCAGGGATATCAGGAATACCAGGGATATCAGGGATATCAGGGATATCAGGGATATCAGGGATATCAGGGATATCAGGGATATCAGGGATATCAGGGATATCAGGGATATCAAGGCTATCAGGGATATCAGGGATATCAGGGATATCAGGGATATCAGGGATATAATATCAATGATATTAAGGATATCCAAGGATATCTTATGATCGTCATCGTCACCGTCACCGTAACCGTCACCGTCACCGTCACCGTCACCGTCACCGTCACCGTCACCGTCACCGTCACCGTCACCGCCACCGTCACCGTCACCGTCACCGTCACCGTCACCGTCGGCGTCACCGTCACTGTCACCGTCACCGAAACCAGCACCGCGACCATTATCATCATCATCATCATCATCATCATCATCACCATTATCATCATCATCATCATCACTATCATCCTTACCATCATAACCATCAAGGGATATCATCATAACCATCAATGGATATCATAACCATCAAGGATATCAAGGATATCAAGAATATCAAGGATATCAAGAATATCAAGGATATCAAGGATATCAAGGATATAAAGGATATCCAGGATATCAAGGATATCAGGGATATCAAGGATATCAAGGATATCAGGGATATCAAGGATATCAGGGATATCGAGGATATCAGGGATATCGAGGATATCAGGGATATCGAGGATATCAGGGATATCGAGGATATCAGGGATATCGAGGATATCAGGGATATCGAGGATATCAGGGATATCGAGGATATCAGGGATATCGAGGATAGCAGGGATATCGAGGATATCAGGGATATCGAGGATATCAGGGATATCGAGGATATCAGGGATATCGAGGATATCAGGGATATCGAGGATATCAGGGATATCGAGGATATCGGGGATATCAGGGATATCAGGGATATCGAGGATATCAGGGATATCGAGGATATCAGGGATATCGAGGATATCAGGGATATCGAGGATATCAGGGATATCGAGGATATCAGGGATATCGAGGATATCAGGGATATCGAGGATATCAGGGATATCGAGGATATCAGCGATATCGAGGATATCAGGGATATCGAGGATATCAGGGATATCGAGGATATGGAGGATATCAGGGATATCGAGGATATCAGGGATATCGAGGATATCAGGGATATCGAGGATATCAGGGATATCAGGGATATGGAGGATATCAGAGATATCGAGGATATCAGGGATATCGAGGATATCAGGGATATCGAGGATATCAGGGATATCGAGGATATCAGGGATATCGAGGATATCAGGGATATCGAGGATATCAGGGATATCGAGGATATCAGGGATATCAGGGATATCGAGGATATCAGGGATATCGAGGATATCAGGGATATCGAGGATATCAGGGATATCGAGGATATCAGGGATATCGAGGATATCAGGGATATCGAGGATATCAGGGATATCGAGGATATCAGGGATATCGAGGATATCAGGGATATCGCGGATATCAGGGATATCAGGGATATCGAGGATATCAGGGATATCGAGGATATCAGGGATATCGAGGATATCAGGGATATCGAGGATATCAGGGATATCGAGGATATCAGGGATATCGAGGATATCAGGGATATCGAGGATATCAGGGATATCGAGGATATCAGGGATATCGAGGATATCAGGGATATCGAGGATATCAGGGATATCGAGGATATCAGGGATATCGAGGATATCAGGGATATCGAGGATATCAGGGATATCGAGGATATCAGGGATATCGAGGATATCAGGGATATCGAGGATATCAGGGATATCGAGGATATCAGGGATATCGAGGATATCAGGGATATCGAGGATATCAGGGATATCGAGGATATCAGGGATATCGAGGATATCAGGGATATCGAGGATATCAGGGATATCGAGGATATCAGGGATATCGAGGATATCAGGGATATCGAGGATATCAGGGATATCGAGGATATCAGGGATATCGAGGATATCAGGGATATCGAGGATATCAGGGATATCGAGGATATCAGGGATATCGAGGATATCAGGGATATCGAGGATATCAGGGATATCAGGGATATCAGGGATATCGAGGATATCAGGGATATCGAGGATATCAGGGATATCGAGGATATCAGGGATATCAGAGATATGGAGGATATCAGAGATATCGAGGATATCAGGGATATCGAGGATATCAGGGATATCGAGGATATCAGGGATATCGAGGATATCAGGGATATCGAGGATATCAGGGATATCGAGGATATCAGGGATATCGAAGATATCAGGGATATCGAGGATATCAGGGATATCGAGGATATCAGGGATATCGAGGATATCAGGGATATCGAGGATATCAGGGATATCGAGGATATCAGGGATATCGAGGATATCAGGGATATCGAGGATATCAGGGATATCGAGGATATCAGGGATATCGAGGATATCAGGGATATCAGGGATATCAGGGATATCAGGGATATCAGGGATATCAGGGATATCAGGGATATCGAGGATATCAGGGATATCGAGGATATCAGGGATATCGAGGATATCAGGGATATCAGGGATATGGAGGATATCAGAGATATCGAGGATATCAGGGATATCGAGGATATCAGGGATATCAGGGATATCAGGGATATCAGGGATATCAGGGATATCAGGGATATCAGGGATATCAGGGATATCAGGGATATCAGGGATATCAGGGATATCACGGATATCAGGGATATCAGGGATATCAGGGATATCAGGGATATCAGGGATATCAGGGATATCAGGGATATCAGGGATATCAGGGATATCAGGGATATCAGGGATATCAGGGATATCAGCGATATCAGGGATATCAGGGATATCAGGGATATCAGGGATATCAGGGATATCAGGGATATCAGGGATATCAGGGATATCAGGGATATCAGGGATATCAGGGATATCAGGGATATCAGGGATATCAGGGATATCAGGGATATCAGGGATATCAGGGATATCAGGGATATCGAGGATATCAGGGATATCGAGGATATCAGGGATATCGAGGATATCAGGGATATCGAGGATATCAGGGATATCGAGGATATCAGGGATATCGAGGATATCAGGGATATCGCGGATATCAGGGATATCAGGGATATCGAGGATATCAGGGATATCGAGGATATCAGGGATATCGAGGATATCAGGGATATCAGAGATATGGAGGATATCAGAGATATCGAGGATATCAGGGATATCGAGGATATCAGGGATATCGAGGATATCAGGGATATCGAGGATATCAGGGATATCGAGGATATCAGGGATATCGAGGATATCAGGGATATCGAAGATATCAGGGATATCGAGGATATCAGGGATATCGAGGATATCAGGGATATCGAGGATATCAGGGATATCGAGGATATCAGGGATATCGAGGATATCAGGGATATCGAGGATATCAGGGATATCGAGGATATCAGGGATATCGAGGATATCAGGGATATCGAGGATATCAGGGATATCAGGGATATCAGGGATATCAGGGATATCAGGGATATCAGGGATATCAGGGATATCGAGGATATCAGGGATATCGAGGATATCAGGGATATCGAGGATATCAGGGATATCAGGGATATGGAGGATATCAGAGATATCGAGGATATCAGGGATATCGAGGATATCAGGGATATCAGGGATATCAGGGATATCAGGGATATCAGGGATATCAGGGATATCAGGGATATCAGGGATATCAGGGATATCAGGGATATCAGGGATATCACGGATATCAGGGATATCAGGGATATCAGGGATATCAGGGATATCAGGGATATCAGGGATATCAGGGATATCAGGGATATCAGGGATATCAGGGATATCAGGGATATCAGGGATATCAGGGATATCAGGGATATGGGGGATATCAGGGATATCAAGGATATCAGGGATATCAGGGATATCAGGGATATCGGGGATATCAGGGATATCGGGGAGATCAGGGATATCGGGGATATCAGGGATATCAGGGGTATCAGGGATATCAGGGATATCGGGGATATCAGGGATATCGGGGATATCAGGGATATCAGGGATATCAGGGATATCGGGGATATCAGGGATATCAGGGATATCAGGGATATCAGGGATATCAGGGATATCGAGGATATCAGGGATATCGAGGATATCAGGGATATCGAGGATATCAGGGATATCGAGGATATCAGGGATATCGAGGATATCAGGGATATCGAGGATATCAGGGATATCGAGGATATCAGGGATATCGAGGATATCAGGGATATCGAGGATATCAGGGATATCGAGGATATCAGGGATATCGAGGATATCAGGGATATCGAGGATATCAGGGATATCGAGGATATCAGGGATATCGAGGATATCAGGGATATCGAGGATATCAGGGATATCGAGGATATCAGGGATATCGAGGATATCAGGGATATCGAGGATATCAGGGATATCGAGGATATCAGGGATATCAGGGATATCGAGGATATCAGGGATATCGAGGATATCAGGGATATCAGGGATATCAGGGATATCAGGGATATCAGGGATATCAGGGATATCACGGATATCAGGGATATCAGGGATATCAGGAATATCAGGGATATCAGGGATATCAGGGATATCAGGGATATCAGGGATATCAGGGATATCAGGGATATCAGGGATATCAGGGATATCAGGGATATCAGGGATATCAGGGATATCAGGGATATCAGGGATATCAGGGATATCAGGGATATCAGGGATATCAGGGATATCAGGGATATCAGGGATATCAGGGATATCAGGGATATCAGGGATATCAGGGATATCAGGGATATCAGGGATATCAGGGATATCAGGGATATCAGGGATATCAGGGATATCAGGGATATCAGGGATATCAGGGATATCAGGGATATCAGGGATATCAGGGATATCAGGGATATCAGGGATATCAGGGATATCAGGGATATCAGGGATATCAGGGATATCAGGGATATCAGGGATATCAGGGATATCAGGGATATCAGGGATATCAGGGATATCAGGGATATCAGGGATATCAGGGATATCAGGGATATCAGGGATATCAGGGATATCAGGGATATCAGGGATATCAGGGATATCAGGGATATCAGGGATATCAGGGATATCAGGGATATCAGGGATATCAGGGATATCAGAGATATCAGGGATATCAGGGATATCAGAGATATGGGGGATATCAGGGATATCAGGGATATCAGGGATATCAGGGATATCAGGGATATCAGGGATATCAGGGATATCAGGGATATCAGGGATATCAGGGATATCAGGGATATCAGGGATATCAGGGATATCAGGGATATCAGGGATATCAGGGATATCAGGGATATCAGGGATATCAGGGATATCAGGGATATCAGGGATATCAGGGATATCAGGGATATCAGGGATATCAGGGATATCAGGAATATTAGTGATATCAGGGATATCAGGGATATCAGGGATATCAGGGTCATCAGGGATATCAGGGATATCAGGGATATCAGGGATATCAGGGATATCAGAGATATGGGGGATATCAGGGATATCAGGGATATCAGGGATATCGGGGATATCAGGGATATCGGGGAGATCAGGGATATCGGGGATATCAGGGATATCAGGGGTATCAGGGATATCAGGGATATCGGGGATATCAGGGATATCGGGGATATCAGGGATATCAGGGATATCAGGGATATCGGGGATATCAGGGATATCGGGGATATCAGGGATATCAGGGATATCAGGGATATCGAGGATATCAGGGATATCGAGGATATCAGGGATATCGAGGATATCAGGGATATCGAGGATATCAGGGATATCGAGGATATCAGGGATATCGAGGATATCAGGGATATCGAGGATATCAGGGATATCGAGGATATCAGGGATATCGAGGATATCAGGGATATCGAGGATATCAGGGATATCGAGGATATCAGGGATATCGAGGATATCAGGGATATCGAGGATATCAGGGATATCGAGGATATCAGGGATATCGAGGATATCAGGGATATCGAGGATATCAGGGATATCGAGGATATCAGGGATATCGAGGATATCAGGGATATCGAGGATATCAGGGATATCGAGGATATCAGGGATATCGAGGATATCAGGGATATCAGGGATATCGAGGATATCAGGGATATCGGGGATATCAGGGATATCAGGGATATCAGGGATATCAGGGATATCAGGGATATCAGGGATATCACGGATATCAGGGATATCAGGGATATCAGGAATATCAGGGATATCAGGGATATCAGGGATATCAGGGATATCAGGGATATCAGGGATATCAGGGATATCAGGGATATCAGGGATATCAGGGATATCAGGGATATCAGGGATATCAGGGATATCAGGGATATCAGGGATATCAGGGATATCAGGGATATCAGGGATATCAGGGATATCAGGGATATCAGGGATATCAGGGATATCAGGGATATCAGGGATATCAGGGATATCAGGGATATCAGGGATATCAGGGATATCAGGGATATCAGGGATATCAGGGATATCAGGGATATCAGGGATATCAGGGATATCAGGGATATCAGGGATATCAGGGATATCAGGGATATCAGGGATATCAGGGATATCAGGGATATCAGTGATATCAGGGATATCAGGGATATCAGGGATATCAGGGATATCAGGGATATCAGGGATATCAGGGATATCAGGGATATCAGGGATATCAGGGATATCAGGGATATCAGGGATATCAGGGATATCAGGGATATCAGGGATATCAGGGATATCAGGGATATCAGTGATATCAGAGATATCAGGGATATCAGGGATATCAGAGATATGGGGGATATCAGGGATATCAGGGATATCAGGGATATCAGGGATATCAGGGATATCAGGGATATCAGGGATATCAGGGATATCAGGGATATCAGGGATATCAGGGATATCAGGGATATCAGGGATATCAGGGATATCAGGGATATCAGGGATATCAGGGATATCAGGGATATCAGGGATATCAGGGATATCAGGGATATCAGGGATATCAGGGATATCAGGGATATCAGGGATATCAGGAATATCAGGGATATCAGGAATATTAGTGATATCAGGGATATCAGGGATATCAGGGATATCAGGGTCATCAGGGATATCAGGGATATCAGGGATATCAGGGATATCAGGGATATCAGAGATATGGGGGATATCAGGGATATCAAGGATATCAGGGATATCAGGGATATCAGGGATATCGGGGATATCAGGGATATCGGGGAGATCAGGGATATCGGGGATATCAGGGATATCAGGGGTATCAGGGATATCAGGGATATCGGGGATATCAGGGATATCGGGGATATCAGGGATATCAGGGATATCAGGGATATCGGGGATATCAGGGATATCAGGGATATCAGGGATATCAGGGATATCAGGGATATCGAGGATATCAGGGATATCGAGGATATCAGGGATATCGAGGATATCAGGGATATCGAGGATATCAGGGATATCGAGGATATCAGGGATATCGAGGATATCAGGGATATCGAGGATATCAGGGATATCGAGGATATCAGGGATATCGAGGATATCAGGGATATCGAGGATATCAGGGATATCGAGGATATCAGGGATATCGAGGATATCAGGGATATCGAGGATATCAGGGATATCGAGGATATCAGGGATATCGAGGATATCAGGGATATCGAGGATATCAGGGATATCGAGGATATCAGGGATATCGAGGATATCAGGGATATCGAGGATATCAGGGATATCAGGGATATCGAGGATATCAGGGATATCGAGGATATCAGGGATATCAGGGATATCAGGGATATCAGGGATATCAGGGATATCAGGGATATCACGGATATCAGGGATATCAGGGATATCAGGAATATCAGGGATATCAGGGATATCAGGGATATCAGGGATATCAGGGATATCAGGGATATCAGGGATATCGAGGATATCAGGGATATCGAGGATATCAGGGATATCGAGGATATCAGGGATATCGAGGATATCAGGGATATCGAGGATATCAGGGATATCAGGGATATCAGGGATATCGAGGATATCAGGGATATCGAGGATATCAGGGATATCGAGGATATCAGGGATATCAGAGATATGGAGGATATCAGAGATATCGAGGATATCAGGGATATCGAGGATATCAGGGATATCGAGGATATCAGGGATATCGAGGATATCAGGGATATCGAGGATATCAGGGATATCGAGGATATCAGGGATATCGAAGATATCAGGGATATCGAGGATATCAGGGATATCGAGGATATCAGGGATATCGAGGATATCAGGGATATCGAGGATATCAGGGATATCGAGGATATCAGGGATATCGAGGATATCAGGGATATCGAGGATATCAGGGATATCGAGGATATCAGGGATATCAGGGATATCAGGGATATCAGGGATATCAGGGATATCAGGGATATCAGGGATATCGAGGATATCAGGGATATCGAGGATATCAGGGATATCGAGGATATCAGGGATATCAGGGATATGGAGGATATCAGAGATATCGAGGATATCAGGGATATCGAGGATATCAGGGATATCAGGGATATCAGGGATATCAGGGATATCAGGGATATCAGGGATATCAGGGATATCAGGGATATCAGGGATATCAGGGATATCAGGGATATCAGGGATATCAGGGATATCAGGGATATCAGGGATATCAGGAATATCAGGGATATCAGGGATATCAGGGATATCAGGGATATCAGGGATATCAGGGATATCAGGGATATCAGGGATATCAGGGATATCAGGGATATCAGGGATATCAGGGATATCAGGGATATCAGGGATATCAGGGATATCAGGGATATCAGGGATATCAGGGATATCAGGGATATCAGGGATATCAGGGATATCAGGGATATCACGGATATCAGGGATATCAGGGATATGGGGAATATCAGGGATATCAGGGATATCAGGGATATCACGGATATCAGGGATATCAGGGATATCAGGGATATCAGGGATATCAGGGATATCAGGGATATCAGGGATATCAGGGATATCAGGGATATCAGGGATATCAGGGATATCAGGGATATCAGGGATATCAGGGATATCAGGATATCAGGGATATCAGGGATATCAGGGATATCAGGGATATCAGGGATATCAGGGATATCAGGGATATCAGGGATATCAGGGATATCAGGGATATCAGGGATATCAGGGATATCAGGGATATCAGGGATATCAGGGATATCAGGGATATCAGGGATATCAGGGATATCAGGGATATCAGGGATATCAGGGATATCAGGGATATCAGGGATATCAGGGATATCAGGGATATCAGGGATATCAGGGATATCAGGGATATCAGGGATATCAGGGATATCAGGGATATCAGGGATATCAGGGATATCAGGGATATCAGGGATATCAGGGATATCAGGGATATCAGGGATATCAGGGATATCAGGGATATCAGGGATATCAGGGATATCAGGGATATCAGGGATATCAGGGATATCAGGGATATCAGGGATATCAGGGATATCAGGAATATCAGGGATATCAGGAATATCAGGGATATCAGGGATATCAGGGATATCAGGGATATCGAGGATATCAGGGATATCGAGGATATCAGGGATATCAGGGATATCAGGGATATCGAGGATATCAGGGATATCGAGGATATCAGGGATATCGAGGATATCAGGGATATCAGAGATATGGAGGATATCAGAGATATCGAGGATATCAGGGATATCGAGGATATCAGGGATATCGAGGATATCAGGGATATCGAGGATATCAGGGATATCGAGGATATCAGGGATATCGAGGATATCAGGGATATCGAAGATATCAGGGATATCGAGGATATCAGGGATATCGAGGATATCAGGGATATCGAGGATATCAGGGATATCGAGGATATCAGGGATATCGAGGATATCAGGGATATCGAGGATATCAGGGATATCGAGGATATCAGGGATATCGAGGATATCAGGGATATCAGGGATATCAGGGATATCAGGGATATCAGGGATATCAGGGATATCAGGGATATCGAGGATATCAGGGATATCGAGGATATCAGAGATATCGAGGATATCAGGGATATCAGGGATATGGAGGATATCAGAGATATCGAGGATATCAGGGATATCGAGGATATCAGGGATATCAGGGATATCAGGGATATCAGGGATATCAGGGATATCAGGGATATCAGGGATATCAGGGATATCAGGGATATCAGGGATATCAGGGATATCAGGGATATCAGGGATATCAGGGATATCAGGGATATCAGGGATATCAGGAATATCAGGGATATCAGGGATATCAGGGATATCAGGGATATCAGGGATATCAGGGATATCAGGGATATCAGGGATATCAGGGATATCAGGGATATCAGGGATATCAGGGATATCAGGGATATCAGGGATATCAGGGATATCAGGGATATCAGGGATATCAGGGATATCAGGGATATCAGGGATATCAGGGATATCAGGGATATCAGGGATATCAGGGATATCAGGGATATCAGGGATATCAGGGATATCAGGGATATCAGGGATATCAGGGATATCAGGGATATCAGGGATATCGAGGATATCAGGGATATCGAGGATATCAGGGATATCGAGGATATCAGGGATATCGAGGATATCAGGGATATCGAGGATATCAGGGATATCGAGGATATCAGGGATATCGAGGATATCAGGGATATCGAGGATATCAGGGATATCGAGGATATCAGGGATATCGAGGATATCAGGGATATCAGGGATATCGAGGATATCAGGGATATCGAGGATATCAGGGATATCAGGGATATCAGGGATATCAGGGATATCAGGGATATCAGGGATATCAGGGATATCAGGGATATCAGGGATATCAGGGATATCAGGGATATCAGGGATATCAGGGATATCAGGGATATCAGGGATATCAGGGATATCAGGGATATCAGGGATATCAGGGATATCAGGGATATCAGGGATATCAGGGATATCAGGGATATCAGGGATATCAGGGATATCAGGGATATCAGGGATATCAGGGATATCAGGGATATCAGGGATATCAGGGATATCAGGGATATCAGGGATATCAGGGATATCAGGGATATCAGAGATATGGGGGATATCAGGGATATCAGGGATATCAGGGATATCAGGGATATCAGGGATATCAGGGATATCAGGGATATCAGGGATATCAGGGATATCAGGGATATCAGGGATATCAGGGATATCAGGGATATCAGGGATATCAGGGATATCAGGGATATCAGGGATATCAGGGATATCAGGGATATCAGGGATATCACGGATATCAGGGATATCAGGGATATCAGGGATATCAGGGATATCAGGGATATCAGGGATATCAGGGATATGGGGGATATCAGGGATATGGGGAATATCAGGGATATCAGGGATATCAGGGATATCAGGGATATCAGGGATATCAGGGATATCAGGGATATCAGGGATATCAGGGATATCAGGGATATCAGGGATATCAGGGATATCAGGGATATCAGGGATATCAGGGATATCAGGGATATGGGGGATATCAGGGATATGGGGAATATCAGGGATATCAGGGATATCAGGGATATCAGGGATATCAGGGATATCAGGGATATCAGGGATATCAGGGATATCAGGGATATCAGGGATATCAGGGATATCAGGGATATCAGGGATATCAGGGATATCAGGGATATCAGGGATATCAGGGATATCAGGGATATCAGGGATATCAGGGATATCAGGGATATCAGGGATATCAGGGATATCAGGAATATCAGGGATATCAGGAATATCAGGGATATCAGGGATATCAGGGATATCAGGGATATCGAGGATATCAGGGATATCGAGGATATCAGGGATATCAGGGATATCAGGGATATCGAGGATATCAGGGATATCGAGGATATCAGGGATATCGAGGATATCAGGGATATCAGAGATATGGAGGATATCAGAGATATCGAGGATATCAGGGATATCGAGGATATCAGGGATATCGAGGATATCAGGGATATCGAGGATATCAGGGATATCGAGGATATCAGGGATATCGAAGATATCAGGGATATCGAGGATATCAGGGATATCGAGGATATCAGGGATATCGAGGATATCAGGGATATCGAGGATATCAGGGATATCGAGGATATCAGGGATATCGAGGATATCAGGGATATCGAGGATATCAGGGATATCGAGGATATCAGGGATATCAGGGATATCAGGGATATCAGGGATATCAGGGATATCAGGGATATCAGGGATATCGAGGATATCAGGGATATCGAGGATATCAGAGATATCGAGGATATCAGGGATATCAGGGATATGGAGGATATCAGAGATATCGAGGATATCAGGGATATCGAGGATATCAGGGATATCAGGGATATCAGGGATATCAGGGATATCAGGGATATCAGGGATATCAGGGATATCAGGGATATCAGGGATATCAGGGATATCAGGGATATCAGGGATATCAGGAATATCAGGGATATCAGGGATATCAGGGATATCAGGGATATCAGGGATATCAGGGATATCAGGGATATCAGGGATATCAGGGATATCAGGGATATCAGGGATATCAGGGATATCAGGGATATCAGGGATATCAGGGATATCAGGGATATCAGGGATATCAGGGATATCAGGGATATCAGGGATATGGGGAATATCAGGGATATCAGGGATATCAGGGATATCACGGATATCAGGGATATCAGGGATATCAGGGATATCACGGATATCAGGGATATCAGGGATATCAGGGATATCAGGGATATCAGGGATATCAGGGATATCAGGGATATCAGGGATATCAGGGATATCAGGGATATCAGGGATATCAGGGATATCAGGGATATCGAGGATATCAGGGATATCGAGGATATCAGGGATATCGAGGATATCAGGGATATCGAGGATATCAGGGATATCGAGGATATCAGGGATATCGAGGATATCAGGGATATCGAGGATATCAGGGATATCGAGGATATCAGGGATATCGAGGATATCAGGGATATCGAGGATATCAGGGATATCGAGGATATCAGGGATATCGAGGATATCAGGGATATCGAGGATATCAGGGATATCGAGGATATCAGGGATATCAGGGATATCGAGGATATCAGGGATATCGAGGATATCAGGGATATCAGGGATATCAGGGATATCAGGGATATCAGGGATATCAGGGATATCAGGGATATCAGGGATATCAGGGATATCAGGGATATCAGGGATATCAGGGATATCAGGGATATCAGGGATATCAGGGATATCAGGGATATCAGGGATATCAGGGATATCAGGGATATCAGGGATATCAGGGATATCAGGGATATCAGGGATATCAGGGATATCAGGGATATCAGGGATATCAGGGATATCAGGGATATCAGAGATATGGGGGATATCAGGGATATCAGGGATATCAGGGATATCAGGGATATCAGGGATATCAGGGATATCAGGGATATCAGGGATATCAGGGATATCAGGGATATCAGGGATATCAGGGATATCAGGGATATCAGGGATATCAGGGATATCAGGGATATCACGGATATCAGGGATATCAGGGATATCAGGGATATCAGGGATATCAGGGATATCAGGGATATCAGGGATATGGGGGATATCAGGGATATGGGGAATATCAGGGATATCAGGGATATCAGGGATATCAGGGATATCAGGGATATCAGGGATATCAGGGATATCAGGGATATCAGGGATATCAGGGATATCAGGGATATCAGGGATATCAGGGATATCAGGGATATCAGGGATATCAGGGATATGGGGGATATCAGGGATATGGGGAATATCAGGGATATCAGGGATATCAGGGATATCAGGGATATCAGGGATATCAGGGATATCAGGGATATCAGGGATATCAGGGATATCAGGGATATCAGGGATATCAGGGATATCAGGGATATCAGGGATATCAGGGATATCAGGGATATCAGGGATATCAGGGATATCAGGGATATCAGGGATATCAGGGATATCAGGGATATCAGGGATATCAGGGATATGGGGGATATCAGGGATATGGGGAATATCAGGGATATCAGGGATATCAGGGATATCACGGATATCAGGGATATCAGGGATATCAGGGATATCAGGGATATCAGGGATATCAGGAATATTAGTGATATCAGGGATATCAGGGATATCAGGGATATCAGGGTCATCAGGGATATCAGGGAGACCAGGGATATCAGGGATATCAGGGATATCAGAGATATGGGGGATATCAGGGATATCAAGGATATCAGGGATATCAGGGATATCAGGGATATCGGGGATATCAGGGATATCGGGGAGATCAGGGATATCGGGGATATCAGGGATATCGGGGATATCAGGGATATCAGGGGTATCAGGGATATCAGGGATATCAGGGATATCAGGGATATCGGGGATATCAGGGATATCAGGGATATCAGGGATATCGGGGATATCAGGGATATCAGGGATATCAGGGATATCAGGGATATCAGGGATATCAGGGATATCAGGGATATCAGGGATATCAGGGATATCAGGGATATCAGGGATATCAGGGATATCAGGGATATCAGGGATATCAGGGATATCAGGGATATCAGGGATATCAGGGATATCAGGGATATCAGGGATATCAGGGATATCAGGGATATCAGGGATATCAGGGATATCAGGGATATCAGGGATATCAGGGATATCAGGGATATCAGGGATATCAGGGATATCAGGAATATTAGTGATATCAGGGATATCAGGGATATCAGGGATATCAGGGTCATCAGGGATATCAGGGATATCAGGGATATCAGGGATATCAGGGATATCAGAGATATGGGGGATATCAGGGATATCAAGGATATCAGGGATATCAGGGATATCAGGGATATCGGGGATATCAGGGATATCGGGGAGATCAGGGATATCGGGGATATCAGGGATATCAGGGGTATCAGGGATATCAGGGATATCGGGGATATCAGGGATATCGGGGATATCAGGGATATCAGGGATATCAGGGATATCGGGGATATCAGGGATATCAGGGATATCAGGGATATCAGGGATATCAGGGATATCAGGGATATCAGGGATATCAGGGATATCAGGGATATCAGGGATATCAGGGATATCAGGGATATCAGGGATATCAGGGATATCAGGGATATCAGGGATATCAGGGATATCAGGGATATCAGGGATATCACGGATATCAGGGATATCAGGGATATCAGGGATATCAGGGATATCAGGGATATCAGGGATATCAGGGATATGGGGGATATCAGGGATATGGGGAATATCAGGGATATCAGGGATATCAGGGATATCAGGGATATCAGGGATATCAGGGATATCAGGGATATCAGGGATATCAGGGATATCAGGGATATCAGGGATATCAGGGATATCAGGGATATCAGGGATATCAGGGATATCAGGGATATCAGGGATATCAGGGATATCAGGGATATCAGGGATATCAGGGATATCAGGGATATCAGGGATATCAGGGATATCAGGGATATGGGGGATATCAGGGATATGGGGAATATCAGGGATATCAGGGATATCAGGGATATCACGGATATCAGGGATATCAGGGATATCAGGGATATCAGGGATATCAGGGATATCAGGAATATTAGTGATATCAGGGATATCAGGGATATCAGGGATATCAGGGTCATCAGGGATATCAGGGATATCAGGGATATCAGGGATATCAGGGATATCAGAGATATGGGGGATATCAGGGATATCAAGGATATCAGGGATATCAGGGATATCAGGGATATCGGGGATATCAGGGATATCGGGGAGATCAGGGATATCGGGGATATCAGGGATATCGGGGATATCAGGGATATCAGGGGTATCAGGGATATCAGGGATATCAGGGATATCAGGGATATCGGGGATATCAGGGATATCAGGGATATCAGGGATATCGGGGATATCAGGGATATCAGGGATATCAGGGATATCAGGGATATCAGGGATATCAGGGATATCAGGGATATCAGGGATATCAGGGATATCAGGGATATCAGGGATATCAGGGATATCAGGGATATCAGGGATATCAGGGATATCAGGGATATCACGGATATCAGGGATATCAGGGATATCAGGGATATCAGGGATATCAGGGATATCAGGGATATCAGGGATATCAGGGATATCAGGGATATGGGGGATATCAGGGATATGGGGAATATCAGGGATATCAGGGATATCACGGATATCAGGGATATCAGGGATATCAGGGATATCAGGGATATCAGGGATATCAGGGATATCAGGGATATCAGGGATATCAGGGATATCAGGGATATCAGGGATATCAGGGATATCAGGGATATCAGGGATATCAGGGATATCAGGGATATCAGGGATATCAGGGATATCAGGGATATCAGGGATATCAGGGATATCAGGGATATCAGGGATATCAGGGATATCAGGGATATCAGGGATATCAGGGATATCAGGGATATCGGGGATATCAGGGATATCGGGGATATCAGGGATATCGGGGATATCAGGGATATCGAGGATATCAGGGATATCGAGGATATCAGGGATATCGAGGATATCAGGGATATCGAGGATATCAGGGATATCGAGGATATCAGGGATATCGAGGATATCAGGGATATCGAGGATATCAGGGATATCGAGGATATCAGGGATATCGAGGATATCAGGGATATCGAGGATATCAGGGATATCGAGGATATCAGGGATATCGAGGATATCAGGGATATCGAGGATATCAGGGATATCGAGGATATCAGGGATATCGGGGATATCAGGGATATCGGGGATATCAGGGATATCGGGGATATCAGGGATATCGAGGATATCAGGGATATCGAGGATATCAGGGATATCGAGGATATCAGGGATATCGAGGATATCAGGGATATCGAGGATATCAGGGATATCGAGGATATCAGGGATATCGAGGATATCAGGGATATCGAGGATATCAGCGATATCGAGGATATCAGGGATATCGAGGATATCAGGGATATCGAGGATATGGAGGATATCAGGGATATCGAGGATATCAGGGATATCGAGGATATCAGGGATATCGAGGATATCAGGGATATCGAGGATATCAGGGATATCAGGGATATGGAGGATATCAGGGATATCGAGGATATCAGGGATATCGAGGATAGCAGGGATATCGAGGATAGCAGGGATATCGAGGATAGCAGGGATAATCGAGGATATCAGGGATATCGAGGATATCAGGGATATCGAGGATATCAGGGATATCGAGGATATCAGGGATATCGAGGATATCAGGGATATCGAGGATATCAGGGATATCGAGGATATCAGGGATATCGAGGATATCAGGGATATCGAGGATATCAGGGATATCGAGGATATCAGGGATATCGCGGATATCAGGGATATCAGGGATATCGAGGATATCAGGGATATCGAGGATATCAGGGATATCGAGGATATCAGGGATATCAGAGATATGGAGGATATCAGAGATATCGAGGATATCAGGGATATCGAGGATATCAGGGATATCGAGGATATCAGGGATATCGAGGATATCAGGGATATCGAGGATATCAGGGATATCGAGGATATCAGGGATATCGAAGATATCAGGGATATCGAGGATATCAGGGATATCGAGGATATCAGGGATATCGAGGATATCAGGGATATCGAGGATATCAGGGATATCGAGGATATCAGGGATATCGAGGATATCAGGGATATCGAGGATATCAGGGATATCGAGGATATCAGGGATATCGAGGATATCAGGGATATCAGGGATATCAGGGATATCAGGGATATCAGGGATATCAGGGATATCAGGGATATCGAGGATATCAGGGATATCGAGGATATCAGGGATATCGAGGATATCAGGGATATCAGGGATATGGAGGATATCAGAGATATCGAGGATATCAGGGATATCGAGGATATCAGGGATATCAGGGATATCAGGGATATCAGGGATATCAGGGATATCAGGGATATCAGGGATATCAGGGATATCAGGGATATCAGGGATATCAGGGATATCACGGATATCAGGGATATCAGGGATATCAGGGATATCAGGGATATCAGGGATATCAGGGATATCAGGGATATCAGGGATATCAGGGATATCAGGGATATCAGGGATATCAGGGATATCAGGGATATCAGGGATATCAGGGATATCAGGGATATCAGGGATATGGGGGATATCAGGGATATGGGGAATATCAGGGATATCAGGGATATCAGGGATATCACGGATATCAGGGATATCAGGGATATCAGGGATATCAGGGATATCAGGGATATCAGGAATATTAGTGATATCAGGGATATCAGGGATATCAGGGATATCAGGGTCATCAGGGATATCAGGGAGACCAGGGATATCAGGGATATCAGGGATATCAGAGATATGGGGGATATCAGGGATATCAAGGATATCAGGGATATCAGGGATATCAGGGATATCGGGGATATCAGGGATATCGGGGAGATCAGGGATATCGGGGATATCAGGGATATCGGGGATATCAGGGATATCAGGGGTATCAGGGATATCAGGGATATCAGGGATATCAGGGATATCGGGGATATCAGGGATATCAGGGATATCAGGGATATCGGGGATATCAGGGATATCAGGGATATCAGGGATATCAGGGATATCAGGGATATCAGGGATATCAGGGATATCAGGGATATCAGGGATATCAGGGATATCAGGGATATCAGGGATATCAGGGATATCAGGGATATCAGGGATATCAGGGATATCAGGGATATCAGGGATATCAGGGATATCAGGGATATCAGGGATATCAGGGATATCAGGGATATCAGGGATATCAGGAATATTAGTGATATCAGGGATATCAGGGATATCAGGGATATCAGGGTCATCAGGGATATCAGGGATATCAGGGATATCAGGGATATCAGGGATATCAGAGATATGGGGGATATCAGGGATATCAAGGATATCAGGGATATCAGGGATATCAGGGATATCGGGGATATCAGGGATATCGGGGAGATCAGGGATATCGGGGATATCAGGGATATCAGGGGTATCAGGGATATCAGGGATATCGGGGATATCAGGGATATCGGGGATATCAGGGATATCAGGGATATCAGGGATATCGGGGATATCAGGGATATCAGGGATATCAGGGATATCAGGGATATCAGGGATATCAGGGATATCAGGGATATCAGGGATATCAGGGATATCAGGGATATCAGGGATATCAGGGATATCAGGGATATCAGGGATATCAGGGATATCAGGGATATCAGGGATATCAGGGATATCAGGGATATCAGGGATATCACGGATATCAGGGATATCAGGGATATCAGGGATATCAGGGATATCAGGGATATCAGGGATATCAGGGATATGGGGGATATCAGGGATATGGGGAATATCAGGGATATCAGGGATATCAGGGATATCAGGGATATCAGGGATATCAGGGATATCAGGGATATCAGGGATATCAGGGATATCAGGGATATCAGGGATATCAGGGATATCAGGGATATCAGGGATATCAGGGATATCAGGGATATCAGGGATATCAGGGATATCAGGGATATCAGGGATATCAGGGATATCAGGGATATCAGGGATATCAGGGATATGGGGGATATCAGGGATATGGGGAATATCAGGGATATCAGGGATATCAGGGATATCACGGATATCAGGGATATCAGGGATATCAGGGATATCAGGGATATCAGGGATATCAGGAATATTAGTGATATCAGGGATATCAGGGATATCAGGGATATCAGGGTCATCAGGGATATCAGGGATATCAGGGATATCAGGGATATCAGGGATATCAGAGATATGGGGGATATCAGGGATATCAAGGATATCAGGGATATCAGGGATATCAGGGATATCGGGGATATCAGGGATATCGGGGAGATCAGGGATATCGGGGATATCAGGGATATCGGGGATATCAGGGATATCAGGGGTATCAGGGATATCAGGGATATCAGGGATATCAGGGATATCGGGGATATCAGGGATATCAGGGATATCAGGGATATCGGGGATATCGGGGATATCAGGGATATCAGGGATATCAGGGATATCAGGGATATCAGGGATATCAGGGATATCAGGGATATCAGGGATATCAGGGATATCAGGGATATCAGGGATATCAGGGATATCAGGGATATCAGGGATATCAGGGATATCACGGATATCAGGGATATCAGGGATATCAGGGATATCAGGGATATCAGGGATATCAGGGATATCAGGGATATCAGGGATATCAGGGATATGGGGGATATCAGGGATATGGGGAATATCAGGGATATCAGGGATATCACGGATATCAGGGATATCAGGGATATCAGGGATATCAGGGATATCAGGGATATCAGGGATATCAGGGATATCAGGGATATCAGGGATATCAGGGATATCAGGGATATCAGGGATATCAGGGATATCAGGGATATCAGGGATATCAGGGATATCAGGGATATCAGGGATATCAGGGATATCAGGGATATCAGGGATATCAGGGATATCAGGGATATCAGGGATATCAGGGATATCAGGGATATCAGGGATATCAGGGATATCAGGGATATCAGGGATATCAGGGATATCAGGGATATCAGGGATATCAGGGATATCAGGGATATCGGGGATATCAGGGATATCGGGGATATCAGGGATATCGAGGATATCAGGGATATCGAGGATATCAGGGATATCGAGGATATCAGGGATATCGAGGATATCAGGGATATCGAGGATATCAGGGATATCGAGGATATCAGGGATATCGAGGATATCAGGGATATCGAGGATATCAGGGATATCGAGGATATCAGGGATATCGAGGATATCAGGGATATCGAGGATATCAGGGATATCGAGGATATCAGGGATATCGGGGATATCAGGGATATCGGGGATATCAGGGATATCGGGGATATCAGGGATATCGAGGATATCAGGGATATCGAGGATATCAGGGATATCGAGGATATCAGGGATATCGAGGATATCAGGGATATCGAGGATATCAGGGATATCGAGGATATCAGGGATATCGAGGATATCAGCGATATCGAGGATATCAGGGATATCGAGGATATCAGGGATATCGAGGATATGGAGGATATCAGGGATATCGAGGATATCAGGGATATCGAGGATATCAGGGATATCGAGGATATCAGGGATATCGAGGATATCAGGGATATCAGGGATATGGAGGATATCAGGGATATCGAGGATATCAGGGATATCGAGGATAGCAGGGATATCGAGGATAGCAGGGATATCGAGGATAGCAGGGATAATCGAGGATATCAGGGATATCGAGGATATCAGGGATATCGAGGATATCAGGGATATCGAGGATATCAGGGATATCGAGGATATCAGGGATATCGAGGATATCAGGGATATCGAGGATATCAGGGATATCGAGGATATCAGGGATATCGAGGATATCAGGGATATCGAGGATATCAGGGATATCGCGGATATCAGGGATATCAGGGATATCGAGGATATCAGGGATATCGAGGATATCAGGGATATCGAGGATATCAGGGATATCAGAGATATGGAGGATATCAGAGATATCGAGGATATCAGGGATATCGAGGATATCAGGGATATCGAGGATATCAGGGATATCGAGGATATCAGGGATATCGAGGATATCAGGGATATCGAGGATATCAGGGATATCGAGGATATCAGGGATATCGAAGATATCAGGGATATCGAGGATATCAGGGATATCGAGGATATCAGGGATATCGAGGATATCAGGGATATCGAGGATATCAGGGATATCGAGGATATCAGGGATATCGAGGATATCAGGGATATCGAGGATATCAGGGATATCGAGGATATCAGGGATATCGAGGATATCAGGGATATCAGGGATATCAGGGATATCAGGGATATCAGGGATATCAGGGATATCAGGGATATCAGGGATATCAGGGATATCGAGGATATCAGGGATATCCAGGATATCAGGGATATCAGGGATATCAGGGATATCAGGGATATCAGGGATATCAGGGATATCAGGGATATCAGGGATATCAGGGATATCAGGGATATCAGGGATATCAGGGATATCAGGGATATCAGGGATATCAGGGATATCCAGGATATCAGGGATATCAGGGATATCAGGGATATCCAGGATATCAGGGATATCAGGGATATCAGGGATATCCAGGATATCAGGGATATCAGGGATATCAGGGATATCAGGGATATCCAGGATATCAGGGATATCAGGGATATCAGGGATATCAGGGATATCAGGGATATCAGGGATATCCAGGATATCAGGGATATCAGGGATATCAGGGATATCCAGGATATCAGGGATATCAGGGATATCAGGGATATCAGGGATATCAGGGATATCAGGGATATCAGGGATATCAGGGATATCAGGGATATCAGGGTTATCAGGGATATCAGGGATATCAGAGATATGGGGGATATCAGGGATATCAAGGATATCAGGGATATCAGGGATATCGGGGATATCAGGGATATCAGGGATATCAGGGTTATCAGGGATATCAGGGATATCAGGGATATCAGGGATATCAGGGATATCAGGGATATCAGGGATATCAGGGATATCAGGGATATCAGGGATATCAGTGATATCAGGGATATCAGGGATATCAGGGATATCAGGGATATCACGGATATCAGGGATATCAGGGATATCAGGGATATCAGGGATATCAGGGATATGGGGAATATCAGATATATCGGGGATATCAGGGATATCGGGGATATCAGGGATATCAGGGATATCAGGGATATCAGGGATATCAGGGATATGGGGGATTTAAGGAATACCGGGAATATCAGGGATATCAGGGATATCAGGGATATCAGGGATATCAGGGATATCAGGGATATCAGGGATATCAGGGATATCGAGGATATCAGGGATATCCAGGATATCAGGGATATCAGGGATATCAGGGATATCAGGGATATCAGGGATATCAGGGATATCAGGGATATCAGGGATATCAGGGATATCAGGGATATCGGGGATATCAGGGACATCAGGGATATCAGGGATATCAGGGATATCAGGGATATCAGGGATATCAGGGATATCAGGGATATCAGGGATATCAGGGATATCAGGGATATCACGGATATCACGGATATCAGGGATATCAGGGATATCAGGGATATCAGGGATATCAGGGATATCAGGGATATCAGGGATATCAGGGATATCAGGGATATCAGGGATATCAGGGATATGGGGGATATCAGGGATATGGGGAATATCAGGGATATCAGGGATATCAGGGATATCAGGGATATCAGGGATATCAGGGATATCAGGGATATCGAGGATATCAGGGATATCGAGGATATCAGGGATATCCAGGATATCAGGGATATCAGGGATATCAGGGATATCAGGGATATCAGGGATATCAGGGATATCAGGGATATCAGGGATATCAGGGATATCAGGGATATCAGGGATATCAGGGATATCAGGGATATCAGGGATATCAGGGATATCAGGGATATCAGGGATATCAGGGATATCAGGGATATCAGTGATATCAGGGATATCAGGGATATCAGGGATATCAGGGATATGGGGGATATCAGGGATATCAGAGATATGGGGGATAACAGGGATATGGGGAATATCAGGGATATCAGGGATATCAGGGATATCAGGGATATCAGGGATATCAGGGATATCAGGGATATGGGGAATATCAGGGATATCGGGGATATCAGGGATATCAGGGATATCAGGGATATCAGGGATATCAGGGATATCAGGGATATCAGGGATATCAGGGATATCAGGGATATCAGGGATATCAGGGATATCAGGGATATCAGGGATATCAGGGATATCAGGGATATCAGGGATATCAAGGATATCAGGGATATCAGGGATATCAGGGATATCAGGGATATCAGGGATATCAGAGATATCAGGGATATCAGGGATATCAGGGATATCAGGGATATCAGGGATATCAGGGATATCAGGGATATCAGGGATATCAGGGATATCAGGGATATCAGGGATATCAGGGATATCAGGGTTATCAGGGATATCAGGGATATCAGGGATATCAGGGATATCAGGGATATCAGGGATATCAGGGATATCAGGGATATCAGTGATATCAGGGATATCAGGGATATCAGGGATATCAGGGATATCAGGGATATCAGGGATATCAGAGATATGGGGGATATCAGGGATATCAAGGATATCAGGGATATCAGGGATATCGGGGATATCAGGGATATCAGGGATATCAGGGTTATCAGGGATATCAGGGATATCAGGGATATCAGGGATATCAGGGATATCAGGGATATCAGGGATATCAGGGATATCAGGGATATCAGGGATATCAGTGATATCAGGGATATCAGGGATATCAGGGATATCAGGGATATCAGGGATATCAGGGATATCAGAGATATGGGGGATATCAGGGATATCAAGGATATCAGGGATATCAGGGATATCGGGGATATCAGGGATATCAGGGATATCGGGGATATCGGGGATATCAGGGATATCGGGGTTATCAGGGATATCGGGGATATCAGGGATATCAGGGATATCAGGGATCTGGGGGATATCAGGGATATGGGGAATATCAGGGATATCAGGGATATCAGGGATATCAGGGATATCAGGGATATCAGGGATATCAGGGATATCAGGGTTATCAGGGATATCAGGGATATCAGGGATATCAGGGATATCAGGGATATCAGGGATATCAGGGATATCAGGGATATCCAGGATATCAGGGATATCAGGGATATCAGAAATATCAGGGATATCAGGGATATCCGGGATATCAGGGATATCAGTACTTCGACAATCCACTCTGATTGGCTGGTAAGGAGCTCTGAACTGTTCAAGCTCTTAAGAACATCAAAAAGTACATCTATATTGCAATAAAGACGCGAGGACTTGAGATAGAATTCACTGATATCGTCCTAGATCGACTTGTGGCCGAATTACAATATCAATCGCTTGTTGGATACATTCTAGTCGAGCAACGGATAGATATAGTCTTGACTAAACAGCGTGATTTTCCTAGTCCACGGATGACAATCGGACTCTTAGACGAGTCAAAGTTGCGCCAACCTGAGCTTCGTTCATCTGCGGTGGAAAAGTCTCTTACGTTTGAATCCAGAAAGTCTGGACCCTCTTCTTTCTGTCGTACGACTAGAGTATCCTCTGCGCCCAGATTCCTCGCATACTTTCTTCGTATAGTATCTTCTTGTGCGATTCTTTCGAGTCCAGAGCTCAATCTCCTTTTCCTTCCGCTCGTCTGGAAAAAATTGATTTCTTATTGTAGAAAATGAAGATTGAAGCGACGTAACGAAAACTGTTTTCACCCCTTTCTTAGAAAATTCGTTTTCCAAGCGTGGGAAAGTAATATAGCGATGAAACTTTGCGTGCCGTTGAATAATTATCATCGGTATATGCTTTTGAAATGGTTTGCAAAATATATCTGTTGCGTCGAAACTTGAAGTTTAATTCTACAACTGTCAGACTCTTTCGAGTGGTTGGGCAAAGGAATAATATCAAAAATTCGTGTTGGAAGCTGTTACAACTGTGTGCGGACTAAAAAGAATTTTTATATACCTTGAAAAGAGCGTTTGTGCTTCGACAATCACCTCTGAATGGCTGGTAGGGAACTCTAAATTGTTTCAAGTCTGAAAAACATTGTAGAGAACTTCTATATTGCAATAAAGACGTGAGGATTCGTGATAGAATCGACTAATATCATCGAAGATCGACTGCTGGCCGAATTAAGATACCAATCGCTTCTTGAATAGATTCTAGTTAAACGACGGACAGCCGTGAATAAACAGCGTTCTTTTCGCACTTCGTGGATAGAGATCAGAATTTTCAACGAGTCAAAGTCGCGCCGACTCGTGCTCGGTCTTTCTGCCGTGGAAAAGTCTCTCAGGTTTAAATCCAGAACCTCTGCATCCTCTTCTTCCTGTCCTACGACTCGAGTATCCTCTACGACCACAGTTTCCTCGCATGCTTTCTTTGTATTGTATCTTGTTGTGAGATTCCTTCGAGTACAGACTTAGATCTTGTTTTCCTCTGGATCGTCTGGAAAAAATTGATTTCTTATTGTAGAAAATGAAGATAAAAGCGATATAACGAAAACTGTTTTCATCCTTTTTTACCTGAATTCGTTTCCCAAGCGTGGGAAAGTACTAAAATAATGAAACCCTGCATACTGTTGTATAATTATTATCGATTTATTCTTTTGAAATAGTTCGCAAATTTATTCTTTCGCATCGGAACTTGGAATTCAATTCTACGACGTAGCTTACGTTTCGGAGAGTTGTTGTTAATTTCTCATTCGTGGATTGTTGGACTCTTTTGAGTAAATGAGCAAAGGAACGATATCAAAAATTCGTGCGGGAAGCTGTTACAAATTTAGGCAGACCAAAAAGAATTTTTAAATGACTTGAAAAGAGCATTGGTACTTCGACAATCGACACTGAATGGCTGGTACGGAGTTCAAAATTGTTTCAATTCTGAAAAACATTGTAAAGAACTTCTGTATGGCGATTGAGAGGCGAGGATTTATGGCAGAATCGAATAATATCGCGTCAGAGATCGACTGCTGGCCAAATTAAGATACCGATCGCTTCTTCCGTAGATTCTAGTCGAGCAACGGACATAGTTTTGAATGAACGGCGTTATTTTTGTAGTCCATGGATGGAAATCAGACTTCTAAACGAGTCAAAGTTGCGCCAACTTGAGCTCCGTTCGTCTGCGGTGGAAAAGTCTCACATTTGAATCCAGAATGTCTCGATCCGCTTCTTTTAGTCGTACGACTCGAGTATCGTCTACGCCCACAGTTTCTTCGCATGCTTTCTTCGTATGGTATTTTGTTGTGTGATTCCTTCGAGTCCAGACCTTAATCTTCGTTTCCTTCTGCTCGTCTGGAAAAAATTGATTTCTCGTTGTAGAAAATGAAGATAAAAGGGATATAATGAAAACTGTTTCTGCAAGATGAGGAAAATTGAATGCGAAGATGAACTTGACTGGCGACGGTCTTTGTCGATAATTTGAGCGAGTAGGGCGGAATTGATAAAAACAAAAACATCGATATACGAAATTGCAATGATTATTCAACGTCTACGTAAAAATACGTGAAATTACAATGTACGGTAAGTTCTGTAAAGAGGTTATGTACGTACTCTCGTATCCGTTCCGCACAGCGCGTCAGTGGGGATGTTTCGTGACGGACATCGTTGTGGGCTGAAAAACAAGATACAACAACGTTGATGAAAAAAGAGCCGCCGATTCCTTGATCCAAACGCGTAATATTGAAATGAATGATTCCCCAACGGATATAAAACGAATCGGTCACTCTCGCTAGTCCTGTGACTGTGAGATCGCGTCTCAGGGTTTTAGGACTTTAAAATACCAGTTTGCTGTACATACCAGAATTCCACTCGTCTTCGGGGCCCGTATTTCGTGTCGACAGGGCAGTTATTTCCTGATATTTACCAGATTTAATTAGAAATAAATTCGCGACTGCTGTAAAGCAGAGCTGTGCGATTTGCAAATGTAGTAGGTCAGGGTTGTGCCGGCGGGTATCGCCATCTAGCAGTCGCATCGTCGCACTATTTTGTACCGATAACGTCGTGTGCTGATATTATCGTGTGTCGATAACGTCGGTATCGCTCGTATTCTGCAACCCGCGTGTCATCGATGACTGAAGATTGCATAGCGTAAGGCGTGACAAAATTGGCTTGACCGTGTGGTCGCGAGATGGCGCGAGATGGCCATTCGTCACCCCATGCTCCAACATTGTGATTTCAAACTTGCGAATAATAGGGAATCTCTGATTCCTGATTTCTGGATCATATGCACGATGAATGGGAGATACGATGCGGAAACGTTGGGCTAATAGTACGTTTTATTGTTATAATAAATTTGGAATAATACCGAATAATAGGGAATCTCTGATTCCTGATTTCTGGATCAGATGCACGATAAATGTGAGATACGATGGGGAAACGTTGGGCTAATAAAACGTTTTATTATTATGATAATAAAACGTTATAATTCGAAGAAAAACGAAAGTTCATGTAAGCGACAGTTTATAGATGTATGTGTGACGGATGAGTTGCGCATGCGCACCGGTGACGTAGCCGTGCGTTGCGTGAGAGTGTGGTCGTGGTCGTTGCCACGAGAAGGAGAGTTTGAAAATTGAAGACGAGCAATATATTAGAAAATTAGTTATTAGTTATTAACGAACGGTTGTAGCCGCGAAACAATAATTCTATCAATAAACATTTAAGATCACTCGCCTATATATAAATTAAACATTGATAAAAGTAGATTTCTTGAATAAATACTAAGAACAATTATCAGTCAAACAATAATGCGTTATGATTATTCTCTCCATACCTGACAAACACATTTATCCTTGTTAATAATTCAATTAATTAGTAAAACCTATTACAATTCAGAAGTGGGATGAACGGAGAATCTAACGTGTTATTTTGTGAACTAATTGTTAGTTAAAAGTTCTATTAGTGATCGAAAGTGTGGAAAAACAAGTGCCAGGTCAAAAGAGTCAGTCGTCTTGTTTTGATGAGTGTTGTGGAATCATGTCAATACCTACGTTTCCTTCGTTTCGTCGTAGAGCAAATGAAGGACAGCTACATTCAACAAGATACCCTGGTCCGCCTCTAAATTTAAGCCGTTATCCTATTGTTGGTGTTCAAAATGGATTTAGAGCGACAACACCTTCAAGTACACCTCGTTTTTCCGTTATGCCGAATATTCAAAATTTTCAGTCGGCATATCCGAATGTGCGGTTACCGACAGCGAATGCGAATGTTCAACAACCGGTAGTGTTGGACGCGCAGATGCCGTTCGCGAATGTGACTCCAAATTTAAATATGACGTCTACGACACCCGTTGTAAACATGGATAATGCGTCACGTCGACTGTTTCAACAATTTTCAAATGCTAATGTTGGTGATAACAACGAACATAGGCAACACCAGCAAAATGATGCTAATATGGATAGAACATTTAGAGAAAATAGCGTGACAAGTGAAGCGAGCGTAGAAGATAGGACTTCACAGTCAGCAGCTGCAATGACTAAGGTTCTTGAGGCTATGACACAGATATTACAACAAAATGCTACGATGATGCAGGCACAAGCCACTACGATGCCACATCGAAGTTTTCATGTGATGCCAGACCTTACAAAATCCATTGGAGATTTTACGGGACGTGAGACTGCTGTGGAAGCGAAACGTTGGTTAAAACAAATAGAAACATCTGCATATATTCATGCATGGCCTGAAGAGTTTTTATACGAAACAGCAACTATGCATCTTAAAAATGCTGCTCGCTCTTGGTTTTTATCTCGAAATGATAGTTTTACAAGTTGGAATGATTTTCGAGCTGCTTTCGTTGCTGCGTTTGCTCCCGAAATCAACAAGTCACAATTATGGGATAATTTGAAAAACCGAAAACAACGAGACAATGAGTGTGTGCAAGACTATTTTTTTGAAAAGGTACGGATGTGCGCGGCATTAGAACTTAAGTTTGAAGAGATACGTGAACAAGTAGCGACGGGATTGCAAAATCGTGATATGGCAGTTCATGCTTTAGCGATAGAGTATAAAACGATAGAAAGTCTATTTCATGGTTTAATTCGGTTTGAAAGAACGATTAGGACATATGATCAATTCAAATCTCGTAAACCAAAGGACAATACGGTATCTAAAAATAAGTCAAGTGTCGAAGGATCATCGAGTGAAACTTTAGATAGTAAGAAGAGTAATTCTGATCCCAGTAAGAGAACAGTTATAAAATGTTTTAACTGTTCAAAAATTGGGCATTATTCTAGGAAATGTCCTGAACCTCAAAAGATTGCTGAGTGCAGGAGGTGCGGAGAGACGGGACATTATGCCAAAAATTGTACAAGGCCGTTGCCGTTGGACAAAGCCGAAGTGAAGATAGTGTCATCTGATTCCGCGAGTGTTACCACAGGTAGTGGAATTGATAATCGGAACAGTTCGGAAAAAACTTCTTCGACTGAAAAACTGGCTAAATATTTAAAGACAATCAAAATTGATGAAATACCTATTCAAGCGATGATAGATCCGGGAAGCTCGGATTGTACAATCAAGGCTAGCGCTGTTTTATGTCATCGTCTTAATGTAGATTACTTGCCTAGTGTCTTAGGAGGTTTCGGAAAACCTGATAAGAAAAATCTAGTATCGTCATGTGGTGTGGTACGTGTGAAAGTCGAAGTCGACGGGGTAATAGCAAATGGAGTGCTATTCCGTGTCGTTCCTGATGACGTGCAAACTACCGATGTTTTGATAGGCCGAACATTTACAGATCTTGAACATGTAGCGTATGTAAAAGTGAATAATAAGCTATTATTTCTTGATAATTCAACCGTAGAGTTGTCTAAAATCTTGCCCGATATCGAACAGAACAATGACGTTCGTCCTAGTGTTGTGCGTGATAGTGAGTTACCTCCAGCATCTATCAATTTTGTTGATGTAAAATTCGAAAACTCGAATTTAATGATACCATTAATGAATCTTAACTCCGAATCTCAACAGCTTTGTAGTGGAGAGATCGTCGACTCGTCTGTAATGACGGTTCATCAACCAACTTTAATGCAACGCCGAAAGGAACCAATAGAGGAGAAGGAGATCAACGTGGATGAAACCGTATCGACCAGTCAACGTCATCAACTGAAAAATCTTTTGTCAGAATATCGTGATTGTGTAGCTCGTAATATTTTTGAAATTGGAAAAACTAATCTGTTAGAAATGGATATTCAGTTAAAACAAGGTAGTATGCCAGTTAGTGTTAAGCCATATAGAACAAATAATACTGAACGTAACATAATTAAGAAAATAGTTGATGAATGGAAGGAAGCTGGCGTAGTTAGGGAAACGTCGTCACCATACGCAAGTCCAGTATTATTAGTAACTAAGAAAAATGGAGAAAATCGACTAGTAGTAGATTATCGTAAACTTAATACCATAACCGAACGAATTAACTTCCCTTTACCTAGTATTGACGAGTATCTGGAAGTTTTAAACGGTGCAAAAATATTCGCTACTCTAGATCTTGCCCATGGGTATCTTCAATTACCGCTAACAGAAAAGGCTTGTGAAAAGACTGCATTTATTACTCCTGATGGAACGGGGGAGTTTACTAGAGCCATGTTTGGATTGATGAATGCTCCATTTTATTTCTCAAAATTGATGGAGAAGGCACTTGGTTCATTAAGAAATAAATATTTATTGTTTTATTTAGATGACATTTTGATTATGGCTAAAGATTGGGATGAGCTGATGATTCGCCTGCGAGCGGTACTTGAGGCGTTACGAGTTGCTGGTCTCACTCTGAAGCTCGAAAAATGTCAATTTGGAAAAACGAAAGTAGAATACCTAGGTTTTGTTGTCAGTGGTACAGGGGTCGAACCGGGACCAGTTAAAGTAGAAGCAATATCTAGATTTCCAACACCGAGGAACGTGCATGAGACTCGGCGATTTATTGGTATGTCAAGTTTCTTTCGTCGTTTCGTACCTCAATTTGCTACGATCATCGCTCCGTTAACAGAATTAACGCGTAAGGATGTAGAATTTAGTTGGAGGGAGAAAGAAGAACTTGCATTCAATAAGATCAAAGGGATCTTAGTTTCGAAGCCGGTTTTGGGAATCTATAATCCTAAGGCGATAAGAACTGAGCTTCACACTGACGCAAGTGCCGAGGGGTTAGGCGCTATATTATTACAAGAAAATGATAAAAATGAATTACATCCAATTTTTGCGATTAGTCGTCGAACGTCGGTAGCAGAAAGAAGTTATCACTCGAGTAAACTTGAGCTGATGGCAGTTGTTTGGGCAGTAGATAGATTGCGAGTATTTTTAATATCACTCAAGTTCACTATTATAACTGACTGTCAGGCGTTGGTTTACTTGAACGCCAATAAAACAACAAATCCTCAAGTGGTTCGATGGACAGCTTCTCTCGCAGAGTATGACTTCGAAATTAAACATAGAAAAGGGACTGCTATGGCTCATGTAGATGCACTATCAAGAGCTCCCGTAGACGAGTCTGTAATCAGCGATTTATCCGAAGGAGCGCAAATTTATCAGGTTATTCTTCGAGAGGAAGAATTTTTATTATTTCAGCATGAAGATGAGGAGTTACAAAAGAAAATCAAAATTTTGTCGAGACCGCGAAATGAATGTTCTAAATATGAACTCGACAAGGTAAAAGATTACAGACTTCGTGACGGAATTCTTTATAGGGCAGCTGAGCGTGACGGAAAAGAAATATATTTGTATGTAGTACCTGTCTCAATGCGTAAGGCAATAGCAATCAAGTATCATGATTATGGAAGTCATTTTGGAATTGATAAAACTCTAGCTAAGGTACAGATGTATTACTATTTTCCGCGGATGAGAACCTATCTTAAGAGGCACATTGCTCAATGTCTAGAATGTATTATGAGTAAAAAAGTGACTGGATCTCAAGCAGGTGAACTACATTCGATTAAACCAGGTGATAGACCTTTTGCAGTAATTCATATTGATCACGTGGGTCCATTTGTGACATCTTCTAAGGGAAGTAAATACATTCTGGGAATTATAGATACATTAACAAAATATGTGATTTTTGAACCTGTTAAAAATACAAGTGCAGTGGTCACTGTTAAAAGGCTCGAAGGGTTTATAAGCCAGTTTGGAGCACCGACTAGAATTATTAGCGATAGAGGAACTAGTTTTACCGCTAAGTTATTCGAAGATTTTTGTTCACACCATGGTATCAAGCACACGTTAAATTCGAGTCGGCATCCTCAGGCTAATGGATTAATTGAACGTATGAATCGTACATTGTTACCTGCCATGATAATACGTACCGAACAAGGCGTACAATTAGAATGGGAAAAGGAAGTAAAATTAATCGAACGAGATGTAAATTCATCGATAAGTAAGGCTACAGGAAAAACTCCTTTTGAATGTTTATATGGTTATCAACCACGTTTTGGTGATGGTCGAATAAGAGAATTGACTGAGAACTGTGAAGTTTATCGTAATCCTGATGATATTAGGAATGAAATACGAGTAAAGATCGATGAAAACCAAAAGAAAAATAAAGAGTATTACGATAAGCGTCGAAATAAAAATGTAAAGTTCTCTGTAGGAGAAATTGTTTATTTAAAAGTTGACCATGTATCTACAGGGGAAAGTACGAAACTTCAACCACGCTATAAAGGACCTTATGTTATTTCTAAAGTCTGGTCGGGTGATACTTATGTAATTACAAAATTAGCTACGGGTAGAAAAACACATAGACCCATAACAGCGCATGTTTCACAGTTGAAATTATGGCGTGGCCGAGATAAGTATTTTTCCCTGGATAACGAATTAGATGTTAGTAACGAAACTTGTGTAAGTGATAGTGACGAGATTCTAGTTGAATCTAGTGTAGAATCTAAAAGCGTGGACAAAAATAAGGAAGATACAGTGATAAATGAAAATAATGATACTCAAAGAGTAGTTTTCAATCGTCCGCAACGCATACGACAAAAACCTAAAAATCTACGAGACTTTGTGTTAGAATAAGCGGTTTAAAATTTTAGAGGGACCTAAAATAGTTGCAGGATGGACGAGTGTAAGCGACAGTTTATAGATGTATGTGTGACGGATGAGTTGCGCATGCGCACCGGTGACGTAGCCGTGCGTTGCGTGAGAGTGTGGTCGTGGTCGTTGCCACGAGAAGGAGAGTTTGAAAATTGAAGACGAGCAATATATTAGAAAATTAGTTATTAGTTATTAACGAACGGTTGTAGCCGCGAAACAATAATTCTATCAATAAACATTTAAGATCACTCGCCTATATATAAATTAAACATTGATAAAAGTAGATTTCTTGAATAAATACTAAGAACAATTATCAGTCAAACAATAATGCGTTATGATTATTCTCTCCATACCTGACAAACACATTTATCCTTGTTAATAATTCAATTAATTAGTAAAACCTATTACATTCAATTTCTATAGCTATAGAATTCTATAGCCATAAAATTCTGTAGCTATAAAATTCTATAGCTATAAAATTCTATAGCTAAAGAATTCTATAGCTAAAGAATTCTATAGCTATAGAATTCTATAACTATAGAATCGTATAACTATAGCTATAGAATTCAATAACTATAGCTATAGAATTCAATAACTATAGATTCTATAACTATAGAATTCTTTAGCTATAGAATTCTATAACTATAAAATCGTGAAAAAGAAAAAGAATATTAAATCTGAAGCAATTGATTTATTCCTTAGGCTACGATTACAACGAGACTCAATCATACGAAGCTAATGAGAAAAAGTGAGACCCACATTTAAATTCGAAGAAAAACGGAAGTTCAATTTCTGTAGCTATAGAATTCTATAACGAGCTGTGCAAGTTGCGAAGGCTGTCGGTCAGGGTGGTGCCGGCAGGTCTCGCCATCTAGCGGTCGCATTGTTGCACTATTTTGTGCCGATAACGTCGGTACCGCTCGTAGTCTGCAACCCGCGTGTCATTGCTGTCCTCCATAACTGAAGATTGCATAGCGTAAGGCGTGGCGAAATTGGCTTGACCGTGTGACCGCGAGATGGCCATTCGTCACCCCATGCTCCAACTTTATGATTTCAAACTTACGAATGCATGCAATTTGCATGATTTTTGACTCATAGGCACAGAAAGGACAATGGCGAATTATTCAACGCTTCATTATATACAATCTCAGGAGATATTTATGGAAGAATACGCCAATCTATTGGTTAATACATCTTCTTCGGATAATTAATCTTAATACATGATTATTTCGTTCAAACAATTATAGATGCGATCGTAAGACGCATAATCTATGACGCATATCACTGAAAAGTGGATATTTGTCATTCTTCAAGTTCGGAAATTAACTAAAACTATAAATAAGCGTAGTTGCTTGTACGTTTGAATGTAGACCGCAACACGCTAAATGCATACGTCCAATTCCTAGCGGATACGGGAACGGGAACGTAAACGTCTTATGTAGACCGGCCTTAACGCGTACATTCTGACGTCACCCATAATGGTGAGTCCACAATGGGACTCGAGTACGCGGAGGTTCGGAGCTAGAGATGTGAAATTACCGGTATTAAGATTTTCGGTAAAATTACCAAAAAAATACCGTAATTTTACCGTAAATTGACGTCATTTTCTTTCTGCTTTAGCCACGCGCCAGGTGAATCAAGCCTCCTGATTGGTCAATCTTTAGATCAAGTCAAGTCACGGTCCTGCGTAAACTAGGAATCAAAGCCGATTATGAATATATTGTGATTTGTGACCTTAGGCTACATTCTCTGATAGAAGATAAGCCAAAACGGCAATAGAAAAAATAAAATTGTGATTTGTGACCAATGTGGTAATTTATTCGCCGTCACGTTACCAGTTTGTGACGGTAAAAATACGGTAATTTACCGGTCACGTTTACCATTTACATCTCTATTCGGAGCTACGCGTAGTTCCGCCCGGCAAAACCTTATGGGTGACGTCAGGCCTACGCGTACATTTCGGTCCGCGGATATCCCATTGTGGACTCACCATAAGATTTTGCCGGGCGGAACGTACGCGTAGCTCCGATCCGAACCTCCGCGTACTCTCAGCCAATGTGGACTCACCATAATGACTGCTCGGCAGAATCTAGAAGAAGTAAGCAGATGCCGCTATAATTTTCTAGTTATCTTCCGTTCGATTTGTTGTGATATTTATCTTTCGAATGCCGTTCAATTGATTCACACTTGTTGAGGATGGGCGAAGTGCTTGCGAAGTGAGAATAATATAAGGTCTTCTGAACGACAGATTGCACAGATTGGTCCCACACGAACGCAGTATAATTGTCACGATGACCCCGCCAATGGAAAGAATTCAAATATTGGAAGTGATCGAAAAAGACATAATTGTATGTCTACAAAGTGCCGGTATGTTGGACGCAGCACATCACCTCACGGCTATTCATTTCCCTTACCATAATAACACTATCGTAATGTCCCGTGACAATTTCGCCAACAAGTTTTTGCAAAACTGATTCCTAACCTGGCTATCTGTCACCGCTGTAACTATACCTGTACTAATAATGATATCACCTACTTTTCACTCCAGGTCAAGCGTTCCTAGAACTGAGCAAAGAGAAGTCGAGTCTGAAGCAAGCCGAAAGTCAAACACATCAGTTCCTGAAGACTCTGGGAAATGTTGAATCAAAACTCAGCGAACAAATAAATTACTTGACTCAGGTCTCGACAGGTAATCTAGAAGTTTCAATAGTTTGGCGTGAATTTTACAACATGTGCCTCATTTCTTTCCTCCGCTTTTTATCGAGTGACACCATTCCGTGTCGCCAAAATATAAACAGATAGATGAACATATAAATAAAAAATTAGGGCCAATGGTGTATTTGACTGAAAAAATTAACACCGTTTCTCAATGGTATTTTCTGCTACTGACACAGGTCAACCGCACGAAGGATCTGGCTATGCGAGTCAAAAAGTTCTTCAAATGGCGTGGCACAGACTGGAACATGCGCGAAGCAGGGTTAACGAGTTGGAAAGAATAAAAAACAAACATTTACATGGAAGGACGGCAGTCAGATCGTCGCAGCAGCAGCAACAACAACAGCAACAACAACAACAACAACAACAACAACAACAGCAGCAGCAGCAACAACAGCAGCAGCAGCAGCAACAGCAACAACAGCAACAAATGCCAGCCAGCATCTCTCTTCAACCGTTATCGCAGCCTGGCGTAAATTCATAAATCTGACTCGGACATGAATCGCTGTATTCCGTTGAACCGAGTTATCTCAATAAATGGCGGTTATTATCTATTCAGTTTGTTATTACATCAACTCCAGTTTATGATTCACGACACTAGGACTTTTGAAAGTCAAAAGGCATTCAATGTACCTCTCTTTATTTACAATGTTTTATTACAAAATACATGGTAGCATTCATTTGGTTTACTCTCTCAATGCATTCTCTATCTACGTGTATTGTTATTACCGTTTGTCTAGAATTTTATTCGAGCTGGGCAGTTGGGATTCTTGTAGGGAACAATATATTGCCCATGTAGGAAGAGGTGACTGTATGCCATGGCTGGTTTTCTAAAGATAATAAACCAGACAAAAAAACGGAACGAAACCTGGCGTATGATATCGTTATACCAGGAGCTACTGCGCGGATGTTGTATGTGGGATGTGAAGAAGAAAGAAACTGCACTTATGGACGGTTTCACCAACGTTGAAGTTAACTTTTTTATTCATAAATTAAACTCTTATTCATTGAAAACAAAAGACTATTTTACATTGTGTATTTGCGACTTTTATTCGATGAATAGCGTTACTCTATGAATAAAAAGTTATTCGACGTTGATGAAACCAGCCATTAGCGAATCTGTACAGGGTATTCACTATAGCTAATATTGCTAAAATCGAATATCGTCCTCGTACATTCCAGCGACTTTGACCTCCCTTTACCTCCTGCCTCATCGGCGGTGTGATAGAAAAACTTTTAGAAATGATTCGTCCTACTGATTCACTCTCACAGGTTGATTTAACCGACAATTTACTATTTTACCCATTTATTTCTCTGACATATTGGCCCCGCTCGACTTGAGAAACGGCGCTCTGTCATGGAGCCAATAAATTATCTAATTGTTTTCGGCAAGTGAACGTTGCAAAAAAAAAAAAATTGTTTTACGACGCGGGACCATCCATTACGGCGATGCTGCGTTTCACGGTAGCGGCTAAGCATAGACGAGACTTCCTTTCCTCGTCGAGCTGTCTTGTTAGGAGCACCATTTGGAATTGCAGCTCAATTATTTGCTCCTTCAAAGTATTAACCGTCTCCGATAAAGTCCTGGAAACAGAAAATAGAAGAACATACTCCAGCGGGGTCATCGAATTGTTCACAGCATTTGATAATCTAACCAGCCTGTAAGACGCTGGATTCAATAAATAAGCGAGCATGCTTCTTATTGGCGGTAAATATTATGGATCTCCCAAGTTTAAACTGCCAGTCGATTCAATTTCAATGACAAACTTAGATCGAAAGAGATGGTTCCCTGACGCAGCGTCGCAACATGATTGACCTGAATTTATTCGCCGTCCGTTATCTTATTCAGCAAAGTCTCCTTCGGACGACGATCTTTTTCCTCTGAATATTAGAAGAGAAAAAAAAAGACATCAACAAACCCGGGGGATTACGTACCTGTTCTCACTTGCATCCCAATTTCCAATTCTATTATGCATTACGGACATTCTATCGCAAGCTTTATGGACGGCGTCGCATTCTAGCATAGCTGAAATTTACATTACATTATTATTAGCAAGCATATTTGAGACTACGTAGACTCTTACGTGTATGCGTGTACGTACTTAGAGATACGAGAGAACCACCGCTTGCGATTTATTGAAAAAAGTTGATAAAAATTGAAGATTCAGGAGAGAATAATGTACTCATGGAAATTCTTTTTCAAACGGATCCTTCAATCTTGAAATTGATTCGGACGCTACCGTCGCCGATATTATTCCAAATTGAAAATGATAGAAGGTTGCATTAAGGGTGGGTATGATATCGTTAGGTTGTGTGCAAACAATGATAAATAAATACCATGCACGCTGATAATTTAATCGCCCGGGATCGATGATTTTACAGTTTGATTTTTGGACACTGCTGGTACGTCATCCCTACTAACGACGGCGGTAACATTATACGTATTAAATAATTCATAATGCTAAACTTACAGAGTAAGACAGCGAGCTCGGGCGCTGTTTCTTGACTACTGTCCATCGTTCGGGTATTTTAAGAAAGACTTGAAATATCGATCTGCAATTCAGGACAGTTTTCAAACGTTTTCATTTAGACGCATTGGTCTATATGAAGAAAATTTCCATGATCCTAGAATCAGCTTTTTCTAGTAGTGCGTCTACCACCCTTAATGAAGACCGTAGTTCTTTGTCAAGAAAATTACATGCTTATATGTATATCGATACAAGTCAAGAAGAAGGGTTCCGCCTCACTTTTGACTAAACAATATCTATATTCCTGTCAAAGCCTTGGCACACTTACCGGAATGCACCGTGAGTCGTGTGTTGACGGTGGCGCAATAACCTTCTATAACTCTCAATATTATTGCATCCTCCTCGAACAGCCGTTCGTCTGAGAAAAAAAAAAAATACGAATTTGTTTGGATATAAAACTATTGTTTCTTGTTGGAGAGATGGTGGATCGTGCCGAATCAGATATGTTTCGCGAGCTGTGATGTGACTGACTTACTACATATACGGCTTGAACCGCTCGAGTCCAACGGGTCTGTCTTGACAAAGCTTTTGCAGGAGTACAGAGGAGGGGCCGGCCGAAGCGAAGCAAGGGACCAAGGCGTCTTAATCCCTGGCAAATGATGATTCTCCGCCCCCGTCCGTATTCGTTTTCCATTGGGTAGTGGACTCACCTGTCGGGCAGATAATTCAATCAAATGAAAGAGGATGATTCTTAATCAACAAGATATCCGTCTATATTATCATTTACGTTACTCGCTAATCGTGAGTTCGGATTAATGGATAAAAATCGCGAGAATACGACTACTATTACGCCATGGTCACAAACGACGAGTCACTCCGTTTAGTAAGCATACACTCCTGGTTTTATTCTACTCCGTTAGTGGCACCCATCGCCTGAGCCTGTCAACTTGGGATTACGCGGGACAGGAATTATTTTCCTCAGATGTGCGAGTCGAGGGTCTAGTCTGATAAACTTGAATTTCAGTTTTCCAATTCAAGCACTGTGGTTAGTAAGAATATAAATTACGAAGCAAAAGCATACTTCACACAACATGGCTGTGAAATAAGCGATACGATTTGTGATAATATAATTAGTAGTTAAACTGGCCAATGTTATGATTCGTATGTATATGTATGTACGTATGGTAAAACAGCCATGCCATGGAAGCTTGCCTTGTTCTGTGTTCCCAGATATTGGGATTTTTTTTTTGAGCCACCAGTGCGCGTACAATCCAGATGTATAAATTTTTTCAGACTGTTGATCCTTCGCTTTATGACGCTGCTGGACATTGCCTCGGCGCGATATCTTGGCAATATCCTCGTGTCTTTTAGGAATCGGTTCACTGGAGTGTTTATGATTGGTGCCTCTGATGACAAGCTCAGAGGTAACGGTTGTACATTTATCAGGTAGCGTTGCTGGCTCAAGGTTTGATTTCTTGTCCGTAATTTGACTGCTGGTACAGAGATTTTCGAAAACAACGGGCCGTATAGGTGTGGGCATAGCGTTGGCGCTCAATTTTTCAGTAGACAAAACGCCGCGAAGGCTCTCCCTTGGAGTTGAACCAAACGGAGACGAACAAATGCATTGATGCTCGAATTTGTTTTCGTCATTCTCGCTCTCGCTGTGTGATAGCCGTATCGCTTCCCCTTCTCCTTTGCTTCTACTGTGCCGATACGACTTGTAGGAGGAATTCAACTCCGAAGAGTTGAGATGGTAGCTGTCCGCCATTCCCGAATCGGACGACCGTGGCGTGGTACTTTGAAATTGCGGGAGCTGGGAGTCTGATTCATTGCCGACAGCAGGGGCAGTTTCGTCTGTGGGCTTGGTTTTTAAGCCAGAGTCCTCTGTCCTGTCACCCCATTCAGCCTCTCCTCCTCCATGGAATAATTCGGTCCTCCTCCAATTCTTCATGGTAGAATTCCAACAGTCGCATCTTTGGCCGTTGCAATTTTCCATCTGCTGACCGTTCCAAGGCCTGTCTAGCGTAACTGGCTCACCTGCGGCCGCATAATCGCCGCGTGAATCGTGGACCTCGATAGCCGAACGAATGGACTCTGAATGAACGTTGGATGTGGGGCATTTTAACGTTGCGTTGGGCATGCTCCTGCTTGTTTCGAGCCTCGAGTGTTCGGGGATGGCTAAACTCAGATCGTGACATATGAAAGAGGAAGTACTCTCGGTAGCCGCTTCATTGGGTCCAGTTCCCAAGCTGGAGTCGTCGTTTTCCCACAATTTGTAAGTGACATCGAGTTTCAAGCTGGACTTGTGGCGCGGCTGGTGCCTCATGGATACAGAATTACTGTCGGTAGATCCGTCGTCGGAGCAGCTGTCGTATCGCGACGGATATATTGTATAAGTAACGGTGCACTTTCGCATTTTAACGTCACTTAAATCGGGTTTAAAAATATATTGGAAGTAGAGTAATTTCTTTAACAATTCCGTATAGATGGCTTTTCTTCGCACAAGCTTTGCGAAATATTTAGATAGGCGAAGGTACGGAAGGGACGAATAACTCACGTGCGAGGTCGTCGGCAATTTTGTGATATGGGCATGCTGCTCTTGAGTTAGATATTCGATCCATTGTTGACGCTCTTCTCGACTGGGGCAGACTGCGATTATGTTTTCGATCATCGGGCCTGGGGGCAGTAGAGATTTAAAAAAAGGATAAAATAATCTTCTTCTAATAGAATAAAATTCTTTCCTATTCTATTTTGTTTGATTTTATTTTATTTTATTTTATTTCATTTTATTTCATTTTATTTCCTTTTATTTCATTTCATTTCATTTCATTTTATTCTATTCTGTTCTATTCTCTATCTGTCCATTACCTGATATTTCGAAACCGTTTTTCATCTCTTCCGTATCTTCGACTTTGGTCACTGCGATTCCTGTCAACGGAAGTTTACCCTGGAAGGGGAAAAATCGTCTCCGATTACCGGCCGTTCTGTTTAATCAATTTACCTATCCACAGACTGTTGGAATCCATCGACCCGAGCGGAAAGAATCACCTCATATATAAACGAGCTCATCCTCTGACTGGTGCTTAGAACAAGTAGCGTTGTGGAGAAGAGTACAAAGTATCTATCCCGGCGATCCATGCCTGTTGTCAGGATGACCGGTCCAACGTAAATTATATCACCCAGCGAATGGAGATCTTCACCTTCCCAGCCCTTTATTCCTCCAGCCAGAACTATCAGCGCCAATTCCTTTTGTTTTCTTATCGTGCTGCATCTTTCCTATATAGCGGACAATTATTTGTATTGCAATTTGTGTCACGTTAAAAAAAAAAAAAAAAAAAAGAAGATATTAGTACGGAAACACCGATTTACCGCTATCTCCCGATAAACGCAGACACTTCGCTGGGTATCCCCCCTGTCCGGATGATTCTTCTCAATGTGCCTCTCCAGCTCTTGTAGCATAGCGGAATATTTTTCTAATCTACGGAAAGGCTTGCTCAGTCCGGTTGTCAGTACCAAAATACCGGGGGAAACAGCTCCGGTGCGTTCCATAAAATCGTTCAACTCGTCTCTGGAATACAAAAGATGGGCGACGTTGTTAAGAAATGCGATGCAAACAATCTGTTTCGATTGTATTTGGGCAATAAATCAAAGAACTTGCCTAAATTTGTCTAATATGCAAACGGCTCGGGGATGAGAAGCGCAGTAAGCGACGTGAATGGTTTTCAGCATGGGTGCCAGAGCTAGGAACAGATTACCTGCCCTCGCCTCCGGACCTTGGACAAACAGAGCCTCCAAGTTGGTCAGCAGATGTTGATGTGCCTCCAATACCTCCTGGATATTTCCAACCAGCTGCTTGTACTCTTCTCTGGTTAAACTGGACAGACATAACGCTCAATGGTGACAAGCTGTGGGATTAGATTACAGCCGACGCGGTACTCACATACTGGTTGTTTCCAAGGGTTGCAAAAAATTGTTTACCAGTCCCTGGAGCTCGGCAACATTCACTCTCTCAGAGTCAATGATATCCTTGAGCACAATGCTCCGATTTGCTTTCTGCTGAGCCGATAACTCTTGAGTGACTTTCTCGGGCGATGATTTGGAGGGCAAGTTAAGTTGGCCGTTGTCTGCGAACGGGAAATAATTAGATTCCAAGCAGTTCTGAAATATTGAGATCAACGACGCCGGCTATTACGACACACCAACGAAGGAATATCCCTATTCTCTCTCAGACCACTTCTATATATGTTGCAGGTTGTATGTAGTTTGAACGGCGTACACGTATAAGATGAATTGAAAGTTAGGCGTAGATTTGAAAAATGAATTTTTTTTTTAATGAAAACTTGACCTATGGCTTAAAGAAAATCAACTCTCCCTTAATATTGACAAGTCGACTTATATAACCTTCGGTAGTTACATTGATAGTATTCCTGCCAAGTACGAACTGTTCATAAATGATAAAGAACTCAAAAGAGTAGATAACTGTAAATACCTGGGTATAATATATACTTTGACTGTCATATGAAATGGAATTATTACGTACGTGAACTGATTAAAAAAATTCGTTATTTCACTTTTGTTTTTATTATTGTATATTAATTAATTATGGTATAATAGCCCGGGGAGGCGCATACGATAACTCTGTTAAACCTATCATCATCATGCAAAATCATTTGATCTATCATTTAGCTTCCTGTAATGGTATAACTGCTCCGCTCAATATTAAAGATACCTTCATTGTTAATGCCCTAACACATTATTATAATGAGTGTAAAGTTGAATATTGTGAAAGAAAACTTCAAACTAGATCTAAGTCGCTAATGGTACTTAAAATTAACAAGACTATTAGCACTAAGAATGCCTACTATGTTGCAATAAAATGTTTCAATCTCCTCTCTAATAATTAAAAAATTCCAAATTGTTCACAAAAATTGCTTAGGAGGAAGTTGAGATGTTGGATAAGCTCTAGGACTGACTAGTCACTTTTGTTTTCAGTCTATTTTTCCTTTTGCCTATGCACTGTATTATTGGATATTTTGTATTTGATATTGTATTTGAGTTTGTATATTCATTTTGTTATTGTTATGCTTATTATTCTGGTTCTATGTACAGGTGTTTTGCACCTCTATAGAATGTATGCCAGAATTAAAATAAATAAAATAAAAATAAAATAAAATAAATGATGTATTAATAGTGGAATTCTTGTTTGTTTCGAAAACTACAACTCGGTTAAAATGAATGGGTTGCGCTAGCATAGAATAGGTTACATTGCTTGGCTTACCCGGTACTTTGTATTCCTTGACGTAGTTGGAAGGGAACCATCCTGTTTTCTCGTTCAGGGTCCCCTCCCACCATCCGCCGTCGTCCATCTGAGTTATTGTTATCACATCGCCTTTCCTGAAACATAACTGTGGCAAAGGATCGTTGTAGAATGACAAAAAAAGAGAGAGAGAAAGACTTGGGATTGAATTACTGTCAAAGAAATTGCCTACCTCGTCGTTGTTCTTTCCCTTGAATGTGTATAGTGCGACGACAAGCTTTGCGTGATCGACTTTCGACATTGCTCAATGCTCTGCCTCAGTCCCTCGGTAATCGTTGACTCGAGGGTAAAATTCGACGGACGACGATCCTTCAAAACATCGGTCCGGACGGAAAAGCTGATCTGTCGCACCTGGTACCGTGCAGGATGCTTGTGTTGAAGATACTACGTGCAATTATACAGAAAATAAGACATGGAATGGCCAATGGGACGTGAGATTAGTTGTTCCCAAAATTTTAACCCCAAAAATTTTAACCCCAAAAATAAAGATATACCCGAGGGATAAATCATTTGGCGATATGAATTGAGGTTACGTCAACACATAGCGACGACAGAGTTTAGCTGCGGTGTGGTAAAAATACATCGTTGAATTGGAATGGCTATTCTAATAATGTTCGATAATGATGATGATAATGATAATAATAATAATAATGATGATAATAATAATAATAATAATAATAATAATAATAATAATAATAATAATAATAATAATATACCTATGGTTATATCGACCCTCGATACAAAAAAATTCCCCGTCACTAGGCCTCGCGGGTTAGAAAGAAGAAAAATGATCGTATATTCCGACCGCAGAAAATTTTCATTCACCGCGGGGCCCGAATTCGTCTAGACTCAGACCTGAGGACACACCCGTGAACGCGATATCACCGAGGAGCCCGGTGATATTCCCATTTCAGGCGTTGTTCAATCGACGCGAACTCCAACCTGGCTCCTTTAACACTAGCTCACAAGTCACAGCTGGCTTCTTTAGCGAGACTTCGACAGCGCCATTTTACTAAATTTTTAAGCAGGAAATCTTGGGGCTTGGCCGTCCGTATCTATTTATAGAAACTCAACCCTTTCGTCACCGTTAACAGAACAAACGGTCCTTCTTTGCACATCATAATATATACGAACGAAGACAAATTTTAGCACATCAGATTAACCAAGAACGCGACAAGGGCTTCCTTCGCGATCCCCTATTTCGATTCCAAATCGTAATCGACAATGTTTTAAAGTTCTCGAATTAAAAACATTGCCCGTACACTTATTGTGTCCCGCACTGTCCACCTGCAGTCTCGTATATACTACCTTATGCTTATATACTTTACGAAACTCGTTGGAACCTTACGTGGTACGGCCCTGAACCCGAGGATGCAAAAATTTTCAGCGCTCAGATGCTAATTATCACGATTTTACGCATGCCGAGAAATATACATCTAATATAATAACAAAGAAGGATACAATTCGATTTGTCGTACCTGGGTAAATTCGTCCCCGGAAGAGAAGAGTAATAATTTTTTGTTCTCCTGGCAGGCCGTGTCGCATAGCTTCTAATAGAAATATGGGATGTAGTCGATAGAGACTCTGATTAATGTACTGTTCAACTTATTTATTGCAGCATAAACATGTTACATGGCAAATATAATCGTATGAAATTACCTAATAATATAAGTTTAATAACGATTCCACAATAATATGCGTACATGATTTGTTTTTCAACAACAGCTGCAGGACAGAGTCTACGGGCTATAATATGTAACAACTCTAGGCCTCCCTTATTCCTACTACTTCAAAAGTCTTATATCCAACAACCGGACAAGTAATTTTTAAATGAAATGAATTCTCTCCCTAATTCTCTCTCAACCAGGCCGATAGCTCCTATACATGATATATCTGCACAATGTGAAATCGTATATTACATTGACTATATCGTATAATAGTAGATGGGCGGAATGTCTAAAATATCACACACGAAAAATATACATTGATAGAACAAGGCGCAGTGATCCACTATATCGTCGAAGACATAATCATTAGTTCCCCAATTTCCGCAGGGGATGACCCAAGTCATGGACCCTGCTAACGATCAATCACCCGTTAACAACGGTTCAACGCTTCAATATTATTGCTCACCAGTTTTCCCGACAAAGTTGCAAATAAATGCAGTATGTGCGCACAATAGTCGACGTCTAAACGCGGCAGTACCAAGCTTGTGCTATAGTATAGACATGTATTGTCATTGTCTAAAAGTAAATAATAAATTAGGTATATTCGTTTAAATGCTGAAACCGCATTTGTCCCAATCTTTTGACATCCCCTTTTCTTGCACTTGAGCACAAACGTTGCTGTATGCGAATATAAATCATAAATATAAATAAATATTGCACTACAAGTCGTGTGATTCTAGCCGATCGGTTCGAGTCCCCACGCTAATCAAGTCAATGTCCAGATCTCCTCTCAACTCCTTCTATTAAGGCCTACACTTTCGAGTTGGCGTCTCGCCACGTTATTCTCGACTGCATTCTCAGGCTGTTCCTGGGGCTCTCTTCCGGCTCGTAGGCGTGATTAACGACGCCTGGATGGCTCTCAAACACTTCCTTGACGGAAATCTGGCTGCTCCTCGCCGGCCTTGGCTGTATGCCGAGGGCATTGCCGGCAACCCCGTATATATTGTTCGCTCCTAATGTCTGCATTTGGGACTTCTTTCTCTCTGCCATAATGCTGTTGCGCCGTCCCTCGAAGGCCTTAAAAGCTTTCGTCGATCTCCTGGTAGACATGTTGCGCGGCAATCCTGTAATACGAGTAAAACAGCGTTCGTACTTGTCGTTCTATAGAAAGGAAACAGGATCGTTGAAAAGACTAAGCTAAAATGCCTACCCGAGCCTTCGGCCATGCTGAAAAATCTCTGCCGGAAGGCAACGTCGAGGGTGTTGATTGCCTGTGTCTTTCGTCGGCTCTTCTCCAAGTTTCGAATAGTCTTTCGTCTTCCCGGGCCGCTGCCGCTACTCTCGTCGTAATCACCCTCCATGCCATCCAACCGCTGAAGATCCCGTACTATTTCAACTGCATGTTTGCTGAGCAAGGCCTCCTCCGAAAGATCCTTAGCCTGTTAGAAGGATCAAGTATTAGACGATTGTTTTTATCACTTTCCCCCCAATCTCTTTTCACGCCGCTTCTCTCCGTCTAATAATCTGTGTAACCTTGTTTCCTCACCTTTTTACAACAATACCAGTTCAGCGAGGTACTCGCAAGGATATGAGATAATGTGCCAAAGCGATGGAACAACATGGCTGTAAATTGAATGACGAGAATCAGAGCGAAGAAGAAGACAAACACAAGACCGATGGGTTCGAGCTGTAGGTACTCCTTGGTGATATGTACCTGTGAGACGGGAAATAGAACTGAATTAGTACCAGAAGAACGACACAAACGTCAATTTTGGAGAGACACCGAGTCTTGTGTAAGCTGTAAGTGTATAAAACCCAGAGCCAAAGGTGCTTGAACATTGAAAAATACATTTATCGTTTGTACAGAAATTTCGGTCTCGAGGCGTGGGGCGTTCATCGATTGAAATATGGATAATAATTTGAGAGCCAAAATTTCGGTATGAATCCATTGGCTTTGTATGGGTCAAAAAACGGTGTTACGGTTATTACAATATCCTTCAAAATATATGCAATCATTATAAACATGTGTGATGAACAGGTATTGGGTTAGAGACATCGGTTCCTCCTCTTGCGGGGCCTGGGTGCAGGATTAGTTCTTAGATCTTAACGTTTACGCCATTTATCAATAATATTCCTGAAATAGTTATTGGGTACTTTGCATAAATTAATATTAAACGAGCGTCAGTCTTGTGCTGTGACAATACGATAAGAAAATTAAAGAGGGTAGTTTCTAATTGATTATTGACCAAGTGAATAAACAGGGTGAATATCTAACGTCTGAACACTCGGAGCAGCGTTGAGGTGGTCCACCAGTCAAAATTGTCAATTGTTATATTGGTTTCGGGATTTCTGATTCGTTGAACTCTTGGCCACCTCAACACTACTCCAAGTGTTCAGACGTTAGAAATTTACCCCGTATGTATTGTATGCAGTAAAAGAAGACTGGTGGTGTTATTGACAATCAGTCTCAATTCATATAGCACGTATGTATCAGTCATCTGTGCGTGAGCAGGTGCACTCAACACCACATGGCAGCCATGCTTGTGCAGCTGGTTCTCGGATTATTGGATAGCTAACTATACGTAGTACATATAGATACACCCCGCTGACCCTGTGAGACTCTGTTGAAATCGTTAAAATAGCTTGAACGCGATCATTGATTTGAGATCCGAGAACGTAGCTGCACAGGAAGTTAGTCCCGGGCTGAGAGGCAGTACCGGTACCTCTGAGGTTTCCTCTATGTAGGTGATGTTTGTCTTGACCCCGAGAGGCCATACAATGTGGAGTTGGTCTTTGTTCAATTGAAGTAAAAATACAATCAAAATGAAGAGCGCGTTGAACATAAAAAATGCAAATACGCTTTTGTTTCGTAGTTCAATCAGGTCCGCGGCGATACGTGCCTGTGGATATAAAAAAGACAATTTGTTAGTATAGTAATGGGAAAAGCCCCGCGGTGACCTGACTCTGTTTGCCAAAGCTCGCCTATTGTTATGCCACCATTATAAAATCGACAATTGGACTTTAGGGGAGCTCTGGAAACGAGCCGGCGTTCCCGCGGAGCGTAATTTACCTCCTGTGAACTCTCGTCGTATGAAATATTGGTCTTGATACCGAAGGGCCATTTAATGTGGAGCTCGTCTTTGTTCAGTTGCATCAAGAATACGATTAGCACAAAAAGGGCGTTCAGCATGAAGAATGCAAATACACTCTTGTCGCGGAGGTCCTTTAGATCGCTGGCAATACGTGCCTGATTTAATCAGCAAAGGAATTAATTTTATCACGTTTCATTAGCACCTTGGTATTCGGCAGAACGCAGGCTTAAGAAATTTCATCAGCTATAGTAATTCCAAATAAATTAGACTCTCGTCAAAGTAGAGGTCTACAAATAAATGAATTCAATACCTTCTCCGCCTTGTCCTCGTCAATGGGGAAAAGATACTTCTCGAGTAGGTCCTTCCAAAATTGTTCCTCCTGCGGCGAAAGGAAGTCAACCTCTCCTTTCTTGAGGCCATCGTCCTCCAACCAGTAAGGGCTGGCCAGGAAAGCCCGCTCGCGATTAGCTTCCGTATTCTGACTGACGGTTGTCTCGGTGTCGCTGTCGCGATGATCTCCGTCGACTGGATTCTCTTCTATCGGATTCATGGGATCGACGAAACGGGACCCTACGGACGAGACACGCCGTCTTCCGGATACGTTTCCCAGAGGATCGACGGCCCTATTGCCATATGGATAATAGATTACAAACGTTCAATCTCTATTAAACAGTACTAATCTGCCCACAAACGACAATGCGTACTTCTCTATGGTGTCCAAGCGTTTTCCCAGCTGTTCCAGAGACTCGGCGATAGCGACGAGCTGCTGCTTCTCGTCGGATGGCTGGCCATGGGTACACATGATGCACTTGAACAGACCGGCCAACGAGATTTCAATGGAGCCTTGATCGTCGTTGTTGTTGCCGCCGCCGTTTTGCAGGAAACCGAGCAGTGATTTATTCTTAGCTTTACGCTTGAGCTCCTCAGTCTCTTTCTTCTCTTGCTCTAATTCCTGATGAATCGTAAAATTCGGCAAGTTAATTGCTGAGTCATTTACCAGAAAGATCCAACTGAACCCCTTCCCCACAACGATAGTTATTTCATAATGTGTTAATCACCGGCTATCTACATACATGAAATGTAACGATTGTGTCTTTACCTGAGATTGAAAAAAGCGTCTGTGCAAATCCGAGCGTGCTTAATCAATTATTAGTTTGCATGATGTAATTACCGCAGGAGTCTCTTGACTCCTACTTCTCCGGTTCCCAAGGCAATGTTGTTAAGGTTTGCACCAGAGTAGATCATTAGTAACAAGTACATGAAGGATACGTTGATGTAGTAGATTATCTTGCATGGAAGATTCAGCAGCAGTTCTTGAGGATGCATAATCCTCGCTATCACAGTCTGACCAAACACCGGGATAGAAAAGAAACAGGCGGTAGAGACCCAGCTGTCGTCATAGCCATTCGTATACAAAATAGCTAGCATTACGGCCATCGTGATGACAACACTGATGGCCAGAGTCAAGAAAAACTGTGAAAATTTGTTAGTACCGTGAGCTGGGAGTTGCGGAAGGGTCCCCTGTCCATATTATTGCTGCATGATAAATTATTCACTCAATCGGCAGTGCGATGAGTAGATGAAGAATAGGGTACAGAGAGAAGCCAGCAAAGATGTGTTTTACATTATGTACAAGTACACCGATGCGATGCAGCTGAGAACAGCCGGAATTATATCCTTCGATGAACCGCTGCCACTATACACATGTACATCCAGGTGACCCGTTATGAAAGCATGATTAGACTGCGAAAAATTCGAACGAACCTTCTTGGTCTTCTTGACCTGGACCTCTCTTGTTCCCCAAGAGACAACGTTCAAGTTAATGATGGAGTAGAGGATCAGAAGTAGGTACATAGAGGGAATTGATAGTAGATATATGATGCCGGGAACAATGCACCAGAATTCTTGTGGATGAAGGCAGGCAGCTATAAAGAACGAGCCGGACATTGCTATCAAAAAAATAGCCGAAGGTGAGCCTACTCCGTCCTCACCCAATTGGAGAGCTGTACCGACAATTACAGCCATCATGATCATAGCGTAACCTGTCGAGAGCATCTGAGCAAAGAGAAGCTGAAAAGACAGACAACGGTATAATACAATTATTAGGACACACAATTATGACACTGAACAAATGACGTAGTGCGAACAAGGAATACGCCCTCTCCTCAGAGATTGGGAATTTCTTTGAAATCGTTCGTCGACGCCAAAAATAGACAATGATACTTACTTGTACTTCGGATTTACAAGTAAAACAAATGGCCATAAATAGCAATATCGGGATGATGTTGTAGTAAAAGCTAGTCCAATTATCGATCTGGAAAGCAGCGACGAAGGCTCCCACCAACATAAGGAATATTGTACCTGGTCCGAGGATCGTGCCTCCTGTTTTAATTGAAAAAATATAAAGCTTAAAAATATGAATATCGGAGTAAATGAATGGAACTTGACCGAAGGGAACAATGACTCACCCATAAGCAGGATTTGATAGGATATGTAAGGGAGTGATATGTTGTCGTTGATCTTTATAGTACGCTTGTAGTCCATAAGCAGATCCATTATATTGGCCATGGTGGAGGGCACCCATCTACGACGCTGGTTGTAAAATTCGTTGAAACCTTCCGGTGCGTGAGTGTAGGCGTCGCTCGCGGCCGAATATTCGACCTGAAGAAAAGAGAATGTGGCAATTGATATACATATAATGTGCGTGGGGAGACGTCAGTTAACTAGAGCCATCGATGGTCATTTCAATATCTCAAAGATTTCGGATTAAAACTAATTTTCATCTGTTAGTTAAATGGTGTTAGTTTACTCAGATCTGTCCTATAGTCTATTGGGCAAAGACACGCTTACTCTGTAACCCCTTTGCAGCAGTAGAGTGCACAGCCATCTGTCCTCGCCTTGATCGTATTGAACGTAGTGCCTGGCTTCATCGGATCTTGTAGTATATTTCTTCATAACGTTGTCATCCATCAGTGCCTTGCCTCTAAATAACGAGAAACACCCAGGACTACAGAGTACACATCCAATCATGTGCTCGGTTGCCTTTTGCAGCCAATGCCCGATGGCGTATTCAAACATTTGGTACCAGACCATGGGACCTGTAAGAAAATGCGTAGAATCAAGGGGGAATTTCGGGGCCGCACATCGTGCGAAGGCAAGTTTATCGCCAAGGAGTCCTCACCGGATCCAACAGGATGAATACGTCCGCATGCGGCACCCAAGTTCTTGTTTTTCTTCATCAAATCGATCAAAAGCTTGACAGCAGCCGGCTGGAAGTCAATGTCGCCGTCTAGAGTCAGGAGGAACGTGTTCTCAGCAATGACTTCCTTACGGTCAACGCTTATCGGCAGTTCCATGAGTCGGTGGCCGAGGAGATAGTACATGTACATCACCTGAACAATTTTATCAGATTATACACAAATTCCCAAGGCATTGAGGCCCTAAAGCACAAATGCATGCTTTCCTTTCTCTCTCATCTCTCCCTCACTCACCTGACTCCAACGTTTCCTGTGACGAATCTTGCTCTTGTCTTTGAGATGAGCAATCATTTTTGTTTTACCTGGCAAAGTCCACACCAGACGACCGCCGTACGGCGTCGGATACTTCTTCGCGGCTCTGACGTGCATACGCGTTTGATGGATGTCCGAAGCGGCCTCGTCCAGCGTGTCAACCAGAAGTTTGACGAAACGGTTCACCTGGGACTCGTTGTCGTCATGGTCAGATATCTCAAAGGCGTCGTCGAAAAATATGTGAGCTGAGGATGTAATTGGACAGTGATTAGCCAAGTAAACAAAGATTTTTATAACCCGCGGAGTGAGTTGAAATAATGTGAAATCTTTAGGCTACAGTTCTTAATAGAAGTTAAGCCAAAGGTTTAAAAAAAAAAAAATGTGAAATCTTTGAGAATTGGAGGGAAATCCTTTTAAATATTCTCAAGTGTTGAATTGATCGAAGAATTGAATCTATACTCTTTCTTGTATCGAACCATCTTCCTGCATAGGGGTATAACAGTTGAACCTACTCTCGAACTCGTAGTAGTCGGGGTCGACGACCTTGAGATACTTTTGGGCGACTCTTCTTGCACACTGATCCTCGTCAAGTCGGAGAATGCTCTTCAAGAATTCGATCATTTCCTCCTTGTTCTCGTGCCACATAGTAGCGCAGGCAAAGATCCTGGTCACAAGATCGCTGTTCTTGACAGCGGAAGGCGGAGTCGTGGATCCATCCGTCTGTTCGTATATGGTCTCATAGTCACCGTCTCCCTTCTCCTTCTCTATCTCTGCCAAGTCCTGCGAACATCATATCGTTTTTGAACCTCATAGCTATGAGTCAAAGAAAAAAAACAACGACGAATAAGACTTTGAACACCAACCTCCACGGTTACTTCGGGCTGATCATCCCGCTTCCTATTCAGCCCCATGGACTGATCAATCAAAAGACCGTCGTACATTGGCGCAACGAAAAGCTTCTCTGTGGAGGCAAGACGCTCGCATTTTGGAGTCCATATGTGGAGGGTGATCCATGTCTGCGAGAGCAGCCATAGCAGCCAGACCCAGGCGTACTGCTTGGATATAAAGTCGCTGAGAAAGTTAAGGGGAGGTGATTCGTAGAAGAGGTAGTCAGGTATCGTGCCATGGAAGAAGCAAGGATCTCCATTTCTTAGACCGCACGCAGCAATGAGGAGCGAAATAGAGACGGGGATCGTGAGATTCACTGGGAAGGCGTAGCTGAATCCTTGGATCAATATCTTGCAGGCAAATTTACCTGAAATTGAACGAAAAAGATAGTTGATAGGATCGATGTTTATAAACGCCTAAATGAGTTGGCGGCTCTCTTACCGAAAACGTAGGCGAAGTAGGCGCCGGATATTTGTATCAGCAGCACGTATACGGGAGTGTTGAAGTCCGCGACTATCGTCTCTGTTTCGCCGTTCGGAAGAATCTCAGAAAGGTCGGGTATCGTCCCGGCGCCAACGGACGACTGTACCTCGGTGACGGTGATCTTGTGATCGCCGAAGGCGCTCCCGAACATCGTAAACAGGTGACTGACGCTGTTGCCCTTGCAGTGAAGGATTATCACCGAGCTCACGAAGAATGCCACGATCTTCCAGACGGACACGAATATGTAGGTGAAGTACCTAGTCAGTCTCATCTCCTCCTTGACTCGTCCCAGCGATTTTATTAGTCCTGAAAATGCACAGCGTAAATAGTGAGGATCGTATCTTTCGATGGAAGAATAATCCTGAACCATATAATGCAGGATACAGCGGCTGAGTTACGATTCCGCGTAAAATTGCCCGAGCCAGCGATCAAGGACATTGGTCACAATACGTTCAACTCACCCAATGGACTCTGCACGGACACGTAATTCTCCCACCAGCCGCAAGAGACGAGCGCCAGGGCGACGGGGATGAGCCACAAGGATGGGTTCGAACTGTCGAGTAGAGGCCATACGACGAAGGCTGTCGCCTGGGCGGCCAGGGCGGCGAGATCTACAAGGACGAGGACGAACCTTCTCGACTCGTCCCGCTTCTTGTTCCTCGATAGTAGCCCTGCAATTTGTCAACAAACGGATACGTATTGTTTGAATAATTTTACGCGCCCGCAATCACCGCCACAGGTCTATATAGAGATGGAAATTAGAAATAGCTACCGAGATGTAAAACTATTTTTAAAATACTCACCGAGCAACCCGGGCACGAAGCAAACGCAATTGGTGAGCATCGCTCCCTGGACAACGTCGAGGTCGGGCAAAACGCTCATAAACATTAAAGCAAGACCGACAACGTGAAAGGTCTCCATGACGAAGACGAGCATGAAGTGACCCACTGTGGGCTTCTTCCACGATTTGAAGAAGCATATTCTGATGCTGCGTATCAGGGTGCCGATTTCAGGTACCGCGAATGCGATTATTATGCACCATATCCACGCTATTCTCTCCTCCTCCGGCAGCGTGACAACAAAGGTCTTGTCCCTACCTGGAGAAACATGCAATAGGCTTGTGATAAACATTTCCGTCCGCATGCGTTGAAATCAATCGCGTATAGGCGCGTTGGATATCGGGACTCTTCCTCACCTAGTAGCCGGTTGCAGTATAAAACGGTTCTGTCCGCTCTTAGCTGGGAGGTCATAAGGAGGATGGTGCCCTTAGCGATAACGCCGCTTCCCAGGACTATAACGAATACACCGAGGTACACGAGAACCTTTGTAATTTGGACTGTCACCTCCAGGCATTTCTGATTCGCCGTCGAACCAGAGTCCATCTTCGACGGCGGGTTCCGGAACACATCCCATCCTTTGGTTTCCGTAACAGTTCTTTGGCTGTTCACCAAAAAAGACAGTAAAGACGGCGTCACGTTTCGTCCCTAGACCGACGCACAGTTTATCCGCATTCCTAGCAATAGGAGACGCTTCTGGGATAAAAACTCTTACTCACCTTCCGGCATACTCTTGTGCTGTTAACGGGGTGCTCTCATCGTCCGAAAAGTCATCCGGGCCGGCAGTACCGGCCCCGGGGACACCGCCGTTCTGATTCTTCATCATCCTGCTGTAGCTTCACTGAAAACAAACGTTCCGCAATCATGGTCCCTCTCACGTCGTATATTTCGCATATTTTCTATTATTAACGAAGCTTCAACGAATAATCATGATATACAAGAGCCGGAGTTTCCCAAGCATCGCTTTGCATATTTGAATGCAGCCGAGGTAAGAGCGGTAAACCCCTAAGGACAGGACTCAACCCCAATTCTTCGGCAAACAGTGGAAACACGACGAATCGAAAATCGAGCCGAAGAAGAGTTGAAAAATATGGTAGAAATAGAAATAGAAATAGAAATAGAAATGAAAACCGATTGCCCAAGTTGGGAATATTTTTACTGTGTGTAGATTGTCCATTTATATAAAGATACATATCATAATTTTACTGCCCACGGTGTGAATTGTATGATCAGTATATAGTGCGGTATGGTAGGACTTATGGACCACATTTACCGTCGTATTCACACAGGACGAACTTGGCTCTGGCAGCCGCATCGACCGTATACATATATATATATATATATATATACATATGATACGTATAGAAAATCTGCAAGCGAGTCAATGACCGCGGGCTACATGAGGACACTGCCGCGAGCGGGGAGAGATTACAATATATTCGTCGCAGTGAAGACGAATTGCGTTTGTATGAGATGAATCAAAAGTTTTATTGAGGAGGGAAGCGGCTTTGATGGATTATTGAAAATTCTAAAACAAACACGCATACACTATACATACTTCCTTTGCATTCTTCGAGTAGTATTTAATTATAAAGCTATTTTAAATTAATCTATAGGTGCGGGCATATCGTGGTATGCGTGAATCGCTATTTCCGCGGATCGAGCCCACCGAGGTCATTCCGTTGCGGCTGAGAGTATGTGACACGTTGCGATCGTGAAGATAAAGAAAGGTAAAAACAGTTGAACGGAATCGCAACGAGCGTCGAGCTACTATACGGTACTACTACTACTACTACTACATCGCAAGGACCCGCGGCAGAGATCCGGGATTTTGCGTGAACAAAACTTGTTTCGAGTCGCGATATAATTTCGTCTTTGTCCCTACCGCCTTAACTACGCCGCCGTATTGGGTCCGGCTTCTCTATGGCGCGTGGAAAGTGAAAGGGATCCAGAGAGCCAGAGCCAAAGCCAGATAACATGCGGCAAGGACGTCGGGTGCAGCCTTGCCAGTTGGCGGTTCCCCGACCCGTTCTCTGACATGAAATATCTGCGCCACTTCCTATCGAAGGCATATGTATACCCGTTGATCTTACGTTAGCGAGACCGATATATGGTATAGGTATAAACCTTTGTCCTTTACCAATGCATGGCTATGATCTGCGGGTATAGGTATGTACGTGGAAACAATCATACCGAGCCTCGCAATGTCGCGTGAATATCCGTAGCCGAAAAGAGTTGGTCAGCGTCAGCGCAGCTGGCCTTGGGAGAGAGACGCGGCGGCATGTCTTCTGACTTTTGTTGTTTGTCACTCAGTGATGCACATCTCGTGCAGTAATTTTCTCCGCATACCATCGCCGACAAACCGATACAGGAATTCAACCCCGCTGGCAGCCCGGTGTCCCCGTTCTATTTATAGGTGGTAATCGCGCGTTGTTCGCCCTCGCGCGAAAGTAATTTTTCACTTTCGCTCTATGTGGCGGCTGCTCGGTTGACTCGAGCCAGAAAACAGGTTTCAGTTTGTAACCGAGTAAAAATTTGAACCGTTTGTTACTTCATTCCAAACCCTAGTCGATTCCTCTATAGTAGATCCGCCTTTGTCTTCGGTGTCGTTATTTCATCCTAGTAGCTGTCGATCTCGCCGAGCCCGATTATCCGGGATTCTGCGTTCACCCATCTGAATTTCACGGTCCTGCAATTGTTCCGAGGAACGTATACATACCTATATACCTATGACCTATGGCCATACCATTGTCAGACGTATCTCGCAACGCGTCTAGAGCCAACCGCGGGGCAACGATTGATTAATTTACAAATCTTCGCTAATGTAGGTACCTGATTGAAAATTATGACAGCGTTCGAGTGTCATGCCGCATGACGTATAACTATACGTCAGCCAACTGGCGATAGGCATCGGTGAATGAGCCAGCTTATATCTCATGTCTATTGCTTTATTAGATGAGGAATATATCGGTATACGGATCGTTTGTAATATCCTTCAGGTGCACTGAGGGAAAGGATTTTTTGAAACAAATGATATTCATTTGACTGAACGAAATTCGGCTATCAAATGCGGGGAAGCGACTGTTTTTTCAAATCAACAAAATAGTCTTTGATGCAAAAGAAGTGCCTAGTATTAGGGGAAACGAGCGAAACCTCCGGATTGAACGAGATTTATTCTAACCAAATCAGAAATACTTGACCCAACTAATTATTCCAATCCAACAAAATATATATTGGATTGGTTCAAGAAATCCTTTTTCTGCGTGTGGCTGAAGGGAAGAAAAAAAAAAAATTAATTGTTTCCTTTATACCCGGTCGCGAATAAAGAGAAAAGAAGGGAAAAGTCCGAAACGCGAGACGCGAGATATCTCTCATCTATGTCATCTGAGACACGAGGCGAAAACCCGAGTCACCTCGTCTGTGCCGTCCTGGGACGCGAGATAACTCGTCCATGCCAGTTAACGGGCGAAGCAATTAGTTTGGGATTTATGCTTGTTTCCAAAAATCAGTGAATCTGTTTTCGCTAGAGACCAGCCGAACATTAGTTCTGCAAATATGAATCATAGTATATGTACATCACATAGTATAGGCGAATACGCGAACTGTCATCATCTCCATCTGCGGAAGGAAAAGTGGAATTTTATAAACGGCAAAAGGTATTCCTGAGCCATGCGGAATGACTGAGACTATTCGTTGCGCAGCGGTATGTCTATATGCAGTAGTATCGCGCTGATCTACCTGCATAGCGTATTACTATTGCGAAAGTTGGTAGACGTCTTGGAAATCTTCTCTCCGAAACTTCTTGATAAGCTTTATCTCCAGAAGAGTCCAGGGATTGGGAATTTTCAGGTACGAGAGAAAATGTAAAGGGTTACCACAAAAATCTGGGATATTGACGTGGATTTTCATACTAAAGCAGAGAAAGTTCGTGAGTTCCGCAGAGTGACATCAACATTACTCGAAACTACTCAGAAGTCGGTGAGTCTACGAATTGTTTTTCAATTTGCCGCATTTTTCTGCATAAGCCTTATGAATAAGCCTTATATGAATGCCGGCCTTATGATATGAGGAATCGGCGGCATTTTACCCTGACCAGCTCCAGTATGATATGTTTCAGTATTTTTTATCTTACGCAACCTATACAGAAAAACGTACTCTCCATTTTTTTCAGATCTTTCGGACCAGCCGTTCTCAAAAAAAAAAAAAAAAAAAAAGAAAAAAAAAGAGAACGGCTTTTGAGAGAACGGCTGGTCCGAAAAATCTGAAGAAAAAAGACGAGAGTTCGTTTTTCAATGAGTTGAATGAGATAAAAAATAATGAAACAGATCGTAGAGGCGTCAGGGTAAAATGCCGCCGAGTTTGGGTGGACTATACCTCAAATATGTGAAACTTATACGCTTTTCGTTGCGTGCAATAGTACATTCAAAAATTTCAGAGATAAATGTACACAATAGTACACTTGGTTGAATTTCATGAGAGAAACGGATTCAACCTACAGCCAGCTGCAACGGTCCAGCGGCTCCTTAGAAACTTTATAGGATTGCTAGACCAGCGAGTTCAACAGCTGTTGTGTATCGGAAACTTTTCACTGTGGCGGCGATCAGACGAGAGAAACTAGATGACGAATAAAACATGCAATACCTGATCTGATCTCGGTATATGGGAATCGATGTAGCACGCGACGTGTGGACCCTCACTATCTTGTGGATACCTATACTAACAGCCGACTGGACCAAGACCATAACGGTATAATACACAAAATATACACACGGTACTTTCGCGGATGCCTACGATATGGGAAACTGGTAACACAATCATTTTTCTGGCGGCGCGTATAATGCGGGGATTCCCTTGAGGAAAGATCGCATGGAGTCACTGAGATAAAAAGAATACTCGTTTCTTGCGCACTTTCGATGACCATTCGCAGGTATAGTACATACGACTTACATAGCCGAATACACTTAAAAACTGAAACAATTCTCCGACCACGCAAGAGTATTGCGCTACCGTGTCTCAGAGTTATAGTACGTAGCCTTGGGCTAGAACTCCCACTGTTATACTCTCGCCCGTGTATATCGAAAACGAGCGAAGGGAACCAGTACTTGGAAATAAGTAGAACGTCGGCTATTATCGGCTGGTTGCTACTGCTGCGCCGTTGAAGAACGAAAGAAACTTTTCCTCGGAAGAATTCTGCTTCAATATTTCCAAGTTTCCGCGGCAAATAGTACCTATACGAGTATATACATAGCAACAATGTAAGAGGTCCTCGCCGCTTTATTCTTTATGGGTATTCTGTGTTACGACATGGGTCAGTATAATATATGTCGGGTACAGACCCTTTCGACAAAAAGTTTTCGCCAATATAATACGTCACTCGCTCGCTCGCTCGTTCGTTCTCTATAACACGAAACGACTTTCACTCGGTCTGTAACTCGATTACTAGCTAAATGGACAATGATCCGAGTCATATAGGTATAGGGTAGTCTCCCCGTGCCGTATTTCTAACCGCTCAAATGTTCGGGACAAAGATCTACATAAATACACTTAATGGGTTCGATAACGTGTATACCTATTCCCACGTGAAATCAGAGGGGTAACCAGCAAACCATAAATGAACGCCGATGACAAGATTGTGCTATGTATACCACAGTCAGTGCAATGCAATGGAATGCCTGGCCCAACGGTGAACTCTACTACTTTCAACCCTTGACCATACCGCAGACGCCTGCAGTTAGGCCGCCCGCGCTAACCCTAGTAGTAACACCCGGTTCGTGTCGTCCAGGCATGATACGGCGGTGAATCTATCCACCATCAGTTTAAAACGCTTTGCGAAGAGTTGATGCTTCGATCGATTATAATTGAACACCATGAGCTATATATGTTGTAGGGGGCTTTTTCTCCGGTAGTATTTATATGTAATTATAACGATGGATGTATATATACTATCGATCATCGTATGGGTCTTGGTGCTGTCCGAAATTTCTGAATGTGAAGTTATCGATGGTGGCCACTACAATAACAGTCAAAAAAAAAATTCCCTGACTTTTCCCTGACTGAATTTCGGGCCAATTACTGGTTATTCAAGTATATAATAAATGATGGAGAATAATTTTTTAGATTATTTTTCAACTCATACAAGTTTTACCACTATTTCCATTGATTGATTAAGAATTCCGCGTAAGGTGAAAAGAAAAAACAATCACGGGGGAGCTTTATGTCTTGTTCTGTGTCACCATAAAATTCCCTGACTCGCTTCAAAATTCCCCGACTTTTCCCTGACCTCCCTGACCATTTTTCGAATTCCCTGACTTTTCCCTGACTAGTGGCCACCATAAATATCACAACGATTTCATTCGAAATATAATTAATTTATGGTTGACCCGGGACACTAGCCCCTATCTGCCGTCAAATATACGGTCTTCAAAGAGTTAACGCATTCGGTGGGATCACACGCGAACAATATAAAGCTGTCTGTAGAGCTGTTTATACTGATGAAATAACTATATGTATGTATACAATGAGCGGCATGAAGAGCGTTTCGATTAATAATTAAGATACTGGAATTCCGGGTATGGGTAAGCATTATAATATCTATCAAATACGCAACTGTGTGTAGCCAAGTTATACTCACAGCTGCACATACAGTTGCTTCACAATGAGCAGCGACGATTAACGATTCGTAAATTGTTTCGATTCGCAAATGAGTTTCCAAAATTTTTGGTACGAAGATCAATATTTATCTTTCATCCAGCAACAGACGTATATGTATGAAAACATTGAAGTTTGTTTTACAACAGGGCGACGACGATTGGCGATTCAAAAATCGTTTCGATCCATTATCATTGAGATACTGCAGCTGTTAATCCTTGTATATGTATATGTATGTACTACGTACGTAGTACGTACACGAAATCTTAGCGATATTGATCTTAGTTTTTACGCAAAAAGGTCTCCCGATGGGAATTTAAACTTTCCTCTTCAGATTTCGGAGGTCTGTGACCTTGTCATCTTGAACAGATACAAGCGACGGGATTCAATTTTTTATGCATAGTAGTCACATTCCACAATTTTCAGAGATCCTGCATAATTTGAGTTATTAATTTGCGTGTTGCAGATTCCGCGATTTTTACGAAATTTGGGAGATTTAGAACATCCGGGAGGGCCGTGCGGGTCAAATATCGTGACACCCCATCCGATATTAGCAATAATAAAAAAATGCAAGTATAGGCATTGTTCTAAGTAGACATAATATGGGTATAGATATAATTTAAACCTTAAAATCTTAAGGACTCTGCGTCGAGCGTCATTCACATGACTGACGGCACGTCAGACGAGTGGTGACAATGATCGACGCGTCGTATATAGGATGTGGTCCCCGCACCCGTCTATCGCCCACGCCCGGGGTCCCAGTGAATACAGTTATACGCGCGTTTTGGTTGTAGGTACGAATCAGGAAAGGCCGATGGGATTTATTATTCATCGAATTGTCGACCGGTCGCGAGTGATAGCGATTTGGGTAAAATAACAGGAAAACACGGCTGTACAAAGAAAGGCATTACAATGGACGACTGAGCCCGGGAATAATTCGGTCAGCAATTATATGCCGATAGAGATCTAGGTATACGCGTTGCCTGTGGAGTGATTTCTATGCCGGAATTGAATAACTTGATTATATCAATTTTTCATCTGACAGAAAATTGAAAACAGTGACAACCACCGGGGGTAGGTTGGGTGAAATATGTATACTACTATGTTACAACACATACAATAGATCGACGACGCCGATTACAATACTAATTGTACAAACGATTACCGGGCGACGCGCTCATATTATATGTATAATTATAGTAGAAAAAGAGAATCCACAAAATTATTTTCATTCCTCGCCGTTGGCTATCTATACGTTGGCTGGTTGGAGGGTAACGTGCAGCAATACATAAAATCGAGAACGGGCGTTAGGTATAGGTATATATTACGCGTATCTCAATAAATTAACGGTGACTATGACGTTTCTACTTTCGAGAAATGCTCCACGCTGTTGCAACTCCATCAGTGACGCAATTTTTGACAGTTGGGCGACTCGGAGGAACGCCGATGAAATCATTCGGACTTTTCGCCTCTCTTCATCTTCAGGAAATTCCAGATGACTATTAGGCGTATATATACTATATACGTATAGTCTCGAAATTATTCGAATCCGCGAAACATGTATCTCACTATACGAAAGTGCAGGATATTGCGTTGACCCCTCACGTATACCGTACATATATATACATATATATATACACTTATGAGCATATGAATACCGTAACCGCACGATGTATACGTATACTATTAGAACAGACACACTTTATACGCTACATCCGTTCTTTGATCGCGCTGCTTAAACGGAGCGCGCTAGAAAGTAGACTAGGGCACGATTGTGTGAAAAGAGACCCGGGGATTTTTCGCCTTCTGTACCCTCTGTAGTTCACATTGGGAAAAGAAATGGATTCGACTGCGGTGCAAATAGTGAATAACTTGGAATAAAAAGAAAACACACCTTATTCCCTCGGCCGTACGAATCACAGGTGAACCTGAAGATCTATGTAGGACATGTTTGTCCCTTGACTGAGCACTGAAACCACTATACCTAGGTACGTTCTGTTCTCGACACTTCCGATAGCTATTCGTTGATAGACGAATAAGATAAGGGGGCACAGAAAAATCGTGAAAATCGTCGCGGTGTATCGAACTGGTGAAAGCGTGAGCGAGGTAAGTATGCGCGACAGGTATGTGTGCCGGGGGCCACTGGCCAGAGACTGGCCGAAGATCCCGCGCGGCAGGGCCACCAGATACTTTCACGAAGGTGAGACGGGATCTGATTGGCCATGACGTCACTTAAAGATCTGTTATATCAGAAAGAGCGGGGAACGGGGCTGGTTTGGTAAATGTCACATACTTTGTGAAGTTTGAATCACCGATCGCGACATTTATTTATTAATCGATCAATTCCCCGGCTTCTTAGCTCCGGGTTCTCCGGCCATCCATATGGCTGCAGGCCTGGCGTGGCCTCGCGGCGCCGTATGCCCCCCCATAGAGGGATGCGAATTACAACTGATATTTATTTTCTACAGGGCGAAAGGAATCGTTTACCTGAAAATTTAGTTTTCCAGAACCATGGCTGGCGGAGAGCTTCTCGTATATCCGCTGGCCTCTTCCGATCGTGCACTTTTAGGCACCGAATTATCAGATCTGAGCGCGAGACTACGGTCAGGAATCTGCGGCATTCTAAACCGAATACTCGTTATGTTTTCGTAGCTCTGGCAGTCGGCACAATAAGCAATAACGATGCCGCTCTTCGGACGAGTTTAGCAAATCTCACCGAATCTGGAAACATAACATTTTTCTGTTTGTTCGAATTCGAGATGAGCGGATTTGAGGGGACCATTACGAACCCTCGTGATATTTTTGAATATTCGATTACACAATTTTCAACAGTATTCCGAGGTACGGTAATTAAAGACTCGTAAAATTTACGAAACATCAGCCTCGATGTGTGGGTATAGTATACACTTCGAACTTGAAAAGGCCTGTGCTTTCGAAGCCTTGGTTCTCGCTGCCCTCCTCCTCCTTCCCGTCCCTCCGATAACTCAACAACGACTTGATCTGAGATATCGCGTTGAAATTTGCGAGAAAAAAAAAAACAATGCTTTCATCACTAGTTCCAAAACACGTTCTTTCGATCGTGTAAAAGTAGTCGCGGCGGCGGAAAATGAATTAGGTGATTTCAGATAAATATGCCTGTTCAATCGAATCCCCGTGAGACATATCGTTTTCTTTGTTGTCAAAGTCCCGTGATTCAATTGATTAAAAACTCAAGATTTTCGAGACATCTCTTGTTTATGATTCGGTCTTTTCCCGGATCCCAATGGATAGGTCAGCTCGCCCCTATCTTTCGGCAAAAATGCCAGAAAGGGGCGCTTCTATCGTGCGGGCAAGCATGTCGTGGCTGCAGCCTGCGCGTCAGAAAAATGTGTTCTTTGCAAGCAGCCGAAGGTAAGAAAAAAAAAAAAAAAAAAAACGGGGGGGGGGGGGACGAATAAAGACAGATATTCATGGTGGGCTCACACAATAGGACTGCTGTAAACTGACGCAATGGAAACAAAAAGAGTTCACGAAGAATTAGTTTCTCAGAACAATTGAATAGAAAATAGTTTATTCACTATATTGTCATGTTATCAATCTGCATAGGATTGTGAATCGCGTATTTCAGAGACAGTATACGTCTGACAAATAGAGAGAAGTTTTTACACGGCCAATTCCGACCTTAGTTCGTTTTTAGTTTTTTTTTTTTTTTTTTTTTTTTTTTTTTGTCAGATGCATCCCGTCTGAAACCCGCGAGGCAAATATATCCCATCCACAATAGAACAATGTTTGGACAATTTGACACAATAGGTACATCATCATTTCATACGATTCAATAAATTTCTATAATTGCCTATGATTAAGGAGGCAGATATAGGTTGAGCTTAAGGAGGGATCATTTTTTTTTTTTTTTTTTTTTTTTCGAATGTATTTGTTCCCGCAAGCCCATTGAAAGATTCGAAAAATCACGGCGTAAGAGAGTGAGAGCATCAACAGCAATTGGTTGATTTTGAGGCAAAACCAAATCCTAAGTCCCGATTTCTCAGAAATTAAATTTCACAGCGTTGTATGTGGCCAATTTTGCTCGAGAACGGTTGAGGATAATTGAATGAGATCCTTCAATATTAGTTGTATCCGTTACGCTACCTGGTAGCCAATGATTTTACGAGAACGGAACGCGAAATCCGTCTAGCTCGATCCTTTGTTCCCATCACTTGCCGGACTGATGATCTTTAGATAAATTCAAAGAGTCGGGACAGTCGTCCCTCTGCTTGACGGCTTGTTTCATTCCATGCACCGTCATATCTAGCATAGAGGCGAAGTCTGGCTTGTTTACGTTTGTGATGGAAACGTCCTGCATCGAGTAATCGGATCTTGGCTTTGAGAGGTCGTTAGATTCAGAATGTTTTTTCTGATCACCCGAAAATTCGCCAGCCAATTTAGAATCCGGCACTGACAAAGACATGAGACCCTTTCCGAGGTCCGACGTTTTGAACGACATTTCCGAAGATATAAAATCGGCTATGGGAAACTCGGTTGTCTTATTAACGTCAATTACGGTTACGTCTTGATTTTTGCCGCCGAGGGGCGAAAACAAATTTGCCAAGTTGCAAGCGTAGGCCGGTGACGTTTTCGCTATATCATTTATCGAGAAGCCCGACAATTTTGCCAAATCACTGGTTGAGAAATTGGCCAGTTTCGAAAAATCGGAGAATTTACTAAGCTGTGATATGTCCGCCAACGGGAAGTCCGTAGTTCTATTTTTAACGGCGGTGTTCGAGGAGTCACTCCCCAGTAAATTTGTTACTTTGGAAAAGTCCGCGGTCGAAAATTCGTAATCGGGTTTCGAATTTTTCACGGAAACTGTCAGTTCGCCGGATGTAAATTCGGCTGGCAATTTATGCTTGGTGTTGATATTCATGTCGGGCATAGGTAGGTCGAACTTTTGCCCCTTGATAACGTCATGGGCGTCGTTTTTGTCTTTCGAAGTCGACGGGACGTTGAAAGGCTTGAGTATTGAGACACTAGAATCGAGTTTAAAATTTACCGGAGTGAGGAAAAGGTTGGTCGGATTGAGGCTGGGTCGTCCAATTGGATCAGGGACGAGTGGAAACTTGACACTTGAAAATAGATCGGAACTGCTGACGATGTTCGTCGGCTGCGTCGTCGAAGGTGGATCCTCCATTCCGGGTGCAACGATTTCCCTTATCACATCCCAATACGATCCGTTCGATTGATTACGCGGCAGCTTTGACGCCAACGAGCTCTGTAAGCACAGAATTTATATTGCACAGACATCGGAGATACGGTAAATATCGGTGACCACCGTTGCTAATAACAAGGGAGGCCGAGCCGTTTCCGTATTCAAATTGATTCAAAGTGCAGAGATGCGTCAAATAAATACTTGCCTTCAATTTCTCAAGATACGTTACGTTCCCATTGAAAATTGCTCTAAAGTCAACACAGCTCTCATTTTTGTAATAGTCGACGCATTTTTTCTGGAAATCGAAAGGTATACAATAGAGTTCAATCTAAATAATATTGATAAATAATAATTTGTCACAAATGACAAAAACTCAGGCATGTCGGAGGCTTTCATTGTCGAAATTTCCGAAACGTTAAAGACAGACGACTAAAAATCTTACAATTTCATCGATAGCTTCCTGAGAGAGGAACTGTTCTTGTGACAGCGTGTAACTCAATAGCATTGGTCGTGGGTATTCATGAGGCCGATTTTCTGGTGGAGGCAGCGACCAAAAAAAGTTGAAGTTGGACTCGTAGCAGTTGTTATCGGTATTGTAAGGAGCTGCAAATAATAGACAGAAGAGAAGGTGACCAACGGCTAAAGACTTTTTTAAAACAGGGAAAAAAAGAAAAGAAAGAATAGATGCTGATTTTTAACTACGACAGGATAAAGAATACAAAGAGAGTAACGTACAGCAGATCAATCCGACACATGGTGTATAACTGTTGTCGCTCATGCCTTTCATTTTAATTTGATAATCCAGCTGCGAATCTACATCCCGCAACGACGGGGATGCGTGAGTCCTAGGATGAGAATGATACCATCCTACCAGGGTCAGCTGCTTCCACTCCATGGCTCTGGCAATTTCCGCCTCTGCCGCAGCAGCTGCGTTTTTGTCCCTTCCGTCGCATCGGCACGGAAAGGCATAGTTTATTGTCAAGTCTAGAAGGTAGAGATGTCGTTAGAACTATTACATAAACAAAATTGGACCTGAATTCGGATTCAGCCAAAAGGGCTTGTTTAACCTAACTTTGTTGGATAGCACAGAAATCTTACTGTGAGCGTTGATGTCCCAGTGTCCTCCCAAGTAACCGCATACCTCCTTGTCTTTGAGGTGACAATGTAGGTCTACTATAAGCGCTGCGGTGGTAGAGAGGGTGACTAGGAAAGGTTGAATCTTTCCGAGAGAATTGAATGACGTGAGTTCGACCATGGTACTCATGTCCCTGAATGAGACGAAAAACATCCGAGAATTAGTATATCGTCGAGCCGTTCTCTTTCAGAGACCTGGATTCAGGTCGGGGCTCACATTGCGTGACTTCGTATCCCAAGATTCGTATGCTTCACTGGAACTCTGACTATAGGCACACTGACTGGCGGTTTCTCGATCACCTCTTCCGTTTCCATCGAAACATCCATCATCGCGAACCTGCGCGCGTGTCACGAGTCCGTTGTATTAGATTAGCAAGAGACAAACACGGCGAAGTGACAGTTATTTCGACGACTAGGACTTTGCAATGTTTGTATCAACGAATCTACTAGCTAGTGTCGACAGTTTGGTTAGGAATGAACTGTCTCACGATTTCAGACCGCCTATACTGAACGCGGGATATGAATATCGCGTGGAAATGGTAACGAGCGTTTATTATATGAAAATTGCCGACATGTTGCTGACCCTTTAATATTTCAGATCAGGCAAACAAGCTAAAGTTCGTTTCCGCGATATTCCGAACTTGTTTATACATGCCAATAAACAATCAACACTCATTCACCGGCAGTCGGCACATTCACCGCGGGTTTAGCAAAATGAAGCTCTTTGAGCAAAAGTTCGATAGTTCGATAGTTCGATAGTTCTGATACAATCGATGTCTAGAAAAAAAATCGATCATAAAAATCGATAACTTTGTAAAAAAACATCGATACATCGATAAATCGATGTAAAAATGTAAATTTCGCAGCACCACTATATAAAAATTCTGTTTATTACATTTTTTTGACAAATATACACAATATCTTCAATCTTCATTTGTTGTTTAACATTCTTTCAGGTTATGTCAATTTGACGAGGGCAAGACAGCTTGAAACAATGCGAATCTAACCAGATTCGAATCCTCGGTGAAAACATACTCATTACTCATTAACGATTATCAGTAATACCTACCTTCTTCGTGGTCATCCATTATTTTCTGAATTTTCTCACTTCGGATATCTAACCCAGGTAGCATTGCATGCATCGTCAGGACAAATTAATTAATTAATTAATTAATCGAAAAGTAAAAACATCGAAGGAATATAATCGATTATTCGGAAAAAAAACATCGGTATTTTCGATTAATCGCAAAGTATCGCGCATCCCTATTGTATCCAGAGAGAAACCTGAGAGAGCCCACGGAGCCAAAAGCCTGGGACAGACTAGTGGAGCTTGGTTCCGTGGGTCCTGTGTGTTCATTCCGTGAACTAAATTCTCGGCGGGTAAATGATAGATGCAGGTAATACTATGCACGTTGACTGAGTATTCTAAAGACAGCTCACCCTGGGTTATTCCGTGAGCCGACCAAGTGGGCTTGAAGTGGGCTTGGGGATTGAAAAGTGCCCGAAGTTACCGACCGAATTACCATTGCAGTATATCTATATATTCGTACACTATAGATATACTGCAATGCTATTTCAGTCGGTAACTTCGGGCACTTTTCAATCCCCAAGCCCACTTTGAGCCCACTTTGCCGGCTCACAAAGTCCCATAAGGGGAACCGTCTTTAAGAATATTCAGTCAACGCTATGCAGATTGCCGATGCTGCTCCTCCACCACACTCTGTTTTGTTTACTCACACATGAGCCATTCCACGTCAGACCGGACAAAATAAATTAAAAATTGACCTCGATGTTACCGATTTCGCTATAATTTTTTTTACGGGTTCTATGTAAAAAATAAATACGTCGAACAATTTTTATTTTTTGCCCCTATTTCCCAAGTTACACGGGGGTGAATTTCAGGAAAAAAAAGAGCCAAAAATCGAAAACATACTCCCCTTCAAACGGTCATATCTTTGATTGTATTCGATTTAGAGACTTCGTTCACAAACCATTTCAAAGCTATTGAATGACACTATTATAATATATTTATTTAATTCTGCGGTAACAAACAATTCTATTTGTTATAAACAAATATATTCTTCAAACGTGATTTTCAACGCAAATACCACGCGATAAAATTCTCAAAAAATATAAGCGTATTCCTTGATCAATTCGATGAAAACCATATGAAAACGATTTATTTATTTATTTGTTTATTTATTTATTTTTAATTTATTTATAATCGTTTTCATATAGTTTCCATCGTTTCTCCATGAAATTGACTTAACGATTTTGTAGAGAATTAATCAAGGAATACGCTCATATTTTGAGAATTTTATCGCGTGGCCCTTGCTTTGAAAATCACGTTTGAATAATATATTTGTTAATAACAAATAGCATTGTTCGTTACGGCAGAAGTGAATAAATATATTATGATAGTGTCATTCAATAGTTTCGAAATGGTTCTTGGATGAAGAAGTGTTAAATACAATCAAAGATATGACCGTTTGAAGGGGAGTATGTTTTCGATTTTTGGCTATTTTTCCTGAAATTCACCCCCGTGTAACTTGGAAAATAGGGGCCAAAAAAAAAAAAAAAAAACTGTTTGGTGCATTTATTTGTTCCATAGAACCCGTAAAAAAAATTATAGCGAAATCGGTAACATCGAGTAAATATTTATTTCAAAATGCAGTTATAACTCTCTGGTTATAATTAATATGATTATAAATATTATTTATTTAATGATGCAGTCTCTTCAATCAAGAGTTATTCCCAATATATATTTGTAAGTAAACAAAACAGAGTGTGGAGGAGGAGCAGCATCGGCAATCTGCATAGTGTTACCTGCATCTGTCATTTACCCGCCGAGAATTTAGTTCACGGAACGAACACACGGGACCCACGGAACCAAGCTCCACTAGTCTGTCCCAGGCTTTTGGCTCCGTGGGCTCTCTCAGGTTTCTCTCTGTTGTATCCCATCGCCGTGCCGTCGTGTGGGATACAATTGCGATTCACGTCTTCACCAGTCTTCACGATTGGACAATCAAATGCCGTGCATTAATTTACGCAGAGCCTCTTCTCCATGTCTTTGATAGACATTGGGAATAATTAACTTCGATACAATAACCGGGCTGTTAGTTTAATTTCGAACCTGTCAAAAGGTTAGCAGACAACCTGAGACAGCCTGCCAGAAGAGGTTAACCGGTAAACGACTGACTTTGCTTTGGTTTTTTTTTTTTTTTTTTTTTTTTTTTTTACAAACTACCGCAGGCATCGATTATTCCCTTTAGGTGAAGTTTTTGACAATCGTTCGCACTTTGAAGCATACGGTTCATCACAGGAGAGCCTAATCGTTAACTGTATTTCTGTATTTCCCAGCCTGACGTAACCTGATCAAACCTAACCTCTAAGCTTCGTTCTTCGGTCCTAAACGCGTCACTCGCTGACGATTTGAGTGAATGTCAAACGATTAAGAGAGAAAAAGGAGATTAACAATGTTCCGACTATGGAATCGATTCACGCCCCTCATACGAAGCAATAACCACGGAAATGAGGTAACCTCTGTACCTAAACGCTATTTTGCGTCTGTCAAAGAGTTCGAATGTAAGTAGAGAAGGAGATCACTTGATTGACGTGATTGCATCATATTGTTGAGCAGTCGCGATTCTTCGTTACACCCAAGATTCACCTCAACACTGTTTCTGTATTATTTTTTAGCTCCTATCAGCGAAGAATACAAAAAGGGACCATCCGAAGGTCGCGCTCTTTACCTGGATGCCCAGGCTACAACACCAATGGTAATAATAATTTTCCCAGTAAGCCGGTGTAAAATCTAGGTACATGGCAACGAATCCGCATATGATATTTACGAAAGGTTGTCAAATTGCTATTTCAGGATCCAAGAGTATTGGATCAGATGATGCCGTACCTGACAACCTACTATGGTAATCCTCACTCCAGAACTCACATGTACGGCTGGGAGACAGAGGCAGCTGTCGAACATGCCCGCAAGGTTCGCATAGTCCATACTATACCCTGATTATGATCTAAAGTTCGAAACCATGTTTCTCATTCGATTATATCTCAACTTTTGCACAGCAAGTAGCAGATCTGATCGGTGCTGATCCGAAGGAAATTATCTTCACGTCTGGGGCAACGGAATGCAATAACATATCCGTGAAAGGTGTAGCAAGATTCTACAAGCAGAAAAAAAAACACGTTGTCACGACACAAACTGTAAGTTGTCGCAGGAGATGTAGATATCTTTGATGAATTGCAGTCAAACACACGGATTTCTATGCTAAACTCATTCTCCTCATTTTCCAGGAGCACAAATGCGTCTTAGATTCTTGCAGAGCTCTGCAAGCTGAAGGATTCGATGTGACGTACCTCCCTGTCAAACCAAATGGGCTCATAGACTTGGATCTATTTGAATCTGCTATAAGACCGGATACATCCCTTGTTTCAATAATGACAGTAAACAATGAGATTGGTGTACAACAGCCCATCAGTGAAATAGGAGCTATATGCAGGTTATTGCTGTTCCACTTGCAATGAATCATAAAATAAATGAAAGAATTATAGGTCAGATCATACAGTGGATGATACCCAATCACGTGTTTTGTCAAAATCGACAGGAGGAAGAAAGTTTTCTTTCACACGGACGCGGCACAGGCTGTTGGAAAAATTCCGATCGATGTTAATCAGATGAATATAGATCTCATGTCCATCAGCGGTCACAAGTTGTACGGCCCGAAAGGTAGCCTGTACAGAGTATGCTAACTAATTATCGAGTTTTCGAAACACCGTTACCTTGATATGTAATTAATTTCCAGGCATAGGAGCGCTCTACGTCAGACGTAGACCGAGGGTTCGCGTCGAACCTTTACAAAGTGGCGGTGGTCAGGAAAGAGGGATGAGAAGCGGCACTGTCCCAGCACCGCTGGTAGTCGGCTTCGGAGCAGCCTGCGAACTGGCGCAAAGGGAAATGCCGGTAAATATGCATATTATGTGTATACCATGTGAATTTCGTTACAGGCACTCAAAATAACACAAATACGAATGTTCATACAACCTATTTCTTCTTACAGTATGACCACAAGTATATCGAGGGCCTCTCTCAACATCTAATTGAAAAAATAACGAGTAACTTGACAAATATAGAACGTAATGGGGACGCGATCTCGTGGTATCCCGGATGCGTCAATCTTTCCTTCGCCTTTGTTGAAGGAGAATCTTTGCTGATGGCATTGAAGGATGTCGCATTGAGCAGCGGTTCGGCTTGCACAAGCGCAAGTTTGGAGCCGAGCTACGTTTTACGGGCAATTGGCGCCTCCGAAGATCTGGCACATTCCAGTATAAGGTCGCCACAAATTGGAAATCTCGTTTTTTCAAATATTAAAAGTGCAAACTATGATAAGAACGAAAGATTACTGTGTATTACAGGTTCGGAATTGGTCGTTTCACCACTCGTGAAGAGGTAGATTACACGGCCGATAACATAATACGTCACGTCAAACGACTCAGGGAGATGAGGTAGTATACCTGTCTAGGATGCTCAGAATTAGCATTAGAATTTCCAACATTTATTCTAACGTTTGTTAACGGCTTGTTGTAAACTTTTCAGCCCCCTGTGGGAAATGGTACAAGAGGGGATCGATATCAAGTCAATTAAATGGACGCAGCACTGAAGAAATGGTCTGGACGGCTCGGCACGGGTCGAGGGTCTCTTCTATACCAGCGAATTATTTTTAAAGTGGTACATAGTAATTTATGACTAGTAGGTATATTGTTGTCGGAGTTTCAGGCATTATGATTCGGCGTCTAGTGTAAGAACTCATGATAAATGAATAAATTTTTATTTTCAAAATTTATCAAACCAACATTTCTCCTTCTCTCCCATCAATAAATCGATCACACATCAATACAAATAATAATAGGTACCATATCAAAGTGAAATTGGCTGCCATCCGCTCTGACTAGAGAAATATTCTTGCCATTAAATTTTCCATACATCAAGTTCAAGAATTCAATTTTATTTCACCCCTGTGGCAACCTGTGCCGAAGAAAAGATGTCCTTCTGGGTAAATAAATCAACACACACAGGACGAATCCGGATTATCTTCGGTGCGTGTAATTTTGAAATGGGCCTCGTCAATGTCGTGCAGCTCCATGCGAGACCTGTTTGCTTCCACTAAATGGTGTGCAATGTCTTCAAACATTTCATCGATTCCTCCTCCAGTTTTACACGACGTCTTGTACGTCGCTGAGATCAAATTGTGACACTGTTCGCTGAGAAATAAGATGTATAATTAGATGGATGTTGAAAGGAATTGGACAATTGTCTGAATCATTCCATTTACCAAAATTGTTCCATTTCTGCGTCTGTGACTTGAGGAGTGGAACTCTCCAGATCACTTTTGTTTCCACATAAGAATATCTTTGCATTTTCAGCGTAAGTTACTATGTCTAGAAGATGCTGTGAGAGCAGGTGAAAAGACGTCGGGTTGTCCAATGAGAACACCAATATTGCAGCCTCTGCAAACTTGTAGTAGCTCGATGTAATCGACGCCACTCTCTCCATGCCTCCTGTGTCCCATAGCTGCAACTGAGGGACCATAGGTTCAACGTTATTACGCTTTCAGCGTTTGATAGTGATTTGCGAGAAATTGGGGGCCGAGATTTTTCAAGGAACAAAAGGAGGGAATGAATTCTTCGTATTACTATACAGTAAACAATACTTGTGTCGGACAATTCGTTGCGACAGAGGTTACAGTACTTACGCGAATAGTTTTCTCATCAACTGTGTATTGTTTATTGATATTGTCAAGTCCCAGAGTTGATTTCCTATCACTATTCGTGACAAACGAATTGTTTGCAAATCGCCTGAATATCGAAGTCTTTCCGACCCCGTACTCCCCGCATAAAATGACTTTTTGTTCGGTTACTTTGATAGTAGCCATTTGTTCCCACTCAAACAATAAAAGTCATTCTTCAATACGATGACATTCAATCGCAATACATGTATGTATTGGTATGATTGGTATACCTACATACATTAATGCATAAATAGAATTAATTAATACGACCAATCGAATAACAATTTAGCAATTGAAAACATTTCTTAGGAAGGCTGTATAGTGTAAACGCCATTAGGTCCTAGTCAGGCCAGTGTGCCATTCATAGGCTGCGTATTACGTATACAATCTGTCAGTGTGTGCGGGGTCTCAGATTGTATCGCCTATCGCCATCTAATAGACAAGTTCAGAACTCTAACGGACAATTAGACCTCGTACCGTGGACTCCCTCATTAGCATAGGCAAATACATTTAATTCATTTTTTTTTTTTTTTTTATCGATGCAATCGTTCGGGAATTGTTTTGGGGCATATAATAAGTTAGCAGGCACGCGATTCTCAGAAAAAAAAAAAAAAAATAAAAGTTTAAACAGCGTACGGCACACGGGAATAGTAGGAAATTGAAATTATTGCACTTTCAGCCACTTAAAAATTGCAGCACACCTCCTTAGGTCAGATGTTTTCCTATCACACCAGGTGGATTTTCGAATTAAAATTTTTCTAACTGAATAATGCAATTCTTACGTTGAGTTAAAAAAATGATTACCTTTTCTGAAAAGCACTCGTCTGTAAATGAAGAGATAGTGATGCTGCACAAATGTGTGGACACAAAAAACTACGACCCTTTCTTCATATTCTTGGAGGCGTGGCGACTAGTGCATTGTAAAATTTCTAAATAGCAGTAGAAAAAAAACTATTAACTCTTTATTAGATTCATTGATACAGTGAAAGATATAAGTGGCGCATGGAAATAATGCGAAGAAGTTGGAAAGAATTACTGATATTTTATTGAATTTATGTTTGCATTATAGGTATCCAAACGAATAGAAATAAAGCATGCAATTTTCATGATTTTAGACTTATCGGCAACGAAAGGACAAGGGAAAATGATTCAACGATTGATTATGCGCCAATTTACTATAACAATACATGTTTATTGGATAAACAATCCTAATACATGATTAATTCATTCAAACAATTGTAGATGCGGTCGTAATACGTATAATACATTACGTATATCACTGACAACTATGAATTTGTCATTTTTCAAGTTCGCAATTAGCTAGATCGAACTATAATCATCCTATAAAATATGTAGAACTATACTAAAACTATTGTTATACTTTAAACCATTCATTGCGACGATAATGCATACAATTATATAATACAGAAGTGTGTAATTTTTATATCGGTCTCGTTATGAACAGAGAGCTTCTTGGTTGTATTTTTAAGACCGCAATACGAATACAGAACAGAGTCATTATTTTAAACATGGATTTCGTTAACAATGATAATCAGACAAAGAAAATTAAACGTCTATTAATTATTATTAGGCTACAAGATGTACACATTCATATTTCTATGCTTGTGTATAAGAAAAATTGATAAAACTATCGAAAAACTCTTGTTGAAGCCGGAAACTAGATAAACATACATTGACACATACGTAACAAAAACTGTACTTATCCCTTCCTTGCAAAATTCGTTTTCAAAGCGTGAGAAAGAACTATTATAGGAATTAAACATTGAATACTGTCGAACAGTTATTATCAGTAGGTACATTTCTTTAATATATTCCGCAAATTAATTCTCTTACGTCGAAGCTTCGGATTAAATTCCACGATGTAGCTCGCGATAAGTAAAGTTGTTATTTATATCCCATTCGTGAATTGTTAAACTCTTTCGAGTAGTTAAGCAAAGAAATAATAATAAAAATTCGTACTCGAAGCTGTTACAACTTTGTGCGGACCAAAGAGAATGTTTATATATATTCTAAAAAGAGCATTGCTACTGCGACAGTTAACTGTCGATGGCTTAATACAGATCAATAATACTCATTTCTACTCATAAACGCAATAATAACGGTTTAACTAACGATAGAAAAAATAAAAGAGGAAGGAGGAGGCCGCCCACCCTCCCACTTCCACCCCCTTCCTCCAAGGATAGTAATACAGCTTACTAACTATAAACGCAATAATATCGAATAAATTAACAATGCGAGCGATGAAAGAGAAAGGAGGAGGCCACCCGCCCTCCCACTTCCTCCCCCTTTCTCCCCCTTCCGCCGAGATCAATACAGATCTAATAATAATAATAATAATAATAATAATAATAATAATAATAAAACTAGAGAATCAAACCGCGGTCGCGATCAAAAAAAAACGGCCTTGCTCCCCTGGGGGGGCGGGGAGGGAATGGGGGATAAAAAAAACCCCCCACCCCCTCCTGCCGCCCCCCCAGGGGGCAAGGCCGCCGTATGTACATAAATGTATCATACGTAAAATATAATAATTTAATCATCGATTCGGGGTTCTATTCTTAGAATAAATTACATCAATATACAATCTTATACTACATAATTATACGATGTCTAATACGTATCTATAATGTGAGTTTATGCCATTGAAAATATTACGATGTAATTGTATAACAATAATATATAAATAAATTGAAATTGTATCATTCTAGATATTACTCTGTGTATGTTATTATACTTTACATAACATGCTATGTAAAGTATAATAACGTTACATTTATGACAGTGCGGAGGGCACAAAATTATATAAACTATATACTATATCAAATATACTGTATGGCATTCACATTATAGATTCGCATCATATACTATATCGTATATACTATATAGTATACTAGATACTATATACTATATACGATATACTCTAATTAAACTAGTTGGCTGAAGCAGCTGGCGAGATTCCCACGCTGTCCTCGTGGTGCAGCATCTTGAAGAAAATGTTGGGTCCTTCCTCTGGAAGAATCTGCCGAGATCTTCTGGTCGTTCGACGCTGCGGTAAACAAATCCATTTCCCGGCTCGCCCGATACTATCCTGTGGACCAATTTCATATCTTTGTACAAAGCTGTAGTTTACAGAAGAATAAATACCAAAAATTAGAATTAATATAATATCGTATCGATCATGAGTGATAATAATTATAATTCAAATGTAGTCGGGGCTCATGCTCCTTTAAACCGGTTCAACAGAGCCACTGTTGTTCATGTGGCACGTTTTTCAATCTTTTGTTTTCATTCGCTTGTTCCTGATTTCATTTAGACTTCATTTTTTTGTTGGTTTATGTTCATGTTATTTTGTTTCACTTCATTTTATTTCATAACTCTGTACATAACATTACGTGCAGATGCACGAGCATTGCGGCGGAATAAATCAAACTGATCTTTGAATATCAATTGTATTCGTATTCTTTATCTTTGTCTAGATCTCTTTCGAATCTTTGCTACGTCTACAGACTTGATAAATCTTCTGTGAATTGAAATGGGGGAATAACACGTTACCTGATATCAATATGGTGGAGGAGCATCTTATCCCCGAAAGTTCACCGGTGAAAAAATATGTGATGTAGCGATGGCAGATCTCACAGATCGTACTACATCGTTAAAAATATCAGCCTTCCTTCTTCAAATTCGTATACGCCTACAAACGAATCAACAGTCCGATTATATCGACACACTGATCGAATAGGAGCAGCTCCAAGTTAGACGAGATGAATGACTGGCCAGCACTGTTAGAATCAGAGGTGTGAATGACTATACTTGTTAGTTATCTGTGGAAACTATGATCTATAAGATTTAATAACGAATACCGATAGAAAAAAACAAAACTATTGCATACCTCGAACAGCCTGTAGAAGAGTCAGAGTAAAACTGTCAAAACAGCAGTGGCAGCTGTCGCTGGAGCAGGTGGTCCATCGTTCGAGATACACACAGAAAAAAAGGCTTACTTGATTCAAAAAGAAATTGCGTCTTCATTATCGTATTCTTCGGCTAAATCGTGTGACGTCATTATCATTATCTTGATTCAAGACTGCGAAAGCCAATGTACGAAAAGATGAGCACAACTTCCTAGGCCTTCTTCTTCTTCTTCTTCTTTGTCCTTTTTTTTTAATATCTGCTTCTATCCAGAAGCTATGCACCAGTGTTTTATTTCTCATGTTCTTATTTAGATGAGTTGTTAATGAACTTGTCAATTTGATTATACGCAAATAGAAATTCGTTGATCTATACACCGAGAGTCTTGCGACCGGCGAAACGTCCGCTCGGCGCGTGGTCCGAGAGCCGACTGACTTTGTTCGTAGTGCCGGTGATAAGGTAAACACGGGAGCGGGGGGAAAAGTTGGGGTTGCTGGCTGAGATCCGTGAACAACACGAGCCAGCGATTGACCAATGGAGAACGAAAAGAAAACAAGGCAAATAACAATAACATATTCTACGCGCGAGATACATGAGTTATACATCGTTACGTCCGCACATCCCCACGATAGATTGATTAAGACCGGACCTGCTAATATACTAGTTTTCGGATTACAATGCCATATCGCCGAACTACTTATTCTATTCCCAGGTTGAATACAATGTTTTATTCACCAGTGTTTTATGCACCAGTGTTTTATTTCTCATGGTCTTGTTTTGTTGAGTTGTTGATGAATTTGTCAATTTAACTATTATACGCAAAGAGAAATTTGTTATCTATACACCGAGTTTGAGACCGGCGAAACGTCCGCTCAGCGCCTGGTCCGAGAGCAAACTGACGTCGGTCGTAGTGCCGGCAATAAGGTAAACACGGGAGCGGGGGTAAAATTAGGCTCGCTGAGATCCGTGAACAACACGTGCCAGCCATTGACTAATGGAGAACGAAAAGAAAACAAGGCAAATAACAATAACATATTCTACGCGCGAGATACATGAGTTACATCGTTATGTCCGCACATCCCCACGATAGATCGATTTCTTTTTCCGACCTGCTAATAATACTAGTTTTCGATTTCTAATCCAGCCACAAGGTGGTGGCCCCAATATCATATTGCCGAACTACTTTTGCCGCAAAAGTTGTGCGGGAATAATTTGAATTCTCCGTATCGCCAAGCTAACTATAATCACTAATAATTACCACTATAGAATGACAGATTAAAATAACGAAAATTTGTTATAGAATGCTTGGAAAATTGTAGTACACTGACAGAGATCACATAACACACGTCATATTATGATGAATAAGCCGTGGTAATGAAGAAATTGTCGGAGTGTTTTGTTTTTCTACACATGTAGAATTAATCGAAAATTTGATGCATAACTGTCTATTTATTGAAATAACTTATCAGCGAGAAAATATCATAAGAATGGGACGAACAACTCCCGGAACAGGTCGTAGCAATTGGGAAATCAATAGCAGGCTAGCAGTAAATAATATAATGGGGCGCACACTTGTCTGGCGGTTTCAAATTTATTGTTTCGGCTATGGACAGGAATATCGAGCCCTGTTTCGAAGTAAACGCATTCATACATACATACATACATACATACATACATACATACATACATACATACATACATATTATATACGATGGTTATGAAAAATTCTATACATAAATTGCTGGTCGACTGGACATTATATGAATTAAAAGTGTTACAAGTACATTGAATAAATGTCAGTTATTCTCGCCCTCGCCCTCGTCCCCGTCCTCGTCCTCGTCCTCGTTCTGTTTGTTCCCTTTAAGACTTCCGAATACTTTTGACGGAATGGCTTGCTTTTCGACGGGAACATCTGAAAAGACGGGACGAATATAGTGGTATAATTATCATTGATCAGTGATCGTCATCGTCGATAACATCAAACTGTTATGATTACCTTCTTCAATTTCTTCCTCATCATCCTCACTATCGTCCTCCATATCAATGTCAATCTCATCCGGATTATTAACTTGTGGTTCCGCCCTTCCATCTCCCTCAGTCACCCCTCGGACAAATTTGATGTTGTCCTTGAATCCAGGCTGCGAAGTAGCATCTGAAAAGAAAAACTCGAGTATCAATCAAAGGCCCAACTCTCTAGTGTGAATATTAAATAATATAAATTCCAAAAAAACAATTGGAGAACTCGAGAGCTCAGCTAGGCTAACGGTATCAAGACGTATTAAAGTTTGATTAGATAACAATCTGTGGGACCGACCTGTACTTGTGGATGGTATCTTATTGTCCAGAAGTCGCATAGCGTCGTTAGTACCGGCCGGATCTTCAATAGAGAGATTTGCTGCGCTGTTGAGCATTTGGGCAGACATCATGTTCACTTGTGTGTTATACATAGCTTGAACGCTGCGTTTGATCCTCAACATTTCACGCATAGTGTCTTCGTTTCCATGACGAACCTCAAACTCCTTCCATACTTGCCAGAAGTTAGAAGTCACCTGAGAGAAGAAGTATCAATTATTATCGATCCTAAGTGATACAATTTTTCGTGAATAGAACGAAAGGGAAGAAGAGACACCAAGGAGAAGAAACTGTGAAATTTGATTCTGACTCTCACCCTGGGATCGCATATTTGGCTGCAGTGTGCGTAGATAGCTCTCGCACGATCTACCTCGCCCAGTTTTGTTTCCATCTCGGCGAATCGCAGGCACATTTCCCTTGTATTTTCTTCACTGAGGACTTCGATTGCCTTTTCATAAATCTGACGCGTCTTCGGCACTCCGTATATGTCGGCTGCTTTCTTAATGTATATATTGAACATCTGAAATTATAGAGATTGTAGAAAGCAATGAAACAATTAAAATAAAAACCAGCTACCCACCTCGAATTTTTCTTCCGGTAAAACGGCGCCGGTTGCTCGCTCGTACACGGACATTGCGTGCCTTGCCAATCCGTGTTCTTCCTCCAGCTTTGCGTAGAGTAGATATAAGGCTTCAAAAAAAGACAAATGGTACATCTTAAGCAGTTAGATTCGGATCGATCATACAAAGGAGCATAAACCTCACCTTTGGCATACTTTAGGGGACAATGCTCCAAGCACTGTTCAAACAAGTCACGAGTTCTCTCCAGTTTAGTTCCTTGGTATCGTTTTAGAAATTTCGTTAGGTAAGTGTTCCAAATGTCGTAGACGTTCGGCCATTTGAATAAAGCAATGCCTTTTTCGTATGCCTGAAGGTGAAGATAAACAAAAGTTGTACTTTTCCAGGCAAAGGTATTAAAAAGAGTTTGTAAAATTTCAAATATTCACCCTGAACGCTTCCTCAAAGTAGTTATTCTCTTCCAGGAATAGACCGTAATTGATAATTATCTGCGGTGTTGCTATTTTCAGATCTATAATCTTATCGTAAACGGCTTTACACGTCTGTAAATAGAGACAGAATAATATTTTTAAAACTGGAATGCGAATGGAGTTGGTAAACGATTGGTAGCACGTAGACAAGCATACCTTGAATGTGCCAAAGCTTTCCTCAAGATCTGCATACATGGACCAAACTTTGAGAGATTTGTATAATCTCATTTGTACAGTTTCAGTTTCGTCGTGATAGGCAACTTTACGAGACGGCATCGCAGTGGCTCGATGCATGAGTTTCAACGCCTCGTTGCAGTTGCTAATTTTGAGAATAGATGATAAAGTTATTTTTATTTGCCACAAAAAATTGTCGCGTGAATGACTTTCACCAAATTAAGCAAAGACTCACTCGTGTCTGATCTCCATTTCCGCCCACTCGCACCAAACCGAAGCAAGGTCGTCGACCTTTGTGTAAGAAACATGCGTTGCCTTTTCAAACACAACTCTGGCATCAGATATCTGTCCGTTCTCTTCGTAGAATTTGGCAAAGGCCACCCACAAGGTATGCAGCTTGCCGACAGCCTGTTGCGGCAGTACAGTTTGCACTGCCTCTGTATACGTGTTGATTATCTGGAAAATGATTGATCTCATTACCAAATTTTCTCCAACTGGTATTTCCGCTTCTGTGCCACACTATATGATCTCCCTTACCTCATGAGGTTGACCCTCGTAAAGCATAACTCTTTTATGCCACTCTTGAACGTTGTGTGGATTTTGTCTAAGTAGTACGCTGTTCAATAACAACAATCTCCTCTCCATGAGATGCTCGAATCTTGCTAAGCGGAGCTCCAGTTCAATGTCATCTGAAAAATTAGTACACTCGCATTGAGTTAGATTTTATCGACTGTCTTACAAGGACAGGTGAGCAAAGAACTTTAATCGCACCTTCCTCCGTTGGGTTGGGATTCTTTGCAGCATCTTCCATCCGTTTGCTGAGGCTCAGCTCCTCGAATTGTGCATACGCATCGAAAACCTGGGTAAAATCTCTTACTGTTGATACAGTCTGAATGGCTTCTTCGTAAATATCTCTAGCCTGTAAAAGAATCTGGTTAAAGAGACAGTCCAAAGAGAATGCTTGGAGAAGCTCCTCCCAAAGTCAAATAAATTCGTAACAAGTTTAAAAACAAATTCTTTCTGACAGTTTTTCACAGTTCATTCGAGTAGACAAGTTTAGCCCCCACTTACTCTTTCAAACAGACCACTGCGGACGTAATAATCTGCCAGAGAATTCCATAGAGGTCCCAACTGGTCGGTGTATCGCCTCAGTCCACCTCTGATGATCGCGTCCACATTCAGAGACTTTATCTTGGAGGGGTTTTTCGATATCAAATCGCACAGCTCGTTCCATAGCTGATGGTTCGATTTTCCGTGTTTGGACACAAAATCATCCTGGTTAACGATCTGAGCTAGCTTTACAGCCGCTTCGTCAAGTCTTCCGGTCGATATCAAGTACTCTATGTATTCCTCCGCGTCCTCTGGAGCCAACTAAAAACAATAAGAACAATATGACCGTTGTTTATGTTTCTTTTAGAGCCGCGGTGTCAAAACATTTTCCTCACTTTAAGATATCGCCTAAAGACACGAACAGCTGTCTCGTATACGTTGTGTTTCTTGAGGAAGCTGATGTAAAGTGGCCAAACGCGATGATGCTGCGTAATGGGTAGGGCTCTGAGCGAACGATCGAATACTTGTCGAGCTCGAGTAATGAAGCATTGGTCAGTCATCAAAGTGCAATAGTCCATCCATATTCTTGGCATTTTGTGCATGAACACAAGGGCGCGTTCAAACGCGTTGTTCACATCTTCGTAGAGAGGATCGGTTATACAGCGTCCTTTCAGCTGGCTGACTCTTTGGCGAAGATAACTGTACCATAATTTGTAACTACGGCAAAATAATTCAATGGAAGTATCAGTCTCTGAAGCTGGGAGCGGGATCCGGATTTACAAGTGTGACCCTTACCTTCCTGGCAGTTCTTTCAAAGCCCGTTCGTAGACGATATTCAGGTTGACGCTCTTTGTGCTTTTCAAATGGTCGATGTAACGTTGCCAATGTTTTACGGAATATGGATTGCGCAGGATTTCTTCCTCGTAAGGTAAATCCTCTTCGTTCTGAGACACAGAGACACGGTAAATTGTTTGAGGTCGCCGCGGGGCGGGTATTGCAAAATAATACTTACAAACACGTAGGGATTTCCCTCGGTATCCTCTGGTCGGATCATCTTCCACGCGATAAACTCGGAATCTTATTTATTCTTCAAATTAGCTGTGAAAACGTAACGATACGATTTTAGCGGACATAACCTCATCCAACCACGGCATCTAACAAGTGACCTAACCTAGAAGCTCGTCGATAATCCACGGAACTTGTGGAACACAGAAAGGCGCAAGGCGGGTGTTCTCGCCCGACGACCAATAGAAACCGAACTCAGAAGAACCGTCGAGTTGTACATCTGTCTGAGGAAGTTTATTATCTATGCTGACGCAGACGACGCCTTTGGCAAACGTCAACTGTCACTAAATACTAATTATACAGTACATAATTCTTATGGCCTATACACTTCGCTGAATGAAAATGATTAGAATGGAGTTTGGGTGTTGGTTGTGATACCTACATGCCCTTGTACCAGAAGAGGTAAACAACCTTTCGAACGCTTTGCTAAATTCTATAAGTTGTAATACATATAGAACACTACTGTGTCGTCTGCCTTGACTTTTCTTTCTGTGTTTACATCGTATAGCGATTAATATCTAGCTTATATCGCTCTACTAAATCTTGAAATTTCGAATCAATATTCATTTAGATTGAGATTTCGCGGGGTCCGGTACGATTCTTTTACCTATTAAACTTCTATCGACTTATTTGTAGTCAGGGCTCAACACCGCCCACTCGTTTTACAGCACACACCTCGGATGTCTATTGTATACAGAAGAAGGAAATAGAAACGAGCTATGAAACGGTGTTGATTCCGTGCGGTAAACAACAATTGGAATCGACCGATCGACGTAATACATCATTCTTTCGCGCGTAGTCGAAATTAGATCGAGAATATGCATGTTACAAAAGCCTTAATAGATCCTTTCGACGCGTATTATTAGCGGGAAAAATCTTAATTCGTTGTAATTCCCGACGTGTTAGCTGGAATAGACATACAATTAATCTCTGTCGCTGTTCTAATGATAAAAAAAAAAATGAATTTTTTCACCGAACAACTGTAATTGATCCGACGACGATGCTATAATCGCGGAGCCTTGGACCGCTAACATATATTTATTTATAAACCCAGCTGCCTGCAGAGGCAGAGGGGCTAACCATTGCTATAGGTGTACGCTAGGGCTAGTTTATACGGGACAGGGGCAGCCGTAGCAACCTATTTTACACATACACAGCTATCTACGAGTCTGTATATCTAACCCACTCGTTGCGCGGCAGTCCCACTACAATCCAATAGCCGACGCGATTCGGCGGATACAATTTTCCGGAACAGCAGCGATATACATTCGTCAGTTTGGTGGAGTCTCATCCCGCTATTATCATTGATATCGTTTTTCTGCATTACCGAGATACGCGAGAGAATAACTTTACGACGACAGATCAGACCGGGGAACAACATAGCTCAGGTGAGACGCGCGTAGAACTGCATTGTTGCGTTTGAATTAATTTCCCCGCGTAATACATGTACAACGGGATACCTCGGCCCCTCGTACGTCGACGTTTACACGTCGGCTTACCTAGTATAATATACGTGTATACATATGCGATATACAATATACGAATCTTACTTCGGCGCGATTTTTTCATAAGGAATTACACGCGAATAAAACGTGCCTGGGAAAAGAGAATAGCTGTACGGGAACGGGTCGCTGTATAAGAATCCTCGCAAATTGGACGGGCGCCAGTATAATATGATTCAGAAATAAAATTCGATATAGGAACAGCGCGATTTCATGGCCAAAACTCAAATGACGAGTTATCACCTATCAGTCGCTATTGTACTCGTTCTCGAATCTCTCGCAATGTATAACGGTGTTTGTTTTCCAGACGCATAAAAAGTTGCAAGAGATCAAGTTACATAGTAGCAAACATACATCTTCAGAGATGACGGTTACTCTGTGGGTGGTCGGTGGACCGGGATCCGGTAAGGGTACCCAGTGCGAGAGAATCGTTAAAAAATACGGCTTCCTTCATCTCAGCAGCGGGGACCTCTTGCGGGAGGAGGTCGCGAGCGGAAGTCCAAGGGGCGGTCAACTACAGGAGTTGATGTCTCAAGGACTTTTCGTACCCTCCGTAAGTATATATAATAATATTTAATATGCGTGTGTATAATTCATATTATATCATTGGATTCGTCCCTATTATTCCCGCCAACAGGACGTGGTTCTCGCACTGATAAAGGAGAGGATCAACAAGGGAAAGGCGGAGAACGTCCCGGGAATTCTGATCGACGGATACCCCCGCGAACTTAGTCAAGGACTGGAATTCGAAAAGGAAGTAAGTTCTCAACCTCGTATAGTTGCCAATGGTGATGTGAAAAATATCTATGTATATATGCAACGAATTGACTATTTCAGATTGGTCCCGTCGACCTGGTCCTATTTTTCGACGTCGAGAACGAGACCCTGACGAAAAGACTGTTGGGCCGTGCGGCGTCTTCGGGACGAGCCGACGACAATGAGGTAACGATTAAAAAACGCATCGAGGTATTCAATGAGAAGAACGGACCGATCATCGAACACTACAAGCAGAAGGTTGTCAAGGTAAGCTATACTGGAATTACGAGTCTCGATTCCTTTCACAGATACCTAAATTTTAATGTAATTTTACTAACCGATCGTTTCACACTGCAGATAAATGCTGAAGGCGCTGTTGAGGACATATTCGCCGAAGCCACGAAAGCAATCGACGCCGTGAAGAAAGCTTAAACATACACGATGATATACTATCATCGCGATTCATCCCGTTTAGATAGACAATTTATTTATTTCACGTTGGAACGTTATTTATTATCAATCCTCTTAAAATATTACGCTCTAATATTATATAACTCCTCCACATCGGCAATATAATTGAATAGGTGCCGAAGAATACTCATCTTCGGTGCGGGAGGAGTATAGTTACAATTTATTTATTCGCGGACTCGACCCACTATATCACGTAATCACGTATATAATATGCCTATAATGACAAATAAATATGTTTAGTAAACGAAACACAAGATCCATGCGATTGTATTGTGAATTTTATTAATTCCTGCAGTACGGAAAAAAAAAAAAACCCTCCTTCCATCATAATCCTCTCATTGTCATCACTAATTATTATTATTTTCTTTCTTTTTTTTTTTTTCTCAACTATAGTTAAATATAGGTAGAAAATTGTGAATTAGGTAAACCTATGTATACCATCGCTACTGAGGGAATGCATATGTGATATTATTATTCAGGTTTATTGAACAGTGATATAATTTCATCAAGATTGTAAATATTTATATTTGATAATTGAGTTAGGGTTCGTTCGTACACCTCCTATTCGCCGTGCTTAATTATAGGTCTTTATTACATTTTCTTTTTTATTAATTCTTTTTTTTTTTTTGAATTTTTTTTTTGCGATATTTTTTTTTTCTCATACAATATGAGTTACAATTTTCACTTTTATTCAATTCTTTAAACTAGCCAACATCTTGCCCAATCGTATTTATACGTTTTAGGGACTATCTGTATGAATGGGTGTCTCTGTGTGTGTGTGTGTGTGTGTGTGTGTGTGTGTGTATGTGCATAACGTCGGTGATCCGGTCCGAAGACAAATTTTACTTTATTATTAAACAACTTCTATAGGAAAAATAGGTAAATATTTTATAGAGGACTCTATATGCGTACATGTATGTATATATTCGATATAACTTGAAAATTCAAAATACTTTACAAATTTTACTTTTCTTCTTCTGTTTTTTATTTTTTATTTTTTTATTATTATTATTATTATTATTATTATTATTATCATTATATCTTCTATCGGGGTCAGCAATTACCTATATATATAACAATTTTACGATTTTTTTATTTTTTTTATTACACTTCACTCTATTTAATCGCTTCATATATAAATTCATAAATTGCGCAGACGCAAACGGAATTGTATAATTATATATTCCGTATCACATATCTACAAAATTTGTCTACGAATAAAAAATAAACAAACGAAAGGACGCGCTCACGCGCCATCCGCACGTAGACCTATGTACGCAGTATACCTATACTCAAGACACATATATATATATATATAACGAAAAAGAAGAAAAAAATTTAATCAAAGGAACGTTATTCGCTTATATCAAACGGTAAACAATTTTTGTATAATAACTAGTTTATATCAACACAATGAAAAATGGGACGCGAAAATTCAAACAACCAAACAAACAAATAATTAACAAACAAACAATACCACGTAAGCGTAATTACTACATATATATGTTTTCCTAAAACAGAAAAATATTCGGTTCTCACAGTCTCACAGAAACTGCATATTATTATTTTTTTAAGTGTATATTATACCTAGTATGCTAATGTTTTAATAAATGAGAACAATAGCTGGTAAATATATAATATGTGTATCCATATGAAGAAAAAAAAAACAATATTAATTGAAACGTCTAACTAGCTAAAATGAGAACGAACTTGGTGCGAATATTATTTATATATAATGTATATCTACAAATGCATGAGTCTGCAAATCATTATCATTGGTCATAAAAGGTGTAAATCAACGTTTGACAATAAAGAGGAGAATAAAAAAGAACAAAATAAATATAAATACGTATACATCAACAGGCCCGGATTGCCAATGGCAAATCATGAGAATATATTGATCGGTTGAGTGTTTCTTGATATAATATGAGATAAGAATTGACGCAAATGGAATCGAATCGGACGAGCTCTAAAGGCATATGTATACCGTGTGCGTGTGTAATGTTTATACATACATGCATTCGTTTATACATATGCTTGTACGAGTATGTATGTATGTATGTACGTATATGTATACTACGTGCATACATCCATAGTACATACATCCAGAGTGATGACGGCGCGATCCCGCGTTATTCGAGATATTTTTAGAGTCCTAGAGTTTGAAAATATTTCGCGCGAACGAGAGCCGTCAAGACCGCGGATTATACACCATCAGCTGCGGTATACCTGTACAATTTATCTTTATACAAGATTATTTAGAATAATAGCCGCGAATAGCTATGCAATCTAATTCATAAACCAATCGCGCAATGTTGGCTATATTACATAAATATCGATCATTCTTTTATTTTCTCTTTTCTTTCATTTAACATCAATCAAAATAATTCCCTTATTCATATCGAACACGGCCTACGGGTAAAGAAATTGATCCATACTCTCTATCGTATGCATGTAACATACGTAAACACGTTATAATGCGAAATAGAAAATAAATAATATAACTGAAGAAAGATTCCTCTCGCGAACAAATACATATACGTTGCGTGATAATTAACAATATTCTCATTATTCTTAATCTTATTCTCATTTTTATTATTATTATTATTATTATTATTATTATTATTGTTATACGCGCATGAATTCGCGTGGATATAGTTTTTTGATTTTTAATAACTTGATAGAATTTTATATGGTATATAGTATAGTATGTAGAATTATATTTATATTTACTACCTATATTCATATTGCGTATATGCGTGCATGTGACCTTCAAACTACGAACCTTACACAAATCGATACCCTCGATTGATTTAAACGTATATTGGGGACAAGTTCAATGTGAGCCGTGAAATAACGTTGTTGCGTATCGTAGCGCGGGTTGTGCGTGAGCTCTTTATTATTTGGAGCACCATTATCCGACAGTCGTGGCACACGACCATCGCAACACCGCGCAACCTTTCGGCTACTCGTAAATCACCAGCTCCGTAACGCGAGGATGACGCCGACGTCCGTGCCGGACTGCTGTTCGCACTGCTGCAGTAAAATCTCCGACTGTATTTATAAAAGGGAACAAAAATACCAAAACATTAATGAATCACGCAACATATAGTATACAATACAACATAATCGCCCTTCAATTCAAAATTACACGAATATACCTTTTATCCAACGTTTGTGCCGAGCTAGCAGCTGGGCTATTGTTGCTCGGCGGTAGGCTGTTGCATGCAGCTCCCTCGTCGTCCTTGTGGGAGCTGCCCGCTATGGAAGGTGTTGGCGTCGGGGTAGGTGTCGTATTCCTTAGGCCTGGATCGCGGCGTTTTGAGGCCGGAGATGCCGGTGCGGAGCCTACGCCACCAGCTGGTCGAGGCCAGAGGCTACGGACAGTACCGTGACTCGGAGAGGAATAGCCCTTTCCGTCTACTTCCGAGGGTGGTGAAAGCATAAGACTTGGCGACAGGAGGACGACAGGGACGTGAGCAAAGTGCTCCGTAGGTATCCGCATCTATATAGATTAAGATTTTGATATGTAAATTCCATTGAAACATTTTTCATACCAAATTTTTCATTTATTTTCTCTTCCGTGTTCTCTAATTTCCTGTAAAAAATCAAGTTATGACGATTACTGACCTTTGAGTGGCATTTTACGCAAACTGTACGTTCGCAGAGACGGCATCGCTGTCCCCATGGACCGAGGATACCAAACCTGGTTTTGAGGCACAGGAAACATACGCGTCTCTTTTCTACGTCTTCCTTGACGCGACCCTCAACAGGAAGCGACTCGAGTTCAGCCTTAGTTAGGACGCTACGGATATGAACGATTTCTTCTAGTGTCAACGAGAGACGATCGTTCATGAACATGTTGCCGAGCGATGCGTTGCCTTTGTTTGGTGACTTCTGTAAATTCGAAAATTCAAATTTAAACAGCTTATTCTTAGAAGATTCTTAGAAGATTCTTAGAAGAATCATTATCCATACTATGAAATCTTCTAGATATTAAAAAATTGTGCGAAACGGGGATAATACCTCCTGGGCTAGTTCATCCTGTGAGCTGTTCATGCTCGAAGGGAATTCCGGATCAAGGAGCCCACGATCCTTGACCTTCGCGTTAACCGCCGTGGTGGCTGTGGCGTCGTTACGGTTTCGTGGCTCCTGCTGTCTGCTTTGGGGCCTTGAATGCGGAAGCGACAAGGTCCCAGGAGCGCCACCGAGTCCTGCACCAGTAGCCCCGACCACGGTGTGTCTACGGCTTGAAACTCTTCTAGACGGGCATTGGGTTGCCAGGTCGTACGCTGCAGCAAATATATACATTATACATGTATGTAGAATATTAAAACAGCGATACACGATTACAATTTCACAACATGCCGGTACTATTCTTACAATTACAGGCTAACATGCGTCTCTACGAATACTCGAAAGCACTGCCTCCACAGGTATAAGTAATAATTCTATAATGAGGTATACAGGCGATCCTTTCTTATTTAAGCTTAAATGGGGGGAATCATCATCACGGGGTGTTGAATAAAAAAATAAATATGAAAGTAGAGAAGGAATGAGTACCGTGTTTCATCGTCTACAAGATCGTCGAAAATAATGGACGTGCAAAAAGTTCGTTACATACGAGTGCGTGTGTTACCTATATATATGTACTACATGTATACATATATAAGTATGTATAAGGATAGCTGTATGAAATTGGCAACAGAAAAAAAGAAAAACTTCTGACATATAGATATAGGATCTTCAATTACACTCTAGTTGCGTATCGCAGAAACGATGGTACTCGTTCCTCGTAAGTCTCAGCCCACCTGTCCGTCGCCATGGATTCGCCGACTCACCGGCCCTCCCTCTCTGCCCGCCCGTATCCTCGTCGATATCCTCGTCGTCTCCCTCGTCCCTCCAGCACTCGGTCGCATCGTCATCGAACCTAGTGACAACGTCCTCGTCGTCGTCGTCATCGTCGTCGTCGTCGTCGTCTTCACCGTCAAGCTGTAAGAAAATAATAACACGTATATATCTATATATACGCGTCCATACCTTCCGATTACACATCAGGTAGGTATTATTACAAGGTATAGTTATACCTTGAAATCGAGCGGAATAATCAATCGCCGTGGTTGATAGCGGGGTGCGATAGTTGGGTCCGCAGATTCTCGCCTCGATGATTTCGGCGTAGTAACTAGTTCGGTGTTACCTGCGGCTGCATCATCCCGGGCTCCGGCACCTAAAACATCATGAATAAGACCCATAATTAGATTAACCTGGGATATACCTATATAGATATAGTAATTGGATTACGTTCGGCAGCCGGGAGTCGCATGCTACACACCAGAAATACGAAGCTCATATTATGTAGTGTATATATAATATAGGTATATGCGTATACCTATATATGCGAGATGTTATCCTATATAAAAAAGATGGAGGATGAATAATGATGAATAATGGATGATTACCTGAGACCCTAACGCGTCTCCTACGCGACTTACAATTCCTATTTGCGCGACGTTTATCATCCTCGGCTCCGGCGCCTTGGTGAGCCTTTTTTTCCCTACTAACACTCCTGATCTTCGAATCGATAACAAATCGTTCGCCCTTGGACGACGCATCTCTACGCCTCGGATGCGGCACGTCCTGATTATCCTGAAGACGCCACTGTGCCGCAACGTCCTGCGCTGGCTCCTGTTCCTGCTCTTGTTGGACGGGTGGTACTTCGCCCAGGACGATCCTACGCGATTCACCACCAACCGCCAACAACATCGCCTCCTCAGTATAGCCGGGTACTTATCACGCACTTGATTCTACTGCCTATTTCTATAGCTTCACGCCGAATTTATAATACCAAAAAGAACCTAGGAGACATTATCGCCAGACTCTGAGTCATCGTGCAGTGGAGGCGATTATTATATTCAAGACAATTCAAAGACAATACGATGATCTCTCCGGCGAAGTAATAACTATATATATATATATATATACTTTGTACAAGCCGTCGGCCCTCGAAGATGAAGGGATTTATTTAATTCCGTAAACCGCCTGGATTATTGATCGCACGACGCACAGCTGGGTGGCCCGCTCATCGCCAGACGTCCATCTTATACGATATTTATTTTTCCTACGTATATACGACAATCACACATAGATTTTCTCAACTGAGAGAATATCCTGTATTTATTGGTCCAGTGAAGCGTCGACGTTGGACCGTATACGTAGTACAGCTAACGCGATAGATTTAAACCGAATCACTGCATAGGTATCACCGGATACAACTATACGCGCTCAATCATATTGATTTTTCAAAAGTCCGAAGCCATATTCCGCGATGTTCTCCGGGATAACGACAGTCAGCTATAATATTCGGTTTATATTACGAGTATATATCTCGCCGAGTTATATATCCGTATATATACTTGCAAACGTATAACACACACTATTACACTCGACAATACTATTTCCTCTACAAATTCGTTGCGAGTTTAGTTTCGTTGAGATTTGTTTCGTCTCGTTTCACAGCCGTTTGAACCTTGCGTATAGGTATAGATAGAACTCGAGGGTGCGCATATAGTTCGAACCTGACTCGCGCGTGATAGATCAAGATTTGATAAATAACCCCGGTGTATAGAGTTTGACCGGCGAGACCGAGCGATAGGGTAAAATCGCGAATAGGGGATGAACACGCGAAACGTGTGGCGAAGGTGATTGTTACCTCCACCAGCGTCAACCCCGGACTGTTCGCCCGGGTGAGATGTTCGGGCAATCGTGAATGCGCATGTCCGCTCGATGTATTCGTATTCCTTATATACCCGAGAGCAAGTATATACCTATGTAATAGGTATAGGCATAAGTTACAAAAGTATATTGCGGGGGAGCGCGATCCGCGCCTGATGACGCATGAGTTCTCGCGCACGGGTGTATGCGCGGGTGCCTAACTCCTGCACGAGTTGCCTTACGTCATTCAACCACGTGCGTGATTGAAGAGAGAGCGCAATATGCATACGTTGACGCTATATTCGCGCTATTCCGTGCGTTATAAGCATGGGTAAAACTGCGATTATTCTGTTTCGATCCGGTTTACTCAGAAATACACGTTCACGTCCACATTTGTATAATATAGAAATTTCCTTATATATCATAGAACATAACACGAGCCATTCGAAGGCCCGAACTGCGCCGCCTGGCTGTATATCTCTTCACAGCCATATACCTTGTGTGTAGAACAATGTATACAGAATATGATGTATATAGGCGGAGATATGCATGGGTATACATATATCGGGTAGTTTTATTGATTTATCACCTAGGCGAGACTAGCAGTCGTATACTCGTACTAGCTAACCGTCGTCGTCGTCTATACATCGACACGCGGGATGCAGGAAGCGAGGCTGGTAAACTATCGTGTAAATATAGGTATATACATATATAGGTACCTATATGCTGGTTTCGCTACACTTTTACATTATCAAGGCTTCACGAGGGGTATATACGAAATATGGGTCGGGTATATCTCGTTACGGTAGGCGGACTTGACAGTGCAGGTCAAGTCAGTCATTTTGAGGGGAGAATAGCGAAAATCTTAAGTATATACAAATGCGAAGAGTTTCAAACCGGGCTATTATAAGAATTTCTTCAGTTACTATAAATACGTTTTTTTTTTTTTTTCGCATGAATAATCCATGGTATCGATAAAGTTGCCTATTTTTCCGTGTCAGCTATGATGAATAGAGTTCGTGTTGCAATTATTGCAATGTCTCAATATATATCGCCATATGTAACGACCTGCGTGAGATTCTTAAAAATCGTTATCATTCCTTCTCATCGAGAAATAACAAAAAAAAAAAAAAAAAAAAAAAGAAAGAGAGGCTTTTGTCACGTGGGAAAAATCTAGATTTTTCACATCGTCTCATACAATAACTACCTGTACACATTACAAGCTCTCACTCCAGGTATTTAGCTATAGCGGTGTTTATTCTTAACGAACTACACCGACTTAATCTCAAAACAAGCGCATAAAGAACCACGGAGTGTTAATTAACAAATAAACGAATAGGGCAATCATCTAATTGTTTCCTGTTTTTCATCATTGTCATCATTCATATAGTACATGTTTACATGCGTAGTATAAATATATATATATATATAATATAATCATATTGTCGGAAGGACGAATCGCAGTCTATAAAAAGACTGCACGAAGATATTATGTAGGTATATAATAATTGCCGAGGACTCGCGATCGCTAAAGTACAGTTAGAATTGTTTGAATAATTATACAAATCTGGCGTATCTATAAAACCAAATCAGCGAACGATTTTACCTGAAGTATTGGTAGTTAATTCTTCACGCTCCATCTCCATTTTCAATCGCATCTTCGGCTCACGATTCACTGTTGGACCGCCCAAATCAACCGAGCCGTTTTTGAACCGGTATCGCGTATTCAATGATTATTCGATATTAACATTAATTGAGAGGTGGATATAGTGTACAGTAATGTTCATTAATGGTTTCAATGATTTCTCAGTGGCTAACTGTTTTTTTTTCGGACTTTTTCGTTAACGAGACTCCATTCTAGTCGTATTTCATGCGCCGATAGTCGAAAATATAATATTAATAATTATGACCCGTTATAAAAATAATATAATATCATTTTATTCGATTATATCCGAAAAAGTCCGAAAAAACAGTTAGCCACCGTGAAGCCATTAATGAACATTACTGTACCACTTATATGGCAAATAGTGACGCAGCCGATATTACGGGCATTCTAAGGTCCGGTTGACTCTTGCAGCCATATTGAAATCATTTTCGAACCGATATATAGGCCGACATTTCAGCGTAGATATATAATTTACCCGAGCATTGTATAGTTCAAAGAGAAAGTGTACACGGGTATATATTACACGGGTGTAAAACGCCTCCAAATCTAATCGCCTCCGCGATATATATGTAATGCGCGTATACCGACAATTCTATATGAGCACACCGCGACGTGGGCTAGGCTGCACTGTTATAGTTCGATAGTGATTCGAAAATTGTAGAAAAAGAATACAACGAAATAAAAGAACGAACGCTGTCACGTCTCTTGGAGAGCGACGAGCCGTACTGCCGCGGTATGAAGATCTCGCGAGATCACTATACAGCGGGAGCAGTAGTCCGCCGCCTTTCCTTTCGATCCCTTTCCCTCCGCGATATAGTTACGTACTTAAGTTATACCGCTAACCGGGCGGCGGTTCCACCACGGTCGGTAGTAGACGGCAATTATCTAACCGCAATGCGAAACCGACTTGTAGACCGTTCAACCGATCACTTTGACCTCAACTTCGAATGAGCTTCTTCCGTTCGGACCCGAACGCACAGGCACATACTATATTTAAACGAAAATCAAGAACGAGGTATTTTATTCTACTCCGACATACCTGGGGCGTCAACTCGCGTGGGAGTCGTCTGCTGGTTCTTGATCCCGGAGGTCACCTTCTTATTGCTGGAAGACGGACGCAGGGGCCTCGGCGGTCGCTTTATGCTCTCCATTAGCAGCTCCCGGGGTGTCGACTGTCTTTTCAAAGGTGGTAACTTCCGCTCCGATGCCTTAAACGTAATCGTTGATAAGGAACGATGGATTAAGCGGTATATTATAGAATTCGCAATTGTATATTAAGTTATCATTCTCAATACCCTGCCCACTGTACGTACTTTTCACAGAGTTATTCTTTCGTCGATATAATAATCTAGCTGGAACTTTATATAGCATAGCTGTAATTCAGCGAATTAAAATATAAGAATATAGTATCGAAGCCTCTATTATTATATATTGTCTGCATAGTAATACTCTTTCAACAAGTTAACAGAGTTTGAAATACCGCTGATTATTTTTGACAGTTATATAAGCGTCAAAGCTTCTAGAATATTTATATTGTTATAAATTTAGCTTGAGAGCTTAAAATGCAATGAATTAAATGGGTCCCTGAGTTGAAATAAAGATTCAAGTCGTAATGCAAACAGATTACATGAAATTGCGTAAATATGCGTACATAGTTATATTGGAAAATGCGTGCGATCGCAAGTTAATGTCCTGAACAAGACTGTTATTTACAACAATCAAATCCTTTGAGGAACTTTATATGCGGACGAATAAATATATACCGAGGGTTTTCAGCGAAACCGGTGACCCAAAAACTACTCACTGAAAACTCTGGGTATACCCTACCTGCGAGAACAAAAATACTGGGAGAAGAAAGAACAAGAAATCAATCTATATATATATATTATATCTATATATAGGTATACGCTGTATTTTATAACAGAACTATATATATATACGCGTGTATGTTACATATAGAGGTATGTTACATATAGAGGTATGTACAGGTATGATCCCTATAGCTTCTCAGCGTAACAAATAGGTATTCGCTAGATCAGCACCCGCGCTAAGGTTGTAATCTCGGGCTTTATCTTATCTGATAATAAATAGACACTGAAAAGAATTTACGAAAGCAGCGCAATTAATTATCACCTGCAAACTGCTAGATAGACTATATAGTTTAGTTATAGTACCGAGGGAAGTGAAAACGAAGAAGAGTTGATATACCCGCGTTATACCGGCCACGGAGGATATACGAACGCAATTTACTCCACTTTTGGTCGACCTTCGGGTTTAGGTAACATGGAATTTGCACCATTTAATCGCCCGTGACGCTTGCAAATTGGATTTTATCGGATTATTGTGGTATTTACCTTTTTCAGGGGCGGTCTACTCCTGATGAAGTCCAGTATCACCGCGTGAGCGTCCTTTCTCACGTGTGGCGCCGGCGACGGTGTCTTCCTAAGGCGATATCTTCGCGCCCTTATATCGTCCATTAAGATTTCATAGGGCGTCAACTCGAACTCGATACCTCGTCCGGTTCCTCGTACCCGTTTACCGCCGTAATTTCCCTGTCCATTTCCTCCACCGCCGATTGATCCCTCAACCTTCTTCAATTTAACTCCTCTACGTAGCTCGCCGATTACTTGCACCCAGAATCTCGCCTGCGGCAAACAGTCGTCGACTCTTTTATTACTCTACGAAATTGCAACCAACTGCACATATATCTTTACACACACACGCGCACACACACACATATACGCTATAATAATTGTACCACCTTGAATATATAAGTATAACTTATATCCAAATAAAATTCTAAAACACGTATGATATTATGTTCGTATTACCACCAATGCATTACCTGTACCTTGGCAAACTATATAAATAAACATGCCATGCAAATGTAGCGGCGTGCACGCGTGTAGCAAGTTCCTGTGTCTCTATATATACTATAACGAATGCATAAACAGGTGTATAGTATAGTACGTATGTCAATCGCCTATAATGAGTTTGTTAGGGTGTTTCGTCTCAGGGAAATATTATTACTATTTTCCATCGTGAGAAATTACAACATCTCATTCGAAAAGGAGGAAAGATATGATTTTTATTTTGAACTGGAATTATTCGACCGGGTTTTATGGTAGGAGAGAATTTTATGACAAGGGCTCTCATACTGCTATAAGAATTTCGATGTATTTCGCACTTTTGAGAACACGGACTATAAGTATGCGGTCGGTAACCATTCTCACAATTGAGGCAATGGTTATCATATCTTAAGATATGGTTACCATATCCTATAATTGTAGTACGAGTTCTCAAAAGTGCGGAATACATCGAAACTCCTATAATACAGTATGAGCTCTCACCATAAAATTTTCTCGTATATATATTATACTATAGGTAATCTTGCAGAGTTCCGAGTCCAGAGAAAAAAGAAATCGTAACACTGCTCGTAAAAATCAAACAATTGAGATCATCTTTGATTTTACTCAAACAACTATATTATTAGTATCACCTATACAATTCTCTAAATCTATAGTTATTCCATGGCTATCTTATACCTACGTACTTGCAGCGCCCGCCATATCCTGACGTTAGTCTATATAGAGGAAGGGAACAACGATTATTTTCATTATACGTATTATGTATACCCATTGAAAATAATATGTCGACAACAATTAGTCGATCAGTATACTGCATCGAGTGAATCAGCTTCTGTCGCGGGATCGCGATCCCTAAGAACGATCGACGTTCGAGGACCGAAAAAATACATTACATAGTAATAAGATACTATGTATAGTACTTTGATCGAATATAATTCACTCACCCAGTCGCTGAAATCGAGGGTATCCAGATGATGGTCCCCGCTAACCTTGGCCGACGAACTAGAGTTGCCCTGCTTGTCTGCAGCCACCTTCTCGAGGAAATGGGAGAGCTCGAGAACCTCTGCGACAAGGGCGCGGATCACAGCCTTGTAGTGAGTGTCCGCCTGTTCTTGCGTTCCCTGCAGATGCCTCGTGCACAGCTGAACCAGGACAGAATTGAACATATTTTATTAACTCGTTTACCGGAACGAAATCGCAAGGTGAACCGTTTACAGCGAGATGATAGAACGCGTATATATAGGGTCAAACGAGATCCCGCAACAAAATGATCACGAGAGATTGCAATTTTTAGTCTGTGATTTCAATGATTCAGAGTGTCATACGGCATGATTTCGTAACTGCAACTGACTTCGAATGGTTTCATGAATTTGAAATCAAATCTTTCGGATGGAATGAAATTATTGAATTACGTTAGATGAATATTTGAATGAACCAAGGAGGGCGGGGCAGAACGGACGGTTGTTAATCTTTAAAACCAACCCACTGAACAATATACGATTCAGATGACCTTGGCTTGATTTTTGAGCTTGAAGAAAGAACTCGCGAATAAATATAGTATCTTTGGAATAAAATATGGGATTCTCAGGGTAAACTGTGAGACTCACTTGCAGCACGGTATTGACGGAGCACGGGGCAGGTGGACGCAGCCTAGGCGGTGGTGTATTCCTCCGTATGTATCCCTGATGCACTCCGTGACCATCGGGCGTCTGGTGTAACGGGTCGTCTTCGCTCTCACCGGAATCCCTCTCGATACCCTCGTCGTCGGTTTCCTGCAGACGTTCTTCAACCTCCAAGTCATCTTCTGGAATGGATCAATCGGTCAGTCAGCTATTATTCTGACCTGGCTACATACGCTGCATTCGCACTGCAGGCCGAAGCTTTCTGCATCCATTGCGAGTAAACGAACCTTTTCCAAAAACTTGACCAACGTGCGGAGTGCTTTCCCACAAAGCGATACAGATCCGTGCGTATTACTCCGCATCGGCTTTCTCTATATCTGTATCGGTATATATTAGGTATATAATCTACCTTTCTATCGCAATTCTGCTCCGGTTGCGCACACGTATAACAATATGTCTGAATGATGTGTACAGGCACATGTATTATTATGTATTTTTATATATATATATATATAGTATATAGGTATATGTATACACGTTGAGCAGCGCGAAAAATCAGGGCGATGGCGCCGGAACCAGATTCATTGTTACTCTCTAACTACTTCCGGCAGCGCACCGCATTCACCGTGAAAAATTGACCGTCGACTGACTTCGTTAAATGGAAATCAGTAACAGATCGCTCCGATATATTTATAACATGCTATGTGCGTGCACATCTATTATACCTATGCCTGCAAGTATAAGAATTGATCAAGCCCTACGCGCAACCTTGGCGAAGAAGAATAAACCGCCTGCAGTCTGATAAGGAAACGTGATAAATTTCGCAGCCGTCGAAACTTGACCGATATCTCCAGGGTTTCCATTTTTTTTATCCCGTCTGTTCACACGCCACGCCACTATAATTATTGTATACGTATATATAGATACGAGCGGCAGGATGTTGGAACAACGACTTTCCGATTCTATACTATGTGAATTCATCCTCATACTCCTTCGCATTCGCTATGTGACGCTCTGAGAGTGACTTCAATTAGCTTTGTCCGGGCTGCTGAATAAGCTGGATATAAGACTGATGATGATTGTAAATCGAGTGTATATAGCTGCAGCGTACTAAGCTTTTTTTTTTATATAATGTTAAATGTAGGTATTTTATCATTCTCATATACGTATACCTATATACCGAGAAAGTTGTATGGCACATATAACAGAGACTCCTGCAGCAGGTAGGTAGAGGAGGTAGCTGCCAGGTATATAATAGGGAACCCGAGAGATTTCACGTCCGATCGCAATCCGCCCTAATTCGATCTCTGCGTACATACCTATACGGCAGACTCTTCGCGCTGTGTGAACGAGAGTATTCTGTTAATTTCTATTCCAAGAAAATATTTCTAACGAAAGTTTTCTCCCTAACGCAGCAGTGCATATACCTATACCTCGCTTAATGAGAATAAGAACTTTGCCCAACGTGTGCGCAATTACCATATATGAACCTTTATACAGCTAATTATTAACGCATATATCAATTATAGTTGATATAATATCTATATAGTATACCTATACATATATAATGTCGCAACTATATGTGATGAGCAATAGCTGTTATATATGTGTAATCTTCCAGGAAGTTGCAAATAATTTGGAGAATTTTTGTCTCACGCGGGATATATCATTAACCGAAATATATATGCGTGCCTGCAGTGTATGTATAGTATACCTATATACCTATGTATAAGTATATATCAGGGTGATCGTTGAATGGAAAATTATCTTGGATAATAGCCTTCAATCGGTTCCAAATGTGGAAAGAATGATTCTCTAATTTTACAGATTTTTATTTTGAGCCCCTATGGGCCCTATTTTCACGTTTTTTTTTTTTTTTTTTTTTTTGTTTTTTTGTTTTTCTTTCGTGAAAATACTAATATTTAAGTAATTCTTTATATATGCTTACCGGGTTGCGTCATGAGCGTTATGAGAGCTTCTAGGTCGGGGGCAACGCGTCTTTCCTCCTCTTCGTCAAGCCCAAAGTCCAGAGCTCCGAATACTATCAGGCCGAGTGAAAAGACGAGCTGAAAACAGGATGCATGAGAAGCGCATGAATATACATGTATGATGATGAGTATGGCTGTTGTTATATATGTTAACCAGCTCCTCGTATATGTAGGTACTATATAAGCATATGATTCGATACAGCGGGAAATGAGTCCAAAACACGAGAGTGGAGGATATTTTTTCGATTTTACACACACAATGCATATATACCTGATCCCGACTTGAATGGTCAGTTGTGTTTTACCCCCCCCTCCCCCCCGGCCGTATCTGGTTCCGTTATTCATGCCGTTTGGACCACGATAGTTAGGCAGAGGCTGCAGACAAACCTATACTACTATACCTATAACGCCGTGTAACAGTTTACAGGTATCCCGGAGCCATGCCTGTGCAGTCCTCGGCTACAAAGTTGTCCGCAGCCTTTCGCACCTGTCGCTTCTGACCCCTGGCTCTCTAACTCCGTCGATGACGATACGGTAAAGTAGTTCTTATTGTCATCACGACGAAGAGGCAGCGCAGAGTGCAATAAATGTATGATATATTGTCGGTATATAGCCCATGAGACGTATGTAATTTATACACACGTGCGTAGTGTAATACACAAAGGTATACGATAATACGTGGTACAAGACACACTTATACGAATGCCGCCTATAGTATGAAAACTCATCGTCGGACCAACGATTTCTACATTTCATGATGGATGAATAGCTACGCTTTAACATTATGGATAGAGAATAATCTCCTCGGCGGTCCGTGCATGACAGATTACACACTGGGTTTCGTTTTATCTATATAGGCTCAACACCGCGACGCGAAGGGAGAGTAGTACGCATTTATAATTGATCCACAGCTGTTACTTATAAGACGTTGCTACCTGAATACCGCATATACCTATGGGTATATGGTATACCTATACATACTACAAATTTAATAAATAATATATAAATAAACGAGTCGTGATGAACATTGCGGAGAGGATTACAGGCCGAAGCCAAGCAAGGCTTGAGCTGTGTATTTGCCTACTTCAAATTGAAGGAGACGATGGCCTCCTGTCCTACAGAACAGTGGATGCGGGTGCCCTCCCACAGGCGTTCGCTGGACCGTGTGATGCGATATCTCATGGGACTCGTAGATGGATATTATATGAGTCAGGATCCTAATGTGTTATCATAATTGCGATTGCACGGATTTATCTCCAACTCTTCCGTAAAGAATTTATGAAAAATTTGTGAAAAACATTCAACATTTTAACACCGTCTGCCGCACAGATGTCGAGGATCATAAACGAATACGGATATATATATATATATATTACGGTGAATTTTGACCCGGGCCATAAATCTCGTTGAAATTTTACTTCGCTATGGAAAACTTCTTCACGTTCAACAGCAGGCGGCCCTTAATTGTGTTCGGTATCCGGACCGCAGAACGATCCGGTGTTGACCAGCTAGTTCCCTGCAGTCGTGGGCCGAGACGGTATACTTCCTGGGGCGTCCCGGAGGGGACTGCTGCAGTGCTTAACAACGTCACGGACCCGTAAAGAAAACAATCGCGTACAATAGAATTGCGGGAGGGATGGAATGAGATACGCAGCACCATGGTTTATAGTTGCTATAATACAGGGTGACCCAAGACCCCCGGACCGGAAGGAATGGGTGAATTCCTCGTTGGATTTTGAGACGAAATTTCCTTTTCGAAAACTTCGTCCGATCAACGGTGTCCAAGTTATTAAAGATAAAGAGTAGCCAATCAGCGCCTCGCTTTAGGTCTGTGCCAGTGCCGGGTCAATAGTGAACGGCGGGCAGGGCTCGTGGTTTATAATAATAATAATAATAATACGCGTCGATCGTAAAGTGAAGAAGAAAGTAGCCAAATGTAAAATAAACCACGGACCCTGTCCGCCGTTCACTATTGACCCGGCACTGGCACGGACCTAAAGCGAGGCGCTGATTGGCTACTCTTTATCTTTAATAACTTGGACACCGTTGATCGGACGAAGTTTTCGAAAAGGAAATTTCGTCTCAAAATCCAACGAGGAATTCACTAATTCCTTCCGGTCCGGGGGTCTTGGGTCACCCTGTATACCTATATAGTATATCCCATAATGCATATAAAACGATATGGTGGCTCCCGAAGATTCTATACGAACCGTATACAGAGTGTCCCGCACTTTGCCTATATTTCACATATATATAAGTATATATGCATGCAGTATTCGTAAAGAATCAGACCTATTAATGGGAGCAATAGATTTTGTGGATGTAAATTCTCGTTAATTGCCAACCTTTCTTATACCTATATTATTATATATAGTTCAATAATAATGGTTCTGTGCGGGGAGGGAAAATTTCGTTTATGCATTATTGAAAGGGTTGATTTTCCGATAGAAAATCGTCAAGAAAGTGACTAAGAGTTAGTAGCCCGGTGTCATTCTTCCTTAGTATACAGAAGAACGTGTTATCTTATTGCCTTATATGCGAGTGAGTCGCTCGCTTGCGCTCCACCTTCACCTTCGGCATACTATTAATCTTTGAACCTTATTATAACTTCAAGGAAACAGTTTCTCTCTTTATCTCGCGGGTAGTTGCAGATATGCGGAGAAGAAACTGGACGTTAATACACTTTGATAAATAGAGAGGAGACACGTGGACGTTATACATATATATAGGAGTATAAGGCTGGCACTTTAGGGCCGTGAGAACGTTAACGCTCGTGCAGTAGAGCTAGATGCCGCAGGGGGTACGTGAGGGGAGGGAGTCGTGGGAGGAATTGAGAGTAAGGCATAAAGAGAGAGGAACAGAGAAAAGAAAATATACCTATATACAGAGATAGAGAGAGAGAGAGAGAGACGACAAAGGGGCATAAAGTGTGCCATGAAGAGCCCCGCAAATACAATTTCTATACATACCGTGTATGTATATTATATGTTTAGGTATGTATAATACGGTATGGATATAGTACAAGATAGGTACCTGTACAATCATCCTGATCGGAGGATGACCACCATTGCCCGCGAATGGGGGTCAGCGTGCCAAGAAACGGGCATAAGTACATACGCTCAACTAACAAGAAGGAGACGAAGAAGAAGAAGAAGAGAACTTAACTCGAGTTAAAACTTCAAACGGTTAAATGGTAAAAAAAAAAAAAAAAAATGGTAAACAGATGGTGGTCCAGCTCACCGAGAACCTGCAGCTTAATGCATATATATTAAGGTGTAACAGCGTCCGTTCGATACAACAACCCGACAGACCATTGATTGCAACATTATATTCGGCAATTTCGATGTAGATTGTTTTTTTTTTTTTTTTTTTTTCTTTTCTACCAATATCCACACTATACAATATGCTATGTACGGATACGGGTAACCGATAGCTGCTTGGACACCCGCATTCTGACTTATTGTTATAATATACCGCGAGCGAAATAAAGGTGCTACATTACCTTCTGTTCGGATGTGTATGGCTCTCTGGAATCTGTAACAAAAATGAAAACGATTCTTTGAGCGAGCTGTCTGTTATAATTGGACGTAGTTAATATACTGTAAGTGGCATATATGAAAATGCAGTATATCTAGGTATAATTTCATAATGCATAGTATAATATCGGGAAGGCACGATGATGGATATATAGACTCGCCTTACTTAATAATTATACCTATAATACACCTATATTAATACTGCAGATATTGAATTAGTAATAGTATATACAATCCCACGTCAGTGGCTATTCGGTTAGTTCCATTGTTTTCATATATGACGCACAGCAAATAGCCGCACCAAATTTTTAAATAGGACATATAAAGCGAGAGACCGTATAGTCTTGTTGATAGCGAAATGCGGCACAGATTATCTTTCTAGTTGACGTCGAATATTACATGCGTCTATCGTTGATGACTAAAGTGTTGTTTATAAAAGTGGTCAGCGTTAAGCCTACTCTTAGCTTATTACTTCGGATAAAAACGCATTGTCATATCAGCGGAGTATATAGATATATACGTTGTATACACCATGTTTAATAATAGGTGAGTTATATAGAGCGAGTAATATATCTGCATCAGTTGGAAATGAAATCTTTGACCTTTGTAACTCTCGATAAAATTACGATATACCCAATATATATTATCGACCCACATATCGTATAACCCGAAGTCCTAATATACAATCAAGATATGGAAATATATAGGTATATAGTGTATAATATATATATATATATATATATATATATATCTATTATACTATACTATATATACCTATATATACGCATGAATGAGAGTGATTCTACGATGATTTGCCAATAAAATCAGAAGCAACTGTACAATCTACCGCGTAAATGAATGTTGAAGCTTATTATTCCCTCTGCTATATAACACTATATAGTTCAGCTACCCTGCGACTGCGGCTTATCGGCGCATTTGTTCCTAATCGACCTTGCAAGGTCCCGCCTTATCACTAGTTTATCATCCGGTATCCATTCTACGATGAACGACTGTCCTATACGATATCACGTATACGCTTTCATCATTACACAGCTGGTTACACAGTTCTTATTCAAGCTGAACAATCGATAGAATGAATCGTGGACTGAGCTAGGGCATTTTATCTATTCAGTGCGATCATGGATCAGTCCCTGGGAAAAACCGAGAGATTTGCGTTGATAGTGACGGTTTAAGTTTGCTAAGAGGAACTCAAGCCGTATAATTGTCACACGTATGTGCACAACAATCCCACGACGAAATGAGCAAATTAGGTATATGTAACTATAATATAATAAAAGCGAGAATAGACAATATGTATATGCATCGAGACAGTGACTAATAAGAATTTAGAAGTAGGAAGCAGCTGATGGCTAATACGGAACTCGCCGCACACGCTGTGGATTCGAATTGCAACATCTTACACCTACGCATGTATATATATATATACATATAATATCTATGGTATCAATAAGGTATAATACACGCATGTATATATACTATCTATGTATTACGGCTGTGCAGGCTGCTCCCATATACAACACCGTAACTCCCGCGGCGTGGGCGTTCGTATTGATCGATGAAGCGCGACCTTGCGTGCAGAGACCATCCGTTCTCCCTCGTTCGAGGTGGGATGAATTAAACCGCCTCGCCTTACTCTGATCTAATATCGTATGTAGGCGTACCGGACGTATGTATACGTGTACGACCTAACCCAACGGTTCAGAGAGAGCGAGAAGGATACTATATATACACGAAAACAACACCCATACCCCTCGTATCGATATATTCTGGCAGGTGTCAGTGATTTCACATAACACGTAAACACATATCTATTGTTACGTGTCATTGTTTTTTTTTTTTTTTTTTTTTTTTTTTTTTTTTTTTTTTTCTTTTACCAAACCCTTTCGAGTCATATCCCACTGTACATAGATAATTGCCCGGCTTGCCACTTTTATCTGTAAATCTCCCGTGTAAACATTAAATTAATATTATCGTCGTACACGTGTCTCTGCGACATAATATCATGTTATATGATATAGCCGCATAGCTGATCAGGTTCCTTAATATTATAATATCGACTATACATATGTATTTACTCACCCGGTTGAACGACAGGGTCACGCATGGTGGTCGAGTGGACATCCCCATCTTTGTGCAGTAATACGTGAGCCAATTCCGTGACGTCGTATAGCCGTTCGTTTCGGGGTACCTCGGCCCCGGGGCTGGGATGAATAGCGGCTTTGAAACACTTCGCGCACTGATAACACAGCGCCCAGGCCTGCTCCTCGCTTATCGGCCCGTTGAAAGACCTGAGTATGTCGCCGAGGTTTAGACAGTTGTTTTCGTTCAATTTGCACCGTGGTCGAGCGGGGCTTTTGTCCCGTTCGATTGTTGTTGTGCAGCCACCGGTTTCCGGCGTGCTTTCGGCAGATCTCGTGGTTCTGCCAGTGTTTTTGTACGGTGTACAGGAGGAGTTCTTCCTCAAATAATTGTTAGCGTCGATATCCGAATCCCGGGTGAGGCTCATCTTGCCCTCCTCCCCGCGGTAGAGTTTGTATGTTTGTGCCGGCCGCAAGGGGCTCGCGGTCACCGAGTCAAAAGAAATTTTTGTGCCAACGGGTAGACGATCATCCCTGCAGCAGCAGCTGTTTTGTGCATTCCTTCCGGACACTTCCGCGACGCGACTCAGCAACGATTCATTATTATTTATTTTCTTATTATTCTCGCTCGCCAAACAACCCGCGATCATGCCTCGATCCGTGACCAAGATCGGGACACCGAGTCTTGTACATTTGCTGTACGATAATCCAACCGCGAGTCCGTATCTGGAATCCGGGACGACTACGACACCTTTGATATTGTTATTACCAAAACCATTGATTTCCTGCTCGTAGGTACAATTACAGCACTCGGTCTCGTAAAATCGTCCGGTTTCACAATGGGTATTATTATCAGCCGCTAAGTTGCGGCCGTTCCTATCACGTATCACTTTGCACGATAATTCACTTTTATCGCACTTCGATCTAGCTCTGTCGAAGACGTTGAAGTCATTATTAGCGTCGGCTCCCTCCCTCGCGCAATCACAATCACAATCCCTCGGAGCACTTTGTACCGTACGCACTACTTTCGTATTGTCAACTATAATCCGCGACTTGGAACGATTTGTAAAGCCTGACTTTTTTTCGTTGTTTCGAACGATTCCTTGACCCGCCTCTATGTTGTTGCTATCGTATTGCGCTATCCCCGTGACTTCAAGTGCCATCACACGTCAACGGCGACGATGCGACGCGTCCGCTGTCGGCGCGCAACTGCCTTGTTGCGGGATGCCCCGATTCTATTCTTCCCTTGTCGAGATTGTCGAGCCGGCGAAGCGGACCGACGCTAACACTGCGACAAGACCAAAATGGGTGGCGCCATCTGTGGTGGAAACCAACAAGCAGAATCACAGAATTTGAATGAGTGGCGCCCGGGAGAGAATTCAAAAATTCATTAGAATTGAAATCTTCATTTTTCTTCTAAATCTAATTATACGACCTACCAAGTAGTATACGATTATATTATGAGTCGGATTAATGTTGGAAACGTTATTTTAATTATTAACAGGATTTATTTCCCCATTGCAATACATAGTTCGTGTTATTACATAATATTCAGTCGGTTATGCGAGTCGATTAATTAAACAATTAGGATAATTGTAAAACAATTCAATGTTATTTAATCACTAACAGTTGTAGCTGTGCAAACTGTAAGATTCAATAGAGTTTACGCCTGATTGAAGAGATAGGTATAATGTTTAGATATACTGTCAGAATTTTTCAAAGTATACCCACATAAGGTATACGCGTCTTGTACGCAAGTTGTGTTGTAAAATGAAAATGTTTCTTGAATAAAAAGTATTATTAAAACTGCAATTGGTTAATTGATATTCTGTACAAATTCTAACTGTACATATATTCTTCTTTTTTGTTTTTATAAATTAAGTTTAATAATGATTTCATATAATATATATATATACTACTATATTTATATGTATATATATATATATATATATATATATATATATGTATATAAATATTTGTATTCAATTGCGAAAAGCTCGTAACAATTTCTCGAACAGACCTTTTATATACCAATTTCGAATACAACTGCCGTGAGAGATTTCCCTACTTCCTGATGGACCACATCGGATCTAGCTGGCTCAGAGGGTCCACAGGTTTCGATTCTTCTAAATTCTCTCGCGAGTCAATCGACGCCGTTGTGGACAGGCCTTCGGATATTGAGCCCTTTGTGCCTCCTGGAATAACGATCGAATGACGGATGTAAATTAATCGATAGATTGCGTTTCTTACGCCTAGTAGAATTGTTACACTTTTTGAGTGACGAGTAAAATACCTGCGATGAAATCCTGCGGGGTACGCAGCATGCCGGCCGCGAGGTTGTGGAGAAAATCATCGGAGGGGTGACGTTGCTGCATCTTACTTCTTCCCTTCCTAGATTTGTTCCCGTCAAAGCATTCGAAAGTTGATCTCGACGACGACAAAATGCCTCCTGTGTAATTTCATTGTTCAGTTATCAGAAATGTTTGATTTTGGCTCAAATCGCGACCAGCCCAAAAGCAAGGGACTCACGTTTCATCAGAGTGTCTTGCGCCTGATACAATATCATACGGTATGAGAATAAGAGGGAATCTTGGTCGACGAGAGATTTCCGGAACCTAACGAGTGTCGAAAATACAAGACCGGCATCAACCAGCCCGCGTCCAGCACGTACGTTGCATACGGCGGCCACGGCGATGAGGAACAGGCCACTGAGCGTACTACCTTCCACGCAATGGACCACGATCGGTCTTCGGGAACGTCTGAGGGCCTGCTCCGAGAGTGTGTCGTTAGAAAACGTGAGCAGAGGCCCAGGACTGCTGGGATATCCGCTGCAAAATTGTTATCGATTAGTTTCCGTGTAGACAACTTTTGACGTAAAGAATAATCGTTTCTTGCAACGCCCCGAAGGCATGGTAATATACAAACTTGATTGGCCACATTGTGAACTGCATGTGAACCACAATCCTTGACGTTTTTTTCTCCCCGTGTTTGATAGAAATAATTCTTTGGACGTAAGTGGTATGGTCCATGCTGCTTTCCAAGGACAGTGTGAAACTTTCAAAGGTCAAGTCTTCACCCTTGCTCGTTGGCCAGTATATTTCATTGTTCAGCTGTAGGCAATAGAAAGTCACGTTGGATAACGAATGGATAAGTCAAGTTTTAAGAATCCGCTCAAATAACGTAGGATAATTACTTGGGAGTTCGAAGCTAGACAGGCAATGACTTCGCATTCTTGTTTCCAAATCATTGTCCAAAAGGCAGTCAAAGTTTTGGACGTTGGGGCTTGTGTGACGATAAATGCAACGGGAATACAAGGCGTCAAGTCTTTAACATGAGACGCATTTATGTAGAGATCTGTGCCGGGTAGCTCAACCCTTGATGCGTCATAAGGAATGGACCCTGCAGATCTGTTTTCCAGTCCATGGCTAAGCGCTACAGTCGTGGTCTGTTTGTGTGCCTCTCGTTCCTGGAATAAACGAATACATTGACCGAATTGTACATTAAAATTACAGGAATTCAAAATGAATTTGATGCCTATATCTCACCTGAAAATCGCGTACTTCCTTCCATTTGATGTCCAGCGTTGTCGCGCCACTCAAAGTTTTAGTCAAGAGACCGTCCATGAATTTTTCGTACTTTTCGACGTCGAAAGCAAATTTTTGCAAGACTTGGGGATCCCCTAGCGGATCCTTTTTAGGCTGGACATCGTTGTACCAAGTATCCCAGACAATTTGAAGATTTTCAACTTTTTCTTCAGTCTTTGCCACGACCTCTGTCTCAGTTTCTCGTCTGATAATTACATCCTCAGCTTTGGGAGAAGGTTTCACGATTTTTTCAGGCTCAAGAGCCTCGTTGTGACCGTCGGTTTTACACGTGAGATTAACTTCAGGCACCAGAGGCGCATGGTTTATGCTGAACTCCAAATCTGCCAATAAATCTATGTTAGACTTGGGCCCGTCTTGCGGCAGTGATCCTCCTTTTTCCACAGACGGACTAGTCGTTGTATTCGTGGCATTATTCGTTGCTTGCATATACGTTTGACTCTGTCCTTTCTGTCCCTCTGTTTCCACGCCGTTTGTCTCTGCTGAAACAATTGGTATAAATAAGATTCTATCTCAACTCAGATAGAGTGAAAAAGTACGATGATATCAACTCACCCTGACCCTGGTGACCATACGGCAGCGTATAATAAGCTTGGTCGTAATTTGGTGTCTGATATGACTGCTGGTTGTATTGGGACGAAGGTGTGTGAGTTGTCAAGCTGTTATTGCTGGCGATAGTATACTGGGTGTTTTTATCTTGCGGTACATAGTTGCTGTAAGCTGGATTCTGCTGCACTGGCACGACGCCGTTGCCGACGCCGCTCGACTCAGGCTGGGGTGTTTGAGAATTTTGATATCCAGAACTATACTGGTAGCCACCGGTTGTAGGATCGTATGTGTAGCCAGGATGACCTTTGTAGGAATCGGTTGATAGTGCCTGGGCTGGATCGTTGGGGACTTGTGAAGTGACTGTACTATAACCAGTCTGGTATCCCTGCGGGTAATTTTGATACTGCATAGCGTTTGAATATTGGCTCTGCATAGAGTACTGATAACTTTGGGGATAACTTTGACCAGAAGTTGATTTGGCGTGACTCTGAATTATTTCGGAATGATTTGGGTAATTTCCAGCCGGGTAGTTCTGGGATATTGTAGAATTTTGCGTACTCTGAGGCTGGTAGGCCAAGCCGTATGGATCCTGGTAGCTGCCAAAGCTCTGTTGGCCGTCAGGATAGCTCTGAGTAACTTCCGTATTCTGTCCCTGATTTGTACCAGCTGCAATAACGTCTGTCTGTTGAGTCTGTGTACCATCCTGATAGATGGGCTGCCCGCGAACAGACTGTAGCTGGGACTGAATCTGCTGATGTTGAGATGTTGTAGAATTCGAATAGCCCTGCTGATTCTGATGGATCCCAGGCGGGTAGGGATTAGTGGCGTACGGAGAGCCGCTGTACATTCCATACTGCTGTCCAGAATTGTCTGCTACGCCACCTGAGTATTGAGCCTGGGGATACTGCATCAGCGCAGGAGGTATTCCGGCTGTATTATCGTTCGATATCTGTGGGTTCTCCTGACTCTGCAGCGTGGTATCCTGAGGTGGTATCTGGTGAGCTTGAAGAACATGCTGCTGCTGGGCAGACACCGGGACTTGGTATTGGGAAACTATTGGCTGGTTTCCAACATAGGATTGGCCGTGGCTGTGGGTTGGAATCTGTTTGCTCGGATTAGATATTTGCGAGGAAAGTTGAGATATTTGTTGCAAGCTTTGCTGCAGTTGAGTATTTTGGGTCTCGTATTGACGAATCTGTCCAGCAATTTGTTGGCTCTGGCTGAGCTGCGGCTGAGATACGTTCGATGGCTGAGACGGGATCTGCTGATCCTGTCGAGGCCCTAGACCAGGCTGAGTAGCAGTCTGTTGATTCTCATTATACATGGATTTGTTGGATTGATACTGCTGCTGCTTGATATTCGGGTTTACAGGCAAACCACTGTGGCTGCCGGTCGATGAGTCCGGTTTTTCCATCCCGGAATATAGAACAGACTGGTTATCTTGCATGGGGAGCGAATTTTGCGGGACGTAACTTTGTTCGAGATAAGAATATCCAGGGTATTGGGTGTAGCCAGCGGGATTGTATTGAGGCTGTGCCGAAGCAGGAGGATATTGGCTTTGAAGATTCTGTGGATATTGGGACTGCTCGTTCAATGCTGCAGGATAATTAGGATATTGTCCATTGAAGCTAGTGACTTCGGTTGTATCCGTTGACCCATTCGCCTGATGATAGGTGCTGGCAGTATTTGTCGTGACAGATCTTGGTAGGCTCGAATTTAGACCGCCGGCGGTGTAATCCACATACTGTCCATAAGCGTGGGGCAGTTCGTTGCCTCCCCGCTGCGCTGTGTAATAATCTGCGTACGCCGTGGGGTATTGATAATTTCTGTTAGATTCGGATGTGTCAGAGGTAAGAGAAGAGGCAGAGTCATTTCCCTCCTGGCCTACCGGCGCTGGTCGTACCGCTGGGACCGGTTGTGGAGAACCGGATTGAATCACGTGCTGTTGATTGTAGTATGGATTTTGATAATTCGACGCCACTGAAGCAGAGACTCCCTTTTGTCTGCTAGCTAGGTAATCCTTGAGCTTCAATCCCCCACTGGTAGGCGCAGGCTCGTCAGGAATCACACCTGCACTCATAAATTCGCTGGATTTAGCGCTAGACTTGCTATTGCGGGCAAGTATCTGCTCCCTCTCTTCCTCCTGAACCTTGCAAGTGCTCTTGACGCGCTGTAATAATTTCGCTACATTGGTTTCCAATTTTCTGTAAAATTCAAGACCCTTGGAGGACTTGGCCAACAAATCTTCGTATGCGTCGTACGATGATATCAGAGAATTGATAGTGCTGTCACGAAGCTTTAAAACTTCGTCTATGGACTTTCGGGAATCGGCGCTGCGAGCGTAAACATCTGTTAGCGCAGTGAGGATGTTGTCTTGGGCAGCTAGGTTTTGATCTATGAGACCGATCTGTTGATTAAGTTCAAAGGTTACCAAATAATCTGCAATTTGCATCCTGGTGATTTCAAATTAATCAAAAAATCATATACTTACGAGTCTGTTGTGCTTGCTTATTTGTTCGGAGAAAAGTCGATCGAGGGAGCCCGTCTCTGTGCTAGCGGTGACCAAAAGTCGTGTAAGATCATCTTGGGCTATAGAATCTCGAAGTTGGGCATGCAACTCGCTTCTTTGTCTCCTCATTTCGTCTACCTTGCTCAAGATCCGCTTTAGCTCTCTGGCAACTAGATCATTCTCCTTATCAGCTGCGTCGTTCCCTGTAAAAAGCAAGAAGAGTGTGACCAAGACACAAGGTAGACTACTAAAGGGGCAGATCATTTCTTAACGTGGAGCATTACCGCTGGAACGATTCTTAGGCGAGGGTACGTGAGCCATTAGCTCGGCCAGAGGCTGGGCGAGTATTCGTAAATTGTTTACATGCAAAGTCATAGCCCTGTGGAGAGCCTGGTTACTTTCCGAAGCCTTTGCATGCGCCTCTTGATATTTGTTTGCTTCTCTGGTGAGGTCCGTTGCCACTATAGACGGAGGCCTCTTGCCCAAGACAACCTGATAGTCAGTTTCTCTGCAAGACAAAGAGTAGGATGAAATTAATCACAATTGCCAGGCAAAACAATACTCCTGATAAGGTACAACCGATAAGATCAATATGCAATCTACAAATGAGTCATTCACACCTCTTCTTTTCGTGAGCTAGTAGCTCGTCTATGTCCTTGAGCATAGCTTCGACGTCGTGGTACGTATCAGCAAGCTTTCCCATTGCGTCTACTAAGTCTTGGATGGCGCTCGGTTTTGCATTCAAAGCGGCGCAGCGTTCTGCCAATTCTTCTGGTAAAGCCAGAGGGTTGGAATCTCTGTTGTCAGGATCCCACAGGCTCAAGTTTTCGAGCCTAAGCGAAGCTAGATATGTAATAAGCTGCTGGTCGCGTTCTTCTATTTTAGCTCCGACGGAACGCAACACCTTTGCTTTTTCCTCAGAGTACAACGAGCTAGCTTCGTGAACCTTCATTGGTACCAATCTGTAAAATAAAATGACCAAAGTTCAGAGGTGGCTGAAGCAGGAGGAAATAAAGAAAACTGTTTCCTACCTAGAAAATATATCAGCACCAGAAACTTCCGGGTCACTAACGCTGAAAGGGATTCCTCTGACGAGGGAAGCACCCTTGATAGGAGGCAGAGCGTCCCTCTCTGGCACTTCCTCGTGGTAGATAAATTCATTTTCATTCTTTGCTGCCTTTCGCTTGCCTTCGATAACGTCGTTAGTAAAAGTCAACGCGTCCTCGACAGCTTCTTTGTCTTCGTTGGTGTTCATTATCCCTCCTCCTTTGTTGCTCGTGTAAAGGGTACGAGCCTCGTTCAGGGTTACAAGCGATGCATTGTAGAAGGCCACTCTTTCGCCCATTTTCTGCTGTTCCTCAGCAGACTGACCTTGATAGAGTTGTGATACCGCCAAGTAATACAGTTTCTTGAAACGAACGTACCGCTTCCAGCTCTGACATAAGAATAGAAACACGATTGCTTGACTATATTTAAAGAAGTATACTTGTTAAAATCACATGACATTGAAGTTAGCATCGTTGGAACGCAACGAAATTCAATGTAAATTTTAAAAAAATGTACATAGCATAAAAATTATCCTACTAGGTTTATTAAAATTTTCAAGTTATTTCTAGTCGTTTTCACTTTTCAAACATAGCAGGATAATTTTTGGTGAATTAATATATTTAAATTTTTTTTTTTTTTTTCGGATTTCGTTGCGTTCCAACGATGCAGACTTCAATGTCATAAAATCACGTTTAGAAACCTTGTATATTTTACTGCCAACTGTATCGCAGACGGATCCATCGTCGTTTCCACCTTGCTCGAGGGTATTCAAAGCCAAGTTGTAGTAGTCAACTATTTGCGTAGCTACTTTTGCTGTGGAATTGTAAATAATACACGGAATGTATCTAGTACCTAATTAGTAGTATCTAGTAATGAATTAAGATGCGCTATAGTTCAAATAATCTTCATTCTTACCAACAATAGTTGCCTTGCGGTTGTCGAGCATGCTTTTCTCCAGTATGCACTCTTGGGCCTGGGCCAGGCACAACTGATGCATGAAAGTCATTAGTTCCGGGGCCAAATCAACACCCGGAGGCTGAGGGTATGTGTTCTTCAAATGGTCAAAGGCCCAAGCTGCACATTGGAAATGGGCACAGGCCATCTTCATGCCTTCGGCACTAGTGCGTTCCGTGTTAGATCCCAGCTGGGTATGCACAGCTCCGACATTGTACAGGATTGATATTATCTCAAACCTAATATTAGCCAGTGAATAAACCATGTTGGCGTACGTGTCTCGCCTGAAAGAGGTCATACACACCTTTTTGAAAAAAACGTCCTCATGACAACAGAGGGGAGGGGCTGATCAGAACATAGAATAGAAGACCGATTGATCTCTTACCAGGTAAATGTGACCGCAGCAGCTCCGTCGTTGCCCATAGGAAATCTACTTTGAAGAAAATGTAGCTGACAGTAATATTTCTTGAGTAAAGAGCAGCCGTTGACATCGATTGGGGGTCGTACAGCGGTTGCTCTGAGTGACTCAAGCTGGTGTATTTCATTGTTGTAAGACTCTGGGTCTTCGTTGTAGAAGTCGCGTATGTACTGTGTTGATAAATACGGTGATTTAGAGAATATCATTCGCTTAATTCGAGATCGAAATAAAATAAGTACAAGGTGAACTAGTTGAGAGCGTTCGGATTCTAATGGGAGATACGTTAGCGAGCAAATTAGTTATTTCCCGTAATTGACAATCTTGTTGAAATATTCAACGAAGCTCGGATCATGGAAGGCTGCTAAAGGTATTCATACTTATACCTCGGCGAAAAATCTGCACTACATACCTGCTTAAGTTTCGGACCAAACGAACTCGGTTCCGGACTGACTTTTAGATCGAAGGATATCATCGGCAGTCTAGGGACCGCCTCCATTTTAGCGAAACTTTACTTAATCCTTCTTTGTAAAGAAACTTCACTGTTCCCACGCAATAACGTACTAACTGTCAGAATTATGCCTTTACAGCAACCTTATCAGTGCTGTAAAGTGTATGTGTGATGGGGAATACGCAAGAGTGAGAACTGTCAGAATTTTATTAAATTACATATCTAAACAAGCGCCTTCGTCATTACCGCGGTGGACAAACGATACCGCGGACACGCATATCTAAATTATCGTATCGACTAACTAATTCAAATTCGCGGACTAACTAGTGATCTCAATCAACTGGACAAACTGGATGAACTGGATTCAGACGTGTTTTACAAATGACTTTGCATGCGAACGAAATAGATTGTCTATTTGAAGATATCCGCGGATTTATTTCACTCCATAAAACATCGTAGACATGCTAATAACTGGAACATGGGGTTTCGCATGAAATTATGACGGAGATTCGCAAGTCTCGTCGCGTGGCTTCCCGTGATGCACCGGGGCGTATAGGTATAGCGTGACGTGTCGTCGTTCGGTGGTGTTCCTTGCGCGTACGTGGAGGAAGTGTGTCAGCGATACTCGGTCCCGTCACTTGGCGTTTGTGTTTTCGTTGGTGGTAAATCTCACTTGTGTTCGTCGCCCCGTTCTGGTTGCACCCTGTTACACGCGAGGTGTTTCAACAAAGAAAGAAGTCCAATCTCCAATAAAGTCAAGGCTTGAAAACCGAGAAAAATGGTTAGTGCATTTGGTGTGATTCATTCTACTCATCGTTTACACTCGCGTACCGTTAATTTAACCTCATTTTTCTATCGTGGCCATCAATAGCGGTACTCGCGCACACACGTACACACACGTATCCCTGGCAATTTGTTCAATTATAATTAATCGTTTAAAATGTACTCCTATTCGATACATTTCCCGACTCCATCAAGATACGATAGAGTATCGGTCAATTCAGAAAATTCTCAATTAGCTGTGTGCGAGACGACCGACATATGGTCATTAGAATCTAGATTATCATGGTTTTTACCTCCCCAGCATGGCTAGAAAATCGATGAGACGTTGATTGCACAGTCGTTGTGATAATTATTTTGGTTTTTTTCACAGCCTGCAGCGCCTAGTTCAACTTCGGTGGGATCTGGAGGTAGATCACCCAGCAAAGTAGTAGCCCCAAGAGCAAGCGGCGGAGGCACTGTTAGACAGCGAAAAACAGCTCCCGCTACATCGGCGAGGAATCGCAATACTGGGACAAGCTCCGGTGGAATGTGGAGGTTTTACACAGACGACTCACCCGGCATCAAAGTGTAAGACTCTCAGAAATCTGGATTTTCCTACGATTGTTGAGTTTGTGTAAGATGCAGAGATTTAACGTATTTCCTTTTATTTATTTTTGCAGGGGACCAGTACCCGTCCTTGTTATGTCCCTCTTGTTCATTGCCTCCGTCTTCATGCTCCATATTTGGGGAAAATATACTCGTTCTTAAAGAGTTGCGGCGCTTGTATTAGAAACAGAAGAGAGATGGGAAACAGAAAGTGCGGTGGAATTTGTACGAGTGATCATTCTGCCATATCAACTAAGAATGTACATGGATTGTGTATAAACCTCGTACAAAAGATAAGCAAGCGTGGAATATCTTAGAAACAAATTTTAAATTCAATTCTTAAGTAGAGAAAGAAGTATGTCAGCGAACAGATGGGCGAACGGAATGATACCCCATCTCCAGATTTCGGCAAATACTGTAATATGTTAATTAATTTATATTCTCGCTGGCATACGTTTAAAGGAACTCTTTGCAGGTACTCTATCGCAACTCATTGCAAACGACTGCCGCGTTCAAAAAAAACATTTGTATACCGTCTCAAACTCCATTCCAATGAATACAAGGGAATTTTGAACTTCCTAATTTAATATACTAATATCTTATACGAATAAATGAACATGTAAATTGTTATTAGATATCATCCCCCTCATGTAGGAAAACCAAGACTATTTATAGAAACTAACCGATTGTTCTGCCTGGTTGGACTCGTTCATTTTACTTCTAATATCAATTGATGATAATCATAAATTTATTTTATATGTAAAATGAAAAAAACAAAGTAATAAATACCATATGTGAATTTATCGGACCAGTCGAACCAAATTTTTTAAGTCTTCTAACTGAAGCTCACCTCTATATGAGCGTGCAGTCTTCAGATAGACTGAAAAAAACGGAAGTGCATCATAATTTTTTTTTTTTTTTTTTTTTTCAAGTAAAAATTCCTTCAGCCCGGGTTTGAACCGGGACCTCCGCATTTGTACTGCGACGCCTTGTCCAATTAGACCACTGAAGGACTGGAGGAATCTTTACTTGAATTTCATGTTATTGTCATTGACCTTCTTAGTCCCAGGTCTGTGTTTCAAAGTAATCAATGTAATAAATGTTAGGTATTATTGTCATAGCCGAACCTTGTACTTATTTGATCCTGGACTGTTCCTGCAACGCATTTCCGAACGCTAGTTTCTATGAGAAGACGAAATATGCCTGTTAAAGCTATGGAAGTTTGATACCGTTGAAAGGTCGACAACCAACAAAATCATCGAGTTATTGGTGTTTTTTCATTTTATTTTATAAAAACATGAGAAAGCGTGCCGTCAACCATAGTCGTCAATAGGTGTGTCTCATAAATGAATGTCTATATTATCTATCTTCGATCGATCTCGCTCACATGTAAAAGGTGAAAGTCTATTTGACATCTAATTGCGCGAGAAAAATGGAACAAATATTCCAATCTTGTGTAAAATCATTTATATGTACACTATTTACAGGTTTATCTTACAAAAATATATATATATATATATATATATATATCTATATGTATATATATCCTCTTATATACAGTATGTAGGTATACCTATATCATACATAGCCATATAACAATCGTCATAAATTCTCATACATAATAGCAAGATCTGAGAAAACTTATTATTATCATGAATCATAAAAAATGGCGTATAAAAGACTTACTTCAAAATTCATTGACGGGCGATAGAACCGCGTCGTCGGTCGGTACTGTTCTAGATTTTTATCATCATTATCAGTCAATTCGATTTCACCGAGTTAAAAAGGGTCTAAAGACTAAAGAACTTGGAATAAGATGGAAGTAACAGTGGCCGTCTTTACACCGGTTGCTCGGTACTTGTGGCAAAGTTACCAGTTGCCTATGTAAGCATAGCCAGAAAAATCTAACCAACCAACGCGCCCACTTTCCCCACGTCTTACAGACAAATGTCGATCGATATCACGATCCAAACGTCTTTCAGTTCAACTTCATATCCGATGATTCTGTTTCTTTATGTATAGTGATCATCATTTTGTCGTCACCCGATGACTGGCTGTCTGATGATCCTTCCTGCGTCGAAGTCGCCGCTTCCTGTATAACGAAATTATTTTTAAATCAAATATGTTAAGCGGCCTGTTGGTTCTTTCAACGAACGTGGTTCGTTTTTCTTTAATGCGCACCGACTTGTTCCGAGAAATAAAATAAAGAAGATATATTTACCTGGGACGCGGGAAGATCACCGTGAATAGCAATGATACTGACGGGCCAGGATTTTTCCTGAGGCGCCTCTGCGTCCAAATCTCTATCGGGATCGTCGATGTCTGTATCCTAGAAAAACAAGTATAGCACAATGTTACCTCTGAATGCATACGTCGATGAGAGTTTCAATCACTTGGCAGATAAGTATTGTGAGAGAAAACAATACCCAAACGACAGACTCAAGATAAACTTACCGCACTGCGGAGTTTCGTGTGAGTTTTGATGTGTTTTGTAAGATGGTCGGAGCGCATGAATTTCTTCGTACACTCGGGACATTGAAACCGTTTCTCTCCCGTATGTGTCCTTCGATGTCGTTGCAGTTCGTCCGACCTGGTGAACTTTTTACCGCAAAATATCCAACTACATACAAACGGGCGTTCTCCCGTGTGCCATCGCAAATGCGCTCGTAAATGACTCGTTTTACCATAAACCTTGTTACACCCAGCTATGTGGCAAACGTGCTGCCTTTTTCGAGTCATATCTCTGTTCCTGAAAGATGAAATAATTTCACCCTGTTATTTTCTCTCGCTTTTCCCTTGATTCGACTAAATTCCCCGAAATTTCCTATTTAAAACTATCGGGTTAGGTGAAGCTGTAGCTAGAACACAATGAATGATTACCTATCACCGTCGCCACAATTGGGGCAGGTACAAGCAACCCTTCTACGATGCTGTTTATTAGGATCGGTCTCAGACACTGCTGTGCTCCCAGTTTGATACTGTTGAGCAGGCGGCGCTGGAGTGCTGGGTGCAGGGTTGGACTGTATCGTCTGCAAAATTTGCCATTTCGACGGGTCGTTTCCTTCTATGTGAACGGTAGGCGCCGTGATAATCTGTGCCCCACCAGAGTTGGACGGCATTGTTTGTACGGACGCTTGTTGCAGGGCACTAGCTGGTATCACTTGAACGTTGCCCAAACCAGGAATGTTTTGGACTGGAAATGATTGCAGAAATCCGTTCGTCGCGTTCATCCCACCTGTTGGCTGAAGCTGCATAATACCGCCACCAACACCGCGCATCATACCTCCTTGAGCAGTCAAGTTAGGCAATGCAGACGCAGGTATGAGCGTCAGCTGTTGTCCCTGAGCTCCTGTTGGCGAGAGAATTGTTGAAAATCATCAAGGCGTAATAAAATTAAATTATTAGTCCAGCAAGCTGAAGTTTGAACAAGAAATGATAGAGTGAGGCTATACCTGTAATGGTTATGGGTTGCATTGCAGATTGTGCCGATTGAGGCGCTTGTATGTGAATGACTTGACTCCCAGCTAGATGACTGGCATCGATACTTGTTACTTTAAGATCACCCTCGACACTATCCGGTTGTCTTGTGAGCGTCGACAGAGTTTGGACGTCTATCTTTTGCCCGTCTTTTGTCGTTAGTACATTTCCGTTCACCGTCCTTCCAAGTGATCCAATTCCGACTACCTGCACGACACAATCACAGATATTACAGACTTACAATGAATTTCTTCATGAATTTTGAAATTTTTTTCATTTTTTACTAAAATTGCTTTTACTTTTTTATATTATATGAATAAATCCAAAATAAAGTTAACAATAATTTTTGCGATTCTTTCGTTATTATATGATGAGGAAATTCATTGTTTATTTTATTTCGGATTTGTTCATGTACAAAAAATTCGAAAAAAATTTAAAAAAAAAAAAAAAAAATCAAAAAAAAAAAAAAAAAAAAATTCAAAAAATTTGAACGAGTGAAAAATTTAAAAATACACATTTTTCATATCACGACATTTTATCTAAAACCCCATAGTGCTCGAGTTACGACGCATTTTCTGAAAACCGATTTTCCGCACAAAAAGTTGAATAACTTGGCGAAAAAAAATCGCAATGAAAAAAAAAAAAAACCGATTTGTAGCTTAATCTGGCCTCTTTCGAAGTCCTATTCGAAAAAAGTTTCTATATCTATTTCCCAAAAAATTACACGTGGATTTATGAAGGTATGAAAATCGCAAAAAAACGGTCATTTTCAACATTATCTAGCGAGTGCGGAAAATTTTTCGGAAAATTGACCAGGGAAGAAAAATGAAGCCGGTTCTTTCCACTTTTGAATGCCACCCGACCCATTAGGCTACAATTTTTTTTGACCGAGATATTCAACTTTTTGTCTCGATCGAAAATTCGGAAAGTGATCCCGAACTTATGGACGGTACTGTATATTTTGCTCAATTACACTAACGAGTATTAACACTGGTTTGCTCGCCACGTTTTCTGAGCTGTTAGGTCGAAAGACCGAATAGTAAGTAATCAAACTTATAGAGTAGATGGATTCAGCAATCAGATATATTAATCTTGAGATAAATCAATCCTCACATTATATTGTTTATAAAACTATAGACTATTTGTACAATTTTAGTACACTTGGAAAAATTCAATTGAATTCAAGGCATTTATTTATCATTAAGAACGTGTTATCAGTTTCAACTTCAGTATTTCAGAAAATTTACCTGAATGTTACTAGGCGTACTGACTGATGTGCTCCATGTGGATGCAGTAGGGGCCGGCGTTGAGACTTGTTGTACTCGTTGAACTTGATGCTGCTGTTGTTGCTGCTGTTGTTGCTGCTGCTGCTGCTGCTGCTGTTGTTGTTGCTGTTGCTGCTGTTGTTGCTGTTGTTGTTGTTGTTGTTGAATAACTTGTTGTACAACCTGTTGTACTTGTTGTTGCTGCACTTGCTGAGCCTGTGCAACTTGTTGTTGTTGAACAGTCTGAACAACCTGCTGCTGGTTTTGCTGCTGAGCGACTTGTTGAACTACCTGCTGTTGGGCCTGCTGCTGGGCGACTTGCTGAGCAACTTGTTGGGCGACCTGCTGACCCTGGAAAAACATAGATTCATCTTTAATCGTTTTCTCAGGCGGGTAAGTATATTATGAACTATAGCAGTGAAAATAGTACAACATAAGTTTAGGACTCGATTTCTTTATCGTGGAAAAGTGGAAAAACGTATCTAGGTGCGTAGAGAAAGTCTTACTTGAAGTCCTTGAAGCTGAGACAAATTTGCAATTTGGACCTGCTGTATTTGACCATTGGGTGTGATGATCTGTGCCATTTGTGGCATCTGCTGTAAAATAATTTTATTAGTAGAGATTAGCGCCGTCGAAGATCCGACCGACTAGCTGCCAACATTAGGGGTTGGGGAATAAGTTATTGAAATACTCGATATAATGATATAAAATAAATTCTAGCCAATTTTTCAAGCTGTATGGAAATTAAGTTAGAACAAACCTGTGTAAGTTGCGGTATCATTTGAGTGGTGGGCATATTAAATACACTCGACAGCGCTTGGATGGGGAAGTGCACGGTCTGATAAACAGTCTGGCCATTGCTGACGGTGACTGGAACTTGTACGGGCACAGTTTGCTGCACTTGTTGCATGGGGAACTGAAGTGGTCGTACTTGCACGCTCTGCCCTGAAACATCCAGGCTAGCCTTGGAATCTGTCCGTTTGCCATTGTGGACGAGAAAGGCGACAGTTAGTCAGTGAAAGCGAAGCCAACGGACATTGTACCAAAGTTAAAAGCTAGACGTTAAAAGCGACCTGAGTGTATTAGTAACCCCAATAATTTTGCAATTTAAAATAAATGTGTGAGGCATGCAGGAGAGAGCACATTGTACAATTGCTACGACACTGAAGCTTGCAGAAACAAATGTTGTGAGTGAGTGATGATTATTGAACAAGCTACAACAGCTGGGGACGATAACAATATAGGGGGACAAAAGCAATAGTAGCCAGTTATAGAAAAGGCATTGAAAAAATGTGGCACCCATACCTGATGGCAATTGAACAGTCTGACCGCCAATATTCTGAATGATGGAGGTAGGAAAAACGTTTGGTGCCCTGATTAAACTGACGGGTTGTGGAGTTATCAAGGTTTGCCCGTTGGCCAATTGCACCTGTTGGCCTCCGGTCGTGGCAAACTGCATAGTTGGTTGAGATTGGTGATGACTGGTCGACATTGCTGACGATGGTATAAAAAGTGCTTCCTGCCCGTCGATATTAACAGTTTGCATCTGAGGAATGACATTGTAACTGAGCTGCTGCTGTTGTTGTGGCTGCGACTGATGCTGCAGTGTCCCCTGTCCCTGACCACCGACAAGTTGAGCGCCCTAAAACCAGTATGGCAGTATAGCGGTAATAGAGTGTCTACAGATAGTAAGAATACAAAGTAGCCTAGAAAAGACTAGCCAGTTTTAAAACGTGATACTAATTATAAAAACGGCACTTCGTATGTTGGTGAAAAAAAATATATTCCTTAAATATAAAATCGTGGTAGCGATATGAACGCACTTGTAAAAATTGTTGCGGCAAAGCTTGTACCGAGATCGTCTGAGTTCTCTGTTGATTTTGGTCTTGTTGTTGAGAGTGTTGCATAGGCACAAAGTTTTGCAATTGTTGCAAGGTAATAACTTGGGGTTGTTGTTGTTGTTGTTGTTGTTGTTGTTGCTGCTGCTGCTGTTGTTGCTGTTGTTGAGCATCATGCTGCTGTTGTGCAACCTGTTGCTGCTGCTGAAGCTGCTGCAAGACGTTTGCACTTAAAAAACGAATCTGCGGCTGCTGGGCACTTTGCTGCTGCTGCTGTTCCTGCTGCTGTTGATCCGCTGCCTCCTGTTGTTGTTGTTGTTGTTGTTGTTGTTGCTGCTGCTGTTGCTGCTGTTGTTGTTGTTGTTGTTGTTGTTGTTGTTGCTGCTGCTGCTGTTGTTGTTGCTGCTGCTGTTGTTGTTGTTGCTGTTGTTGTTGCTGCTGCTGCTGTGCTTGTTGCTGCTGCTGTGCTTGTTGCTGTGCTTGTTGCTGCTGCGCTTGTTGCAACTGCAAGGGATCCTGTTCTTCATCAACCTCCTCCTGCTCAACATTGAATTAATACATTTCGTAAATATCGTGGTAAAAAATGACTCGCTTCTTGATATAGGTATAACGAGTTAAAGAGTATAGTTTGCAAACACTGTGGAATAATAATTTCCCTTCTAGTCAAATATCGAAATGAGATTAATCCTAACTCCCCCCCCCCCCCCCCCCCCCCCCCCCCGCAAACCACAACTTCGAAATACAAGGAATAACAATGAAATTCTTGGTATGTAACGACGACGCTTGGTTTAGCTCGTACCGTGGCATCCGGGACGAGATCCGTGTTCATATCAAGAGCCGTAAATTGGCCCATGGCCCGATCTTATTCGACCCAACCCGTTCCGTGCGCGATTTATAATCTGAATTTTAAAACACCGAGAAGAAGACGACCCACGGCAACAGCAGGCGGTCGACAACCGACACGAGCCGAACACCGAATGCCGTTGACAGACTACTAGTTGCCAAGAAGAAGACCCGCGGCGGAAACACGACGCTGAGCGGCTGGGCGCCGCCGTCCTCTAGCGACGCGCAAGAGGCGTCCCTCCGCCTCCTTTCACGACCCTCCCTCGAGCTCAGGTAAGTCACGAGAATCGAAAAGACCCGCGGATTAACAGAATTACGGATCGAAATACTCTAACATTGGGCTGATCTCGTCGTTAAATGATATAGAAATAATTGATGAACGATCCTAAAGTTCAATTAAAAACACGATTCGGTTAAAAACACTATAAATCAAATTGAAATCGGCGCAGATATTGCGGCGGGGCACCGCGCGAACCTTTAACGAAAATCGTGTCGTACGGCACTGCGGCGCTCGTCCCCCTCCCCGCCCCAGGGCGGCAGTGAGCGACGCGCAGAGGCGACGCTTGCAAGGACGGCGGGTACGGGAGCGAACGCACACCAACACAGACACGCGACGACACATGCAGCTGGGCGGCTGTGGGGCCGGATAACGCGGTTCCTTGTTCATATAACGTACAACCCGCACACAAACACGCGATATCAGGAAAGGCCTCGCGCGGGCAGCCTCCACCCACTTTTCCCCGCGGACTCCACCTAGATCGCGGACCGACACGTGCTCTTTGAAACAGGCTCTCCTTTCCCCTCGCCCTTTACGAATACACTAGAATCCTACGACGACCTATAACTGCTAGACATCGTCAGACCGATTCGGGAATCGGGATAGCTGGGCGATAGCTCGTCTTACCTTTGGCTGTATCTTGACTGTGGCCATAGTATGGGGGATGATAAAAGTAAGCCAACGTAGACGAAGAAATATGTAATACCGAGGACTTGAACTCGCGACACGTAATCAAAACCCGCCACGAAACCCAGACGGGTATTTAGACGAAGAACCGTTGCATAGTTTTCGAGCGTACAGCGTGCTGCCCGCTTAAGCACTGCGCGGCTAGTCAACACCGTACAGAAGCGGACGATGTATTCCTCCGCCAATCGATATGTTAATAATAAACAAAATAATATCAAGATGTTTCCCGAAGGTTTATGTCCGATTCCGCTATGTTACGTTGACACCTTTGTCACGAACGACGTCTAAGTGTCCTTTTCACGCATTTTATTTCATTTATTTCGGCACGACTAGATGTTTTTATTTACAACGAACTGAACAAAGCTGAGGCACAGTTCTTCGCTGGTCCTTGGTTCGTGCCGTAGTCCCAGGCACGTACTCGTGACAGTCCGAGCCAGAGGATAATTCCAACTAAGTAAATTCGAAATAATCGAGAATGACGCGCAATTCCACTGTCAACTGGGTAATAGAACGCGACGGCACACGATCATTAGCCACAACACTCGACGCTTCGCACTCTGTTCCGCACAGGCAGTTCGTTTCAGCGATAATCCAAGGGTCTTTTATTTTTTAGGCCCCACGAGGAGTTGTTTTCTGTTTGTTACCGTGATAAAAACGTGCTCTCCTATGAAAAGGGGAACTACTTTGGCTGCGGGGCGGTACAGCGCGGACTGCGGAGGCATCGTGCGTTCTGCGAACGTGGCGCGGCTCTGGCGGCGAAACTTGAACCACTCGTCGTAACGCCTGACCATCCCGCGACAGGCAACTCAACAAACACAGACCCGAACGCGGGAGTAATTTGAAAATTGATATTATCGCGAACACGCCGGATTGTTGTGTTTCGGACAACGATTATGTGGATTGATAAAGAATTCACGATACACCTCGTGTTGATTCGGATTACAAAATTCTGGGATAATAACTGAGCCTGTATTTATCACTTGTCGGTGATCCGTATTCAAGCGAAATTCGCGATAAAAAGCCAAAAATTACGACGCCAAGTACGCGTGGTTCACGCCGCTAACGAGAAGCAACAAGTGTCGATGACCGAGTTTGGGATACAATTTATTTGGGGGATCCTTTCGCGGATAGCGTAACCGCGAGTATTCTTATAATAGTAGTGTGAAATAAATTCCTCGAATCTTTTGGATAGACTATCATTTAATATTTCAATCATACATTATGCAGCTTAAGAGCAGTATGGTATCATAGCCGTACTCGTTTACAAATAGATATATCTTATGTATGTATAGTATAATATAATATACCTATATACAAGAAATAAATAAATTGTTTTAATCAATATACTTCGGACAATTTCAACATATATAAATCTATGCGAGTAGGGATAGGTAGAAAACAATTAGAGCGGTACTCATTTCAATTGCAATCGACTACACCCAATCCTCATATGCAATTAATCGCTATTTTAAATATAATAACTTACCTATCCCTAGCTTCGTTATGTCTTTGAATTTTTTCCTGATTTACGTCGCTCTTCTAGAGCGAACCTTTCTGTGGTGTAGATGAAAAATGATGTAACAAGGCCTAGTTCCACATAGTCGAACCCGGCAGGGCTTCGGGATTTTAAACTGAATGAACTCGAGCTTCGACTTACGTATAATATTACTAGACGACCGTAACTGCAGCTCGAAAAGGGGCTCGAAACAGGAAGGTAATGAATGAGGGGGTGTACGTAGCTACGTACAATAAATAACAAATAGAATAAGAAGTTAACGGAGTTTTGGCAACCGTTTACAATCCACCCCCAGATCTCTCCACGCTTATCTGTTTCTTGAGTATATCCTTCTCGTGTTGCGCCTCTTCCATCTCTGCCATCCTTGCGAAACGCGAGTAGGCCACATGGCCGGACTTTATAGCTGACATCATCTGCACGAAATAAAACAGTTTAGATCATTGTGAGCAATGTAGTGGGAAAATTGAAAATCATGCTGTTGCACATTTTCAGTACACAGCACGGGATCACAGGTTGGTAGTATTGAGGAAGTAACACTAGCAATTAAAGATAAAACAAAATGATCTATCTGCCGATCGTTATACCCACAAAGCGCAAACTCGTATAATACTTATTACGGGTGACAGTACAGTATAAGTTTTAAACGAAGTTTACGTCTGTTAGTAGATTAGCAGCGGATAGAGTATACCTATATGTCCAAGACCAACTGTACGGTCAAATTGTGTCAGGGATTAAAAGTGAAAATAAGATCATGCTGGGGGGGGGGGCAGCAGGTAAGTGCAGTAGAAGCCGTGTGTTCAACAAAGCAGCAATCGTCGATTAGAAATCTTTGATTTGCTTAGTGTTGTGGAGGAGAAAGTAAGAAAAGAAAATGTAGAAACTGATAAATAAATCAACATAGTGAACAGGTAATTATAAGAAAACGAAAACTAGAAACAAAATCAAGCGAGCAACGCTAAACAGAGAGCATGCCGTCGATTCGCACGATCGATCTACGGATCGATATACGCTCATCTTGAGAAAGACAGACCTGTAGGTATTCGTCCAGTTCAACTTGACCGTTCATGTTAGTGTCGATTTCACGTAAGATTTCGTGAAGTTCCTCGCCGGGGACTTCCTTGTCGCCAAAGAGCTGCAAAGAAATGGTTCGTTAATAGTGAATGTTTACGTGATTACCTGAAGGTAGTCCTGCAGTTCCATCTGCCCATTGTACGTCAGGTCGATTTCATTTAGCAAAGTGTGAAGCTCTTCTGCCGACAGGATTATACCGAGTGTCTGGATGTAGGTGTGAAATAAAATTTAGAATGAATTACAACAAGTAGCCGGATTATAATCTCGAGAAGACGGGATCAGATATTGTTTTAGCAGTTGTCGGATTTGCCTACCTTCAATCCTCGCCTAATATCGTTGATGGACACGTATCCCTTGCGATCTTTGTCGATGATCTGGAACCGTTTGATATACTGCTGAATCTCGTCCTTGGTAAGATTGATGGGAATCTTGTCCCGGGAAGCTCGGTTCACCATCTGGCCCATCTCGTTTGCAAGGAACTCGCTCGCCTCACGCTGCTGTTTCTTTTTCTCCTCAGCTGACCAGTGCAACTCCTCGGCCATTATGTCAATTATGCCGGGCAGGGCCTCCTGTGCCGCTTGGACGTTGAGAAAAGCGAGCCTAAGGCGCCGAGCGATCATGTCGATCGCCGTCCTAGCGTACTCGCGAACGCCGTAACGGATCTGTACGAAAAAAAAAAAAATACAAGCGCATACGTTAGCGATTTACACACCATATTTATTTATTTATTTATTTATTTATTTATTTATTCGATTGGATAAAAAATATTCATCAGTACAAATAATTTATACACAAACCTCGGCGTCGATGTACGGAAATTCGGGGTGGACCTTTTTGCCGATAATGGGCCACCGCTTTCCGGTAAGAGCTGCCATTTTCGCAACAGCAAAGGCTCGGTCACCGTAGCTCTGAGACAAGTGCTGGGCAACTTCGCACTCCAGGCCAAAGTCCTGTACCAGCCTGATGTACATAGTCGGTGTGAAACCGTGAGCTCCTTCCAGCTGCATACCGTCGGTCTGGCAGCCTCTGGCAGGCTTAAGATTGCACGCTGTGAAATTTTCGTGAAATTATACGGCATAATGAATCGATCTCAATTGCTATCTTATCATATGATTGGAGCTTTGGACAGATTTTCAAGGGGTTTGATTCAATGAATTATTAAATAATCGTCGCGAACCTTTAACAGCTGCGTCTACGGCCTCCATAGCCATAGCGCGATAGGTGGTCCACTTGCCGCCGGCAATTGTAACGAGATTCGTACCGCTGACATGAACGATGTGGTTTCTTGCTAAGGACTGAGTATTGGGCTTGTTGGGGTCTGAGACTAGCGGCCGAATGCCACTCCATGCCGAGAGTACGTCTCCTCGTCGCACCTCAACGTCGGGATTGAGGTAGTTCTTCACTTCCTGGAGGATGAACATAATCTCGTCCTCTGTTGGCCGGGGATTGTGTGTAACCTGACAAGGCAGGTCTGTCGTGCCGGCGATTGTCTGCTTCTGCCAAGGCAGAAAGAAAATCACACGACCGTCGCTGGTAGCTGGATCCAGGAGGCCCATTTGATCGGGGCTAGAAAAGGAAAACCGTTAGGCGTGTATGAATGAGGTTTAAAGAAAAACAGGCGGTCAGTTCTTCGATCTACAGGTATAGTACCGTACCTGTAGTATCCGGGAAGGACTATGTGAACTCCCGACGAAGGGCAGCAGATCTCCTTCACGGTCTGATCATCCATTTTACGGATATGATCCGTGAATGGGCCGGTCGCGTTTATAATCGCTTTAGCCTTGACGTCCCATTCCTCACCAGTAAGCTCGTCCCTGAGGTGCGCGCCGACAAGGACTCTCTTTCCATCCTGAAAGAGGTGCAAGTGAAGACGTCAATTAACAGGTCGGAAATGAACGTATTGGGTATATCTATAATTCCGTACAATATCAAGTCCCTTGAGGAGATTCACGACGCTGACGTGATTCGCGACGGTAGCGCCGTGTCTGGTCGCGGTCAATGCCACTGCCAGGTTCATCCTCGCGTCGTCCTGCTGCCCTGTGTTGAGAAAACAGGTTTTCGTTACTCAGGCTATACACTGCGGTACAGGAATAGCGATCATAATGACAATAATGGGGAAAAAGGAGGATTATAGAATAGCCCAAAGACTGACCATCGTAGTAAACAATAGCGCCGGTCAACTTGTCACCCTTAAGCATCGGAAATAACTCCAGAGCATTCGATTTACTCAGGTAGTAAGAAGACTTGACCGTCTTACTGCCAGCCACGATGTCGTACATCTTTATGCCGAACCAATAGTAGGGAATCTGCCACCAGCTGGAAGAGAAGAATAAAAGATACAGGGTTTACGGTCGAGTTACGTATTCGATGAAGAAAGTGATTTATGCATGTGAATAAACGTAATATAGGGTCTCGTACGTGTATACGGGGAGCATGATGGGTAAGGGGTGTGCCAGATGAGGCGCGCTGTGAAGCATAGCCGCACGTTCGTGTAACGCTTCCTTGACCATGCTGTACTGCTCGTAATCCAGCTGCATTATAGCCTTCTGGAGATACCGCACACCCCCGTGTATCAGCTTGGTACTGCGCGACGATGTACCCGATGCAAAATCATCCGCCTCGACCAGGGCAGTCTTCAGACCTGTAGAAGTTATAAGAAATACCATTAGCCAAGTCACGGTATTTAGGGAAACATTCTAATGTTAGAATAGAGAGAAGAAAAACAAAACTTGCCTCGAGTTGCCGCGTCTAGGGCACATCCTGCTCCCGTAGCCCCACCACCAATGATCAGAACGTCGAAACTCTCAGACTTTAGACTTTTGATCTGATCATCCCGTGTGGGTAATGGCCGCTTCGGAGGTCTCGCAATCTGCTGCTCAGCGAACACCTGTATGCGAACAGATTCAAGAAATCAGTGGATGTTCAAAATTCTTCCTATCAGTTTCAGAAATAATTCGAAGACAAAACACAATAATTGATGATATATCGTAATCTGCGAGTTGATAATATAATACGTGATGTGATGTGATACGCAAAGTTGCAAAAACATGTCTAATTTTAAAACCGACACCTCCGATTATAGCCTAGGGTATAAACGAACAGCTAATAAATATGAATCGTAGTTTTACTTACTGTGCTGGAGTCCGTGAGGAAATAATGGGAGGTTAGGACACCGGCTCCAACGGCACTGGCTCCAGCCGCCAGGATGAGCTTCCGCGTAGCCATTCTCGTTCACGCAGAAACGAAGTTTAATAGTCAACTGATCCGTCCGCCACCTGAAATACGAAGTAATTTTTAGTAAACGACGAGGTCACACCTACCGCTCCCCGTCCTATACACCCATACGTGTATTATCTAATACAATTTTCCATGTCTAGCGAACTTCAACAGCCGTCCGCGTCGCGTATGATCAATGATCCGCGTATGCGTCATCCTTGAAATCCGTATCAGACCTTGGCTATACTCATCCGAGCACGTGGGATTTCGTAACACTACGCGCCTATAATACTCTATAGACCAATCCAGCGCGCGATTCGGTTAATCTTCTGCGTAATACTCGCACGCTAACACGATACACGTATACGCATATTGTGTATGTAACTTGTGTATAATACGGACGAATGTCATAAAAATCAGCTATTCAATACCGCGTTCGTAAGGTATTACCTCCGATACATCTTGTGAAATGTCTTTTCAGTTGGGAGCTTTCATTCGTGCTATAACTCGTTCAAACATATAATTTCCGGACTCGAGTAGATATATGCCCGCATATAAACAAATTCGCAATTCATTTTTTAGCTGCAGCTACAGTTAGCGTTTCATATCACCGAGAAGAAGAATATTGCGAATAGTCAATGCAGTCAGGTGATGATCAGCCGAGTGACGTAACGGCTATTATAGGTAGCGAGGCGCGGGGATATAATACGGTATACGTTCTAAGTATCCGGCTTATACCTATACCGTACCGTTGGTAATCGATTAAGATCAGATTAAATCATGAGTTTTCGTAGATTGAAAAATTAATGGAAGAACAAAATGACGAGGAGGGGATACGATTAGTTTATATCACAGATTTTTTTACTTGCTATACCTATAATGCGGATGATTAATTTTACTTATACAATAGCGCTGCACCTATAGATTCTTTGTTGCGATTAGAGAGCCAATCTTATTTTCCATCCGTACCGACGTCTTATCAGTATAATATCACGTGCCGCCCAAGTTCTAGTCACGTTTACAATGGTAGGATCAATAATTATATTCGCATGCTAGAAATGTCTTCACGTCAGGCAATGACTTTTTGACACGCATATAAGCAGAGCAATGATATCTAAATTTTTCTACGCTTACACGGTATTCGGATACTCTGAAACACCTCCCGCAGTTTACCTGTGCAAGATCCTTACCTAAGTATATATATGTATTTCTATTGCAACGTGCACCGCGCATGCATATGACGACACTATTTATACGAAAATAGTGCGCAACATGAGCTTTGTGCCAACTATTTAAATGTCACGAGGATTAAATCTAGATGTATGCATATGTATATATACTACGTTAGGTTGCATCGCTTGGAAATTCGGGCGAGTCCCAACTCGCGAAATCGTCTACAGTCTAATTAAACCTATAAGGTTTAACGAGGATAATTAATAATTATCATACACGTATTATATCACGTATCACGTGATATATTACGATCCATCAGAACGCAACGAACTGCTGCGAAATGAATTACAAATCGATGGACGAAAGGCCAGGTGTATAAGAGATTGTTCGTTCGCGAATGTTAAACATTGTATAATATGTGTAGGTATATTTGTTGGGCAAAATTTGACTATAGATAAATAGTACAACACGTATATCGATGCCTATAATATGGTACGTATGGCTCTGCGGTTTGCGAAACACCTGACGCAAATGAATTTCTCCATTTTCATACAAATGAATTGCGCACCACACCCCGTAAGAATCCGGGGGTCCTAGGGCCGTTAAAAAATTTATTTATATCCGCAACAAAGAATTTCATCATGAGCAGAGTGGACGTTCCTTCTCTTGGTAATATTCCCGGGAGAATGGATTTCAAGAGAATATAGTTATAATATATGTATGTGGAGCGAACGAAAATTCACAGTATCTAGTCCACATTGACCAACAACCCGCCGTGAATGTCAGCGAGCGGATAGCCAATGTGCCGACTTTTTTCTACTTCGTTTATTTATTTTCTTTATTTTTTCATTCTAACAATAACTATATATACTCAGTCGCGTACTACTTAACTATGTATAAATATAACGACACGCACGAGACGAGTTTCGTATAGCGATTACAGTTTCCGGTTTCCTCACACCGCACAACGGTTTTCCCCGCATATTTAGCAGTAATATGGAAAAATTATATCCTCCACGGACGTATATGGACATAGAACTATATTCTCGGTGTATTTGTATTGTTGCATCGGTCAACATTATTTTTTTTTTTTTCCTGCTAGAATGACATTTGCCGTATAAAGAGCAGTCACTTGTCAAAGGATTGTGGAACTATATCGAAAAGGCAAAGTGCATTATAATGAAAATAAATCACTGCAGAAAAAATCCGTCAGTGTCGCTTGAAGCTCGCGAATCAACGATTATAATGATTAATGACACAATGATGCGATTGCGATTGTAGCAGAAGAACGAGAAAATCAGCAGGTTCAGGTATTCATGTATGTACTCACGAAGCTGGGATGATTTCATTCAGCTTTGTTTATTGTTGTTCAACTGATATTATCCGAAGGATGGTCACAGCACATTATTCTCTATTCGTGCACGTCCAACACCGACCAGTACACGACAACGACAGACGCAGACAGAGAGAATTATCTCCCACCACCGACGGTGAACGACTCACGAGAGCGACGAGATCTTGTAGGGCGCCCACCCCGCACCAGCCCCGGCCAGCATATTCAGCCGCTCGAAGACCGCATGCGCGTCGATTCGCGAAGATTCACTTTCAATTTTTGAACGTGACGCGGGACTCGACTCCCGTCTGCTTCATTAGATTTATATTATAGGCTTTTCAGTTCTCGTTTCAAGCTTTCATCATGCGGGTAAACGTTGCTAGAAATTATGCAGTCGGACCAGTGCCTTCACTCATTTGAAATTACGAAATTAAAAGGATTTATCCCCAGCATGAAACGAAAAACTTTATCCGAAATCAATATATTATTTAAAACTGTATATACCTTCTAAATTACAGATTTGAGATTTCTATTGAAAAAATGAACCGAATCATAAATAGATCCGTGATTTGAATTTTGGTCATGTGTGAATCACGTATAAGAAGAACAATTATATTTAAATCCATTTATTGATACAACTTTTTCATTATCACATACAATAGTTTGAAGATACATTCTCATTATCAGGCACACCTCAAGACCCAATCAAAATGTTTCGCTCGCTTATACGCACATTCGCACTCAATTTCAACGCTCACGCTCTTAACGAAGGGGTCAGTTTATACCGGCGACCCTTTAGCTGTTGCAAAAGACAAATTTATTCTACAAGGAAGATAGGGGATGGGAGGTGAAGGACAGGGCATGAGAGGGCAGGGCAGATCGGGGTGGGGTGAGAACATGTAAAATGTATTCGTAAGTAAGTAGTCGTTAATGCATCTGGAATAATTTAAATTCTTTATAATAATTAAATCTATATCGTTAGCATTATTCTGTTAAATCATAGATTGTATCCTAACGTTATTTCGGCCCAGAATTCTTAAGATCCAGGCCGGCAGATTCTGAAAAAAAAAAAAGAAGAAAAAAGTACATCTCATTTCGTTTTGATTTTATTATGGTTTTTATATTTCATCTTCATATCGCGGATTTATTAGCGCGTGTTGCAACAGTCCCATTCCGCTGCCACTCTTGACAATTGTATATAAAGCGGTGGGCACACGCGCTTGGGGGGTGATACATAATATAATAAGGAGTGAAAAAACAGAAATAAATAAATAAATAAAAATAAAAGAAAGGGCGGTTCTATGTGATCCAATTATGTATACCTATGTGTGACCAAGGCGGCAGACGACGGTCCTAAATTATATATTTCAAACAACTCGTATCGAATGTAAAAAATTTCGTTTATTTTTTTTTAATGATCTCTATGATAGGAAGAGGATAATATAATAATAACAGTTGCCAGGGAAATGTCCGAATATTGTAATTAACGTACGTAGGCATGATACTGATACGAGATCGTAGGTATCGCGCCTAATATGACGAGGATGGCCACTTACGCGTTTGTACATATCCGGGGACGCTTGGGGTCGAGCTCAAGCGACATAGGTGTATACTTTCCTGTAAAATAAAATAAAATCATAAGGATAAGGGTCGGAGTTCGGTCCACGGCTATCTAAACAGCCGTCAAAATGCGAAAGAGAATGAAGAAGCAAATGAAGTACCTGTCCTCCGTGCGGGCCAGGTAATCACGCTCGATCAACCCTTCGATTCGCTTTTTGATGATAACTGGCGAGGGCAGGAACCGTACGCGTAGCTGTTCCGTCACCTCCGTGACCAGGATATTGTGCTGATCAACCAATAAGATATGAGTTAGTTATTACAAGAAATCTAGGAGGTTGACGAATTGGTGGAGAAAAACTTGGAGGATAATACGTACGGGCATGCGCTTGCGCGCTTTCATGATTCGCACGATTGCCGCTTCTATTTCATGCTTCCGATCCTCGTCGACTTTGTTCCTAGTCTCCCTTCTCTCGGGTTCGGATTCCCCCTTCGCCGCGACCGTCTGGATCTTTACCCTTGAATAAACAATGCCGATATTATCCACCTCATACACAGGAACGAAAGTCGTGAAAGACTTCTTTCGATCGGTAACTTTAATCGCCGTGTAACAGCCAGCTTACCGATGAAGTTTACTTGTGAAACTGTCATTGACGCTGAAACAATGCGTCGGCTCGATCTCTTTGGTTCTGGGATGTTTAAGCAGGACACGTTGAGTCGCCTTACCCATCGCCAGAGATTGTAGAGCTCTGACCAAGTCTCGTTCAGGGATATCAGTTTCGTTTTGAATTTCCTGTAAAATTGTACGATTTCTATTATAATAAAACGAAGTCTGATCATAGGGACAGACTTTAGATGAATTTACATTCGAGACTCGATGATTTTAGTATCAGGTTTTCGAAAAGACGACCGGAATTCAAAAGGAGGATGAAATCTGTCGAAGACTTTAAAATTGCGATTCATTTGTCTCCTTTCTGGAAATTCTTTGCTCTAGACAAATTCCCGGACGTCTCCAGACTCTTGAGACACGCATAGACTTGACTAACTTTATCTAGCTAACAAACCTCGTAGGTAAGTCTATCCCTGTTGTTGAAGAGCATAAGGACGCACATCTGGTAGGTCGACACTTGGATAATGTGTTTTCGCGGATTTCCACTGCTGCTGGCACGCTGGCTCAAGAGACTACCGCTGCCATTGCCTATGGTACTAGATGATGAGGGTGTGTCTAGGCCACCGCCGTTGCTATCCTCCTTTCTAGGCCCGTGAAAAACTGCGTTCAAGTCTGCCGAACCTTTGGAAAGAACCGCAGCAATCAATCAACGACAATCATATGATATTCAATGTGCGTTTTTTTGCCTGCCCAAGCGCATAAGCAGAGATATCTTACCTAATTGAGGCTGCAGGGTCAGCTGACGGCCACTGTGCTTGGCTAGGTAGAAACAGCGGAAGGCGTCGAAGGCTTCCCGCGGCGCTAATGGTACAGTGCACTTTGGGGTTGCAGACTGTGTTGGCCAAAATCCTGTCGTTAGGACCCTAACGCTCAAGTCTACGCCTTGCAGGCTTGTCTGTAAGATTTGATAATCATGAACGTTGGCTGTTTTGATCATAGATTTGCGATTTAGATGTAATTAAAATATAGATTCAACTCACGCCGGAAGTTAGAACGTGTTCTTTGAACTCCTCCATGATAGTATTGCTGACTGTCATGTCCTTGAACATTCCTTCCAGCTTCGATGTAAACTGGCAACCGCATTCAGTCTGGAAATGTAGAATTTTGAGAAGAATGTCAAGATCATATTTCTTTACAGTTGGAAATAATATAGCGAGAAGCCCGAAACGCCTTTTTTGCCGTGAAGTCCTGCAGTAGTTAAAAAGAGGATCGTATAAACTTGTACAATCGTTAAAAGTAAAGTGCGAGCTTTATTAAACCATGCAGAACTCCAAGGCACTAGCTGCTGCCGGCTTCTGCCAAATTGCCCTCCTCGTTATCCCGTTTAGAAATAAAATCAGAGATTCGTAAAGCATGCCCGCGACACTCGCGACTCGCAAACTTTAACGGACTTATTGATTCAGAAGGACGGCGAAACATGGTTTTGTCGCTAGGTTTAAATGTCCCGCTAATTACCTCCAAGCATGGTTTTCAGCATGGTTTACAAAGCAGACACTTACTTGATTCTATACTGGGATTGGGACACGGGAGTACCGCCGAGAGGGATATACGCTAGTCTATTTGCTGTTTGAGCGCGGAACCCTTAGACCGAAGAAAGGCCGATTCCTTGGAATCTTTAGGAGACTCTGCATTCAGCTTTTTCATTGCTATCAGGATATCCACGTCCACGTTGAACGCGCCCTGTGTCTGCCAGAACTATGCCATTCAAAAACTTTGTACTATCTAACAGACTAGTTGCATATCTCGCGGCAGTCTGCTAGTCGTTCAACTTGTTTAAATCGGAAACTGGTAGAATAGAGACGTGGAGAAGAGGAGAAGAGGACAAAGAAATACCCGCACGCATTTAATGCAATTGCATACCTTTAGCTTTGAGATCATGTTCTTTTCGCTGTCGTCTGATACAGATTTGTTCAAAAGCAGTCGTTTTGCTAAATGTTGTTTGTAATAGCGTTCAAAGACATCCTTCTCCTGGAGGAATCTAAAGAGAACCATCGTCTTGTCAAGGACCCCTTCGATCTCTTGTTCCGTCATCTGTAAAGAGCAATCTGTTGTCAAAGTTTGCTTCCCAGTGAGAGCGGTTGTACAAAAAATCACGGATTATCTGATAAAAATTTACCCCCTTAACGCCCTTTTTGAGTTTATCATCGATGAAGAGGGACAAATACTCGGGACTCTTGGTATTGAGATTGAGAAAGTGTTCAAAGTCCGAGGCAATCATTTGCTTGAAAAGTTTGTCGTTGTTGAAAGAGTGGTGCAAGAAATGATCGAAACGATCCTTCAGATCCAACAAATTTTGAACAAAGTGTATGGCGTTGGTTGTTGGCTCGTGTTCCTCCTGTACCAAGGCACGTCCCTGTTCTCTGAGGAACTGCGAGACGCAGTCTGAGACTGTGCGTAACCCGTCTGTAACTCTTGAGAACAATTTGTACATACACCCGAGGTCCTCTGTCTTCTGATTTTTCAGCATATGCACAACACCGCTGTTCTCCATCTGAAACCAAAATGGAAAAGAATGAATGATTGTTATAAATAAAAAAAATAGTAATCACTGTGAAATCTGACAAACCTCGACGATGGTCTTCATGTGTATCTTAATCAACTCTTCCTCGACTACCTCCACTATCCTCGGCTCTGTAGACTCGTCCAAATAATGTTTGGCCCGTTCTGACTCTTCGGCAATTCTCGCTTCGACTTTCTTGATGTAAACAGAGGCGCTGTTCTCTCCCAAAAATTTCTGTGACTCCATCTGTTGGTTTGTTGCCAAAATCAAATAACTCATGATTATTCGTCGTCACATGGTTGAAAATAGCTTACATTACTAAAGAAAATTAGCTTCGAATAATTGGATCGAAATACAAAACCCACCCTGTAGAATTCGGCGCTTTGTTGCAAGAAAGGCCTCTCGAAATCCTCTTCATAAACTTGGCGGCAATTTATACCAAGGAGCATCAGCATTTGGCAAGCATTTTTTATCGCGATCCGATCCACGACCTCTCCTCTTCTCTCTCTGGCTACCATCCCGAGCAACGTCTCGCGCAGATGATCTCTCACGCAACCATATCTCACTACCTAAAATGAATTTTCATTTGTCAAAAGAGGCGTCCCGCTGATAAACAGGAGTCAGATGAGTTCGAAACTCATTCATAATCGGCAATACCTGATCCCTAAATATGATGAGGCCTAAGTTGTAGACGTTGTCAACATCGTGCTGTTGGACATAGACTCTGTCCATATACATCAGTATATCTCTGATCATGACCATTGATGTTTGATGATCGTTCCACGCTTGGTTTAACGTTTGAAGAAAATTGTTGTGTAGGGATCTGAGCACGTCTTCTCGAACCTTTGACTCGAGATGTTGGGTGACGACCTCCTTCAAACCTGTGTAAAGACGTTCGCCGTGTTTATGAAGGACCATGGTATACGCATTGCGATAAAGCTCCTCGAAGCTTAGGCCGGAATTATTCTTCTTCTGGATTTCTTGGATGGCATTTTTCAACAGCGCCCAAATACTCTCCACGTACTTCTCATCCATAGTCATCTGTGAATAGAAAACAGAGCTATGATACATGAATAATGTAATGGAAAATTTCCTTTCAGATTCTTAAACTTATTTCTAGCACCTATTGTAAGACAGAAATAATTCTCTATTTGTGAAACACTTGTCACAAAGCTCTCAAGCTTAATAAGTAATATCCCTCACTAGGGTGTCGACGATCACGAGGGAACCTGGATTACCCAATTGAAAGAATCCCGAGGCTGGGCTGACCTCACCCAATGCTCCGCACTCAGGTGGTAGAGCAGATCTTTTGAATCTACCGTGTTCCATGTTTGAGGCTATTCTCGATACTCCTCGAGAGTAATTATTAGATTGTTTAAATTATTATGACTGCATGAGGTTTTAAAGTTTAAAAATTTCTGCCATTACCATGTCGGGCTTGCCAAAGGTTAACCTGGCATTGGTAAAGGGATTGACGCGCTAATATTAACACAGCTATTTATCAATTGAATTTCATGCATTGAAGTGGTAAAAATTATCCTAATGAGAAGTTTTGACGCGACCGTCAATTTGGTAAATGGGTCAAATGGTTTTGTCACATTTCAGACTTGGAAATTTGGCAGAGACCTCGAAACAAAACAGAAATGAAATTTATTGGCTGTGGGATTAACGTGATGAGCCTCTCTAGTTTTCATTGTCTTTCGAGCTGCTTTGACAACTGTTTCATGCGTAAGGGGAAAAAAAGATATAGGTACGTTCTCCGCGGTGTTCGATGGTACTCGGAGTATCAAATGAGATCTGGCGAACGAAAAATAAACTAACAAAATTTTCTTTCTGTCGACATGTCAATGTGTATTGTGAAAAAAAGTGCGAAAGTGAAAGCTACAGAAATGTTGTGTGGAAAAGATATGATCTAGGTTAAAGGGGCAGGAGGAATCTGAGGGGAACATAGAATGCTGGATAATATAATAATTAGAATCTACAGTACGAAATCTACTGTCTGTGTCACTTTGTTAGCATGCTTCGTTTTCGTTGTAAAATGGCAGATGTATGATGATCAAGGGCAAGGGAATGAATCTATGTATGTATGCGCGTATGTATGTATGTGTGTTTGCCTACATAAGGTAGTTGAAAGTAAAAATCGTAAAAAATGATAGAAATCTTACCGGAAACGCGCGTATCCGCATTTTTTCTCTCTTGGGCAGTGCGCCGCTCTTCATCATTTTTGATAGTAATCTTCGGGGTCCTCTGTTCAACTCGATTCTTCAAAAACACTCAAAAATTGAGTCAGCAGAAATTTCGATTTCCGTACACATTTACAACCTTTGAGCAAAGTCATTCACGCACCGAGCCAGGGCGGACGCGGTGATCGACGACACGGATCGTACTCGACGAGACTATCCTATTATATTGTTGTTTAATTATAAATAACGAGTCGATTTATCCGTAGGAAAACAAGTCATGAAAATCACCCGTTATTGGGTCGAGTATGTATAAAATGGAGTCGACACCAAAACACAACGAACGTAGATTATTATCGGGGGATTTAATACGCTCGTATATTTACGGGGGACTTTAGTTTTGAAATAAACGGAATGTCGCACGTCGACGCACCAATCGAGGCATAATCAATTTTATATGTATCAGAAGATAGTCTCCCAATTATTTCTTAATTATGCGAGGGCTGACGAACTGAACAAATGATCAGGCACGGTGGGCTGCGTTCAATTCATTCAGCGTATAATCGCCTCCATATTGGTTTCCTGCTTCTACCAAATATACGTCAAACGGGAACAAATGATTCAGCATTAAACGCATAACTACGCTAATACGCTGAAATGTAAATATACGTTTGGAAATTATTCATTAATCCCTCAGCTACAGTGTATATATTTATCAAGAATTTAGTCTTCACTTCGAAATCGCGGCGCGAAGTGCAAATAGCACTTGTTCAATTTAACAAACAACTGGCAGGTGGCACCACTACCTCGATTTCTCAATTTCGTCGTCGCGTCAAATCGCGTCATTTATGACCTGTCACTGTCAAATCTGGTCAAATCGTTGACTTCTCACAGAGACGATGCAAATCGAAGCTGATCGAAGCGTGTCGTCAAGCGCCGCCGATAGAACGGCTTATGTTATTTCATAAGATTTTTTCTTCGAAATCTCACAATACACGACGTCAGATATCAATCATGTATACATACGTATCGTATGTATAATACGTGTTAATGCATATACATAGCGTCCGAGTCACGAACCTTCGTTCATTGCGAAAGTTCAATGACCTCGTGCCTCGCAATTTCAATATGATATTAAATGTTTATAAACAAATTGAATATTTATATAATAAAACGACCGGTCCCGTTATTAATTAAATGAGGCGCTATAACTTATACCCGTCCGTTGAAAAATAATAGACTGCAGAAGATATGACATTTTGTTTGTTTACCATTATCGTTGCCAATCCTATTTGTTAGCAGTCAGTGTTGAATGCACGATGAATAAACAGGCAGAGAATCCCTACTTAAATCAAAGAAAGTTTAGCCTCATCCTAATGCTCAGACCTAAGCTGTTACATGATTAAGTAAAACATACGGGATTTCAAGTTGATCTTTGACCATTGGCCGCTTTTCGAGTCTTGCGTAACTTGCATACTAAACAACTGAAATTAAAGTTTCCCTATCGGCTTACAGCAAACTTAAGCCAATCAGAGGTCGTTGATAAGGCTCATAACAGTCGTTGATAAACTGGCGATATCTCTGCAAAATTTCCCCTCATTGTTTGCAGCCATCGTTATTCCAACAACCAGCTTGCCTGATACAAATAGACTGAATAGACACCATACGGTGTTCTTTATTTCTGAAATAATAACAGGATCGCGACATAGCAAGAAGGAGAAAATAAAATATTAGATTAGCTGTGTAAAATATTCCGTATAATGTGGTAAAATTTGATCACTTATTGTTTTACAAAAATATTTTAGAGGAATCATAAAAATTTCTTTCAATTTTCAATCATCCAATTGATGTTGTTCCCTTAATGAAATTTTTTACAATTTATTCCTCGAGACTTGTCTGAAAATACTTTGGTACATATTCATATTTCAAATGCATGGTAAGTAAAAAAGAAGAACTATTTACCGCTGCCAATCACCACCCTAGTAATCATCGGCCAGCCGCAGCTGATCGGTAAAATCAAAAGAATTACAAATACATCCTGAAACCAATTGCAGCAGTCGAAGCAATGACAGAGCTCAAAGCTTCGATTCCCAAACGCCGGGGAGACCGTTTTTGTTAAGTCACGCCTTGGCAAGTTCTTTCTTCAAATTCTCTGCCAATTTGTCCATGAATTCAAAGGTCTCTAGGTAATCGGATCTCTTCACGCCGTTCATCCCCTTGATACAGATCGCCAAGTCTTTGGTCATACTTCCGGCCTCGATAGTATCTATGCAAACTTTTTCCAAGGTTTCGGCAAACTTCTTGAGAGGCGCGTTGCTGTCCAGCTCGGCTCGGTGGAGCAGACCTCTGGTCCAGGCAAAGATAGAGGCGATCGGATTAGTCGACGTCTCCTTGCCCTGCTGGTACTGGCGATAATGCCGAGTCACCGTGCCGTGCGCAGCCTCAGCTTCCACAGTTTTACCGTCGGGACATAGCAGGACGGAAGTCATAAGACCCAAAGAGCCATAACCTTGAGCAACAGAGTCTGACTGCACATCCCCATCATAGTTCTTGCAGGCCCAGACAAAACCACCCTCAGATTTCATGGCGTAGGCAACCATGTCGTCGATTAGACGATGTTCGTACCAGATATTCTTTGCCTCAAACTTGGTCTTGTACTCAGCTTCGTAGATAGCTTGGAAGATGTCCTTGAATCTACCGTCATACTTCTTCAAGATAGTGTTCTTGGTAGAGAGGTAGAGGGGATAGGCACGGGACAGAGCGTACTGGAAAGAGCTGTGCGCAAAGGCCTGGATACTTTCGTCAGTATTAAACTGAGCTTGAGCAATGCCTGCCCCCTTGAACTGGTACACGGTGTGATTTATCTTATCACCGGACTCCCCTGTCCAAGTTATCTCCAGCTTACCAGCGCCAGGCACTACAAAGTCAGTAGCTTTGTATTGATCGGCATGGGCGTGACGGCCTATAATGATCGGTTGGTTCCATCCAGTGACCAAACGTGGAATATTCTTGCAGATTATGGCTTCCCGAAAGACGGTACCCCCTAGGATGTTTCTGATGGTTCCATTAGGGCTCTTCCACATCTCTTTCAGCTTGAATTCCTCCACTCTGTTCTCATCTGGAGTTATAGTCGCGCATTTGATACCGACGTTGTATTTCTTTACAGCTTCAGCGCAGTCAATGGTCACTTGATCATTGGTCGCATCTCGACTCTCCATACCAAGGTCATAGATGTGCAGATCGATGTCCAGGAATGGGAGGATCAATTTCTCCTTTATCGAGTCCCAGATTATGCGTGTCATCTCATCTCCAAGGATGTCTACGACAGGTCCAGCCTGTTGAATATTGTGCAAAAACTTTAGAAAAGATTCAACTATTTCCTAATCTTGTAGAATTTTATCATCAGTGATTGAGATTTTGATCTAACTAAGTCAAGTTATCGGTTTGATTCGCCGCCTGTTTGTAACAGAAATGTGGCACCGCTGATTAGGTGAATAATAATCATTGCGATGTTATCTAGATTGTATGAATCTTATCAATTTTTACACACCAGATTTCACTTGCCCCCCCCCCCCCCATTATTGTTTTTCGTTGAAATAAAATTCCAGTTATTTGAGTAAGAAGTGGACATTGGACATGGGGTATTGATTGACCTATGCCCGGTCATTAGCAGTATTTGAATTTCTTTAGGGATTGCAGACTATGCTCGAAGTTACGAAATTTAAATGAGCATTAACGCCGAACAATTATTATTTCCAGATTGAAAGCTGATAAGATTTTATCATGGAAAAACAGTAGAAAATAATTTTTATTACGTGCGATATTTGATCCGGTGAAATTCTGTTTCATCGCGGTTTTATCTTCCTGCGCGTACTTTTTCTTTGCGGTTTAGTGGCTCGAACAGTCTGCGGTAATCGCGACATTTCATTTTTCATTTTTCATTTTTCATTTTTCATTTATATTCTTTAATGGGACACAGAAAGACAACGCCTACGGATTAAGGACAAAGAGCTCGGTGATGAAAATGCCGTTACCTTTATTTTAGCCATTGCTATTGACGTGGAACTGAAGTTTCTCGAGTGATGTAGCCAGGCGGAGTCTCGTCGAAACGGTAGATCGGTAATATCCCCAGGAGAACCTTTGACCAGAACGACGGGCGAGGTACTGTTGAAATGTAATCGAGTCGCGCTCACGGCGGCTTTCGAACTCCAGAGGCGCGGCAGGGAGCGGAACATGGTGTACTGGGTAATTATTGTTATTATTTCCCGATGATACTAGGACAAGCTGCGTTTAACGTGGGGATGCCGCGTATCGAACGGTCCTATAGTTGCATCGTCACTGTTATCGCCGTCCCAAGTCTCCGGGTGTTATCTTCAATATGAGAGATTTACCCCGCGGACCTTTGCACGATCCGTGCGGGTCCGACTGGTACGACATATGTTACATACAATAAGATAACGGACCAATTATTTGCAATTGACTCATGGTCAATTAAGGTCATTCTCGTCAGACACATTTATTATGAATATTCCGCATACATTCGGGTTTTTTAATTGGAAAATATGTGACGAGTTACGTAATGACCTTTCACCAGGCTCGTTGATTGCCAGGGCCAGTGACAGTCACGCTGGAGGTCACGTGATGGCAACGAAAATAGACACGAAATCGTCGTTGTAAACCGATCGGTGGCGAGATCTGTCGGCGAATATTGACCCACGTTGGAATCTGAAATTGTATAAATGTGCGGGTGGGTGGAACCTGGGATGGAACGACGAACCGGCGGACAGGGACCGCTTGTTGTTATTTCTGGTTATCACTGTCATCAAATTCATCCGTCGTGTGCAGCTGATGCTCCTGTCGCGCAACTGACAATTGAAAATAGATAGAGTAAAGCAAGTATTTTCGGATCAATCGTGACGAGATTGTTATATCGTCTTATCTACGCTGCGAGAAGGACGAGCTTCTTAATATTTGTATACTTTGTTACGCTTCAGGCAGGATGTTGTCGATGGAGCGAATACCCGATCAAATTGGTTATCTCGTGTTAAAAGAGGACGGAGCTGTGCTCACGGTATGATGACAGTGCAAACGTTGTGATAACTGATGCATGAGAAATTGCTGCGCATAGCCATTGCGACAGAATTTTAACTGACGTTTATTTGTATCATTTCAGTCAGGTGGAGAACTTGAGAACGACGAGAGAATCGCCAACATCGTTATGAGCCTTATTACCCTGACCGACACCATCGATCCCAAGGCATTTGCCTCAAAGGAAACCTGCAACAAGATATCAATCACCTACGCAGATCATTGCTACGTTATTTGTCTATCGAACAAAAAGATCCACGTTGTTAAGAAAAAAATAGCTGCATTAAACTCGTCGCAAGAGATACAGCAACAGCCCGCAGTTAACGCTTGAACCGAATACGGAGGGTGAAAATAAATTTTAAGAAATGTTCATACAATATTAATATTTACTCTGCAAATATCATCTATATAAGGATGAATATGTTGTAATGATTTTACATGTTTGAATAAACAATTGTTAAGAATGAAGTGACGAAAAAAATTTAAGATGCGTTAGATCAGTCGATAAGTAAGAGCCCAAAATTCGAAATAAAAACGCAAACTAGCCAATCCGCAACGCCGGCGGCAATTGTCTAGCTACATGGTTAGTCGATGTCTTCCGATCGCGAGTTTCGATCTCTAGTATTACGCGAGCCATGGTGAAGAAAAATTTTTAGGGATTTTTCTGTTTGCATATTCCAGTCAGGTAACGGCATGACGATCAACTCGTAGGTGATTGCGCAGTGATTCATTCGTTCAGTGACAATGGCGGCAGACCTCGAGCAGTTCCAACAGCTTTTAAACACACTTCTAAGCACCGACAACGATGTTCGGACGCAGGCCGAGGTAAGTTTATGGTTAATCAATCATCCGTATTTAAAATCGCTATTATATTTGCCCGAAACACTTCTTAACTTTTTGAATAAAACCGATATCAAAGTGGCGAACACGTTGGCAACGTGTTGTCAGAGAGTTAACATGCGGTCGGATCGTGACTACTCTCCATCCGGCGTGTATTGTTACATCGGTATTATTTCCCTCTAATAATTGCGCAATCCGGTAATTATGGCAATTTTAAAATACCATATTCGGGGTGACAGGTGTCCTGCTTCTTAACTATAATCTCAAAATGGTGGAGCGTGCCGCTGGGCCCGCCAAACGTCCCTTTACCATGGCCGCGCCGCGTCCCGCCGCATCATTTTCCGGCCCCGACCGACCACGTTCCTATACTAACCAGGCGTGCATCGCATGTATTTCCAACTATTTCCCACCCTCTTTTCGCATAGACGATCAATTATCGAAGCGCAATTCTTTTAGCTACACATTAAACCTAATTTGGCAGAGTCATGCCGTCTACCCCACGGTCCTACCTTACATCCCGTAGATACATATCTCATGTATAATTATGTACGTACGATCAAGCGCGTGTATGCGGGATCTATGCATGAACGCGAAATACCATCGAACGTGTAGGTGTTCTTTTCTTTCAGCACGTGCTGCGTTTTTTTTTTTTTTATTTTTTTTTTTATTTTTTTTTTTATATCACATTTTGGTTCTTTTTTAATTTCAACTTATTTGTTCATCAACTTGGCACAAGACAGAGATTACTTACCCCTTCCTATCGAGCACTAATTTTAACGGCTCTGTTCTTTTGTATTTGATTATAAATATAAAATCAATCTCTCTATCTCTCTCCATCTCTCTCTCTCTCTCTCTCTCTCTCTCTTGAAGTATGTTCTATAGATGAAATAATGATCTCGAGAGCATAAGGTGGAAAGAACGGAAAGAAAAAGCCAACTCGTTGTTACAGTTGTTTAAATAAAAAAATGCCGTTATTATAGTAAGCGAAGCGGAAACTGAGGACAAGCATTTAATCTGTGTTACTTCTGAATTCTGTTTAGGAAGCATACAACAACCTTCCGGTGGAAAATAAGGTGACGTTCCTACTAGGTTCCATATGCAATGCTGCTCTTGCCGAGGAAATGCGGGCTATGGCAGCTGTTCTGCTGCGACGGCTGTTCTCTTCGGAGTTCATGGATTTTTATCCAAAAGTAAGTTTATTCAGTCTGTGACAAATTTCATTTATTCATATATTTCATATACATTACATATGGCTTGGAAACCTGGAATTTACAATTTTATATCAAAGTATGTAAGAATTTCCTGAGCAGGTAAAATCTCAACAGTTTTCTTATATTTTACAAAAGCAAAGAAGACTACCTCATTTTCTCATCACTCATTTTCTCAAACTTTATTCCAATTTCTCATTTTCTAATATTAATTAATGAAAATACATTCCGTGTGATATATCTCAGCACCACAATCTTAGACGGACTTGATCGTGTCGAGTTAATATTAGCTATTCTAATTTTATCCAAATCGACCACTTGACCACTCTATCGAAATAAGGCGTAAGAATATCAGCGTATTCAAATAGTATTTAATTAAATAAAAGACATCGGGCTAGCACATATATATTAACCTGTGTACTAAGATTGGACAAAATGAGCTGGGGACATTCAAACGATAAGCGATGAAATGACGACCTTTCATCTAATAATAGATCTATCAATGTAGTCAAAGATTAGAAATAACCTTGTACACATATGCCTGTAATATAGTTGAGTCATTCCGACCATAGCTTGAATAATTGATAAAAATTCTTTGAGAACAGTCTATATTGATTTATTGGACTCTCTGTTCAAGGCCAAACTTTACCCCATTTTTCCTTCATGCTTTAAACTCTTTAAGTGTACCATGTGGAGTCAGCAGTCAATTTCATTTGATGTATTTGATAGCGTTACGCCCATGGTAGATTAACTCGTAAGATCAGCCTTTCTCCTTGCTATCGTTCTGATAGTCTGGATCCAAAGGCCCTTGTGAGAAGTTTCTGAGAGTTGGTTGTGCCTCACTCATTGCACAGTCATAGTTTTGAAACATACACTCTTATCAATGAATATTTTAATAGAGTTCAGTGTTATATATATATCAGCGTCCTTTAGTCCTCAATTTTCAATTCGAATGAAAATTTCCTTCCTAGATCCCGCCAGAGGCTCAAGCCCAGCTGAAAGAAAGGATCTTACTTTCTGTGCAAACTGAACAAGCCGATACAATACGACGCAAAGTATGTGAAGTTGCTGCCGAAGTTGCAAGAAATCTCATCGATGACGATGGCAATAACCAGTGGCCAGAATTTCTCCAGTTTCTTTTTCAGTGCGCCAATGGGCCAGTGCCAGCGCTCAAGGAAAGCGCCCTACGCATGTTCACGTAAGATTGCTTCCTCCTTTTCTTTCTCTTACATTTTTTATTTATTTTTTTTCATTTCTCCGTCAACTCAAACCTTTCGAAGATGGTGATAGCTTAAAGTATACGATATGGCTTTATTTTTTCCTCAGATCTGTTCCCGGGGTATTTGGAAACCAACAGGCTAATTACCTCGATCTTATAAAACAGATGTTGCAGCAGTCTGTGCTAGATGCAGCAAATTATGAGGTGAGTTAAAGGGATAAGCCTTTGAAAATATGGGGGAACCAGATGCATTGGTGGATATCGAATTTTAACCACTGGTCACTAATTCTCCCTAAAGTAAAAACTGCTCTCTGATGACTGTGACTTGTTCAGTGTTAAATTACAGACAGATACGGGGCAGACAATCACTTACCGCCTGTTGCTTTTTTTATTCGATAAGTTTCTATTTGCGACAAATTAACTGATAAATATTTTTCTTTGTTTTCTATTCGGGATATTTAGGTCAGATTTCAGGCAGTCAGAGCAATAGGTGCTTTCATAATGTTACATGACAAGGAAACAAACATTCAAAAACACTTCTCCGAGCTGCTCCCAGCTGTAGTTCAGGTGACGGCGCAATCCGTTGAGAAACAAGAGGACGAATTTTTGCTTAAAGTTTTGATAGACTTGGCTGAGTCGACTCCAAAGTTTTTGAGACCCCAGCTTGAAAATATAATGGAAATGTGCATGAAAATATTTTCAAACGAAGAGATGGGAGACTCGTGGCGACAGTTGGCACTGGAAGTGTTGGTCACTCTTGCCGAAACTGCTCCCGCTATGGTGCGAAAGGTGGGAGGAAAGTACATAGTCGCCCTCGTACCGCTTGTTCTCAAGATGATGACTGACCTCGAGGAAGACAAGGAGTGGAGTTTCTCAGACGAAATCATCGAAGAAGATAACGACAGCAACAACGTAGTTGCCGAAAGTGCATTGGACAGATTGGCCTGCGGTCTTGGGGGTAAAACAATGCTTCCGCAAATAGTACAGAACATTCCGACCATGCTTAGCAACACTGATTGGAAATACAGGTGATTTCATTGATTTATTGATCACTCTTATACATTCGGTATTCACACTTTGGATTATAACACGCCATGTGGAGTCAGCAGTTAAGTACAATCGATGTTCATAACAGCGTTACACCCATGGCAGAGAAACCTAGGAGATCTCTTCTCTGATACTATCGTATTGATAGCTTGGACGACAGAGCTTCTCTTGGGAAGTTTTCGAAGCTTAAAAACCATGACTTTTATCTCATAAGATGGCCAGCTTTCTGAAACACACAAAATTATACCATGAATTCAAACTGCGAAAAGTGATGAAATATTTTTGTCCCTCTTCAAAAATTTCAAGGGTTTCTTAGATTCTGAATTCACGAAATTTACGATTATTTTACAGACACGCGGCCCTGATGGCCATTTCAGCTGTAGGCGAAGGTTGTCACAAGCAAATGGAAGCCATATTACCACAGATTATGGATGGAGTTATACAATACTTGCAAGACCCTGTAAGTTGATTAAACACTCTGGTTAAGAATGTTTAAATCTATTGATTTTCAAGATTGATAACAGAACTCGATGGCTTTACATTCAATTTTAATAATTCTCAGCATCCACGCGTACGATATGCCGCCTGCAATGCCGTCGGACAAATGTCTACAGACTTTGCTCCAATAGTTGAGAAGAAGTTTCACGACAAAATAATACCCGGACTACTCATGGTTCTCGATGACAACGCCAATCCCAGAGTTCAGGCGCACGCTGGGGCAGCTCTGGTCAATTTCAGCGAAGATTGTCCTAAAAATATTATGACTCCTTACCTCGATGCCATTATGGCCAAACTGGAGTCCATACTGACTGCTAAGTTCCAAGAATTGGTTGAAAAAGGCACGAAACTTGTTCTCGAACAGGTCAGTCTCACGTCTTGCCTATTCCCCAAGAATTTAGCAAATTGGAATTCATTACAGTATTGTATCGAATACATTATTGATTCAAATCTCAGATCTGTTCTCGTGGGTTTAAGTATTTGGGGTGAAGAACTCAATCCTTTGAAACTTGACAAGCAATCACCTCTTTACAATCCACCGATTATTTCGCTTCAGATCTGATTGGTCACTTATAAAGAGGATATTCAGTCTTTTGGTCATCACTAAGCTTTTTTTGACACTCTGCAGATTAGCTGCTATGACCAAATGATACAAGATCATTATTTCCGTACAGTAAATGTCTTCAATATTCTCAATAATAATTGCGAGAACTTAATTTTTATCGCGAAATTGAAATATCCAACAGGTTGTGACTACAATAGCTTCGGTAGCTGATACCTGCGAGGAGCAGTTTGTGACCTACTACGACAGACTAATGCCCTGCCTGAAGTACATTATTCAGAATGCAAACCAACAGGAGCACAAGATGTTGCGAGGGAAGACCATCGAGTGCGTTAGTCTAATTGGACTGGCAGTAGGTCCAGAGAAGGTAATTGTTTTAACTTCTGTCCAGAATTAAGAGCTCGAAATATCTTCATACATATCGAACTGATCGTGACTATTTGAAATCACAGTTTATCACCGACGCTAGCGAAGTTATGGACATGCTGCTCAAGACTCATTCAGAAGGAGAACTTCCAGACGATGACCCGCAAACTAGTTACCTCATTTCTGCCTGGGCTAGGATTTGCAAAATTCTTGGTAAACATGAACAACTGCTAGCATCGAATTCCTTCCAAAAAAAACCCCAGAATCTCTTTTCTAATTGTTTCTGCTTTATCCGATATCAGGCAAACAGTTCGAGCAGTATTTGCCGCTGGTTATGGGTCCGGTACTTCGCACAGCAGCAATGAAGCCCGAAGTCGCGCTTCTGGACAACGAAGATATGGAGGGTGTTGAGGGGGACTTAGACTGGCAGTTTGTATCTCTAGGAGAGCAACAGAATTTCGGAATAAAAACAGCCGGGCTAGAGGACAAGGCATCTGCCTGTGAGATGCTCGTCTGTTACGCCAGGGAGCTCAAGGATGGATTCGCCGACTATGCCGAAGAGGTTGTCAGACTGATGGTACCGATGTTGAAGTTCTACTTCCACGACGGAGTGAGGACAGCCGCTGCCGAGAGTCTCCCGTGTTTGTTGGACTGTGCCAAAATCAAAGGTACAATTTCTTGAATCTTGTTCATTCTTCGATTATTATTAATGTAAATTTGAATTCGTGTAATATGGACATGTGATGCTTTTTTCCAGGACCCCAATACCTCGAGGGTATGTGGGCTTACATTTGCCCCGAACTCCTAAAGGCCATAGACACAGAGCCCGAGTCCGAGGTGTTGTTGGAACTGCTGTACTCTCTGGCAAAGTGTATAGAAACATTGGGAGCTGGGTGTCTGGGAACACCGCAAATGGCCGAGCTGTTGAGAATTCTTGACAAATTGTTGAACGAACATTTTGACAGAGCTGTAGCTAGGCTAGAAAAGCGTAAGGACGAAGACTACGACGAGGTAGTCGAAGAGCAACTTGCCGACGAAGACAACGAAGACATATACACCCTGAGTAAAATAGCAGATATACTTCACGCGCTATTCACGACACACAAGTCTGCATTTTTCCCATATTTCGATCAAATTTGCGGACATTTCGTCAACCTATTAGCGCCCGAACGTTCCTGGCCAGACCATCAATGGGCTCTTTGCGTATTTGACGACGTTATAGAGTTCGGTGGTGCGGACTGCGCTAAATACCAAGAATTCTTTTTGAGGCCGATGATACAGTACGTTTCCGACAAATCCGCCGAGGTGAGACAAGCCGCTGCTTACGGATGCGGTGTGCTGGGACAATACGGCGGCGAGGTTTTTGCTCAAGCTTGTGCCGAGGCTTTGCCAAGGCTGATGGAGGTCATAAACGATCCTGAGTCCAGGTCACCTGAGAACGTCAATCCTACCGAGAATGCGATATCAGCTGTGACAAAGATCCTGAAATATAATAGCAAGGCCATAAATGTAGACGACATGCTCCCCCATTGGTGTGTTTTCAATCGATTTATAAATTTATTTTGCTGACTCTAATATCACGCGACAGAATGAAATTTTCAACTCCGATTTTCCTCATTGAACTCTACAGGCTTTCTTGGCTGCCGGTTGTCGAGGACGAAGACGAGGCCCCCCACGTCTACGGATATCTTTGCGACCTCATCGAGGGCAACCATCCTGTTGTGCTGGGACCGAACAACGCTAATTTGCCTCGTCTTATTAGCTTCTTTGCCGAAGCACTGTTCAAAGACGCTGTCCCTATGGAAAATCCTGTCATGGCTAGGATCATCAGTATCGTCAGACAGATACAGGTATAGAGCTTTAGTCTGTCTTGTCGCAGGTTGAGATACGAGAGCCTTTTATGACAATTTTTCATGTAAATCGGGGAATAATTTTTAATTGTTTTTCTTTTTATTCCAGAGCAACGAGACCTTGTTCCAGGCGTGCATTAGCGCTCTGACGACCGATCAGCAACAGGCTCTTCACGAGGCACTCAGCGGTCAGCCAGCCAACTAGCCCTCGACTTCCGAGTCCCGAAAACGCCCGAATTAGAAGCTAAGACAATGATTCCGCGTTCGTAAATGCTCTATGCAAGGAAATCAGAGACTTTAGGTAGCTAGATTATACCTTGTCCCAAAATCGAACGTTCGCCAGAGGCAATGGTCGGCGTACAAATAGAGACAGACATGAATCTGACTGTTTCAAGTCGTGTATTGTTATCGTTGAGTGAATATTTTGATGCCATAAACCGATCCCCCCCCCCCCCCCCTGCCCCCGTTACGTTATCGTTAATCTCGTACCGTTGTTACGTGTTCGAATATTCCGAATTCGATGAAATCTATAGATGGTATGAATTTTTACGCTCCCATTATCGCTCACGGCTTTCAAGCGGCCACTACGGTAGACAAAAAAAAAATAAAAATAAAAATAAAGATAAAATGGCAATTCATATCCGGTATGAAATACAATTTCTATTACTGGCTCGACGAAAGCTATAGGGCAGGTAGACTTGAGGCGAGGTCTATAGCAAACCAGTAAAGAAACTAAATCTAGACTGGACGCCAACCAGCACAGAGCCATAGGATGGCGGCACGACATTGTGATTTAGGTATTTTATTATTAAATTTAGGTACAATAAATGTTATTTAATGATAATATCGATAAATATTACAGTGTTGAAGCTAGGCGGGCTTATTACTACGCTAACAATGCTCTTTAAATGAAATATATCCAGAGCACGTTAAATCAATCACTTCTTTCTTGAGACCATTTTACCGCTACGTAACGTAGTAATTTGAGATTGATTCGAGGTACTACATACATACATACATACACAGATCACACGTCCGAACAATTGTTAATTTCTTCTTTTGCTAATACAATCCTACCTCGTTCGAAATATCATCTCTTCGATTTCGAGCGTTATTAAATTAACTAATTATGTACATATATATACATACGTATAATTGAGGTAGGAGATATGTTATGTGGTGTTACCTTGTTATAGCTTGATTTGAAGAAAAGGAAGAAAAAACAAAAAAAAAAAAAAAAAAGAGATCGTGTAGGGTAGTAATGCACGACAAGTATTTTTAAATAATTTTCATGTTTGAAATTTTTTCACTTTAATAATTATCAATCGTAATATTTAAAAAAAAAAAAAGGACGTGTAGGGGAATGCGTCGCTATAGAATTTTGACGTGATTTGTTGTCTGTAACGTGCTCAATAATCGTGTATGAAATTCGTACGGGTAACGAGAACGGCGACAATTCTCAATATCATTTCATATAGACGTTTTTTTCCAAACCGCGAATATGCAATATCGTTGAATACACTGCATCAATGTATCTAAGATGAACTCGAAATTTTCTCGAAATCGTATTTACTTTGGTATGGCACTCGGTTGTCTTATGAATTGTTCGAAGCACTGTGGATGGTGTTGATGGAAATTGTCGATCCGATTCAACTGAGAAGCTAGATTTTTTTTAGAAACAAATCGTCAGTCGCAAAAGACGCGAGGGTCGAACCGAATGAGACGACGATTGTTTAAAATAGGTAGAATAATGTTCCTGCGCATACCCATACACAAATATTGTTATAATTCATTTAAACCGGCATTGCGTGTATATTAGTACTTTGATGAAAAACGTTACACTAACAAACGACTGTGAGAATAAGTGTTCGACTAACAACACCCCGTTCTCGTTGCTATTTATTTATATACTATGATTATTACTGTAAAACTTACTTATTATTATATATAGAATTAACGAATGTACCCGGAAAATCATTAATAATCGGCATAAATGATCCCGTCGTGTAATTTGCCCAAGCAAATAAAAGGTGGAAGTAGTAGTTTGTTGAAGAGAATATTTTTTTTTTTCTTTTCTTTTCTTTTCTTTTTTCTTTTTGTACATATTGCGAGAGTGTACATATTGAGGCACATTTAGTGACCAATACGACATATGTATAAGATTGATCAGTTAATCGTTTGGCTTGGCAAATTTTACAACAACTGGGTGATACGCATCGTCGTTGATACACTATAAGGCTACGGTGGGATTACTTGTCAGTTGAGAAGGAATACTTTTTCCACGACGTTCTAATCACTATGATAACGATGGATTGTTTATGCTATAGTATACATCTTGGATGGAGAAAAAAAAAAGAAAGATCCAAATAAAGAAGGAGAAAGAGAGAGAGAGAGAGAGAGAGAAAAAAAAAAAAACCGAAGTGGAATCCGATGGAAAATTATAAATATAATTATTATATAAGAGATTATTTTATAGTTATTATTCATTGAAATAAATCTCAGCTTTATAAACGATTGTCTCAAACAAACTTTATTACCCTTCTTATTTCTGAATGGAATTTATTATACAACCAACCATCTGCGGAATCATTGAAAACGGATTTTCAGATATTATGATGCATTAAAAAACTTGTCAACATCCCTATGAATCAGTATTGATCATTTTTCATTAATAAATAATAGTAAAATTGATCATGCCATCGGCATTTAATTCAAATTAATTCCCGCTAGACTTTTCCCGACATAATGGCAGAATCGCAACCCAGGTGGATTTTCGAATTAGAATTTTACTGAATATACTGAATTACGTATAATAATTCTTACTTTGAGTTGTTCTTTTAATTGTTCGTTCGTTTGTACACATCGCTAGTTTTGATACCCCTTCCCGCAGCAACTACTCCATTGATACATAGAGAGCGCTGGTCGCGTATGAATGAACGAATAGTAAAATAGTGGTGCTGCACAAATATGCGGATGAAAAAAAATTACTACCTTTTCTGAGAATCGCTCGTCTATGAATGAAACGATAGTGGTGTTGCACAAATATGCGGACAAAAAATACTACTACCCTTTCTTCATATTCTTGGAGGAGTGGCAAATAGCGCATTGTTAAAATTCTGAATAGAAGTAGAAAAAGCTATTGACTCATTTTTATTAGATTCATTGATACAATGAAAGATAGTGGCGCGTGGAAATAATGCGAAGAAATTGAAAAGAATTACTGATATTTTATTGCATTTATGGTTGCATCATAGGTATCTCAACGAATAGAAATAAAGCATACGATTTTCATGATTTTTTTACTTATCGGCAAGGAAAATGATTCAACGATTGATTATGCGCCAATTTACTATAATAATACATGTTTATTGGATAAACAATCCTAATACATCATTATTTCATTCAAACAATTGTAATTAATATTATACAATATCGTACACGTATAATTACATTACGTATATCACTGACAATTACGTATTTGTCATTTTTCAATTTAAAAATTCGTACTCGAAACTGTTACAACTCTGTGCGGACCGAAGAGAATGTTTATATATATATTCTAAAAGGAGCATTGCTAATGCGACAGTTAATTAACTGTCGATGGCTTAATACAAATCAATAATACTCATAAACGCAATAATAACGGTTCAACTAACGATGTAAAAAGTAAAAGAGGAAGGAGGAGGCCGCCCACCCTCCCACTTCCTCCCCCTTCCTCCAACGATTATAATACAGCTTACTTAATTATAAATGCAATAATATCGGATGAATTACCAATGCACGCGATGAAAGAGAAAGGAGGAGGCCACCCGCCCTCCCACTTCCTCCCCCTTCCTCTCCCATCCGCCGAGATCAATACAGATTTAAAATAACTACAAATACGAGCTACGACTATACGTAATAATAATAACAATAACAATAACAATAATAATAATAATAATAATAATAATAATTAATAATAATAATGATAATGATAATGATAATGATAATCAAGCCGCGACCGCGATCAAAAAAAAACGGCCTTGCTCCCCTGGGGGGGCGGGGAGGGAATGGGGGATAAAAAAAACCCCCCACCCCCTCCTGCCGCCCCCCCAGGGGGCAAGGCCGCCGTATGTACATAAATATGTATCATACGTAAAATCTAATAATTTAATCATCGTTTCGGGGTTTTATTCTTATAATAAATTACATCAATATACAATCTTATACTACATAAATTATACGAAATCTAATACGTATCTATAATGTGAATTTATTATGTCTATTGAAAATATTACGGTGTAATTGTATAACAATAATATATAAATGAATTGAAATTGAAAATGAATTGAAATTGAAATTGAATTGAAATTGAAATTAAATTGAAATTGAATTGAAATTGAAATTGAATTGAAATTGAAATTGAAATTGAATAAACTAATACTATAGGTATAAAATATGCTATATTATGCCATTCACATTATAGATGCGCATCATATATACTAAATAATATGGTATATACTATATAGTATACAAGATACTATATACTATATACCATATACTCTAATTAAACTAGTTGGCTGAAGCAGCTGGCGATGTTCCCGCGATGTTCCCACGCTGTCCCTGTGGTGCAGCATCCTGAAGAAAATGCTGCGAGTCCTTCCTGTCAAAGAATCTTCCGAGATCTTACGGTCGTTCGACGCCGTGTGTAAACAAATCCATTCCCTGGCTCGCCCGATACAATCCTGTGGAGCAATTTCATATTTTTATATAAAGCTGTATAGTTCACAAAAGAACAAAGACCAAAAATTACAATCAATATAATATCGTGTCGATCATGAGTGATAATAATTTTATTGTATTTCAAACGTATTCGGAGCTCATGCTCCTTTAAACCGTTTCAACAGAGTCACTGTTGTTTATATGCCTCATGTTCTTCAATCTTTTGTATTTATTCAGTTGTTCCTGATTACATTTCGACTGCATTTTTTTGTTGGTATATGTTCATTGTTCATATTGTTATTTCGTTTCATTTCATTTCATTTTATTTCATGACGTGTTATTTTCTATCGCGTTGCGTGTAGTTTTTGCATTGCATTTACCTACAGACTTCATAAATCGATAAATCATCTGTGAATTGAAATGGGGGGAACGACATGTTACCTGATATAAGGTGGAGGAGCATCTTATCCTCGACCGTTCACCGGTCAAAAAATATGTGATGTAGCGATGGCATGTACGTCTCACAGATCGTAGTAGATATATACATCGCGAAAAATATCAGCCTTCCTTCTCGAAATTTGTATGTGCGTACAAACAAATCAACAGTCCAATTATATCGACACATCGATCGAATTATAGGGGCAGCTCAAAGTTAGACGAGATGAATGACTGGTCAGCACTGTTTTTAGAACCAGAGGTGTGAATGACTATACTTGTTAGTTATCTGTGGAAACTATGATCTATAAGATTTAATAACGAATACCGATAGAAAAAAACAAAACTATTGCATACCTCGAACAGCCTGTAGAAGAGTCAGAGTAAAACTGTCAAAACAGCAGTGGCAGCTGTCGCTGGAGCACGTGGTCCATCGTTCGAGATACACACAGAAAAAAAGGCTTACTTGATTCGAAAAGAAATTGCGTCTTCATTATCGTATTCTTCGGCTAAATCGTGTGACGTCATTATCATTATCTTGATTCAAGACTGCGAAAGCCAATGTACGAAAAGATGAGCACAAATTCCTAGGCCTTCTTCTTCTTCTTTGTCCTTTTTTTTTGAATATCTGCTTCTATCCAGAAGCTATGCACCAGTGTTTTATTTCTCATGTTCTTATTTTGATGAGTTGTTAATGAATTTGTCAATCTGATTATACGCAAATAGAAATTCGTTGATCTATACACCGAGAGTCTTGCGACCGGCGAAACGTCCGCTCGGCGCGTGGTCCGAGAGCCGACTGACTTTGTTCGTAGTGCCGGTGATAAGGTAAACACGGGAGCGGGGGGAAAAGTTAGGGTTGCTGGCTGAGATCCGTGAACAACATGAGCCAGCGATTGACCAATGGAGAACGAAAAGAAAACAAGGCAAATAACAATAACATATTCTACGCGCGAGATACATGAGTTATACATCGTTACGTCCGCACATCCCCACGATAGATTGATTAATTAAGACCGGACCTGCTAATATACTAGTTTTCGGATTACAATGCCATATCACCGAACTACTTATTCTATTCCCATGTTGAATACAATGTTTTATTCACTCCTCAGATGTGACCACTTTATCAATTCTTAGAAATTTCGCGGGAAATAATGCATACTGTGTACAGTATTTCCCGCAAAAGTATAAGAGGGAATAATATGCTACTTTATGCCCGCTTTTCAGGTCAATAAAGTGGCGATATTACAGTTGAGGAATGAATAAATACATATTACATACGATAGTTATGAAAAATTCAATACATAAACTGCCCGTCGACGCGGGACATTATATATATAGGTATGTTTGTACGTTCTTATATATTATCTTTGACACGTTTCAAAGTCGATCTCCTGTTACAATTTGAATAAACGATACAGCTGGACATACAAGCCTGCAACTATACAAGTCCGCAGAGTCCATCGCGTCGTTTTACCTTCTTCAATAATCACCGATCGTGTGGAATTTGACACGATGCGTATTTCACACACTATATAGATATACCATACCCACTAGACAAAGGTGCATATAAAACCGGGTAGACATCGCATTTATTCCATACTTCGCGGGCAGTCGAATCGCTTGATCCATCGCTGAAATCCTACTTACTGGACTCGTACTACATACCTTTATACAAGATGAGAAAATTTCAAGTTCTACAGATCGTTTCGACGATGCTAATTACTGCAGTAATATCGACGCCTATGTAAGAATATTTCATTTCTGTGTAATTAATTTATATACAAGTATAATAATTGTATAATATATTAATATACCTACATTTATATTATTATGTATACGATAATTTATTATAGGGGTGGAAACGGGAACGAAGGTAAATGCAGCTGCGGTGTATTTCCGGAGAACAACCCTTCTACACCCATAATCGTACAGTCGCTTGAATTCGCAGTTAGCTGCGACGAGGAGGGTGCGAAAACCTGCGAAAACCTCTGCATCGCCGTGGTATATATAAATATAAATCCGTAACACTGCAGAGGCTTGCGGCTGTGACATAAATGTTATAAATTAAACATCATCTTAGTTTAATTTTTACTACTTTACAGGCTGAAGGTGCCAGGGATCAGGCACCTACCCTGATATGCGAGGAGCTTGGTGGACACGTGGATAATCTTAAGGTACTGTCTTATATTTTCCTTGATTAATCAATACACTGATTCATTATAATGTATAAATCGATTTGAAATTTCACTCAATAATAAGGTGGCAGTTTACACGAAGACATCGTGCAATGTTAAAGACGAATGGAATTATACCGGACTAAAAAGCCCGAAGTCAATTTGCTGTGACGGAGGCAAGGAAATTGTTTGCAACTCGTAAACTGACTTCGCTTTTGAATAGCTGGACAATCATTATTATTCTTCTGCGGTTATTTGCACAATATATTATAGACCAATGTACGATGTTTATTTACGTATTGTATTAGAAATAATATTAACGATAAAGTATATAAGGTGTTCACATACGTTTTAATCATCTGTTATTTATACTTAAGGGGGTGAAATGGGTTTAGGTGTGAAAATGTAACACCGAATCATTTATAGAATATCTGTATATTATATTAAAACAAAAATAAACAGTTGATAATATTTACATATGTTGTTGTTGTAGTAGTAGTAGTAGTAGTAGTAGTAGTAGTGGTGGTAGTGGTAGTGTAGTATAGTACCTATACACATAGGAATTGATATTACGCCTAAAATTGCAATAGATTATAATCTAAATATGATGTGCTCGCATATAGTCACTGAGTTAAATGAGAATTTGAAAAAAAAAAAAAAAGATAATCAAGCGAACGTTCGTTGCGTATTATGAAATACTATATACATAAATTAAAAAAATTTACTTCGAAGCATTGAACGGAACGTTAGTTATGTATATTTATATGTATAATATTATAATCGATCAGTAGGTATATACCGCATGGATGGAGTTTTTAATAAGTGAAAAAATAAGCGCTTGATGTAGGTATGTGTAATAGTATAACGTATATAATATTATAAATATATATAATACGCGATCGACGTATCTCCAACTGTACACGATTTGTGTAAAATGAAATTATTTTTCTTCTTCTATTTTTCGTTACATGCTTCGAAATTTATTTAATTAAATTCGACGATACTGCAGCGCTGATATATATATATATATATATATATATATATATATATATATATATATATATATATATATATATATATATATATATATATTAAAGCTATTTAAAAAAATACACAGACATCAGGCCGCGTTGGCTATACCTATTATACCCCTAAAGATCTTTTCTATTATAGTTCAATACACTTTGATGATTACCTGCGGATCAACGATTATTATTATCCGAAAAGTTCGCTAATCGCATACGTTATTACTGCGCTGTTGTTCTTTGTTACGTGATAATTATTATTATTATTATTATTGTTATTGTTATCATTATTATTACATATTTTATATTATTAATACATATTTGTCGCGGTCTGTCGTATGCGCCCGTCATAGGAACATGATCTCGATATATAATTTATATACGTAATGTGATAATTTAATCTTCACTTTTGCCGAATTATTACGCTTTCTTCGTAACTGAAACCATGCATCAATCATATAGAGAATAATATATTATATCCGTACCGCTGCGCCTGTTTTAGTCTCTAATATTATATCAGTTATTCCATGAGTTTCATTTAGTTATCTTATTTTATGTTACATCTATCATACAATTTGTATATATATACCTACCAACGCATATAGTGGTCGTAGAAAGAGAATCGAACGTGATTAATATAGTAATAATAATAATAATAATAATAATAATTATTATAATACTAATAACAATAATAATAATAATAATAATCGGTAATATAATTGAATATTGTTTATGTAATGTATAGCAGTATCATATACATATGTATGTCTAATCTCTATATATATATATATATGTATATGTAAATTTATGCAAGAATATTCGGTAGTTGAAACTGTCTATACCTCTATATTACCTATGCGGATACGTCTATTATAACATACCTATGCATTTTATTTTTGTATGTATTTTATATATATATATATTTTGTCTAAACGTTGTGATATTCATTTCTTATTTATAATATAATATAATATAATATAATATAATATAATATAATATAATATAATTAACTTGTTTTTACAGCACGTGGGTTCGGCCGGTTAGAGTACGTTTATAAAATATCCCATTCCATTTCACTCTATTACATTCTATCCCATATTTATCAATTGGACAAACTAACGAAATGATCTGTGGCTGGTGTTTGTCCTGAACGATAAAAACTACAAGTGCATAATTACATGTCTCTCCGTGTGTCTGTCTTTGTGTGCGTGCGTGCGTGCGTGTGTGTGTCTGTGTGTGTGTGTGTGTGTGTGTGTGAATACTGAATACCCACACAATCCGGCCTCTATAGAATCAATCTAGGTATATAATACTTCCGGTTATATTAGATAAAATCTAAACTATTACCTACCGGACGATAGAAAAATAATAATTATATGAATCGGCGAGTCGACTGAGCTCTCACAAACCTTGGGAATCTGAATCAAGTGTATTCTTAGGGCTAGCCGAAAACCGAAAACCCCTTATTCAATCTAATTATTAATCGTTATTTATTGGACACAACGTCTCCGTGTTACACGACGTTTATTGTTTCGTGATCCAGCGGGGCTTTCTTCATCTTGGATGAGCAACTGTTTGGTAAAACGTTCCTTTATCCCTACCCCGTCGTTTCTCACCGTTCTACCGCTGGACAAAACGTGTTCAATATTCTTTGAGTTTAATCCTGATACCACAACTGCTCCTCTTCCTCCTTCTTTTCCTCCTCCTCCACCTCCTCCTGCTCCTCCTCCTGCAGCACCGCCTCGTCTCGAGCCTCTTGTTCTACCCGAGATTCTTTCCATCTCGTCAAACTTGGCCTGAAGTCTTTGAGCCAGTTCGAAATCTTTTTTCTCTTGAATTAGCAGCCTCTCCATACGTTTCTGTTCCCTTACACCCTCGTCCTCCTCGTCATCTTCTATATCAGGCTCAGATTTTTGCTTGTCAGCGAGACGCGTGCATTTTATCATCGAGGTTTTAGTCTTTTCGGTATCGGCGTCGTTCTTCACTTTAGCAGAATTTCGGGTCGATCTTTTGCTCCCGCTACCGCAGGTCTCCTCGACTTTTGCCGCGCTATGATCTATCGTCGAATTAACTAGCTCTATCGATTCAATGGAATCCCCACCCGGCACGGATTCCATTTGCGAATCGGTATCTCCTTCTTCTTCGTCCTCGTCCTCGTCGCGCCCCTGTTCCTCTAACTTGCGATGTTTTCCTTTCGTTTGTTGCGAGTTCCGAGTGCAGTTTTTCGTGTCCACGACGCGTCGTCGCTTCAAAGAAACCGCGGAATGATGGTGACTCCTGCCACGCGACATTTTTCTCTTCTTTATTCTTTCCGCGATGTTTTCAATGGCAGGTACTACATCGTCCGAGGATGGATCAGACGCGGTTTGTCTGTCTGTGAAGGCTGCTGACGTATTGTTAGCGGAAGAATTTGAACTCGACGCTTCTTCGTCTCCCGATTCATTAATCTTTCCATCAGTTTCAGACTCGTCTCTCTCATTGCCGGACGAGTTGTATTTTCTTCGTTTAAATTTTCCCGGATTGTCGCCGCTGTTTGTTGTCTTGTTCGTCACTCTTCCGGGTCCCACCTCTTCGTCGAGAATCAACTTTTTGCTAACTTTTGTACCGTTTATTATCCTATTTATATTTTTAGCGTAATTTTTATTCCCGTCGTAGGATATATCGGAAGACAAATCCAGCCTTCGTACCGTCTCTGATACCTGAGTTTTTGACAATTTATTAGAACTTCCTTGCGGCTGATTGTGTAAATGCGACGTCGACGGCCTTCTATCAAGATCTTCTTTACCCAGACTCGTTACTGCCAGACGTTGCGGATCCTGCTTCAATACTTTCTTCGATTTACCTAAACAGCAAGCAACACCTGAGTTAATTGTAAGTAAAGAATCGTCGGTGGTTTCTCTTCCTTACACTGAATAGAGAGAGAGAGAGAAAAGCAGGAGATATCCTTTCACTCCTGTATATTTATTACCTTTAAACGCGCTGTAAGAGCATTCCGACAATCGCTTAAGCTGCATCAGGGTCGGAGGTTTTGGAACGGCGTTTTGTACTCGTTTCAACATGGCCACTACTCTGATGAGCTTTGGATCTATTTGTCGTCCATCTGTAAGAACATGTTAATAAAGAAACTAAGTCATGTAATTAATTAATAAGAAAATAGAGTGATGTAAGGGAAAAATAAGCAAAAGAAATAATACTGTAATATAATATATATATATATATATATTGATATATATGAAGTTAGGAGAGATATACGATGTAAAATTGTAACACACCTATAATAGGTAAACAATAAAGAATCATACTACTACTGTAAGAACATGTAAAAAAGAAATGTTGATTTATCTACATCACTTGACAAAACGTCACGTAATCAGCTGAATAAAAAGGAATAAAAGAACTGGTGATAATATTACCAGGCATAGTTCTCAGCGGAGTTCGGGGCATGGCCTTGATGGGTTTGAAATGGTGTATCTCTATGTTAATGCTGTCGTGGCTGCCGGTGCTCTCGGCACTACCTATTCTACGTTCGTCTTCCCCCGTAGCAAGGCATACCTCGACGCCTAGGCTCTTTTTCTTCCTGTTTAAAACATCGCTGGGTACATGTAGCTCCTCTTTACTTTGAGTACCGTATATTTTTGAATTTGAGCAACTGGGCTTGGGCATATAACTCTGTGTGCTCTGCGGCACCATTTTATTAACAACCGTCTGATGCCTGGCTGATTTATTGCTCGAATTTTGAAGCTCGTCAGACTTCTGGAAGAAATACTTATCCGAGGTGGCCTTGCATGCGTTGGACACCCCTGACTTCATATCCGAGGCATAACTCTCGGCTCTAAGTTTTGATATCAAAGCAATATTCGAGTTCCACTCAGCTCCGTCTTTAGATTTCCTATAATCCGACCTCTCAGAATCCACCTGAAATGTTTCGGCGTCAACGGCGGGCTCAGATTCTCTACTGTCATGCTTTTCCCTCGGCCTTACTCTCTCGGGTTGAATTTTCTTGGCCAAATCCTTTGCCGCCGCGTTGTCCTTGACGAATTGACTTATCTGTTCCCTTTCTTCGGCCTGTATTTGACGTATCAGTGCTTCGCTTGCTATTCTTTCCGCCTCTCTTCTACGCCTTATTTCTTCTTCGGCAATTTGTAGCTGCGCTTCGTATTCACGTCGTATTTCACCAGCGGCGCTGATTATCTTGTTAGTCGTTGTTACGAATCCTAAATTTTGACAATTGTGATGTTTGAGTTTAAGCCTACATTAGCTACTTGTTTACAGTCTAATGATACTCGGTTTTAAGGTTATGTTTGTTGTTTCTCTCACCAGAATCCAGCTCAGTACCATCACCGTCATTTTTCGCCTGTATTTCCTTGGCGAATCTCTGCTTAATGAACTTCCACAATGCGTCGTTGACCAGGGTTGCGGATTTAGTCGCCGTACGTAGCCAGGAACCAACTCTAACTCTGCACAGTGGACAGCTCAGGCTGTTGTGTTGTATCGTACCGTTAAGGCATCTTAGGCACAAACTGTGGGCGCATGGTAGGGTGACCGGTTCTATAAGAATCCCTCTACAAACCGGGCACATCAAATCTGTCAGATTCAATTCCCCAGAGCCGCGCGAAGGCAAATCAAACAATTTTGACGTTGGTTTCAAATACGTCGCCATTTTTACATCTCGAGTCCTTTTCAACACTTTACACACATTACCGGCGGCGCGGGGAACTACGGAAACGGACGAGAACGGAGGACTGGTTTTCGGACTGGTTCAACGTTCCGACGTTCCTACTATTTTTTTTCAAACCTATACCGCGAAGACTATACCCATTTCAATATATAATATACATTCGATTACCTATATACACTGTATCGTATTCTACGCATGCACTTACATACTGTACAGTTAATTACCTACGTAGCAATGTAGGTATAGCACAACGGTATGCGAGTGTATCGTTTTGCTTACTGCGGTCTGGGGGATATTGCCATAATGTATACGATTATATACATAGCATAATATCGATCTTTAGCCAGGTGTATATACGTATAGGTATAGAGGTAGAGATATTTCTATGGGCGCGAAGGACTCGCGGTATCCGCAATTCACGTAATGAGAAACTTATAAGGTCGAAGACACAGTATACATATATATATATATATATATATATATATATATATATATATATATATATATATATATATATATATATATATATATATATATATATATATTATACTATGTATAATATGACATGCATAACCGTGACACACTATAAAGCTAACATAAGCACGATACTATTGAATCAATATGTGTTTACTTATATATCGTTGTGTGCACGCAGGCAGATATAAGAACGGGGAAATATCCTAATGCGGAATAATGAGGAATGATATCATTGCGTAAACCGGAGATTATAAAAGATTTATCCGGTTTTTAACATTTGTATATCCACGCGCGTTAGGATGAGATATGATTAGGAAGGATTATATCGTCAGATGATGAAAACAATGTCGTATATATATATACACGTATAATAGTATATACATATTATACGCCAACGTCTGTGTTACATTGAGTAACGTTAATTACAGTCACGTTTTTATAGGTCTCGTTATAATAATAGATTGTAGTACCTAAGCTACATATTATACGATTCTGTAATAAAATATATTTTTAAGAACTGCAGGTATATAATTACACCCGCGTATAACGTGATAATATAATCGTGTATGAATATAATATACCTATACCAACACCTGCATGTTGTACCATCTTTATTATATACCGTACCATAAATACGCGAGTTGCGATATAAAGCGCTATACATCCAATTCCACGTATATACATATACTATATACATTGGATATAAAATATATGTATGCATGGCTATATACCTATACGTATATAAGAGAAAGGGGAGGTAGGCCTTGCGGTGTTCATAAAGTTGTTATACCACACTAGGGCAACGTGCCTTACTCCCACCACGTGACCCGGTCAACGAATCACCAAACGATTATATACCTCGGTCACGTTGCAGTCGGCGTGGTTCGCGATACCCGTTTCACCCCGCGGCACCTCTATCCACGGATTCTGCGGCGCGGTTCGAGACAGTTGCCCAATAGCAGAGAAACGTACCTGTGTACTAAGATCTGCTTATCACTTTCGCGGATTTTCTATTATCGAAATTATTAATCATGTGGAATCGATTGAACATGTTTTTTACGTAAATTGAATTGATGTGTGCATAGATCGCGGTGTATGCGTCCCCGTATCACATTATTTACAATTCAACAATAATCCATAAGATGAAGTTAATATTATATCGTCGCTCGAACTATTGTTGCTAACTTTGAACGGGGATATCATAGCCGATATAATATACACACGGAGAATATAACTATAACGATATATACTCGCAATGACGATCGTGGCGCGATTATAGTGATATACTTATCTCCATGCGAGTTGTACAGGTATAAATATAGAAGATAAAGGAAGACGGACGCACGTCTGCGGTCGAAGGATAAAATTTTGTTAATAATGACCGGAAGTCAGAAGAGTCACCATCGTGCCGTGCAGAATATAAAACCGGTACGAGGCGATGGTAAGAAGCACACCGTCCACTGGTTCCGAAAGGGGTTGAGACTCCACGACAACCCCTCGCTGAGAGAGGGTCTCGTAGGCGCTACCACTTTCAGATGCGTCTTCATTCTTGACCCTTGGTTCGCGGGAAGCACGAGCGTCGGCATCAACAAGTGGAGGTTTGTGCATTATACACACGAGCATCGTCGTATATATACCTACAGTACGCGCATTCTACGCCCAGAATTTGTTTCCCCCCTCAGATTTCTCCTCCAATGTCTCGAGGATCTCGACCGTTCACTGAGAAAACTAAACTCCCGGCTCTTCGTAATTCGCGGTCAACCGGCCGACGCGCTCCCTAAACTCTTCAAGGAATGGGGCACGACGAATCTCACATTCGAAGAGGATCCCGAACCCTTCGGGAGGGTACGCGACCACAATATATCAACCCTATGCGAGGAACTGGGTATATCAGTCGTACAGAAGGTCTCGCACACGCTATACAAATTAGACAAGTGAGTGAAGATAATACCTATATGATATGGGGTGTATACACTTTCGTCGAATTCAATGAGACGAGATTTATTCATACTACTACCGCATTATCGTTTCTTTCGCGATCAGAATAATCGAGAAGAACGGTGGAAAGGCGCCGCTCACCTACCACCAGTTCCAAAACGTCGTCGCAGCTATGGACCCACCCCCACCTCCCGTCGTCACAGTAGGTCCAGGATGCACAGCCGGGGCTTACACCCCGCTCAAAGACGACCACGACGACGTATACGGCGTACCCACCCTCGAGGAACTAGGTGTGTATTCATATCATTATACCTATATATGTGTGCTAGGATACAGACTTGTGGCGATTTGATTAGGGCTGAGTAACACAGTGGCTGAAATGTTTCCCATATATAGGATTCGACACGGAAAGTTTACAGCCACCTGTATGGGTCGGTGGCGAGAGGGAGGCTCTGGTCAGGCTCGAGCGACACCTCGAACGGAAATTTTGGGTCGCTAGTTTTAGCCGGCCGAAGATGACCCCGCAATCACTCCTCGCCAGTCAGACTGGCCTTTCGCCTTATCTCCGTTTCGGATGTCTGAGCACTAGGCTGTTCTATTATCAGCTCACGGATTTGTACAAAAAGGTGAGATGGGGTGTAAAGTTGACGAAGATTGATTATGTCGGTCCATTCCCGCACGCATTATACCATTCTATACGTACGATATTTCGCAGATAAAGAAATCTGTACCGCCGTTATCTCTACACGGCCAACTTTTGTGGCGAGAGTTCTTCTACTGTGCGGCAACCCGGAATCCCAGCTTCGACAGGATGCAGGGAAACCCGATTTGCGTACAGATACCGTGGGACAAGAACGTCGAGGCATTAGCCAAATGGGCGAACGTAAGTCGATTCGTTTAACGGAAGTCGAAACCATATAATGTATATTCTATGAAATGTTCGTCGAATTATACCATGAAATGAAAATATCTTATCCAGGGACAAACGGGATTCCCCTGGATCGATGCTATAATGACTCAGCTCAGAGAAGAGGGATGGATCCACCATCTAGCAAGGCATGCCGTTGCCTGTTTTCTCACCAGAGGAGACCTTTGGATATCATGGGAAGAGGGGATGAAGGTATTCGACGAACTCCTTCTGGACGCGGACTGGTCGGTGAACGCTGGTATGTGGATGTGGCTTTCTTGCAGTTCGTTCTTTCAACAATTCTTCCACTGCTACTGTCCCGTAAGATTCGGTAGAAAAGCTGATCCGAACGGCGATTACATAAGGTGATTAGATTATAAATCTAATGCAAACACGTCGGGTTTACCGTGTAGTACCTATATTAATGAATTCACACCTTTGTCTATAACACATTGAATTTTTCAGGCGATACCTACCAGTCTTAAGAAACTTTCCGACCAGGTATATACACGAGCCTTGGAACGCACCGCGGAGCGTACAGCGTGCAGCAAAGTGCATAGTGGGACGTGAATATTCATTACCTATGGTAGATCACGGGAAGAGTTCGCGTATAAATATCGAACGTATGAAACAGGTGTATCAGCAGCTCAACAAGTACAGAGGAAATGGTAACCGGCTGGTTTTAATACACAGCTTGTATTATGATATAGAATTTTTGTTATCTATTTAGACGCGTTAGCTATAACAAATTGATACATGTTTTTGTTTCAGGCTCTACAGGCGCCTGCAAAGAAGACACGATAGGTGAGTTGGGAAAACTGGCTGGTATATGGTGTGCCTAGATAACGGTGGCTAAAGAACCGCGGAAACGAAATTATTTTTTTCTCCTTTTTGTTGTCGTTTCGAAAATGAAATTAGTTTGTTTGAAAAAAGAAACTATAAAACAATTCACAAATAACAACTTGTCCAAATGAGTGTTTTCTTCGTTCTGATCTCGAGAAGGACTGTTGAACTGTCCACTCGCCGTACGTGCCCTCCACTGCAACGTTGGAGAAAATGATGATTCAAATAATCAAACGAACGGTGATCGGTGCCCGAGTCCCGCGAGTCCTTCAGTCGAGGACCAAAGGACTAACGGCAAACTCCAACCGCTGATTATTCTCACCTCTCAATGATTACAAATTTTTAGAGAAACTTTTATACGTACATAGAAAGATAGCGAGAGAGAGAGAGAGAGAGAGAAATTTGATAAGAGATCATTGATTCGTGTATAAATAATTATAGGTATTACATATGTATAGTATATCACGTGTATATAGATAAGAATATGGAAAATTTGTTGAATATATATTTATGATATTCTATGTATGAGTTTTAATGTATTATTATATATTATGACTTCTATTACACAAATATTCAATGAAACTGTCGAGCTGTTATACGAATTGTGAAATTAATTATTCCCACCCCCAATTAAGGAAAAAAAAAAAAAGGAAAAATCGTTAAAATTATAGGATTCTAATTATAAATTAATCAAAAACACACTGTACAATATTTAAATACTGCTGAATGTCTGGAACGGCGTTTTATTTACACGAATATCGGATTTGCGTTACATGGTGTATATTATTAATTTTTCAAATATTGTTTGCTGTGATTTTTTTCTTTTTTTTTTTTTTTTTTTCGGGTTTTCTTTCATTCATTGTGCATGATGAAAAACGACAAGGTGTTTCCGTACGGATCATGTAATCGTGAATCATTGATATTCTAATACTTGCAGGCCATCCGCATAAAGAGAAAAAAAAAAAAAAAAAAAAAAAAAAACTCCTCGCACGTATTATGTGTTTCACATTCATTATTATTATTAGTATTATATTCTTTACGTAGTTATTATGTAATGTGTAGTGTGTGGCTTTAGATTTTTTTTTTTTTTTTTTTTATCAAATATCTCGAGTACCTAATATTATATTTATTCGTCAGTCGTCCTTGTCCCTCGCGTTCGCTACATACCTATACTATATATATATTAATTAATGATAGTAGTAGTAATAATAATAATAATATCCTAATTGGCTAAATAATAATTTACTTATAGTTATTCTTGAAATACAAAGAATACAACATTAATCATATACTCCTTTTGTAAGATGTATAATATTGTATTATTATGTATTCGCTTAGAGGTATAGGTATATACAACAATACCTACATATTATACATATTGGTATATAGATTTATAAATACAGATTTTCCATTTATTTACATATAGAGTCTAAACACGGGCGCGTGTACTGATTCCAATATTAAAAATCTATCAATAAGATACGATTTCAATATCGGCGAGTCGGCGTTCAACGACCCCATTACACGTATAGGTAGGTAGGTAGGTATGTGTGTATCTATGTATGATTTAACTGAATCCCCATTATCACACCTTGGCGCGTATTATACCTATGGTATAATAATTATTCAGTATCAGTGTGTGACGGATGTTTACAAATAAATAAACACGATCAGAGCAGCTATATACATATTTCTATACTATACATATAGCTATTAATAGCTACTATGGTAAAAATAATACGATATATTTATTGTTACAGGATAGGCCAGATATAGAATATTCCAACCATTGAAGTCGCATAGCAATTATTCACGTATTCAATAATTAATATCCTTTTCTGATTATTACAGGTGAAATTTCTTAAGAATTCAATAAATATTATTTATATTATTTCATTATCACGCGCGTTTAGATAATTTCGTTACTTTATTATTCCTCCATCTCCACCTTCTCCTTCTATTTTTTTTATTCTTTTTCTCTTCTTTTTTGTTCTTTGGTCTCGAGTTACCGAAAATTTAAGATCAAGATTTAAGACAAATCTTTTCCCCACATCTCCTCCTCATTCCTCATAATACACACCTCTCTCTCCGTCTATATCCAATAAGTTTCCCGTTCATAAAATTGAAATCATTTCCATTGAAATTAATCGATCAACGTATCTTTACGCACCCATAGGTATAGAGGTATGTATGTCCAATATAATGATATATAATATTATTACAATTAGTATGGCATAATAACAAAATCAATAATAAAACTTGATAACATTTAGTTTGCGACATAAGATTTTTGTGACAAATATACTTTTACAGTATGAATACTTTTTTTTTTTTTTTTTTTTTGTTAACTCTTATTCTTTTTTTACTCTTCAGTGTCATGAGAGTCGGTATATAAAATTCATTCTTCATTGTTAATTGTTAAAAAATAGTAACGGTTCAATACCCATTTAAGTAACAATTCCACAATCAGCTTTGAGAATATCTTAATATGTCTCTGTATCCAACATATCAGTGTATGTTGGATCTCCTCGGGGCAGTACCACCCCCCTCGCATCCCCACCTCGAGCCACCGTGCTGAACGGGTGTCAATTTAATTTTACCGTCGTAACCAGACTGTCCGTCGAGTTGAACCGTGTCACCTACGACCTGACTGAACCCATCCTCACAGGCGATAGTCGCCAATGAGCTGAGGCTTGGTGAATGTTATTCCTGTAGCATGTGGACAAAGCTTATAGGGAACATTCCTCGTCTGTCGGGTTCTCTCTCCAGAGCTCCTTCCATCCAATTGTCGTCGTCGGTGTGTTCGTTGGTAACAACAATGACTTCACCCTCGCGGAACGATAGCTCGTCCTCGTTGTCTGCCTCGCAGTCATATAGGGCCCTACACCGTCGTAATCCGCCGATGGAAACGGACACACCTGTAGCCCCTGATCCAGTCGCCGGCGACGTCGGCTGAAGGGAATAAAACAGATACGGCTGTCCAAATAGGAAGCATTGATTAAAGCCCGAATTAGTAAGTTGCTGGGATATTAGCTGTGTACTTATTTGTGCTTTTCTAATAATTCTGTTAAACTATTATGTTTGTCAGTAAATATCACAGCCGAAGAATTAGGGTTGCAGCTGTGTATTAATTAAAACGGTTCAAGGGATAAATCTTGCATATCATTATAGGCATGCTAATTAGGTAATTAACGTGTTTTTTGTTCGATTTTCACATTACTATAAAGGTAAAGCTTCGTGCCTCGATTAATGTTTTTGCTGCTGCTGCTGCTGTTGTTGTTGTGTTACGTTGTCCACGACTGTTATTCTCGTTAATGTTCATATCATTGTTATTCATTTTAAATATATAATCAAGCACAGATTTATACATAACTTTGTAAATTGTTAATGTTACCGGATTGAGATTGATCGTGATATTCGAGTGCAAAGACGGAGAAGAGGAAGAAGAAGAAGAATCCTTGAGGTGTTTCTCTAGCCCAGACCGCAACTCCCTTCTCTGTACAACCAATAACCGTCACCAACAAGAACAACAACAACAACAACGACAACAACAACAACAAAACCGTATACCTGCTCCGTGTAATGTCCCCTATTCCTATTCTCAACATCGGTATCAAAGTATCAATTGAGAACGTGCAGGTATGACAAACAAGGTAAAGAGGTGAAAAAATTCTCCAAATCTTGCGGATCAGGTATTTGAAAAACGTGTCGAGTCCCTATTTGGGTATGAATGTAATCTTGTAATACCTTTCTCGGTGGAGGTACAGGATTTCCAGGCACATGATCCGAACACATTGAGGTAAGCGATTCGCTGCTGCGTCCGTTGCTCAGTCTAGCGATGGTGTGTTGAACGTTGGCTCCCGGCGCGGGTGGTGGTGGATTTCGGGGTCTTTGAAGCGTCGACGAACCTCCGCAAATCAATTTCTCTGCACCTGTTGATAGAATTTAATGAAATCCACGGATCGTATGATAAAAAGAGATATAAGAGTCTTCAGTTGAGTGTTCAGAGAGGACGAGATTTTGGGATAACAAGTGGACACGACGATGTCTATAAAGTAAATATCAGCACCGTGAGCAGTAGACGAAGAGGAGTCGCCGCTTGGCGATCTTTTGTGATGCAGGTGATGTTGGGTATTCAGGGCGTTCAACGAGGTCGGCATTGTGTGGAGCGAGTGACCAGCTAGTATCGGTTCGCTTGTTGTCCGACTGTGGGAGGACGTCGCGGTACCCGAGGAGGGTAGGGTGCCGTAGTGCGAAGGTATAAGAATCGCGCCAGCTCCGCCGATCAATGACGCGGGTGGAGGCGGCGCTACGCGTTTCTTCAATGACCCGTGTATGTTGGCTGCAGGTACTACGCCAACTTCAGATGAGACGATCGAAGGGGACGGGACTGTCGGACAAATTGAAAGAAAAAAATATATGACTGCGCGAAATTTTAAGCCTCACGAAAATTCTATTTTTACATAAAACGCGTTCTTTCAAGTCTCGATTTTTATTTCCTTCTTCTAGGGATCGGGACGGGGATGGGAACCGGTGCAGGGGGTTCAATATTCAATAGGAACAGGGGGAGGGATGAGTTGGCAAACGATTTAACTGCGATATTTATCACAGAATGTTTCCTTCCTCACCGGCAATAACGGGTTTTCGATTCTGCGGCGGTGGCGGAGGTGGCATTTGTTGTCTGTTTGAAGAACTGGGCGAAGAACCGCTCTGCAAACTACCGCAAGTACTGCTGCGACTACGTAGAGTCTGGGGTGAGTCCCCTGGTCCTCCTCCACCTCCGGCGTACGAAGGCGGTCTACTGCGCGACTTTTTTTCCGGTGTTGAGCATCCGTTCTATAACGAATAGATAAAAGATGAGTAAAAAAAATGTGAAATGCGATTGCATAATAGAAATAGAAACTTTTTTTTTTTTTAACTCTGTTTTTGCTTACTCTATCCTCAATGATTGTGTCGTCGTCTGAAAAGTCTGTAGACCCCTCGTCGTGGGATAAGTTCCAGTCGATGTTTACATTATCGAAAAGAGTTTTCTGCCTCTGTAGAGCATGACTGAGCTAAAAAATGAAAGTTACAGATCTCAGGAATGATATTTCTGTCCTTTGGAAGGAGAAGTTTCGTATATTTCTAACCAGTTCTTTGCAAGTGTGGTGTCCCATCTCCTGGGCAATATCTAAGGGTGTTTTTTCCTGCTTATTTCTCAGCGTCGGATCAGCCCCGGCTCGGAGAAGCAGTTTCATAGCCTCCGCTCGATCGTGCCTCGCCGATAAATGAAGAGCAGATTCACCCTCGGTTGTGGTTCTGTCTATGCTACCGGCGTGCATGTTTTGAACTAGGAAATCCACCAAGTGTAGGCTGTTTCCCATTTCGCGTAATATCGCCAGGTGGAGAGCCGTCTCCCCTATATCCTGCGGAAGGAAATTAAAAAACGACAGTTCTATTACACGTGTTTACGAAAATTTGAATGCCGTACAAGCTCTAAGAGCATGTTATGCACGCACCGAAGTGGGAAGAGGCGCTGCCAGGTCTACATTTTCGGCAAATACTTGAAGCAGCTGTTGCAAGTCTCTGTTGTTGACGGCGTGTTCCAAATCCGAAAGTAGATCCCTCTCGTCGGCGCATGTGCTCATTATATACCTCTTCTCTACGTATTTGGCGCGAATAAATTCGTACCTCTCCTCCCTGAAAGAGAATAAAGAGATTATATACCACCTATCATATACACTTCGATATTCACGCAATGTGTAGACTCACATCGTAGACGTAGGAGTTGGTTTGAGATTGAGATGTAAATTGGCTTCCATAACTTCGTTGAAAGACTGATTGGTCATGTGTCGGGCTAGGAGAAGCTGGGCAGTTCCTACGTTGTCCAAAGTGAGGGACTGTATCCGAGATATATGTACGCCCAAGTCCCTGTGGATGCCGCTGCACTCGATGCAGACAATTATGCCGAAATTGGTGGACAGCCAAGTCGCATCTGTAGTTTAAAAACGTGATATTTGAGCATAAAAAAGGGCGAGAAATCACAGCTTCATGACCCAGGAATGCTCTACGTCGTCACTCACCGTTTTTGGAGGAGCAATCGCAGCAGTGATCGTTTCCTGGCAATCTAGTAACGCACCTAATAACAGCCTGTTGGAGTTCAACCAAGCTAGGATTACCCTGACCAGCCTCGGCCTTGCCACTGGCGTCAAAAGCTCTGAGCAAAGCTCGTTCTTTGCAGTTAACAAGCACCGACATCCAGGCACGCTGATCAGCCTCATCTTCTGCTTGGAAATGATAGGTCCGGTTGTCTGTATAGATAATGAAAGATCGGCGTTAAGATTCTGGGCTTAAATTCAAGGGAGAAAATACGCGCAGAGTTGATAGGAAAGACTCACAGCTTATCAGATCAAATCCCCTTTTGTCATCAGGGACCAGTTTTATCTGACAAGTCAACAGGTTTACCCTGGTCGGCGGTTTGTTCTCATCTGCATGGCAGATGTCAAGGAAGCCTTCGGCCTGTACAGCGCATCTTCGTTTCTGCCAAACCCGCCTCATTTTTCCTTCGCTTTTTTTAAGCAAATGACCAGAGCGGGTAACGCCGTGTTGTTTGTCGCCTTGAAGTTGGTGCAGGGAATAACCCGCGCTGGCGTTGACGTTCAACTAAATAAACGAATGTATTAGATCAGATATGTACATCAGAAGGATATAAATTTGTAAGAATAATTTGCTTCTCTCACTTCTTTGTCGCACCCTGAACTCCGCAGCAGACTTCTTAGCTCTGTTAATCTCCTGCGCTCCTCGTCTTGGGTTTGGCGAATTTTTTGCAACTTTATACTCAGGTCAGCGACGTAAGAACCGAAATGTTCTATTGTTTTTAGACCGTCTTGAAAATAGCTGCGAGAGAAGAAGAAAAATTCATTGAGTAAAGGTTCTCGGTGTAGTACGGTCGAATGAGAGAAAAATTCTGAACTCGAAGCGCGCTGCTCGAAATCAGTTTTTCGACGATATCTCAAAAACCGTGATTGATATTGAGATAAAGGTGAATATCAAAATGATAGCTAATCAAATTCTCTGCAAAAAAGGTAAAATACATTTTTCCTGTATCTCCGTTCGTTTAGCTAAAATTTCATTTTTCTCTCTCTCTCTCTCTCTATACAACGAGTAACAATGTTTTTTTTCTAACATTCAGCCTCGAATTACGATGCAACCAATTAAGATACAGAAAAAATGTATTGCACCTTTTTCATAGAGAATTTGACGATCTTCATTTTGGATGTCTACATTTATCTCGATAGCGTTCACGGTTCTTGAGATATCATCGAAAAACTGATTTCGAGCAACAAGAATGGATAGATTGAGACAAGCTAGTTCGTAAATACTAATCAGTAAGCAAATTACAGGATAAGAGTGTTCGGTGTTTATCTTCGCGATATCTACGACGTTACTCACTTTGTCTGAGCGTGGTAATACTCGACCAAATGTTGTAGCAGTTCGATCCCCTTTTTGGTTTTAATCTCGTTGACTTTGATGAGATACTGAAAGAGGAGGACTCGTTTGTAACGATAATAAAATACGACTATAAGATCGGTAAAGAGTAGTAAATGAAAATGAAAATGATTGATTGAAGTATATCCTCGAACCTACCTCGCACATCTGTAGCTGAAACATGCGTCGTTCCTTTTCCATTTCGTCAGCAACTTCGCCCGGCGTGACTTCGGTCCTAATAAGTCCAGCCTCTTTGGCATGCTGTTTTTTCTCCTTCTCGATCTTTGCGTATTTCGCCTCGTAGTCTTTCCACGCTTTGTCAAACGGTCGTTTAAGGTCGCCTTTCACCCCGCGCAGGTCACCCTTCAGAACCGAATCCAAGGGGAACATGACTATGTTGTTTATGTTCTGCATCTATCGGCGAAAAAGAGAAAGAATACTAGATATAAAATATATGTATAGAAAATAGACAGAAAATGTTCGAAAAAAAATCGCGATCTATTTACCAGAGTTTTCATAAGCGCGCTAAGTTCTTTCGTGACAACAGCGAACTTAAGAAACGCGGCACCGATGTCAGGCTCTTGTTCCTTGAGCGCAGCGTCACCCAGCTTTTCCAAAGCCCGTCCAAGGTACACCTCGTTGTCAACGTGGGCTAAAGAAAGAACATAATCGATCTAATATGAACACACCTACGTGCATAATATATAAATTCCTGATCATACATAAGCCGATATTATAGTATAATATGAAACTATATACTAGGTATATAGTATACGTAAATATTTCCGGCCTGCAAATTGGGAAATATTATTGTCATATATATATATATCGGCGAGGGTAAGAGGTCAGAACGTAGTGTCGGGCCACCCTTATGCTGCAACCGCGTTGCAGGCGCCAGAGAAATCGATCTGTCTGTCCACTCGCGGCTCGGCGGCGTACCTATACATCGCTACCCTTCCTTCATCCCGCGCCCTATTCCTGCACTGCAGTAATTCCGTTTACCACCCCCCTCCCTCCCCCTTTCGACTCTAGGTATACGCGTAACCCGTCTAGCTGACGATTTCTTCATAGTATAGACTATAGACGTTATTCGGCCGATTGATTTATATAATATATTATACTGATAAGAAAAGGGAGAATTTGTATCTTTGTCGAAAAGCAAAAAAAAAAAAAATCCTAACATCGTCGACTGTACGCGTAAATGAATTTCCGGTCGAAAACCCGGAAGTTCGTATATAAATGTATAAGAGGTTCCAGCAACGGAACTATACGGGTTCCGTAGATATATACACAGTCCAGCAACGATTTGACGACGCAACGTTATGTTTCAATGGTAGCTAGGCGGCATTAAATTATTATTACAAGTCTGTAAATGTATTTTATATTCATAACGCACATAAGAGTTCCTCCTCTGTGCAACCACTACTAATGCGCGCGGTATGAATCGTTAAATTGGCTCGATTACGCGTATTATTATAGATACAAACGCATGTACGAACGTACATACATATGCAATGATCATATATATATATATATGCGCTCACCATTTCCCGAGTTGTGAATCGCCTTTATAGCCTTCTTCAGTTTGGTCAATCCATCCCTGTCGAAGTCCAGCGTCTGTAGGGAAGAAAAAAGAACGAATACGATTACATGTAGAGTATATATACAATGCGTGCGGTGTTATCGCACAATGTTTTCTTTCATATATACACCGCGAATGAGAAAAAGTTGTCGTACCTATACGCATACATCCAACACCATCTCTCTCCTTTCTCTCTATCTTTCTATTTCTATCTGTCTCGCGGTCTTCCTCGCGGAAGTAGGTACATACACATCATATGTAGTGTGGTAATAAAGAAAGTACCGGAGCGTGGGGATGACGGTTTATCCCAAGGTCGCGCGGGGAACCGGTACACGTACATGTATATATATAATATAAACACGTGTAGTATATTATACCACATATATCGTGTATGTTATTTTATACCAGTTTCACCGAATATGCGAGAGAACGGTAAAGGACTTCTCTTCTTCACGTATAGGTCAGGGCTCGCGTGACCCCCCTCTGATTAGCGAGATGATTCTATATACATACTCGTCTTTATATTCAAACACCGAAGCTGCAGATTTTTTTGAGGAAACTCTATGTGCTGCATGTGCACAGTTCTATATAAGAAGTACAAAGAAACGAGAACATAGATATACATTATACATATTCCATATGCATCGATTGGTTCTCCCCCGACCTTGCGTAACTTACGCGTTTATTTATATCTGCAGGGTATAATACCTAAGAACTGCACACTATAGCGGGGCAGGTATATAATGTTGTAACGGTTGATCGGAGCTAGAGATATAATATATGTACATGTACCTAAATATAGGTATGCGATCTAGGTAAGTATGTATACGATGTAAAGTTAAACTTGTTACATTCTATTCAAAAGTTGATATATTGTATATAAGATATCGTATATCCCCCGTATATAGAAGGACGGACGGAAACGAGGGAATAAAAAAAAAAAAAAAAAAAGAAACCATGTGACAGCTGATTGTCAGAGCGGGAAACCGTTCGCCGTATATGTACGCCGCTCTCTTATCTCTACTCAACTCTGCAGACACTGTGGAATATGGTGGGCTGTGCAGGACCACTCGGCCTCAACGTCCGCGATCTAATTATAGTGGATCTATAATCTATTGACCACGTATTATACGTATATGTGTATTGTATGCGATAAAGGGTAGTACGAGCAGTAGCTGGCTCGAATTATATGAAAAGAGAGATTATACTACCCCAGTTTTCTCTTCGTCTGCAGCGATTTGTTAGTATGACCGATTCATGAGAGGCATGCGGCTCCGCTTGAACAGGGAAAATTTGGGAAAGACAGAGTTGCAATGAAACAATTTGGACGAGTCACCGTATTGCCCTATACTACATACATACTCCTACTATGTATGTACCTGCAGAGGTACACGGTTTCGTATTTCATTTTCTCTCCACGTCAGGTTATATGCAAGAGAGATTATTAATACACTTGGCACTTGTCAATATTCCTGTCTCTAAGTACCTAAGTTGTAAAAATGTCGGATCGCAAGAATGACGAATTCTATTACCGAAAGAGAGGAAGGAAGGAAGGAAGGAGGAAATTTGGAAGAAATTCGTCGTCCTATAGATTTTCAACGCGTATGATGTGAAAAAAAAAGAAAAAAAAAAAAGAAATTATATAAATGCGATGATGTTTCGTCGATAATTGGATGATTATTGACTACCGATGATTCACCTTGGTGTTTGCCTTGCCTCGAGAAAGAGATTTAGAGAGAGAGAGAGAGAGAGACTGCAGTATAGATCGAATATTAGACTTATTAGAGAATAATGTTATTTTCGTAACGTATTGTTATTATTATTATGAAAAATAAACACCTAGATACGTTCAACGACCGCGTTTATAATCTTCATTCATATCGCGTTGTCTTGTCAATATATCGTCGAATGAATATATCTGTTATGTAGGTAAATACCTGGGTATCGTCATGCTCATATATGATATACACATATGATGTAAAGCGTTAGTTCTATTTGTATCGATATCTCGCGGTTGAGAGAGGCGTCACGCGCGTTTAATAATAACAATAACTATATAAATAATTCATCTTACACACAATGCAAGCATATATATATATATTATGGAAATGATTAGGTGTAACCCTTAAGTAGGCGTGGAATTAGCGAAAGTTTAACGAAGGAATTGATAATAATAATAATAATATGAATAGAATTTTGGGGAAAAGGGGAGAAGGAGGAATAAAAAAAAAAAAAAACAAAGATGATTATTGTGATAAGCGTGAACGTAAGTAAGTACTACTACATACCTCTTCCAATGCGGTTATCGTCTGCCTGCATTGAGGCATACGCGACACAAACGTCGAGGTTGTAGGCGAGTTGTAATCCTCCCTTGTCTCTTCGACGAATTCGCCGACCGCTATAAGCCCCGGCATATTTGACGATATTATGTTATCGAATTTAATATCTCGAAAGGGGTAATAAAAATAAGAGGAGAGAAGGAAGGAAGGAAAAGAAAAAAGTAAAAAGAAAAAAATGAACTAATTATAATAGCGGAACGTCGTTCGTCGTCCGGGAAGTGGCCTGTGGTGTGGTAATCACGAAACACTGTCACTGTTTCACTTCAACTCGGGGAAAAACTAGTATTACAACCGACAATATACTAGTTTCGCAAAACACTTTTTGTTAATAATAAATAAATGAACTGCGACAGGTTAATTCGAGCCGATATTATCGGCGGTGGTGGTGGTGGTTAAAAAGTTGCGCGTATAGACGTATCAACCCCTCTAACGAGCGACCGGGGCGATTCATTCATCTTAATGCGCATAGGCTGGGCTTATCGTTTTGGCACCATGATAGTTTAACGACTGAAAACACTCGCGTAGGAGTCTGATCGAATACCCCTACCTCAATACACATAGTTTTTCCAGGGCACTCTCCTATACCCGGTACGTCAGAGCGGCCCCTGGACACTACCGCGGCCGACAGCGACGACGTATCTAACTTTATTGTCAATTTTTTCCTCTTTTTTCTTCCTACTGCCTCCACCAGTCCCGCCGCCATTACCGCCTCGATTTTACCCAGAGTACATTGCCGCAATCGTCGCATGCGCGTTAAACCGACGCGCAACTCTTGACCAACATACGAGCCGGTCAGGTGGTGACATCTGTCGGTAAAGTTATACGGTTTACCGGCCGAGCAACGCGCCAGAATTATGAATGAGACTATATTACGAGCACTGCAGGTAATCATTCATGAGATGATCATGAAGAAGAAGAAGAAGAAGAAAAAAGAACAAAAAAATTAACCACGTCCTTATATAGAAGCGCGTTTTGCTTCCGAATTACTTTTCTAGGATTTGAAACACTCGATTCAACGTTGACCATCGCGCATCGTTTGCGTATTTGAATATGTTGTAAATTTTGACGTAATTTATTAAAACGACTATGATTGAACTGTTGACACGATAATAAACGAACCCCGCCAATTCTCCTTATAGCTTCGTATAATGTGTAACGCGATAACCCCGCAACTATCTTCCCTTGCAGGTCGGCGACGAGGTCGAAGAAGAAGAAGAAGAAGAAGACGAAGAAGAAGAACGCTACAACTCTTTGATTAGCGTGAACGTTCACGAGTCCGAGTTTTTCAAAGCGCCGTCGCGCTGGATGAACGCGTATAGGACAGGAGAAGAAACTGTCGTATCAGAGATGATTCCTCTCTCTACGAGAGGAACGAGGGGGAGGGATTTGGTCCCTCGCCCTCTGGCTCCCGGCTGATATCGGCTCGGCCCGGCTATCGTCGACTGTATACACTGGTATTATGGATATATCCAACAGGGTCAGACCGCTCCGGGACTCCGTAACGTCAACATCGTCAGATACCAATCTACATATCCGTATAATAAATACATATAGTCCTCCACCGGCTGTGTCAATTAATTATTACACGTTGTACGCAGAGAATAGAAAAAGAGGTTCGTCACTTAAACACCCCGACTCTCGTCGCACCATCTACTAGGTGTATTTAACTCTGTCGTCAACACTAAATACATAAAAAAAAAAAAAAAAAAATTGTCCAACATATATCGTCTTCCACGGCTTAATAATAATAATAATAATAATAATTTATAACATAAAAGAAAAATTATCAACAACTTTATACAATTACATTGATAATATAATTGGTGTGGCTGTATAGGGTGAAATTATCATAGTATAGAGTGTGAGACGTATACGGATACCAAGGGTTTTCGTATATATATATTTGAACCGCAGTTCGCCGGTGTGGTTTTAATTACAGGAATAAACGGAGAGGGGTCGTCGCCAGGTTTTCAAGTATAAAACTATGATAGTTTTATGTGAAAAGCTGTAATTGTTATACTCTTCGCCGACAGTTTCCCGGGTCTTTTGCTTATAAAATCTGCAGATCGTTCGTACCATGTCGTTAGCTGTTTGAGTTACAATATTCGTATACACTTGTTGTGCACGTACGATGATGTACTCGCGATACGTGTGAGACTGTGATATATAGAGGTGTGGTTTTGGTTTCTTTGAGAAAAAAATTGAAATTTCCTCGCCCCTTGCCTACAGCTACGATCCCTTTTTTCCCGCTCCAATACCTTACGCTATCAGCAGTGACCAGTGTCATCGCGAAAGATCGCATCAGGTGCAAACGAATAACGCAGGAGTAAGAAACGAGAACTGTATATCGTATCTTTTATAGTATATAATTATACTAAACGATACAGCGATATGAGAGGAAAGGTTTTTAAAATAATAACGAGAATGCGTCTGGCCGCGTTTCTCTTACTACTTCAAACTGCAAGTGGTTCTTCGGGTGGAGAGAAAATTGACGATATTATGACGACGAACGATATGTTTTGCCCGGATTTCAAACCCCAAGGAGATCTCGACTTCGATCAGGTATATACTTCAGCTATATATACCTAAACATCACACGTTCTCATATATAGGTATATAGATACCAGGCAGAGAGATAAGCCTCGAGCGGTCCATCAAGAGATTTCGTCGAAATTTTTCTCGTTTTCGCCTTTTCAGATTGTCCGCGGACCGTTTCCCTTTGATACGATATGAGTATATATCTATATATATGGCGGTATCAAAATTGACAAAAGAAAGAAAAAAAAAAAAGTATAGGTATCGGGTTTATGAAATCTTTTCACTATAAAAGGCTCGCACGTTTCCACACGACGATGAAATTCCTCATACTTTATTCTCTATTACCGGAGCTTCGAAGGATTTTCTTCTTATATACATCGTAGCGATATACTCGCAGAATTTTGACGACGTTTTATGTGTATATATTGTATTATAGAGCCACCGCGATTTTAGACGAGTATATATATATTTACCATAGTTTTACGCATTACTCACTACGCTAATGAGATAACTATGTGGTAGCGTGGTGTGTATATGTGCATCTATAGGTAGTTAGGTGGGTAGGTATATGCAGCTTGGTACTTTAAACCAAGCAGGAACAATTTATCGACGTTCTAAAACGCGCGCGGAATCTGTATATGTGTGGGTCATAACTCGCGGGGACATTACACATATATATATACGACACGTTAATTTGCATCTTGTATATTCGTATCTACATACGCGGGCAGACGTTATAATCAATTACTCTAATAAGACAGGACCCGTCGACGTCGCTAACGAACAGTGAGACGCAGCAGGGGTATAAGAGCGCGTTCGGACCGCGCGCTGCTATAGTCGCGCTAATTCTAACAACCGCGTGGGAGGCTGTACGAAACTATTATACGTGTTGTTACGAAAAGACGCGTGTCAGGGGAGGTTTAAACCGCCTCGTTATCACACCTAAACGCATGACGCATATCTCACAGCGAGAACTGTATATATATATCAGGTATACGCGTCACCGCATTCCAGTGATTAGAGGAACCTTCCCCGGGTATTTGCCTCATGGACCGGTCCCGAAACTTGAGATTTCCAATCGAATAAGGAAGAAAGGAAAAATCACTGACGCATAAACCCTTCGCGATTTATATATAGGTATATATATTTCGCTTTGCCATTTTTACAGATAATGGGAGAATGGTACGTGGTCGAGATCGTTAAGCATAAGGTCAGCTCGGTTCACCCGACTGTCGAACGAATCGTACTCGAAACGTGCCCCTCGGTTAGGATACGATTTTCAACCCGTACAAGTCTCAGGCTCCTGTGGAATGAAAAAGTTGGTGATCTGGAATACTCCTTCGTTATACCCGACTTTTACGGGGCTCCCGGGCTATGGGAATCCAGAGGTCCACAAAACGGTAGATATAGCTGAGATCTTTACTATATGTACCTATATGCATTCTAGGTAGGCAGCGATTATTTTATTTTATTTTTTTTTTTTTGAGAGGGGGGTAAGGCAAGATATAACTCTGGAATTTTAAATCCTCTTTCTTTTCTGCTTATAACTTTGTTATTATTGATCTTGGCCGGAAAAGTTACGAATCAAAGTTATAGATAATTGTATAAGCTACAAAAATGATTTGTAAAAATTTTTTGTCAGCCTCACGGTTACGGAGATATAAGCTGCAGAAATTAATTACACCCTTAATTTCATGCCTTACCCAAAATGCACGTTCAAATCACGGATTGATTTGACTAAAACTGTTCCCTGATATTTTATCTAATAGGTACTCTACTGTCGAGGAAATACGTCCAGTTCAGTGGTACGGTTCAAGTTATGAAGGCAGTCGCTTCGCATATGGTTTTAACCTTCTGTTCAAAGACACCCGACAATCAAATGTACTCTATACTATTATCGCGTAAGCGTGATTTGCCCGACGACGACAGTACGGGGGTTCGTAGTCTGTTGTCAAGACGTGGATTAACGATCGCCACTATACAACAGACCTGTCGAAACGGGGGTACAAGAAAAGAGAGCAGTAGCGTCATGCGGTGGATAACGGTCCTCGTTGTCGCCCTACTAGCGGCAGCCTCTTCAACAGGGATTTGAAACTAAGGACGATATCAGCAGTAGTGTGTATATAATATATAGGTGATGAAGATCGATCGATCGATGCATATATATAGACGAAAATTCATAAAAGTTTATAGAAATATATAAGAATAATACGAGTATATAATATATATATGTATGTATGGAATAAATTGAAATTTTTTAAACCGCAGCGCGGTTTCGATCATATGCTATATTATACATATTATACTATATTATATATTAGGGTGGGCCAAAAAAAACTTTTAATTTTTTTTTCTTTAGTTACCATGAAAATATTGCTCAAGATGATGAAAAAAAAGTCCTCTGAAAATTTGAGCTCTTAATATCAATATTAAGAGGTGCCTAATCGCGATTTTTGATTTCCCATTTAAATAACACAGGAAATTTTTTTTTTTTTATTTGGAATTTTATTCCGTTCCAACGAATCATCGTGTTATAAAAATCAATACATATTCTTGTAGGAAATTAAACGATCTCCAAAAAAGGTCTGATGTAATTTTTCGCTAAGTTCACTCGTTTCAAAGTTATTCAAGGTTAAAGTTCAACCTCAAACGGTATATGACGACTTTTTTTTCGACTTAGCGAAAAATCACATCAGACCTTTTTTGGAGATCGTTTAATTTCCTACAAGAATATGTATTGATTTTTATAACACGATGATTCGTTGGAACGGAATAAAATTCCAAATAAAAAAAAAAAAATTTCCTGTGTTATTTAAATGGGAAATCAAAAATCGCGATTAGGCACCTCTTAATATTGATATTAAGAGCTCAAATTTTCAGAGGACTTTTTTTTCATCATCTTGAGCAATATTTTCATGGTAACTAAAGAAAAAAAAATTAAAAGTTTTTTTTGGCCCACCCTATTATATATATATGTAGTTTAATATTTTATTCCATCAATTTATGGGGTAAATGATATATATGATCATTTGTTAAAAACGACCAGTAAACCGATCCACGACAATAGTTTCTTGTTAATACTTATATACTATAATAAAATATTATATTATTATCAATCCATTCGCAGCTATACTTTTATAATATACCGTGAGCGGCGGTGATGACAAGCGGTATTGCCACATATTATAGTGTCGGCTGTGAGATTGTAAGATATACACCTATATAATATATTGTTATATAGATAATTATGAATATTGATAATACGTGGCTGCGAGTGGATTTATATATATAGCGATGTTAATATTCAAAGATTCTTCATATTATTCAATGTTAAAATATATATAAATATAAATATTATATCTATATATATACATATGTATACTATACATATATGTATGTATGAATAAATGTGATTCTGATATGAAAAATAATAACATAATATTTTTGAAATGTTCAACCTGCACACATGCGGATCTCGCATGTTAGTTCAAAGTTCAGCAATTAAGCATCTTGCATATTAGCTGCTGACGTGCGTTACGAACAAATGCGTATAATATATGTGTTTCAACTTGCGGATAGTCAACGACGACGACTGTATATATATATGTAACCATATTCTAGTACAATACTTTAAGGAGCAGAGCGCCGCTGGATTACGAGAGTTGCTTGCTGAGTTGGGCGGTTTGTAGTAGGAGGAACAACGACGGAGGGTTCAATAATAATTAAGGTTAATTCCGCAATTAACCCCTCTCACTACCCCGGCGGATTCTCGGTCCGGGTTTCAAGCCGATTGACTCACTCTTTCCACCTCTCTTTCTCTTTCTATTTCTATTTCTCTCGCATACTCTCTATATCTCCGGACCCCGGGTTCCCAGAACCATTAATATAATAAACCCTATATCTTCATCTCGGATCACCCTCGCTCCACACCTGAAGCAGGCGAAGAGGCATGATGTAATATTTACATGATGATAATGGCCCGTTTTCGGGGTGCAGGAAATACTGGGAATATATATATATATAAGAGAAGAATACGTAACTACTAATAGGGTGTTCCTTCGGATTCGGTCATATCCGAATTTCGACGCTCCCATGGGCCAGAACGTCTTCAAATATATAAAAATAAAAAAAAATGTAGAGAAGCGATAATGCGATAGGAAGCAAAAAATAACACGGTAGTAGGTACTAAAAAATCGTGTGTTATTCGAATGGGAAAGATGAGATAGGAAATAATTCGTAAATAATCAAATCAAGGACCACCCTGATATAACTATTATTATATCTAAGTCACACGGATGGATAGACGGAGACGAGTGCAATCGTATAGGTAAGACACGAAGTGGGAGTTAAGTTAATGTACGGTAATTGATAATAAAAATGTCTTTGTAACCAAAGACGTTGCGAGCTACCTAGTCGCGTTTTGGGAGCTCACGATTAGTAATCTTGGTGCTAAATTTTTAAACTCTCACGACATCCGGTGCAACTTGAAACTTGCCTTTAATTCCGTCTGTCTAATGCGTGGTCACGGTGTAGAACAAATTCACGTGCGTGGGTGTGTGCATATTATGCTCGTCGAGGCGTGGCGAATTTCTGGTAAAACTGAACGATTTTATTTACCCCGTCCTTCCCCCCCTGCCCCGGAACGAACAATGTGCTCACGGCTCGACGGACCGAACCTTTACCTGACCCTGCACGGATTAAAGCCGTGAATACGCGCTGTTTCCATATTACTCTCATCCCTGCACCTATAGGGTCTATCTTTATCCGCGGGATTCATGAAACACGTGAATAGATCCTTCGGGGACAATGTTATAGCGAGCGAGTAAAGCGGATGCACACACACACTGGTTGCAGGATACGAGTATCTCAGCTGTATGTATATATCTTAATGGTTTATTACATGATACTTAAATAAATTTACACTATCAGGATCATGAGCTTATACAGATTCTTTTGTTTGTTTGGTTGATTTTTTTTATTTTCAGTTTTTTTTTTTTTCATACCGTTGCGACGTCCTGCCTTTTCCGCACGCAGGTATCATCGTCGTAATTGACAAACCAGGCGCAGCGATTTACGAAGAGTCAAAGTCGCCTGTAGTTGTCACGCTGTTGACCACGATGTCCCGAAACAACGGTTGAATAGAGAAACGGTACGATTGAAGCCAGCGCTAAACACAGGCCAACAATCGGCCTGTACCACACCCAGGCGAAACCGATTACCAACAGACTGATGGACATGGAGACTGACATGTTTACGGACTCTATGGCGATCACCCCGCACAAGAACGTCGAATTCAATACCACGGTCCGTATTATATTCGCCAGGCATGTCGCAGCTAGGAACAACACCAGCCATCCTAGTCCCCTGAAAGTGTGAGGAGACGGGATTTATCGTTAAAACAGTCATTCGTCGCCGAGGCTTTAGATCGAAAATTGCAAATAATCCCCGAACCTTATAGCCCATGTGCGCCAATAGTTGTGGACGTGTTCCATATGGAACATCTGATCTACAGATATCTTCTCTCTCCTTTGTAGCAAGATTTCTTCACCGTGCGTAGTTGTGTAGGGGACGATTGTCCCGTCGACCTGCATCCCAACGACGGAATAAACGTCCTCTCCTTTACCGGCGTACGAGAATTGGATTCTAATGTCTCCAATCTGTTGTGAGATTCGATAAAGATTCGATTGAAACAAGGACGTTGAATTGATATAGTAAAAATAACAGCGATGCATTCAACTACCTGAGGATTCCACAAGTCTGCACTATGATAGTACAGGCCAGAATGCAGCTTGATATCTCGTCGTTCTGGCCTCTCGTCGCTGGTTACTTCTATAAAGTCGTTGAACTTTTTTTTCAATTCGTCGCCGAGTGTCAAAGCTCCGATTTTTACCTCGTTTGCGATTTGTATCTGACTCTTGACGATCATTACCTTGGGATTGTGGTGGCCGGTTCTGATGTAGAATTGATCAGAATCTACCAGCTTGTCTTTCCACTCGGTTGTATAGTAATAATGTTTCTCGTCGTCGGTGACTCCTCCAAAACTGGGGAAATACGAGGAGGTAAAGATCTGGGAAATCATATGCACCTTAGAGAATATAGATATGGGATGTTGAATAAAAAATTAAAGAAAACAATTCCAGGGAACTTTACCTTACCTACGTTCCTCTTCAATTTCAATCCACTGATACATCTGAACCCTCCTCTTCAGCTTTACGCTTGCCATTACCACTCCGTAATCAGGTTCGGTTAGCGGTTCCAATATTCTCAGAGGACCAGAGAAATGCACCAGTCTACCCTGGTGCTCTGGTAATACTTTTTTAACGCTCCCAAGGGAGACTACATTGTGCAACGCTTCGTCCAGCGAATGCGCTGTCCTGACTGCTCGACCCTACATCAATAAGATTGCAGCGGTAAGTTTGAGCGGTAATACAGGGAAGGCGAGGGAGCAGAATTATGATACCTCGTTCCAAAATAACAGACACATTCCAACGGCGAATAATATAGATCCAATGATGGCGGTGAGCCAAGATTCCTTGAATTGTTCGGCGACAGTCATTGGCGTGTGAATAGGTCCGATTTGTCTAGTACTAGGCGATCTCTCCCTACGTTGGTGATCGATATCTCCCCTACGGGGTTGCCCGTTCTGCTGTAAAGATAATTAGCGATCTAAGGGACTACAGCAATGTTATGACTAGAATCTGTGAATAAACTAAGGTTACTTGGTCTTACATTTGTGCGATACATCCCAAGAGCACTTGATTAATGTTATATTCGACGCAGCATTTATACAAGCGAAGTGCCGTTGTTTTAGGGTCTTGGAACACTGCGAACAACTCTATTTGACATTATTGAGCTACAGAGAATGCAGACAAATGTTTTGTGCAACCATTTTTCAGGCCTAGTTTAGAAACAACTAGCGCCACCCAGCGATCCCAGAGCCAACTGGTATTGAGCCTGTTCTGTTTACCTACAGTAGCTGCCTCTGATTCAGAATTGAAAGTGTTGAATTACCGACAAATCAACTCTTGTTGGATAAATTTTTATAAATGTTCATCAAGTACAGATAACATAATTAAAAACAATAATAAAAAGTAAAATGCTCGTTCCTTCGTCGTCCATTCTCTGTACGCTGTCAGCGAATGTCTTTTATCTCAGCTGCCTGTAATGCAACGCTAAAGTTTCATGTGCCTTAGGTTAGAAATGGCAAGTGAAAGATGTAAACATCACTCAGTATTCTGTCTACTACCAATCCATCGACAATGACCATGACTATTTTGTTCAGCATCCGTCAGTGTGCCGAGGCTGTGCCAATCGATTGTCAGATTCTAACGTAGGAGTGGACATATTCAGCCAGGAGACATCCTCTGGTTTTGGGAAAGAAAATGACATCAGGACAGGGATCGAGCTGATAACTGGGCTCGCTGTGAGTGATTATTGTCATCTATCATTACACTTGTGACATAACTGAGGCAATTTATAAACAAAGAACGATTGACTACAGGTTTCTGACTCCGACGGTCTACCTGGAAGGCTGTGCGCAGAGTGCAACAAGAAGCTGGAAGAGTTCCTCGCCTTCAGAACTCAGCTACTAACTTCTTTGAGAGTATTTCGCAGCTCTGGTTACAGTTCTGAAAAATCTGAGCCACCGCTGGAAGCCAATTGTGGAGTTATCCCATCTCTACCAGTCCTGGTTACGGCGCAGAGAAACTCTGACGTCAGATCTGCACCTGGGCTAAACGAGGAGGAGAATATTGAACTGGAAATCAGCGATCAGGAGAATGAGTCTACCGCTGTTGTTGGATATGGTCAAACCGAATGCTCACAAGAGTTGAATAAAATCAATGTCATTGACGAGGACGTTGATTCTGATATAGACGTTTGCTCTGGGGAAGATTATGACGTCCTTGAGCTCGACGTTCAGAGTAAAAAGGACGAAATTTACGAGATCGAAAGCTCGGGGGAATCCGACATTCAAGTTTGCGACTACGAACCGAGCGGACTATAATCAGTACGTTTAAATTCAACTTCGTGTAAATTATTCGCAGCCGCACATTGCCCCCTGAATTACGTACGCGTGTGCGTGTATATGTGTGTGTTTATTTACGTACGTGCTTACACATGCTCTCAGTGTGTTCAAGTACTCTCTTATCTGTTCAATATTCATTGTATACAACTGTATTGCGAGACTGTTTTCATGCGTCAGCAAAAAATAGAAATAAAATTCTTTTTTACTGATAAGACCAACTGATGTAAGAGAGTCTTCATGATACCGTTCTGAATTGGTTGGAAGTTCGTTTATTATACCCTCAGAAACACACGTATCCTAAACCTACCGGCCATGTACGCCACGTTGTCTCGTTCGCCCTCGCACCTACTCAAAACGTAAGCATCGCATTAAACGACACGAGAGAACAGCCTAAACGACCTAAAACACAGCCTAATCTATTCTACTTACAGCCCGCGATGCATGTTCCCGTGGTTCGACCGTGGATTTTCGTTATCGCCGACGCGTGATGGGAAAAGACTCGGCAAGGTACGTCCGATAATTTAGAAAAATACAAAAATTCCAGGTACTAATACTATTTGCACTCACTGACCCGAGTCTGAATCGTAATCGCAGATTCTAATCGCGAACAGAGGTGAGATCGCGTGTCGTATCGTTAAAACGGCGAGAAAATTGGGTGTGGAAACTGTGGCAGTGTACAGCGACGCTGACCGGGACTCGATGCACGTAAATCTAGCCGACGAAGCTTACAACATCGGACCGGCTACCTCGACCCTGAGCTACTTAAAGCAAAACGTAATCATCGACGTCGCTAAGAGGTCGAGATCACAGGCCATACATCCGGGCTATGGATTCCTGTCAGAGAACACAGAGTTTGCCGAACTTTGCCAGAAGGAAGGAATCGTCTTCATTGGTCCTCCGGCTGACGCGATAAGGGACATGGGGATCAAGAGCACTTCCAAGGCCATCATGGCCAAGGCCGGTGTGCCGATAATCGAAGGTATGTATAGATATTGCAATCGCATTTACTGCATTGATTGATCAACAACCACACAGGTTATCACGGCGAGGATCAATCCAAGGAGAGGCTGATATCAGAGGCCAGAAAGATCGGGTTTCCGCTGATGATAAAAGCGGTTAGAGGAGGCGGTGGCAAAGGGATGCGAATAGCTCCAAGCGAGGCAGAATTTGAACAAGCATTAGAATCGGCGCGTACGGAATCGGCAAAATCGTTTGGCGACACTGCTGTACTCTTGGAGAAATACGTCGCCGAGCCTAGGCACGTCGAGGTGCAAGTTTTCGCTGACCATCACGGCAACGCCGTTCATCTTTTCGAGAGGGATTGCTCGGTCCAGCGAAGACATCAGAAAGTGATCGAGGAAGCCCCCGCTGTAAGTATGATAAAGAATATCTGTAAGAAGAAGATCGACGATTACTTCGTCTACAATAATTTGATCAATTTTCAGCCAGGTATTTCGCACGATTTACGTATGGAGTTGGGTGCAGCGGCTGTCCGGGCTGCAAAGGCTGTTGGATACGTGGGAGCCGGCACTGTTGAGTTTATATTAGATCGTCACACGCACAGTTTTCATTTCATGGAAATGAACACCAGACTACAAGTCGAGCATCCCGTTACCGAGGCTATAACCGGCACCGATTTGGTCGAGTGGCAGTTGAGGGTGGCTGCTGGTGAAAGGCTGCCACTCACCCAGGAGCAGATACACCTATCAGGGCACGCTTTCGAGGCGAGAATATACGCAGAGGTGAATTTCTCGAAAGTTATTTCGGTTAATCGGTTTTTGGGCAGATCTTTTTCAATTTGAGTTCGAATCTCTGAAACACAGGATCCCAGGAGCGGGTTCTTGCCAGGCGCGGGACCCCTGCTCCACCTAACCACGCCAGAAACTTCTAGCGATGTCAGAGTCGAGACGGGAGTTAGACAGGGAGACGAGGTCTCAGTCCACTACGATCCAATGATCGCAAAACTCGTCGTATGGGGAAAGGATAGGAGCGAGGCGCTCGGGAAACTCGGTGTAAAACTGTCCGAGTATGACGTGAGTTATTCGATTTTTTTTCTTTTTTTTTTTTAACAAACACCCTAAAGTTTCTGCTACCTCGGTTTATATTTCTTTGTTCATAGATCGTTGGCCTGGAGACGAACGTCGAATTCATAAGGGATCTCGCCCGGCATCCGAAATTCGAGAAGGGCGAAGTACACACGGGATTTATAGATGAGAATTTCGACTCCTTGTTCCCAAACATCGTTGTAACAGACGAAATCCTGTCGCAAGGAGCACTCGCGATCATTTTAGAAGAGGGTTTGACCCCTATAGGAGACTTGCTAGGTTTTAGTCCGTTCACATCGAACCCTGGTCTGAGATTGAACCACGACTTTGAACGGAGGTTCAATTTCGCTGTTAAAGATCAGCGCTTTACAGTGGACACTAGATACGTTGATCCAGGCTCGTTTCTGATGAGAATAAACGATGCTGGTCCTTGGAGAACCGTGACCGGTATCGCGACGAAAAAGAACGGCGTTTTTGAACTCAGGTCAGAAATTGATGGGGTAAAAACTCGAGCACGGATCGTGAACAACAACGGAGAACTGTACTTGTTCACAAACGTAAGTATTTTACATTCAGAACGTAGTACTACTGATAAAGAAAAATTCGGAACGTATAGTGACGTCGCGATTCTTATATATTTCGAACAGGAGCGCAAGTGGCAGCTGACGATACCGTCTCCAAAATTCGTTAACGCGTCTTCGGGCGGCGGTGCTTTCGGGACAATCGGCGCCGCTGTAAGCCCGATGCCAGGCGTCGTTGACAAAGTGCTTGTCAGCCGGGGTGACGTCGTTAAAAAAGGCGATCCGCTACTGGTCATCGTTGCTATGAAAATGGAGGTGAGGTCCTTTAAACGCGAATGACAATGACAATGTTTGATATGAAATTTTTCTGCAGCACGCGATCAAGGCTTCTTGCGACGGTCTGGTAGAAGAGGTTTTCTGCGGGGCAGGTGACAACGTACCGAAAAACAAGCTTCTCGTTAAATTGAAGGAAAGCGAGGCTAAAAATCTGTGAAAGAGTGAGAAAGAGAGAAATGATATTTTTACACGATGAGACTGTTATTTTGTTTTTGATGTTAGAAATGTAAGGATATAATTCTGTGTATGAAATCGTCGCAAGATGATCAAGGTTCTTATGGCTGACGATATAATGCAGTGCCTTGCACAAAGGAATACCGTATCGAGTTATTTACACCCTTCTTATGAGATCTTTTTTTCTTTCTCCTATTCACCGGACTCGTGCGAGCATCACATATAGAAAATTCGACAAGTTATTTGCCTCGGTGTAATCAATCTTGGAGTGACTGTGGCACGTAATTAATGCCAGCACCATGTAATCGATCATTTTACTCCACCTATAGAGAAGCCGTGGGGACGTGGGGTGTCGATACATACATACATATACCTATATCGTATACATATAGGGTAAAAACTGGGCAGGTATTTAGCTGGATGTAAATCGCGGAGTTTATTGTGCCGGTATACGTAGGTATACGAACACAGGGATGCACGATATTAAGGCATGTACCCTACAGAGCTATTGTAGTTCGCACCTGGCACTAGCTCTCTCTCTCTCTGTCTCTCTTTCTTTCTTTCTCTGTTCAAAATTTAACTACATATATATATATCCACCGATGGCGTGCCGCGAAATACCGCCAATCTCTGACACCGCGCTATAAGCTGATGGAATATATCTCGAAGACTGCCGTTTAATATCCCATCCCACGCTCGCGGTTATTCGAACTTTAAACTTATATACCCGGGCCAATCAAAGTAGGGAAAGTTTAAGTTATTACACCTGTATACGCGAACGCGATCGTGCGATATCTAAAACAGTAAGAAATTTAAGTAATCTCATACAACTTTCGTAAGATTTTCACGAGAGAATTAGTGTTTTTCGATTATATAGCCGGAACCCTTGACGATATCGAAATAAAGGTAGATATAAAAAATCAAGCTGATTGAATTACCTACGAAAAAGGTACAATAGATTTTTTTATTGAATATTAAATTCCAGCCAGACCAATGGACTTTATTTTCCATATTCACGCATCTGTCTTAATATCGTTGACTGATAACTGTGACTAAATGAAGGCAAAGGACTCTGCGATGCGGGCCTATTAGCGAACAAAATTATACAATTTTCCTCGTTTAATTATCCTCCTTTACTATAATATATAAAAAGGAAAATAAACTAAAGACCGATATAGTTATAGACTTATAGACGCGGAATAAGGCGGTGGACGTTTGAAGGCTATATACCAGGTCGTATTTCTCGGTTGTAAGGTTGAAAGTTCGGGGTATTTCGGGGTAGGTGCGGGTAACAATTACCACCTACCAACCTATACTACATCCAAGGCACGAGCCTCGTGGCCGTTTCTGTCTGTCAGTCAACAATTCCGCGCCCTGCTCGTCGGTGGTTGCGGACTGCCTTCTTCGCCTTCACCGTCGTATCACCCTAAACTTTTGATTTCTAATCTAAAACTATAGACCTAACGTTAAAACTAAACGGGAGTATAGAAACTGCAGCAGAAACAGCACTGCACTCTGCGGCACAGTTTAAACCTTGATATACCAGCTGTTATTACTAATTAAAAATTTTACCAATAAGATAGCAAAACTTTGACTACCTACCTATCCTGCGGCACATACAAACCCACTAGGTGAATACACTTCATCGGGGTTAATTGGTACGCGCGTGACTCTGCAACATACATCTACTTAGGTAGGTACATAGGTAATGCATATACAAGAGCAGATTCATTACTGTTTAATATCTCCACTTGTTATACCGCGTTTATAACAAACAGACTTTCAGATCGATCATATAGATTCATTCAGATGATCAACTTTCCGGTCTATTTTTTTATGAAATAATATATTATTATGAGCGATGATCGGGATTCGACGACCAGTCGAGATATTGGAAACGAGAACGTCAAAGGAGTTTCTGGGATGATTGGAGCTGGTATGAAGCGTGAAGTGAATAGAGAGAAGCCAACTTATCTGAGAGACAGAGGTACTGCATATATTATTACATCGTATCATAATTTTAATTATGAAAAACTGATTAATGTCATAATTAAAAGTTTGACGATCCGCCTAACGGTGGCAATAAGTTAAGAAAGATTGTCACAACGTGTTGCCGGGATGTTAGGCGCTGGGGTGGGTTCTTTTCTTTTCATAAAGCAAGATAATATACGGCTGATATAAATTCGAGCGTGATAATACGCCGTAGATCGTTCCACACGACTGCTCTATACCCTGGTATATAATATATAAATCATATTTATCAACGGTGTGTATACGATGAGTAACTGAACTTCCTATACCTACCTCTCAGTTTCATTATTTTTCCCTAAATTAACGGAATAAAAACGTCGTCCACACCGTTTCGTTCCCAACGTCTCCCCTCCATGCGGGCGAGAAATCATAAAATATACTTTGAGCTCTATTGTATGGAAAAGCGAACTATAGTACTTACTAATACTAATACCTTCGTTTTTCTTAAACTTCAAGCAATCCGCGTATATAGGATCGCACGCGTGTAACTTTTAACACAAACTTCTATATAACTTCAGCATGATAATTCGCGATTTCGATTTCTGATTACGAGGTAGCACGCTATACCAGTTAAATATCGGCTGTGAACTAAGATATCTATATTATACCCTGCGATCAATTGACTGGCTCAAAGTTCGTATGGAGTTTACACGTAAATCGGTATAGCATAACACACATCGAGAATTATCGGGGTCACATATATTCGTAGCTAGCAGTACCGGGCAAGCTTCTAATTTTCTAATTGACACCCGTATACAGGTAACGAATAACAGATTATCTCTACCCTTCGTGCTGCGGTTCAGCGCCACAGCCCTGCAGGGTGCAAAAACGAGATCGGGATGTGTCAGCGCGTTATATTGAAACTTTTCACCAAACATATATATATGCCTTATGCCAAGAACGCGGTTGGTATAAAACCCCGGCTATTCTTGGCTATGATTACAATCGGCCCGGTACCATTACCCGGAACGGAACAAACCTTCGAGTATATCTTTCGCTGTGCTAACTCTCGAAACTCTCACGTTACACGTATACCCATATACCTATACCTATACCTTCCTATACCTGCACGGATATAGGTGTAACGTGCATGACGTATAGGGGAAAGAGATAAAGAGAGAACTGCGTAGATATGTACTTTCGATTTTACAATTAGACAACAGTTTTCCCGCACCATACCTATAACAGATTTTCGGTACCATGTTCTCGTCCACACGGACTGCTAGATGTGCGGAATTGATGGCCAACGACGAGCCGGACGATCAACCACACCCGCCAGGTCTACGGAGGGATAAATAGAAAGCACCCACAATCGTTCACGGATCGCTGGTGGAGTAACGTTTCATAAATTTTTATTATTCGCAGAGAGGGTCTTGTACCCGAGAAGCACCAGGACTCTGGCCAAGGTTCCGGTAACTGGGGGAACTCCGATCGACGAGGAGACCTGCATGGTGTGTATCAGCAGCCTCATACCTACAGCCGAGCAAAATCGAAAGAGATTTCATACTTTTTTCCTCATATTATGTCGTCTGTTACTGTGCAGGGACTGCGGCAGGTGGTTTTCGGCTCCTGCGCAAGTCCGCCTAAGGGTGAATGGGCCAGGACGGGTCTGACGTTAAGGCCAGGAGGACAGAGCATGGCTTTCGGACTGAGAGCTGCCAGGAATTCGACCAGGAGTCTAGTCACAGCTGTGCAAGCGGTAATGCTAAAGCACTACTTGTTCAAAGCGTCTAATAGACAAGAGAGCAGTTTTCCTGGACCAACGCCAGCCGAAACGTAAGCATGATCATGGGGATATGACTTATGAGTCGTATTTATAACATGGTCATAAATTTCAGGCTTTTGAAGCCCAACCACGATAGGCAGGTCGAGGTATTGAGCCTATCGATTGCCGAGGTGATATGGAGGTGCGGAGGCGGCGATGCAAAGCCTAAAACATGCGGCTCGACCTGCGGCTCGAACGTCTACAGTGGTACGGCACCGCAGACCATCATCGTACCAAAAGCGATCGTAGTTTTGCCACAAGAGACGCCGTACGTTCAGCACAGCTCGCAGTACTTTCAGGACGGGATAACCGAGACGGTATAATTACTCTTACGATAGCTTTCAATGAAACCGCTCTTATATTAATTGAGAAGATGAGTGCAGCATGCAATATGTTTTATTGAAAATTCTGTCTATAGCTACGCGTCTACGAGCTCTTGTCCCTTGAAGATCTGCAGATATTCGTCAAGCGATACCTCTACTTGGTACGTTGGTATCGTACCCCCCCCCCCCTGAATCTAGACTAGAAATTTATACTTGTATGGCATATCGTTTCAGTTCCAAGACGAAGGGGGACCTGGAGCAAAGATCCTTATTTACAGCGCCGTTCTATCGAGAGGAATTTTAAAGTGAGACTATCGCAAAATCGTCTTTTATGTAACATGTGTGCTGCAAACTCTGTGGATAATTAAATTTCTCCAATTTTTTTTTGTTTTTTTTTTTTTTTTTTTTTCCCAGAGTACGTACCGATCTCGAAGACCCGAGGGCTTCGATACTCGCCGGATGTCCCGAAGAGGGACCACTGAACATCGCTACTCTGTTACTGACGGGACGGTGTTCGCCGCATCTTCACAACGGCGTGCTTCACGTCGGCGACGAAAACACATACGTGAGTGAATAATATATATATGCTCGGAGATATAGTTTTTCGATAATATCTCGAGAACCGTAAGCGATAGGAGAAAAATGTGTTACACATTTTTCACAGAAAATTTATTCAGCTTCATTTTTGTTTACCACCTTTATACCGATATCATTAACGGTTTACGAGTTATCATTGAAAAACTGTTACCAATTAACGCAAACACATCGCGCTCTAATCTATCAGGCCGTTCCTCGATGGGGAGTACTGTCCAGAAGCGAGGTAGGTATCTTGGTCCACGAGGGTGACGGTGTGGATACCGACAGACAGCCTGGTTCGAGACTAAAAACCCCTAGTCTCCCCATATGGCTGACCCTGTGCCAAGGCCACTTCGGTGTTCTGTTCAACACGAACCGCGAACTATTGAGGAACTATCACGCCGAGCGAAGGTTAGATATAAATACACTCCTAACGAAAATTAGCGGGCCACCCAATTTTTGCTTCAAAAAATGTTCAATTTCAAAGTCTCGTAATTCGGCGAAAAATTGACTTAGCGCGTCGTTTGTAAAAGCATTTCAAAGCTTAAGGCTTCATCTTTCAGATGCTCACTTTCGATTGCGTTTATGTTTTTTTTTGTCTTGAGTTATGGTCCCTTGAACCATCTCGTGCCAAATTTGTGTATTGATGTTCCAACTTCAAAACAACGCACGGGGTCGGTCAGTATCGGAATGTTGATTTCAAGACAGTCATTTTGAAGCTTGTAATGTCCTCTTCAAAACCCTTTTTTTGAGATTGCTCTACGATTTTTTTTCATGGAGTTATGCGTTGCTGAAGCAAAAATGGTCTTTCAATTTTTGGTGTGTGGTGCAATTTCCATGCATGGTCGTACCGATCTCGTGATTATTCCACCACTTTGAGTGATGCTAATGCCGGAGGTACTGTTTAAATCGTCCGTATGTGTTAAAAATCGAATAACTTTACGAAAAAAAATCGTAGAGCGAATTCCAAGATATGGTTTCGAAGGAAAGACTTCAAAGTTGAAGTTCTAACCTTGGGCCACCTGTGTCGCTATTTTTGCGCGTGCTACCTGAGGTCAAAGTTCGAATTTCCATTTTGCGGTTTGGAGGGTCTCGTTTGGATGGTGATCATGGCTTGGAAACGTCACCGAATAAAAATTGCAATGAGATTTCAGAAAAATGAAGATTTGAGCTTCAAAAGCCATATTTGGGAACCTCGGTACGAGGACTCGTTCGCCCAGGGCATGCGATCAAAAATTGAAAGACCATTTTTGCTTCAGCAACGCATAACTCCATGAAAAAAAATCGTAGGGCAATTTAAAAAAAAGGGTTTTAAAGAGGACATTCCAAGCTTCAAAATGAATGTCTTGAAATCAGAATTCCGATACTGACCGACCCCGTGCGTTGTTTTGAAGTTGGAACATCAATACACAAATTTGGCACGAGATGGTTCAAGGGACCATAGCTCAAGACAAGAAAAACATAAACGCAATCGAAAGTGAGCATCTGAAAGATGAAGCTTTAAGCTTTGAAATGCTTTTACAAACGACTCGCTAAGTCAATTTTTCGCCGAATTAGGAGACTTTGAAATCGAACATTTTTCGAAGCAAAAATTGGGTGGCCCGCTAATTTTTGTTAGGAGTGTATATAGGGTTCAAGGCGCCATGCGTATAATAACATACGAGGAGTATAATTGCCTATATAATTGCGTTGTACAGATTCGAAGTGCAGTACTACACATGCGGTGGAAGTCACGCAACCCTTACGGTAGATACAAGAGCGCGAGAGGACGCGGGTACAGAAAACGGTACCTGCAGAGAAGAGCAGCTCGTCGACGTCGCGACTACCCCTTTGGAAAAATTGATCCATACAAAGTTGGTTAATAAAGCTTATGCGGTATGTGTGATGTAGAATTTCGGTTTTTTATTATATTTTATGAAATTTTTATCACAGGTGGCAAGACGCACAGGTACAATGGAACGGAACTCCGGTTCTATAGATATATTACAACCAAATAATTAAGCGCTTGTCTATATATATATAGTGGAAAACATATATAAATGCTGCACCTATATAGTTATATTATAGTTTTAATAGGAATTCGAAAATTGATCGATAAATAATTGTTATAATAATAATAATAATAATAATAATATGTGTATACGTATGTGCAGTTGTTGTAAATTGTTTATAAATCGTTAAACGTTATAATATATATATCGTGTAATGAATATAATATATATGGTATGTTGTTGTTGTTATAAAAATGAAATAAAAATTCACTGTTGAAAAATTCTATATACTATTACATCGTAATTCTATACGTCGCTCTTATAGTATCATAAGGTAATAATAATACCGTTCGTGCGCAAAACTTTGTTTGACCCATCGATAAACGTTCTTAGATCAACGTAGGTATATACAAGCGTTAGAAATATTTAATATCGTCTGTGTTAAACGGACTTCACGCTCTCTCTCTCTCTCTCTTGAAGAAGAAGATGTACGTATATATTTTTATATGGGGCATTCCGCGTCACTTCAGCAAAGAAACAAAAAAAAAAAAAGATCAGGCTGTATATAATGACTATCACGGTTCACTTTCTTCGGTTCCCGCATCACATATACCTAGTAAAGGATAAGGAATTGTCTAGGTGAAACGTGTGTTAATTGTTTCAAATAATATAGCTTAGAAATGTTAGAAAAGAAAGAAATAAGGAATAGGGTTACTATCGCAATGCGAGATCTTTTTAGCGAAATTGAAAAATAAACAGCTATATATACAACCGCAGGTAGCCCAATTAACTGGAGACAACCTAGTTTATTAATTGTGATCTTTAAGTCAGCGCGCGGGGTGTATAACTCGATTTTTAATTGCTGTTACAATACCTCTTTTATACTTTGCGACAGGGTCATGGGAACTGGGTTAATTCTGTTTAGTTTATAAAACGCGGCAACGACCGCTACGTACAGAGTAATAAGAATTAGTAACCATCATTCGGCGTTATAAAACCGAGAAGCTGCTGCACCGACTTAGTACCGATCATCAAACCGTGAAATGACTTTTTAGTCGCGGCACTTTTTCACCGCTATAATATCTGTGAGAAAACATCTGCTCACTGGATCGATCTATATATTATTATCAAATATGTCCGATATAATTATATGTTAACGATAAATTTACATATTCATCGTAATTTCAATCCGTAAGGCCTAAGCCACACCCTCTCCGCGAACCCCGGAATGAAATTCACCCTGTATATCTTAAAAAGTCTCGAAAAATCTTCGAACGCTTGTCACGTCTAAACCATCGACTAAACGTAAACAACTATTGAGACATTTTTTACAGATAATTAAATTCCCTGCGAAATGGCACCTTGCTTATCTCTCTGTCGCAAAACCCGGCCGAGTAATAACAGTTTGAAGAAAAAATTTGTCTCTTCTTTGTTTTATTCCGAATGATTCCCTAAATTAATGTGTGTGTGTGTGTATAATATTATACACTAACTCGCGATAGAAAAAAAAAAAAAAAAAAAAAAAGAAATGATTATTACGGTTGATGGGTGCGTTGCGTTCCCCCGTTCGAAACACCTGTCATGCGGCCACAGCACAGTCCGTAGCCCCACTCACTTTACTCACTAACTTCCTGCCTTTCAGTATACCTCTGTAACCCCGTAGTCCTGCTCGCACTATCCGGTCTACTGTTGTTTTATATAGAGAGTATTTTCTGCCCCTTAGATATGTGAACACCTTCACTAGTTATTAGTTTGCTCAGGATTTATACTGCGGTATGAGATGATTGCGGGTTTAACTTTTATACATTTTCTCACGATTCATTAAACTACCTATACGTACTCTCCTTTGTTCATTAGTAGTCTTTTTATTTTGTTAAATCTGTTTATATACTCACAGCTCGATCGTCGACAGTGACGCGAAAGAAAATTAATAGCGCAGGTAAAAAAAAAAAAAAAAAAAATCTAAAGGCACCGGATATTTCTGTATCTATATATAAGATAGCTAATATGCACGTTGCGAAAGATTTGTTCACCTGGTGCTTCGTAAAGGTTGAATTTCGCGGCGGGTATAATCGATTTTAAACGATTTATATAGTGATTCATGGATATTTCACCGTGGTAAGTAGAAAACCTGTACTGTACACGATACATAGGCTATATATCTATATGTTACTCGTTGCTCAAATTTAATTTGAGGTAAAAAAAAAAACAAGACAAGAAAAGAAATTAACGAAACAGGAACTAAGAATATACGAACAATTGAAAATAAACACATGTATATACATATATAGCCTAGCGATATATAGGTGTGATAAAGTTTCACCGCATGCTTTCTAGCCACGCGTTGTACCTATACGTATATATATATATATATATAGTATACCTACTTCCCTCTTAAATACGTAGATTATATACGCGGGGGTAATAGTGTATACGTTGACGCACGTAGGAAGTTTGGCTAATTGCAAACCTCCTACAGTTTTACCGCGTTAGTAGATCACCGTTTCGGTTTATAGCCGCAGTTTAAATTCACGCACACAGATATACGACGCACGTATATGATAGTACTACATCAGAGCTGTGCACGTTTTTAAGTTATAGAATTTGAAAATTTATGGAATTCGATATATAGTAGGATCGTTCGAAGACTACCTCGTGGTTGTACTACTCTATATTATACTGTACATGTATTTTAATATCGATAATAAGTATACGAACCGATACCGCATGTATAACCGCACAGATGAATGAAGAACGGTTAATACCCCTGGATGGAGACCTCGATACGATATGGAGGTAGAAATTCTTATCAAGATTATAATCACGTTACTCCTGCACTACCGCATCGTACAGCCTGCATCCGCTCAGCGTAAGTTATACACACGCATTATCTCGCTTTCGTCCTTTTCTATTTATCATTATTCTGTATATCTATAGATTTTCATCTCGTCAACGCAGTTCTTTAGAATTATTTCCTATACATATATGCAAATTCAAATTTAGCAGAATCACCAATGCGCACGAGTTGCTAAATACCATTTTTTGAGACTGGCACGAAAAGTCGAATCTTCCACACCGCGTTTGTAAAAAAACTACATGTAGCTCGAGGGGTAAATCACGAGGCAGAAACACGTACACCACATCTCCCATCTCCCAACATCTCCTCCTACATTTTGATAACATTTCATTCATTTTTCAAGATTTTTCAAGATTTTCCAAGATTTTCGGTCATTTCCGAACATCTCCCAGCACTTATCTCCCTTTATCTCCCTTTATTTCTTAATATTTCCTAAACATCTCCTGCATTTTGTACACCAAATCGCCCCCGTGATTCACCCCTCGATGTAGCTGTTAAATACAAATGTATTCAACGTTTCTGAAAATTTTTTAATTTCGACACAGAAGCTCCAATACGTATAGCTGTAAATGGGGTACTATACAGTTGCTTAGGAATTATTATCCGCTATATTATTTCAATTAGTTATGGTCAAGCGATCGGTTCTCATAAGACCGATTAACATAATATAAGGCGTACATACGTTTTTTTATATACTGCGGTAACATATGCGTATGTATTTGATTTTTATTAAAATCGCACTGGCATTTCGAGACGTGATATGAAGAATTGTTGCCAGATTTTCAATAACAATAAAGGAAAAGCGGTGTATATCGGTGATTCGAAAAGGAAGAATGCAAAGAAAAAAAAAAAATCTGAAAATAGTAAACGACGTAGTAGGTTCGTCTCGTAAACATCTCGTTACACCGAACATTCGAATGCGGCTACCTACCTACCTATCTAACAGCCTACCAGTCAGCCAGCCTTGGCCGGAAGTTCGCTCCAAGGAAGCGCGAATATAGGTACATAGTTTATATATGTACAGGTATATAATATACCTGCAACGCGGGTATAGACTTAACTCGTTGGTTGTGCGCGTGCCAGAATAAGACATATATGTTATTATACCTCTGGTATATGAATATATATATATACGCCTATATATTAAATATAGATATATGATATATAGAAATGCTTACGACATATAGGAACCCATACGCTACTTGGTACATGACGACGACGCTTGGATAATTAATGCAACGGTGCACCCAGCTTTCGTTCGCGAATAACGCTTTAATTTTATCGTGCAGCGTGAAAGGAGGATCTTGCTTTTTTTTTTTTTTTGTTTTTTTATTATAAAATATAATATTCGAGAACTGCGTTGATTTTCGACGAGCATATAGCGATATAAATATATTATGCGAAGTGATTCGAGACACGCGATGTTTTCTGGAGAACGGTGCGACAGCGGCCCACTTATTCGTTGGCGAAGAGCTCGAGATTGGCGGTATCGTGGGTGTGATTGGAGTTATCGGACAACCTGTGTCACCCGATGATTCGGGATCACAGGGAGACATCGAGCTACGATTGCAGGAGAGGGATAGCCCGGTCGCGATTTATCCAGGATCTAAGAATCTCACGCTGACCAGATCCTTGGACAAGGAGGGTGTCGCGGGTCCGGCAAGTGTATACGTTAACGTTATATGCGAGAGGAGGCGCACCCTCGACCCGGTCAGTATACATATATATATATATAGTTTTTTTTTTACCTGTCAGCGATATATGCGCGGAACGGCCTTTTTCACACACGTATCATATTTCATTTAGGGATTCGTAATACCGGTGAACATAAGAGTTACAGACGCAAACGACAACGCACCGCAGTTTGTAAACGCACCCTACGTTCTAAATATTTCAGAGGTAAAAGTATAGACGATTAGAAAATTTAGGATCGCAGAATTCTTGGAACTGATTTTTATCTATTCATCAAGGTCACCGTCGTCGGTACCAGAGTATTGCAAGGTGTTAGAGCCGTCGACGCTGACCAACCCGGACCTTACTCGACTGTCGAATACTCGGTATTGCCCGGACAGCACGCGGTAAGAAAAAAAAACAAGCTTCTCGGAACCAGAATTTCGATGATATCTCGAGAACCGTGAACGATATCGAGATGAAGGTGAAGATCAAAGATGAAGTCTACTAAATTCTCTATCGAAAAAGTGGGACACAGTTTTTCTCTATCTTCATTGGTTTCGCTGCAATTTCAATTTCTGTTTCAATTTCTCTATATTACAATGTCCGAGAATGTTTAAATTATTCAATCTCAGAATACAGCCGAACCGATCAAGATACAGGAAAAGTGTATTCCACCTTTTTGACGGAGAATTTAATCAACTTCATCCTTGATTCTCACCTTTGTCTCGATATCATCAACGGTTCTCGAGATATCATCGAAAGAACTGAATCGAGATATACAATTTGTTCTTTCTATTTTATCACCACGTTATATACATTAATCTCTGTATACGTTGCGCATTATATATACACATAGCCAGCTGTCTTTGTGGACGGGAATCGACTCCCGCTGCAGGTACATCGTGAAAATATTTTTACCCAATAAACGGATTGAGATTGAGATATAAACGCATTTATACAAGATAGCTGTACCATTTATAATATATACTTTGTGTGTATGATTCAGGACTATTTCGTCTTCGTAAATGCCCTGGAAGGTACACTGGTGCTACGAAAGCCTCTCGACTACGAAACCCTGAGTAATTTCTCAGTCGGGATTCGCGCTCAGGTACGTGATGATATTAATATTTTTATTTGCACACAGCTCTCACGTATCAAAGCCTGATAATAATTGAATATATCTCTGTATCATCCATATAGGATCAAGGAAATCCACCGCAATCATCGGACACAGTGCTCAGAGTGAACGTGATCGATGCGGACGACCAGAATCCCGCTTTCGTTAACGATCAGTACAAAATCACTATACCAAACGGTGCAAAAAGTGTAAGAAATATATCAGCGCATATATAGAGTCAGTCCGCGTGAAAATGATCAATTCTAATCTTTTACCTCGTTTAATTCACTGCAGGGGACGGTACTGAGGGTCGAACCAGCAGCCATAAAAGCCGTGGATCAAGACACTGGCATTAATTCCCCTGTGAGATATTCTCTCCAAGGTAGTGCCGTTTCGTTTTTGAACCTAAATCCGGGAACAGGTGTCGTCGTACTAGCCAGGATACCGAAGGATCACGAGCTTATCGCCCCAGCTACGTTGGTCATCAAGGCAAGCTGCAGCTGTTAATTAAACCAAAAGAAGAAGAAAAAAAACTAAAAATACGCATTTATATACGTTTAAATCGTCGATTATCTGTTCCTCAGGCTACGCAGGTAGACAACCAGGACAGATATGCCCTGGCAACGGTCGTCGTCTCTCGTGATGGAGGACTAGGCGCTGTACCAACCGCTGGTAAATATCTAGTATATAGTATGATTATTTTTTAAGTTAGTAAAACGTTGCAAGAAAGATAAATAAAATTTGAGAATATATATAACAGGCGGTAGATTACCGGTGCGTTTCGTTCTGAGGGACTACCAATCAAGTGCTCCCGAAAACACACCGCCGGGAAGCATCCTGTTGACTGCCGGTGTGAACAAAATAGATCCTGTAAGATTTATACACAAACATATGCATGAATGAATGAATGAATGAATCAGACACGGACACACGATGGTAAATTTATAATTATGTTTCATAGAATTTGAGATTTTGGCTTGTGGGCGCAAGCGAGGATCTCGAAAGGTTCGTTATCACGAGATCGGGAGAATTGATACTGAAGGGTACCCTCGACTACGAGCGTCGTATACAGCACAGTTTCCTCGTCCACGTCACTGACGGACACCACGTAAGCCTGTAATTTACAACGGGAGAATAGAATGATTCAGTATTCCCAAAAAAAAACATAAAGAAACCGCAATCCAATCACGATATTCAAACTTTTTGCTTATTCTTCTATATGAAATTCCAGAACGATACAGCGAGGGTGAACGTCTCGGTCGAGGATGTGAACGAGTGGGAACCCCGGTTCCGTCATCCACGTTACGAACTACACGCTAGGAGTCTGCGACAAGGATCCATCGTAGGTTAGTGCGGTTTCTATCTTACATACTCTGATTCAATCTATTCATAATTCAATCATCGAATAAAATCTAAACGACACAATTATAATTTATACACGAAATTCAGGAAGACTAGAGGCAGCTGATGGGGACAGAGGAGACAGAGTTACCTTATCGCTGAGGGGACCGGACGCAAGGTAAGTTGGTATACAGAAGAAATATACCGAGAATATTCGGTGAGAGTAGACAGTCCCCTTGTCCCCTTCCTACGGCAAAACCAACACGAGCGCGTACCGCGTGCCGTGAGGCTCGTGCGGGAGGGGATGCAATGCTACTGGCACCTCATTGCGTCCTGACCGAGGCTCACGCACGCGGTGCGCGCCTGTGTTGGTCTTACCGTAGGAAGGGGACTGTCTACTCTCACCGAATATTCACGGTAGACGAGAAGAAGCGTTGAGTTTTTTTAATGATATCTCAATTACTTAATGACATCGAATCTGATAAAGATAGAGAAAAAAATGTATCGTACATTTTTCACAGTAAATTTCATTGACTTTATTTTCGATAACCGCGCACCTTGTATTGGTCTCGATATCGGTGTAAAAACTATTTCACCACACTTATTAGGTCTTTCGAGATACGAGACAACGGAGAACTGATACTTCGGTCCTCAGGTCCTTTCAACGGAACAACAGCACGACTGGTCGCGATAGCCGCGGACTCGGGTCGTCCACCGAGGTTCGTACATTGAACTTTTATGAGAACTGCGATGAAAAACGCGTCAGCCTTACTAACGACAAACTAATGATCCCACGTTTCTATAGATCGAGCATGGTACCAGTTATCGTTCACCTTCCTACTGTTGGCTCACTGCCCGTAGCCGCTAGGGCAGCACCCGCATGGCTAGGAAGCAGCGTTCTTCTGGTCGCAGTTTTCGGCGCCGTTTTAGGACTCCTCGGTGTCGTCATCCTCGTTCTAATACTCTACATATACAAGCAGTGAGTCGATTCGCTGCAAAAAACAAAAAAAAAAAAAACAAAAAACTAAGTCTATTGCGTTTTCAGCAAAAGACCGAAGAGCAGTGGCTCAGTGAGTTCAACCGACACCGGTTACAGGGACAAGTCTCCAATACCTTCGGCTCTGAGTCCAACACCGCGAGTATTGGGCGCTAGTGCCTTGCGGGATGATAACTGTAACGGAAAGGTTAACAACGACGTCGACAATCCGGTATTCGGTGACGATAATGAGAGCACGTATACCGCGACGATCAAAAGTACGAAATATTATATACTGCAGCAAGCAATATAAGTTGACTCATGATTTTTAGTTCGAGAATCGAAAATCAACATTTAGTACTAATTTTGCTAATTCTTTCGTCGCAGGCGTAACGTCGGCGAGACAAATGCCTCAGATCTGCGCAAGGCACAAGGTAGTCCCCTTGGTATTACCTCCGATGCCACCGACCCTGGCGGCGACTAGCCACATACCGAACCTCGGCGGTTTGGTAAACAACATAAATAATCTCGGAGGTGGTCTACAGGTACGAAGTAACGCAAGATCGTCGATCGACAACGATTCGTCAAACTATTCCGTCGACCCGCCAGATTCGTTGCAGCAAATTTCTAGCTCACATTCCGCCTGGCCGTCTGGCTCAGTGTCTAGGAGAGTTAAGAAACTCTCGTGGGACGACGACGAGGATGAAGATCAGACCGTTAGAGATCACGAACAGAATGACGTCGACGTTGACAAGGTGCGATGTGTATAGTACGTTGTTTAAAACCCACTGCATCAAAATATGATTATCTAACGATTTTCAACAGGCAGTCGACAGCGTCGACGTAGCGGCTGATGTCAGAAGAAGCAACTGTCTGCAGAGCGGAGTAGGAGGAGGTAGCGATCAGTTGAATTTGACCGTATACTTTTAAGCTAACGAATTATAAACATAATATAATCAAATAAACGCATTTGTATATTACATCGCATAATCCCGAATTTATATTTCCCTGACAAATGCAGATCGCATACCTATAATATAATATAATATACTTATACCTCGTGCCCAGTTATACCCGGACGGTGTTATACTGGGTCAATAGGTCAATGGGCCAATGGGTCGCGCTGAAATCGCGCAAAGGTAAACGCGCGAAATATATTTCTGTCTATTATAATATGAGAACCGCGAGCGTGCACAGGGTGGGGCCATTGAATGAATGAAATCTATAAACGTATACAACCCGCGTAGATATTAATATATAATATCCATTGAAGAAGATCTAACGATCGATAATACCTGTCTACCATATATTATATAGGTATACGTAATACATAGTTCCGAGTATTATTTCGCCTACACGCATGCACGAAAGACGATAACAGGTCCGGGTTGTAATGATTATACATATCGGTAAAGAAAGCGCGTGCCTATCTTCTCTTCGCTTCTCCGAAAGTCATAACTGAGAAGACGTAAAGCAAAACCGATCTCTGGTGGGGATAAAATCGGTGTGACCATCGCATAGTGGCTACAGGTAGGGTATCTACATACAACGAACCTCGGACCGGTAGTCAGTGACAGTCAAGCCGTAGCGGAGGTGATATACATTCATATACGATCACCCGAAGGTGCATATTGCATATATCTTGTATAGGATTATAGACGGAGGGAAAGAAAGGATTTTTGCCGAAATACACACGCGTTACATTGCGTGAGTATATATTATGATCATCATAAGGATATAATATGCCGCTTCGGAATCCTTTGTTTTTTTTTTCTTTCATTATTATTGGAATTACTCAGCCGAGACTCGCGACGCGAGATTCAACCGAGTGCTGTTTTACAGAGGATTCAATTCCCCGCAAAAAGTGTCCTCGGTTTTATTTTCGTAACTTTAATGGTTCAGTCGTGAAAAGCGTTTAAATACGACAAGCTTTGAAGTCTCGTAGATCGTTCAATTTAAATACTTTTTGCTAAAGAGAATTTAATAGCGTCTTTGAAATTATGTTTAGCACAAAACACGGTCGAGTAATATTAATCGATGCTGAAGACACCCTGCGCGAATCTAACGTATAACACAACTCTATATACTATATCAGATATATAATATACGACTCGAACTACTCACGTCGCGTATACATTTTATTTCCGGGAGAAAGTTTTGTCTCTATGCGCTGCGACGATGAGTATAGTATGAGAGAAATAATAAGGAGAAATATAGCCGAAATTTTGAATGTTGTAGTATATGATTGTACATATATATATGTTCGACGATGATTCACATTATGATGACGATTTCGCGTATATTATATTAATAAGAATATTTATTTCGATATTAAGACGATGGAGATGCATGCTAGGGGTTTCTTAGCCGCCTTTTTGGCGCTATGCACTACGACAGCAACAGCCAACGGTAGGTTTTCGCCGTTTCAATTATGTCCCGTATTATATCGCGTTTAACGAAATCTATAACAACCCTACGTTCTTAAACAGCTATATACCTGCCCTCGAACGTAACTACGATATATCAAGACGCGTCTACCTGCGGGCGTAATTGTCAAGGACCGTGGAGCGGTGTATTAGAAGACTGGATTCTCGGGGGTGGTATATCGTCTCGTACATCGAGGGTGATGAAGATGGGAGACAAACCCCTCACTGTATCACCGTCAGGCAATTCACCTAACAAGAGGGACGTCTCGGAGACGGATCTCTATCTTCTCGGTACGCGTGCAGGCATATAATTATTATACGATGTTATAGAATCTGTTCAATCTCACGATCCGTTCCTATCATTATTATTTTTTCTTCTTCTTCAAATTACACAGGAGCGATAGAGAAGCTCGTATACAGGGTTGACTACATGGAGAAACGTCTGAGAAGAGCAGAGGAGCTGCTCTACTATGTAATATCGGGAAACAATCAGGCCAAAGGTAATATAAACGACACTTCGCTACAGCTGCGTCGTATATGAAGTTAGAATTTTGTAATAACTTTTTTTTTTTTTAGATCCATGCCCTAGTAACTACACGAGGATAGGCCAGAACTGTTACCACTTTAGCGTTAGAGAATTCGACTGGAAATCATCGGCGAGTATGTGCCGAGGTTTGGGTGGTAATTTGGTGGAATTAGAATCGGTAGAGGAGAATCAGGACCTTATAGCTCATCTACAAACCGACAAGAGAGTAAGAGGCAAGAGTTTCTGGACCGGTGGACTTAACCCGGGTTTACTTTGGATATGGGCTGGTAGCGCGAGGCCGGTGCATCAGGACACGAAGCAGACGGTTTCAGGGGACGGAAGGCAAGTGTATAATAAAAGAGTCTTGAATTAATCAAATCGCGTGAAGCTAGAAATTAAATGAATATTCTTTTTCTCTATTCCAGGTGTTTAAAGCTAGATTTCAACCCAGGGTCTAGGATATACTCGTACAAGGGAGAAGACTGCGGCTCAAGGCACAGATACATATGCGAATTATCGAGGGACGATGAGTCGGCGAATAAAATCGAGAGAACAGCTCGCGATTTAATTATCAATTGATACGTTCGTTATTTTTTATTTTTTTTTTTTTTTATCATGAACTGTATATCTTTACTGTATTTATTATAGCTGTTTAAAAAATGATAATATATTATATATTCTATAAAAAAAAACATAATTGAGGTGCTCCTTGCGATTTGATCATTTTTTAATTACGACACATAGGTTCCTTATGTATAACAGCGAATATAATAAACCGCATGCGAGAATTATTATAGGATAGAGAATAATTCTGAATACCCTTTTAATGTTAGTTTTATTTTTATTTTTTTCTCTTTTTACTTCTTTAAGTACAATTAATACTGTACAATATATTATTTATATAGCCAGCAATATACTGAAAAATGCGTAAAATTATATTATATTATGTGAACTTTTTTTAAACGTACATCTACGAGATGCGCGGTGAAATTCTGCGTGTATTTATAATGTTTCCAGAGAGTCTATATTTGTACATAATATTATATACTATATTTTTCGTAAATTGACAGTACGCACTCATTGACTGTAGTCAGTCGTTACGGCTCACCTATACGCTAAAACGAAGTACTTTAGCACTGGGATGGGGTAGAAATGAAAACGAACTATGCGATATCGTCCTGCGATCTAAGAAACAAAAAAAAAAAGAAAAAAAAAACTCGAATAAAAATCTAGAGAGCCGAATTACCTAAATATATATATAAATATAAATAATAGTGATAAATATTTATAACAGACCTGATATAATATACGGGCAAGAAAAGAAATGTGAAAAAAGTTTGAAAATCTATTTGTAAATAGGGGATAAAATATTTACTATATGGTTATACGTTTGCTATGAGAAAAAAGAATTCTACATATATGCTTATATATATATATATGTTTGAACGAAGTGTAAGCTTAGTGATATCGCAAAGGCGAGGCCTGCCTGGGTCGATAACGTATAACGTATAACGTGAAAAAGCGTAACGTTCAACGTCCGGTAATGATTATTCAATTTCCTTAACCGGCGTTAATTTTTTAGCGAGAGTTTTAGCCAATTGTAAAGCCATAACAAGACTGCGAGATTCACCAGTCACGTATTTAGGAACTGACAAAGATTCGGTTAGAAATCCACAGTTGTCTTCGATTAATTTTCGCGTGTCTTGTACGTCGAGAGGATCAACGCCACGACAGCAATCCTCTATCACAGCCAATCTGTAGCCGAGACTTAAACCGTCGAGACACGTTGCACGGACGCATACGTCGTAGGCAAGACCGCATACGTATACATCAGTCGCGCCGATCCCCTCTAGTATGTTCAAAAGTTCGCGTGAATTATGACGGTTGTTGTCGGCGAACACTGAGTAGGCCTCCATGTCGGGGTGCTTTCCCTTTCGTACCTGTGAATTGACGAGAAATACATATTACGATACTTTGTAGACACAGTATAAAAAAAAAAAAAAAGAATAAAACTCGATTACAGTATTTCGATGATATCTCGAGAACCGTGAATGATATCGAGATTAAAGTGAACATCGAAAGTAAAGTAAATTCAATTCCCTATCTAAAAGGTGGGATGCATGTTTTCTGTATCTTTATTGGTTTGGCTGGAATTTGATTTTTTTTGTCTTCGTATACAACGACTGAAGACGTTTGAACATTCGACGTAGGAATACAGCGAGATTTGACGAGATAGGGGAAAAATGTGTTACACCATTTTCAAAGAGAATTTAACGGGCTTTAATTTCGATATTCACCTTCGTCTCGATGCGATCAACGGTTTAGGAGATACAGTAGATTGCGTAAATTACCTGATCTGAACCAGGAAGTACTACAAGATCCTTGTGTAGCTGGGCTCCCCACGAGTCGATTACGCAGTGTTTTGGCCATAGCCGTTGTTCTAGGTGTGGATTGAGGAAAACTACCGTGTCAAAGGGCTTGGCTTCCTCCTTGGTGATCTATCGATCATTATTTTCGATTACAAATAGCGGAAGAGAGGATATTATAACGTTACGTAAATATAAACTATATGGGCGAGGCTTATGGGATCGAGCGATATATAATATAATATATGTATACGTTGTTCTTTGCTATATATACCTTCGAGTCTGGGTGTACTTCGCGTAATCCCAAATTCTCGTAGAAACCAATATGATTTTCCGGGTGCCAGTCGAGAGAATATACGACCTTGTCCCACCTGACTTCCGCCAATAGTCGATTTATCGGCTCGACAACATCGGCGCCGTCTTCACCCTTGCCGCAATCACGTAGCGCCAATGTGCCGGCTATAAAATCGTTCTGAACGTCGACGACGATCAAGACGTTTACTGGATTAACGACGACGGATATCCACTCCTTGCAGCATCTAGGTGGTTAAAACACCGTAGAATTTCATTTGTATATAAAAACAATTTTATATCGTATTATATGTAAGCCGTACCTATCCCATTCTTCGGTGTTTAGAAATCCGTCCTCGTCGATGTCAAAGATGTCGAAAATGTCGCGAGCCCTGTATTCGTGACGTTCCAATTCATCTGGTCCGAACAAATGTACGCAGATTATTTTGAACTCGTCAAAATCTATGAGACCGTCTTTGTTAGTGTCAAATTTGTTCAGAATTCCATCTGCCGATTCCCATAGATCCTTGTTCTTCTCCATAATAATATCCTGTTTATAGAAAAGTTAATTTTACAACAGAGAAAAATCGCTGATGGAAACTTATGTTAGTTGGTAGTAAGTAGTAATCGAACAATATGAACGACGCGCGATCCGCGATCAACGAAAGGCTCCGTTAAAGTGACGACCGAATTTGAATCTTACAAGCCTTCGCTGCATAGGTAATGGATATACATATACATACATATAAATACGTAATATATAGATGAATAAATAGTATATACATATGTATATATGTATATAATAAACGTTAAACGTATACACGTAACGTATATATATATAAATGATTGAGGCGTACCTAGGATCGCGCGCGCGGGGTTTCCGCATATATCGACAAAACAAATTTCAACGTTAAAACTATAGTGGTTCCCCCTCGCAACGTAGAATTCGACCCTAGTGTGTTCAAAGGTGCGCAGGCAATGCGACGAAACTCGAAACTGATATACAACTCGGGGAATCACTGCGGGCCGGAAGAAAGAAAGAAAGAAAGAAAGAAAGAAAGAAAGAAAGAGAGAGAGAGAGAGATATACGTAACGGGTAGGGAGAGAAACGAGAAGGAAGAGGAGATCCCTACTCTTTTCATGAACCTAGTAGTACCTACTTTGGGTATTCGCAATTCTGCAGCGGTATAATATTATCCTTATATAACCAGCAGCGATGATGTAATTTAGACAGGATTCGTATACATAGATAGACGAGGCAAAGTATATAATAACGGAAATTTAGTCGGTATTTAAATTTGAAAAGATTTTTAAACCAGTTATTTGTTGAATAATTTTCTAAATCATTTCTATATCCTCGTGTATGTATATACTTTTTATAGACCGTATGACATATCGTGTTGTAAAATTTTGTTTTTACGATCTCACACGCGTGAGCCGGTGATCACGACTCGTTCGCATCGAATCACGGATCTTTGCGTAAAAGGCATGACATGGTTGGTTTGAGGGCGATCGTTACTATCGTTCGACGCGCTACCGCGTAGGCAGAGAGAGAAAGAGAGATGGAGATATAGATATAGATAGACAGCTAGGAAGAATTAGGGACAGATCACGTCGCGTTGACGGGGTGCAGTACGAAATATTTAATACCCTGAATAAATCGTCAAATTTATTTAAAAAAATCTGTATTCGTTTAATTAGAGTCAGAGAAGAATGATATACAAAAAATCGCGGACCAGATATTATGAGAGGTCGAATTGGGTATGGAATGACCCATATGTATATTAGATAGTCGATAAATCCGCAAAGACGTATATAGCTTTCTTTCTATTCTTTTGATTAAATCAATTTCTATATACATTGTATGTATACGTATGTAGTATGTACATATATACATCGTTATTTCTCCAGTTATTAACATATTTCATAATATATAGTATATATTATATGTATATGTATATAAGAATATATTTTCGTATATATATGGTAATATATATGTTTTTACATATAACATAGTTTATCTAATAAGATAAATAGATCGTTGTTGTGAATTATTGCGTTCGTCAGACGGACGAGTACCTAGAGTTTCGACTTTATTAAGTCGGTGGATGTGGTAGAGAGTCGCCTGCACTCTCCTTCCTCGATAATATATATATATATGTATGTTTGTAATATGATAAATGGTATTTTTTTTTTTTTTTTTATTTTTTTATTCTTCTTTTCTCTTTTTATATTAAACTATAAAAAATACGACACAGCGACAACCACCGCGTGTGCCTCTATATAATATGCTTGCGGAGCGAGTGAGAGAGAGAGAGAGAGAGAGAGAGAGAAACAATAAATGAAACAAATTTAAAAAAAGTTAGGAAAACATTTGAAAAAAAAAACAAAAAAAAAAAATTGATACAAAGATTCTCTCTATAATTATGAAACGAGAATTTTATTACCCTATATACCCGCAATTATGTGTATATTACATATATTATTATTATTCAAGATAAATATATGTAATTGACGATAATAATAATAATAATAATAATAATAATAATTATAGTTATTTAATTAATTAATTAATTAATTAATTAATTAATCAATTAATTATGAATGAATATATAAATGAATAGGTATTTGGTTGTTTTTACTCACCTGAGCTTTGGCTGATTGTGAGTGAGGTAGGTATAGATTAACTTCAAGCTTTTGACTTATAGGTATATCGATCGTACACAAACTTTGATGTTTGTTACACATCGTAATACGCAGAGATATACACCCAGGTGTTGTGGAGTGTGTCGTAAAATGCATCTGCTTTTTTACCTCTTTTTTATTTTTTTTATGCTTTTTCCTTGCTTTGATATTCCTCAATTTCTCGTCTTTTCATATAGTAAGTATATAATTCTTGTTTAATTTTTTCTTTTTTTTTTTTCTTTTTTTTTTTGTCTTGATAGAAATATTATCATCATGTTCTATCGATTTGAATATCGCATTTATAGGTAGTATAGGTGTATACGTATAATATATATATACTCAAAATCAAAATTATAAACTAGTAGTATGTCTATTCTAATAGACATTATCAAATGATTGAAGAATTTTGATTTACGATTTTTCCGCGTATATAATCGTTTCTACTATATACAACGATGAATGAATATTTGATTTAACTATATAAGTAAGTGTTTATATTGTCTTCGTAACGAATAACGATAGTAATATCATTCTCTGTTCTCAATGTTCTTTTCTATATATATTCTTGAATAGAAATATAAATATGAATATCCTTATTTAAAAAAAATTTCATTTCATTCGTTTTGCTTTTTTTTTTTTTTTTTTTTTTTTTCGTTTTTTTCGTTTTTTTTCGTTTTTCCTCTTTCACACGCCTGTGGAATATAAACTTATAGTTTTCGTAATAATTTTTTTCAAGACCACACACAGAAAACTCACGATATATTATACTATAATACTATATATTACTTACTTATCACACTAATATAAATGAGAAAAATAAAAAAATAAAAAAAAAAAACCAAAACATAACACATAGTTTTAATAAAATTTTGAATTTTAAAGAATTTGTTTCTTTCGTTTGAAAAAAAAAAAAAAAAAAAAAAAAAAAAAAAAAAAAAAATTCTTAGCCGAGGTATTATTTTCGTAAAAACTTTTCTCGCATATAATATAATAGAAATTGACATTATTTATTATATATAAACTAGAGAAATGAAAAAAGAATACAAAAACTACCAAATTGTTCAATCTATTAGAAATTGAACGAATGAATGAATGAGTGAACTAATTTAAGTAAAAATTAAATATTTTTTTATACATAATAATATTAGGTAATAAGCTTTTTACCTGCGCACACACCCTTACCTCTCCAGGTGCTTTATAATTTACGAACACGTCTACGTCTTGGTACATATGATTTCGTGTCTTTTTTTTTTTTTTTTTTTTTTTTTTTTTTTTTTTTTTTTTTTTTTTCTTGCTCAAAAAATTCTCTTGGTTCTTATATTTTTTTTTTTTTTTTTTTTTGTTTTTTTTATTTATTATTTTCATTTTTCTTTACTTAATAAATTCTCTACAGTCAAGTTTTATTGGCACAAAGCCTTAATTTAGCGATATATACCAATTAGGTATATAAACGAGGTTGGTCATTTTTGTAGTCTCCCATTAAATTGGTTGTGCCGGTATCCTAGGGCAGTTGCTGGTTATTATTCATACAATATACTAGTATGTATGTGTACATATATATATGCATTTCATTAATTATCATTATTATGATTTCTTACGAATTGTCTAAACAAATGTATAAAATAATTGGGAAGAAAAATAAAATAAATAAAAATATATTTTGTGACTTGGAGACACAAATATTAATAGAAGGTGAGGTGTGGTGGTAATAAATATAAAAATAATTCTTTTCCTTCGTATTTCTTATTTTTTTTTTTTTCTTCTTTCTTTCCATATTTCCATTTCATTTCCATATTTTCATTTTCATTTTCATTTTATGTGTAATTTTTCTATTGCTTATCATACAATTATATTTTGATAGAGACACTACCTATACACTATACTTCTACGAAAAAAAATAAGGGAAAAACAAAAAAAGAAAAAAGAGCAAAATAGAAAAGAAAAGGAAAAGAAAAAAAAAAAGAAAAAAAAAAAAAAAAGAAGTAAAAATGACATAAAATGTATATTTTTTTTTTTTTCTACTTCTTCTTTTTCTTTTTATAATAGAGAAGAAATATATAGTAGATATTAATTGGGTAATTATTGAGTAGTCAATTAATTTTTATTTTTCTTTTTTATATTAACACAATATAGTATAGTAGAGGTGCAGTTTAAAACTTTCATCAAAATCACCCATATAATCCTAAATTCTTCGTTCATGTTCGTATTCTGTTTTTTTTTTTTTTCATTTTTTCATTTTTTTTTCGTTTCTTTCGTTTCTTGTTATTATACCTATGTGGCGACGACGTCTTCCCCGCAGACGTAGGAAGAAAAGAAAAGCAAAAGAAAAAAAAAAAATGTTTCAACGAACGCATGTAATTCTTCGTTTTTCAAATTTTTTTTTATCATTATTACTTCAACTGCAATCTTTTGTAGCTGTATACCTGGTTTTTTTTTTTTTTCTTTTTTTTTTTTTTTTCTTCTTATCATCCGATGATGTTGTGTTATCAATAAAAGTTATAAAAATTTAGACCAACGATTTAATGAATGTGTGTATGAATGAATGAATGAATGAATGGTTGAACTGAATTTACATAACGCCTAGATACACAATATAAATATAATTATACATTGTATATTTTTTCGTATAGAATTTATTTTTGTCTGTCATTTTTTTTTTCCCCATCATCATCATCATCATCATCATCATCATCATCATAGGTAGTCGTCATGATATATTCCCTTCTTTTTATTTCAAATGGCGTATCTTCGACACCAGAATAATTATTATTATTAATATTATTATTATTATTATTATTATTAATTATTATTATTATTAATATTATAATTCTAATCTTGCCAAATTTGATCTTTTTCTTTCTTTTTTTTCTTCTCTTCTCTTCTAGATTTAGAAATTCAGTGTTAATGCAAATAACAAACAGTTACAACAACAGTATTTCCTTGTGTCTATTTTTTCTTTTTTTTTTTTTTTTCTTTTTTACTTTCGACTTCGACAAAAAAAAACTTAATCCTATAATATATAGAATAATAAGAGGATGAGCAGAGAACGAAACGAGATGATAATCCGCCTCCTCTATCTCTTATTATTTCACTATTTTTATCTCTAAGTTTCTATCATCTATCCCTGTCTCTCTCTCTGCCAGTCAGTTATAAAAGTTTTCTTTATTTATTTTTTTCTTTCTTTCTTATCGTCGGTTAAAGAGATTTTCCATTGTCTTATTTATTTTTTTTTGTTTTTCCCGATTTTTTTTTTCTTCTCTTTTTGTTATTTATTTTTATTTTTTTTTTTTTTTTTATTAAGAATTAACAACGAAAATTATGTATACCATTAGCATAATATGTTTCGCAACACAATGATAATAAAAAAAAAAAAAAAAAAAAAAAACCGTGTAGTTTTTTCAACCGTACAAACATATAGGTGTAACTATACATAATCGACAACCCACAGATTACTGTTTTTTTTTTTTTTTTATTTTCTTATAATCATTGTTCTATATAGATAAAAGTAGTTTAATTACGTTAGTGTGCGTGTATTTGTCGTTAATCAATCGACAGTTGTTATCATAGTCGTTTGTAACACGTTGATAATATACATCAGGTTGAAAAAACGAACGGCGATGTTAATAATTTTCGTTTTTTTTTTTTTTTTTTTTTTTTTTTTTTGTTTGTTTGTTTTCTTTCTTTCTTTCTTTTGTATAAGATAAAGAAAAGAGAAGTAGTTTATCTAACAATTAAATAGTTTTAATTTGTGATAATTAATAGCGTCGCTGAGACTGGGCGTTTTGGTAACCAGCACTGCCACCTGCAAACAACCATACCTCCTCCGTTCAATCACTTTGGAATTCTATTGTGCAATTTCTCTATATAATATTATATATAGTATCATATTAGAAATTACATTTATTTTACTATGTATTCAGATGGGTATAGTGTTAAATTAAGTGTTTCCACACTTCATTTCATATTTCATTATCATTTTTTTTTTTTTTTTTTTTTCTCTCTTTTTTCTAATAAAGGGGATTATTATTTGTATATTATATATATATATATAAAAGACATATAGTATGTATATATGTATGTTATTTGTACACATCAAAGTGATATCGAGGTATATATTGTATAATATATGAAAGTGTAGCGTGTATCTGTTAAGTCTTTTAAAAATATGTATGTGCGTGTTTGTGTGTGTATCGTCAATTTTTATGTCTCTCCCACAGACAAGTGATTGTTTTGGGAATCTAACTTGTTAGAATTAATTGAATTATCTAAAATGCCATCTAACGGAGGCCAAACACATTTTCTCATCTTTTTTTTTTTTTTTTTTTTTTTTTTTCCTTTTTTCTTTTCAAATCCAAGTCGGCGTACCCTGTGTATATTTCAATACCGTAATCATTATGCCGCCGACTTGTTTTTTCTTACTTAATATTCTAAATTCTATTTGTTTCTTTTTTTTTTTTTTTTTTGATATCATATTTTCATTTTCTATTCTCTATCCGTTTCTGTTATTTCATCTTTTCCCGTCTTTTTCCATTTTTTCAAACAAATATATAATATAGTATAGTATAATAAATTATTATCTCTCCGTATGCGAATTATTTCTATTTTCGTATATAAAATACGCTCTTGTTATATATATCTCTCTCATTATTCATTAATTTCATTTTCATTTAATTGTCATACCGTTAGCTATTAACTATTACTTATTCTTTTCGTTACAACTACATAAAGCGCGTATTAAAAAGATATTCATTTTCTCATCACCGTACTTATCCTCAATTTACGGCCGGTTTGCTCGTCATCGAGCCCTAACTGCACCATTTTATCCCCTTTTTATTTTTATTTTTCTTTTTCTTTTCATTACACTGTAACAATGTACAGCGCAGGGATTCTAGTGTTCTAGAGGCATACTAATCGATCATAATGATGTATTCCTAAATCTAATCGGACGCGAACCTCCCTTCGGTGTTTATAAACCGCTCACTGTCTTACTCCATTAAAATTTCTTCTATATTGAAATTCCAACTCACCATAATCCTGTTTTCCGTAACCGCCGTCTTGGCTCGGATAGTCTGCAACCAAACAACGATATTCACTTGAGTACAAGTTCATACCTCTATCGACAAAAAATTTCCCTCGCCTAATCCTCTGGTATGTAACTCAGAGAAAAAAGCTTTTCGGGATATCGACTTTCGAATTCTGTGAGGTAATCAAATCAGCCAACAGAACTGGCGGACTAAACGAATGGCAATATCTCGACGAATATGACGAGAATCGATAAAGTATGCGAAACTTGATCATGAATCGCAGTGAAGAATTCAAATGAGGGTAATGACTAACCGTAGGATTGCGTAGAGTAACCACCGCCGGTTGGCACGGTGGTGGCGTTAGAGGATCTGTCGTCGTAGGGGTTGGCAGGGGTGTAACCGCCGCCCCCAGCTGCTGCAGCCGCTGCAGCCCCCTGCTGGTAACCAGCTGCGTACGGATCACCTGGTATTATATTTAATTTCAATGTTTAATAGTTATCCTTTTCCCTATTCAATCGTACCCAAGTCTACAATATTTCTTTAAATTTGCCAATCAGACTAGCTCGTCTTCATTTCTCAATTTGATGATTTGATATTCAGGGTAGAAAACACAGCTTAGCCAACATATTTGGAAACACGCTTTGATCATTCCAACTACTTAATTTCTACCATGCATGTATAGACAAGAATGTTGTTAAAACAGTAAACAGACATCGGTTATTGAATACGAACGGAAAAATTAAACACAGTGGAAAGGAGGGTGGGTGTTGGGGTTTTAAAACATTAAACAGATTAATATACTCGTGGTAGAGAAAACAAAATAATAGAGTACAGAATTTCTCTTCTTCATTTCACAAAAAACCTCTCTGTCTTTAGTTTAAGTATTAGACTCACCAGTTGCAGACGGTTTTCCGTATCCGTATGGATCCGACGAGTTGTACGACGGCGCTGGTGGCCCTGCCGGTGCTCCGCCGTATCTCCCATCCGTAGGCGCGGGCGCTGCGTATCCCTTTGGAGAAAAATTAACGTCTGTATCCTACGTGTACGCTCACTTCAATAGATTAACAAGAAAATACAATTGCAGGCTCTGCGCGGAATCGGGGGAAAACGTGATCTTAAAATGAATACTCTCTCGCTATTCCACCCTCCTTTTTATATTTCTACTTATATTCATTCCCCTGAATTTTCGTTCTCTATCCTGCTAGTTTTCCACAGATAGCCTCCCAACACCTTCGGACACGTATTTCCGCCTCTTCTCGTTTCTCCCATTATCTGCTTGAAAGTAAACTAACAAAACTGATATCGATATTCGATATAAACTTACGGCCTGCTGGGCATAGTCTGGAGGTTGTTGGTAACTTTCGTATCCAGAGTATGGTTGAGCGTAAGGTCCTTGCTGGGCAGCATATCCGCCGTATCCTCCGCCTCCAGGTTGTTGTTGCTGCTGTTGTTGCTGTTGTTGTTGTTGCTGAGAACCTCCATACCCATTTCCCGAAGAACCTCCACCTCCATAGCCTTGGCTGTTTTTTTTATTTACAGCAAAGAAACAAGGGAATGTTAGCTTTGGAAAAAACGACACGAATAACAGCTGCGTAAACATTGCTCAATAAATTTCCACTCACTTATTTGGTGGCGCCGAATATCCGTTGGAATTCTGCGAAGGCGTTTGATCGAACCTCGGCCTTTTTGCTGGCCCTCCTGACCCTGGTGGACCGCCACCTCGCTTTATGGCGCCTCTGCCGCCACCGCCGCCGCCACCACCACCTCCACCTCCTCCTCTGCCACCTCGATCGCCAAAACCACCTCTACCTCCGAGACCACCTCTAGCAGAACCTCCGCCTCTGTAAATAGAGATTAAAAGTTAGGATTTTGGCTCTATCTCTTGATAGGAAACGAAAATGGACATAGAAAGTACGTTCGGACGTTTAACACATGGGAATCTTACCCTCGGCCACCTCCTCTACCGCCGCCTCTATCCATGCCTCCTCCTCGACCTCTAAAACCACCGCCGCCACCGCGCATATCACCTCTACCAAAGTCTCCTCTTCCTCTTACGCCACGAAAACCACCAACTCCGCCGCCGCCACGACCTCCTCTAGGTGGTCCTGGCATGCCTGGTGGCGGAGGACCGCCTCCTGGACCAGCGACCATGCCGACGTCTGGAGGACCTCTGTGTAAGTTAAATAAATGATATGAGAATCTGAAGCGCATTTTGTTTAGTTTAGAGATAACAGAGGTTCGTCATCGACGTAATAATAAGACAGTTTTATCCTACAATTTGGGAAATAGATCAACGAGCCTGTGTTTATAAACAAGCAATGCTTTACCCAGGTGGAAAGTGTCCGCCGCGTCCTCCTCGACCAGGTGGTCCACCTCTGCCTCTCATTCCAGGTGGTCCGCCTCTCATACCTCCTGGACCTCCAAGGCCTCCGCCACGTCCGCCTCGCATCATACCACCTCCTCTTGGTGGACCTCCGCTGTATAAAATTGTATGAAAAATACTGTTTTGTAGATAACGTTGCGTCGTGTCAATTGGGATATTGGAGATTCGTTTTAATCAATTCAAGAAATGAATAATTATAGAAAACTTTGAGCGAGATTCACTTTTTGATTAAACTTACCGTCCTCTGTCGCCAAAACCACCACGTCCTCTGATCGGGGGACCGCCGGGTCCTCCACGACCGCGAAATCCGCCTCTGCCGGTTGGACAATCCATTATGTGATCGAGGTAGAGACTATTTAGAGAAGGGGATCGAGAGATAAATAGAGAAAGAGGAATTAAACACTTGTGTTATACAAGTGTGTGAAAGTTTATGCAAATATAATGCAAATACGATTAACGAGTAACAACGTCGGCGTCAGAAAAATCACCGCCATCAAAGACGCCGTGGTGTATAATGGGTGGAATTAAAAAGACCGTGGTGTAAAGATTAATCACTAAAATAAACAGTGGTTTTATACATTTGTTAGAGATATTGTAGGGCAGGTTTATGTTCTAATTAATTCGAGATATTATGATGCGATAACTTACTTATTTTTCTTTGCTTTCTTGTGTTTAATTTGTATATCACCGACTATGGACGCGCACCGACTCTAGCGGACTAGGTAACGCGCGGAAAATGGACGCCGGAAGAAGACTCGCGCTATACCGGAGACAGCGCCGCCGAGAGCAATCGAAATTTCGGTGTAGTTCGCGGCGTGCCCGACTACGGCGTTCCGAACGACGTAATCATATGGCAGCTGCGTGAACATGGTGGGGGAATCGAACATTAGTTCAAAGAGGATAACATTATATCCGCATTAGGAAAAAGAAAAAGAAGAAGAATCTGCCTGTTGTAATACTTTAGGGTTTAAAAATATTTCATTCAAATCATGTCTATATGTATGCGGTATGTGGGTTTAAGCCTGGAGCACAGACTTTTCGTTTCGGCTCACCTACAGAGATCGTGACCAGTGTTCAGTCACTCACACGCAGCGCCGACCAATCACAGCTATGTGTGAACGATCGTGGCGCTTGTAGGTGAGGCGAACACGGAACACGAAAAGTCTGTGCTCCAGGCTTTAATACTTAAAGAATAACGAAACAAAACGTTCGGTTTTGTTGATCTGAAAGAAAATAATTAGGGAAAGTGAAAGAGAAAGAGAGCGGCACACAAAGCAATAATAGTTTGGTAGCGTGGCGGTCGGAGTTCTCTTCGAGCGCAGCATCCCTGACCTCTGTACCCCCACGTATAGGCACAGAGGTGCAGCGAAACGTTTTGCTCATTCAAATGATTAATTATTTGGCACCCTCGAGATAATTCTACCGTATGTTTGCATGCAATGCATTTATTTCACAGGAGAGTGATCAGATACCGATAACTCTAGGTGGCAAATTTATTATTAATCACTTGACGCTGTGGAATAATGAGAAATAATCATGCAACGGTCCTAAACTATCGCGTCCTGCCTGCCCTCGCCTGGTTCCCAATGCGAAAAATTTATAAGATATATAACTTAAGCACACTCTCATCCCCAACGCGAAATCCTATCTTGAATATCTGTATAACATTCACACCAACACGTGCATTCATCATCATTCACACCGTGGTAAAAACTTACTGTTTTATCGTTGAATAGCTGTATGGGAAGATAATTAGTGATTATAGTTGGTGCCAATTCCTATTCGTTTACTGATTGGAAATAAGCATGAGAAACTTTACGGGGCTTGATTAGATTTGGAATGGAATGAATCGCTGAAGAATAAAACAAATATTTCAAATTAGGAAAGTCTACGATAAAGAAAGCTCGTGTGAATGAGAATCAATTTTAGATAACAGTGGGGGTGAGAATCGCGAGCTGAAAAATACAAGATAATATACACGTGAACATTGATAAATGATAAATATGCAGGAAATGTTACCGCCACGCCACGCGATAGAGAAGATAAAGAAGTAGAGAAAGAGATAGGTGGGTATTGTTTGTATACAACGGCCCATCCTCCGACACTACGACGACGCAAGTCATAACGTGGACCGGAGAACGAACCGAGGAATCTGATCGCATGCGAAGCTCACCGGGATGACGATCTTGACGAACACCTATCCGGGAATAATTCCCTTTGGCGAGGCGAACTCGGAGACGATTGGGCCGTTGATATTTCATACGTGGATATATTCCATATTACTGCGGTTGAATTTTCAGAGAACATTTATATTATATGCGTGTGTTTATCACACGCCGGGTAAGATTTATAAAACACTCCATTGTGGATATATTATATGTATGAATTTCATACTTGGTGTAGAATTTAAGGAACACTTCACTCACGCTCAACTGCGATTATATATTATATGATATTAAATCATGTATGCATTTCCATAATGCGGGTAGATTTTCGAAAACACTCACTGATGTGAAAATATAGAAAAATTATTAAATATTTCTAGCGATAACCGAATCACTCGATAAAGATTCGTCAAGATATACCGAGGGATATTATACGTACGCCCCTAACGCGTTGTAAACATACTTGACCTTCAAACGAAGTTTCACTCGCTGCTCACTCCACGTAAAATATGATAAAAATGATTTTATTTCTCGTCGTAGTAGGTTGGGTTCTGTGGCAGTTGAATTACAAAGGATCGAGTATGACGCAATAACTTGCGAAGAAGAAAAAAGAAACGCGGAATAAATAAGACGACGGCGTCGTTTATTCAAGCCTGTACACAACTTGACGAATTTCGATAACTTACATCCGAGAACACTTCACTTACGCTCAGCTGCGATTATATCTATGCCATATTATATTATATAGGCATTTCCATAATGCGGGTAGATTTTAGGGGTAACACTCACTTTCATGATATTAAATTCCATGTATTGCGATCTGCACTATCACTGTGATAACGTGTTAGAGAAAAAAAAAGAAAAAAGGAAAATATAACCATAGGTACTCACGCGATCGCGAATATTGAAGATAAAAGCAAGATTTCGTTCAATTATACCCCGAGTGCGTTATATGCATTTGCGAAGTGACATGTCTACTTTTTAACTTACGGAAGAATCTGGAGATTGAAGCAACAACAAAAGATTACTTGATCAAATAAGATATATAAGAATAATGTTTTCAAACGTCTATTCTGCTCATATAATCACGGCGCGGGCGACTCTTCTAACGTTCTTGAAATTCGCGATTCAAAACTCGTTACAAAAACATCGTTATAACGCTCGTGAAATGCAACAGCCGCAAACACAGACGAGATGTTTGTGGTTATGAATTTATTTTTCATATAAAATACCTCTAAAGAAGTTTGACCGAAATAACGCTGGGGGGCGACAGCCACCGGGGCGCGAATTTATACAATGAAATGAGTAGAATAACCAAAAGCCTTGAATTAATAATCTATGCATTCGTACATAGATAATTAATCAGATGAAAGACGAGAAAGAACTCTGGCAAGTAGATTTGCATACGTGAAAAACAATTGAGACGCGATATAACGAATGAAAGAAAACTTTCGGCGCGAAGCGGGAGACACCATTCACCTTCTAGTAGGACTCCTGAGTTCTGCTGGCCGATTTCACTGGCTGTAATCAATCCACACACGAACTAGTCGAACTCGCGATTAGCCAAAGTATTTATCGGCACTGAATGAGTATAATTGAATTAGAAATTCGCGAGAGAGAGAGCAGATAACACGAACCGGCTGCGCATCCCTCGGCCGGAGGCAACTTCCCCCGAAACTCGTTGCACCGCAGGGGATCATGGGAAGACGGCTCTGTTTTACCGATCCGTTCAAATTCTCGCGTCATAAAGATTCCCGCGGCACGGTACACATACGAGAAGAACTACAATTATCGAAAGATTAATTAATTCTGACTAACGGACTTAAGCCACTAGTTTTCAATGGTCTCGTTGACAAATTTACTTGCTGACTTTCGAATAAAAATAACTGCCGTGATTCCGAGTTACCGACACATATTCAAACTATCTGATCATACTTCTAGGTGTGAGGGCAGCACTAGGCGATAGAACGAAACTTGGTCGGCTCATATTATAAATTAACCCAGAGTATTTAGAATAATCAGTTAACGCTTTTTATAATTTTCAATCACGCTAGAGCACAACTATTTAGTGAATATCTGATTTTTAGTCAATAATACTATTCTTTTATTAAAATCTATTATTTACGGAGTGAAAATTTGAACGGATCGGTAAAACAGAGCCGTCTACCCATGATCCCCCGCGGTGCAACGAGTTTCGGGGGAAGTTGCCTCCGGCCGAGGGATGCAGCCGGTTCGTGTTATCTGCTCTCTCTCACGAGTTTCTAATTCGATTATACTCATTCAGTGCCTATAAGTAATTTAGCTAATCGCGAGTTCGACTAGTTTGTGTGTGAATTGATTACAGCCAGTGAAATCGGCCAGCAGGACGCAGGAGTCCCACTAAAAGGTTAATAGTATAGAGTCTCCCGCTTCCCGCTTCCCGCTTCGCGCCGAAAGTCTTCTCTCATTAATTATATCGCGTCTCAATTGTTTTTCACGTATGCAAATCTACTTGCCAGAGTTCTTTTTCGTCTTTCATCTGATTAATTATCTCTTTACGAATGCATAGATTAATAATTCAAGGCTTTTGGTTATTCTACTTATTTCATTGTATAAATTCGCGCCCCGGTGGCTGTCGCCCCCCAGTGGTATCTCGGTCAAACTTCTTTAGAGGTATTTTATATGAAAAATAAATTCATAACCAAAAACATCCCGTCTGTGTTTGCGGCTGTTGCATTTCACGAGCGTTATAACGATGTTTTTGTAACGAGTTTTGAATCGCAAATTTCAAGAACGTTAGAAGAGTCGCCCGCGCCGTGATTATATAAGCAGAATAGACGTTTGAAAACATTATTCTTATATATCTTATTTGATCAAGTAATCTTTTGTCGTTGCTTCAATCTCCAGATTCTTCCGTAAGTTAAAAAGTAGACATTTCACTTCGCAAATGCATATAACGCACTCGGGGTATAATCGAACGAAATCTTGCTTTTATCTTCAATATTCGCGATCGCGTGAGTACCTATGGTTACACTTTCCTTTTTTCTTCTGTTTTCTCTAACACGTTATTACAGTGATAGTGCAGATCGCAATACATGGAATTTAATATCATGAAAGTGAGTGTTACCTAAAATCTAAAATCTACCCGCATTATGGAAATGCCTATATAATATAATATAGTATAGGTATAATCGCAGCTGAGCGTAAGTGAAGTGTTCTCGGATATAAATTATCGAAATTCGTCAAGTTGTGTACAGGCTTGAATAAACGACGCCGTCGTCTTATTTATTCCGCGTTTCTTTTTTCTTCTTCACAAGTTATTGCGTCATACTCGATCCTTTGTAATTCAACTGCCACAGGACCCAACCTATACTACGATGAGAAATAAGACCATTTTTATCATATTTTACGTGGAGTGAGCAGCGAGTGAAACCTCGTTTGAAGGTCAAGTTTGTTTACAATGCGTTAAGGGCGTACGTATAATATCCCTCGGTGTATCTTGACGAATCTTTATCGAGTGATTCGGTTATCGCTAGAAATATTTTATAATTTTTCTATACTTTCACATCAGTGAGTGTTTTCGAAAATCTACCCGCATTATGGAAATGCATACATGATTTAATATCATATAATATATAATCGCAGCTAAGCGTGAGTGAGGTGTTCCTTAAATTCTACACCAAGTATGAAATTCATACATATAATATATCCACAGTGGAGTGTTTTATAAATCTTACCCGGCGTGTGATAAACATACGCATATAATATAAGTGTTCTCTGAAAATTCAACCGCAGTAATATGGAATATATCCACGTATGAAATATCAACGGCCCAATCATCTCCGAGTTCGCCTCGCCAAAGGGAATTATTCCCGGATACGTGTTCGTCAAGATCGTCATCCCGGTGAGCTTCGCATGCGATCAGATTCCTCGGTTCGTTCTCCGGTCCACGTTGTGACTTGCGTCGTCGTAGTGTCGGAGGATTGGACGTTGTATACAAACAATACCTACCTATCTCTTTCTCTACTTCTTTCTCTTCTCTATCGCGTGGCGTGGCGGTAACATTTCCTGCATATTTATCATTTATCAATGTTCACGTGTATATTATCTTGTATTTTTCAGCTCGCGATTCTCACCCCCACTGTTATCTAAAATTGATTCTCATTCACACGAGCTTTCTTTATCGTAGACTTTCCTAATTTGAAATATTTGTTTTATTCTTCAGCGATTCATTCCATTCCAAATCTAATCAAGCCCCGTAAAGTTTCTCATGCTTATTTCCAATCAGTAAACGAATAGGAATTGGCACCAACTATAATCACTAATTATCTTCCCATACAGCTATTCAACGATAAAACAGTAAGTTTTTACCACGGTGTGAGTGATGATGAATGCACGTGTTGGTGTGAATGTTATACAGATATTCAAGATAGGATTTCGCGTTGGGGATGAGAGTGTGCTTAAGTTATATATCTTATAAATTTTTCGCATTGGGAACCAGGCGAGGGCAGGCAGGACGCGATAGTTTAGGACCGTTGCATGATTATTTCTCATTATTCCACAGCGTCAAGTGATTAATAATAAATTTGCCACCTAGAGTTATCGGTATCTGATCACTCTCCTGTGAAATAAATGCATTGCATGCAAACATACGGTAGAATTATCTCGAGGGTGCCAAATAATTAATCATTTGAATGAGCAAAACGTTTCGCTGCACCTCTGTGCCTATACGTGGGGGTACAGAGGTCAGGGATGCTGCGCTCGAAGAGAACTCCGACCGCCACGCTACCAAACTATTATTGCTTTGTGTGCCGCTCTCTTTCTCTTTCACTTTCACTTTCCCTAATTATTTTCTTTCAGATCAACCGAACCGAACGTTTTGTTTCGTTATTCTTTAAGTATTAAGCCCACGTGTCTTCTGATTTTCCATCATTTATTAGATTTCGGTCCTAAAACGGCCTATCATAGTACACATATCTTTCCGAATGATTGATTCTCCGAAAACATCTCTAATCTAGAATCATTTCCTAGTTACCGACACCCAAACGAGCCGTACGATCTCGCTTATGCATATAGTCTCAACAGTCACCCGGTCGGAGGGCAGCACATCGAGCTATACTCCCCTCCCTGATCTCGTCCGAACTCTGCCCCTCCCCGCCCCCCTTACAATCCCTAGCTTATTATTTCTCGGTCGGTTCGCCGTCGTGGCGTCAACAAAGTACACATGCCTCACGCGCGAGGCACGACGCAGACGTAGAGATATCGTCCGACGTTTTTCCTCAGTGCAGAAACTAAAAAAAATTTCTCCTATCTCATTGAAACGAACGTTGACACATTCGGCGTTGTTTATTATCGTCGCACGACGACAGCTGATTCGTATACATAATTGAATTTTAATAATCGTTTAGAAACAAGACCTAACCTAGTATAACACATCCCGTGTAAAATAAAAAAAAAAATTTGTTAGTTTTATTACATTCACCGAAGAACGTAATATATCGATCTGTTCTCAGTTATATGCGAATACTATATACTATAACTAAATGATAGAATTAAATAAAAAATTGTCTAACGCCTTGGATAATAGTAAACAGCTGAGGTTACGATATTATAAAAACATACGTTTAATAATAATAATAATCAGACTGTCAATTTATCGCAACAGTGTATTGTAATTACTTCGAGTTATAAGACATACTACTTATTTTTTATTTTTTATTTTTTTCAACGAGGAATAACCGGCTGTGATATTTGTGAATAAACATGTCAAGAGTTGATCTCAAGAATTGGCCAGTATTTAGTCTACTGGAACCAGAATTTGTGACTAAAATACACTTGGTTGTAGTTTACGGTAAGACGATTGATATTATAATCATACGAAAATAATTTTTGTCGCATTTTATATTGTAAATGAGATTTTTTTTTATTATCATCAGTCATCACACAATGGTCTCGTAAGAAGACAAAGGAGCTTCTTATAGCCCCTCGTTGATTCATACACCCACATGCATGCATATATACTGCATACGTCAGACGTTGGTCAAACTGTAGCACTAACAGCAATACATACTTATAAGAGGATAAACAAACGCGCGCATCAATTATCGCGGCGTCATAATGCGCGCGTATTTCGAAACTTTGACTAACTCGTTTAAAAATTTATAAACCCTATATTTTAAACAGGGAATCTCGGAAATGAGGCACTGATCGTTACCAGGGATGACATGGTCTATGCTCTGGGCAGTAATACGACCGGTTGTCTTGGCACAGGGGATTCGCACAGCACCCTGGTTCCGAAAAAGGTTGAAGCCCTATGTGAGAAAAAGGTCAAGACATTTGCCTATGGTAGCGGCCCCCATGTGCTAGCGCTCACTCACACAGGAGAGGTAATCTATCACAAACCATCATCATCCTTTCCTAAAAGCCAGACGCAGATACAAGCAGCTTATCTTATTCCAGATTTACTCCTGGGGGCATAACGGCTATTTTGAATTAGGAAACGGAACATCAAACCAGGGTCTGACTCCTACTGTTGTTGGCCTTCACCCAGGTGGCAAAATCGTTATTGACGTTGCCTGCGGCAGTCATCATTCACTGGCGTTGACCGATGACGGAGAGGTGAATAACATCCGTGTAGAATAGCCAAAGAAAAGAAGAGAAAAGATTCTAACGATGTTTTCAGGTGTATGCATGGGGTCAGAATAACTGCGGTCAAGTAGGGAGCGGGATAAGCTCCCATCAAGGTGCCCCGCGCAAAGTAAACTCTGGTCTAACAGGGAAGAAGGTGGTCTCTGTAGTTTGTGGGCAAACTTCGAGCGTCGCCGTTACAGAAGGTGGAGAGGTTTATGGATGGGGTTACAACGGCGTGGGTCAACTTGGAATTGGGAATTACGTGAACCAGTTGAACCCCAGCAAAGTAGCAGCCCTGGCGACGATAGTCATAGGTAAACGTCTCCCATATTCTCATGTACAAATGTTTAAATCAGTCTCTTTTCAATCTTAGAAAAAGTAGCTTGCGGCTACGCCCACACACTCGCTCTAAGCGACGAAGGAACTCTCTATGTATGGGGTGGGAACAGTTACGGGCAATTGGGACTTGGCAATAAAGCTAACGCCTCGAGCCCCGTCAAGGTAAAGACAGTACAACGATTCTTAGCTGTTTTTGACGGCGAAATTTAACATCGATAAAGTCTGAGAATGATAATGTGTTCGTTTTATTGCGAGGTGACGGTTGCTGAGATGGGCAGAGTATCGGACATAGCTGCTGTACACTATAATCATATAAGCGTAGCCGTGGGTCAGGGCGGATGCGTTTACATGTGGGGTCAGTGCCGAGGTCAGAGCGTTACTTGGCCAACTCCGACTCGTCTTTCTCATCCGCACGATGCCTTAGCTTTTTACGCCACCCCTAGCGTCATGCATAAACCTCTGCTACTCCACGCCGAGGAGGAGACAGGAATTCTCGACTGTTTAAAGCAGGCTTTCGACGACGCGGTACGTTGAGTAAATCTTTCGCTAGGTATTATTAGTTATCAATATTTAACGGGTAAATAAATTCCTGTGATTTACAGACTACAAGCGACCTCGTCATACAAGTCCAGGGAAAACCGATTCACGTTCATAAATCGGTGCTGAAAATTAGGTGCCAACATTTCAGGTCAATGTTCCAAGAACACTGGGCTGAGGACAGCCAAAAGTAAGCAGTTTGAGTCCAATGATTGTATACGTTCTTTGATTTTCTAGTGTCTAACTTATTTATTATAATTTCAGCATTGTTCAGCTGGACCAATTCTCGCACGCAGTATACAAGTCTTTTCTACGGTATTTGTACACCGACGAGGTTGACCTACCCGCCGAAAATGCACTGGGTTATTATTGTTGTTCATATCATTGTTTGATTATAATCAAATTAATAATCGATTCTATAAACGTCATACTTTTTGTCATCAGAACTTCTAGACTTGGCAAACGCTTACTGCGAGGGTCAGCTCAAAAGACGTTGCGTTCAGATGATCAAACGAGGTATAACTGTTGAGAATGCTGCTTTCCTTTACAGTACAGCTATAGAATACAACGCGCAGGTGAGCGATCCTGGTAGTATCCGAATCGGGTTTGGAGACCCTTAATACAAGAATTAGAAAGTCGTGATGATGAAATAATAATCGAAATGATATTAATAACGTGATATTCTCTATTTTACAGGAACTTGAAGAATTCTGTTTCAAGTTTGCTCTCAATCATATGACGGCTGTGATACAAACATTGAATTTTTCCAATCTTGACGAATCGACTTTGAAAACTTTTATACTTAAGGCTGCTCAGGCGGGAGCTTTCAAGACTTAATCTAAATCACTAGTATAGAGATGTTTTCAAATATTATTGTTTTATATGAAAATCCAATGGCAATAATAGCTGCGAATATAGTTTTTTTTTCTATAAACTTAATTGGGTTTATAATAGTATTATGAATAGATATTAATATCCTCAGATTATATTTTAACGCGATAAGAGAGAAAAAAAGATAAAAAAAACCTACAAGTTTTAAAGACTGTGAATGAACTAATGTATATGTATATAATAATTATCAATCGAATTCATTCCGCATCGTTACGCATTACCATTTTGAACCAATGCATTTATATAATAATATAATATAATATTCCACAAAAATCTTTCACTTTAAAATTAGTATATATTATTATATATTTACCTATAATATTATAAATTATTGTTACCTAAAGTGCGCCTTTTCGCTTTATATATATATATATCTCTGTTTTATTTTCATTTACTTGCGCGATGCTTTGAATTTGTCAAAGTGTATTCATATTATATAATTATACGCATATTGTGTTTGAAATAAACTACTTTTGTAATACAATTTGTTGTTATATTTCTTTTTTTTTTTCTTCTAATCTTTTCAATCGCAAAGATCTATATAGATAATATAGGAAGTATATTATTATACACTCACCTGGTGTGACGAAACAGTATAGTACATCAGATATGATAATTTCTATTATATATATTGAAATATTTGATTCTAATATGTATATTATTATGATAATTGAGACGGGTATCATCATCGTTCGTTATATACAAGCAATAAATTACTTTATTTATTGTATAACATATATATATATAGGTATAGGTAGAGGTTTCGCGGTCCGGTTGCATCGCGAATGTCAAACTATCGCCAAATGTTAAAAGCCAATAATAGGTATAGTATGTATGTAAGGTAGTTAGGTAGGGTAGTTAGGGTAGGGTAGGAAGTTTTGAATTATAATATTTATAATACCTATGTAATGATATGCCGTCGTGTTGAAACGGGACCAAATCGCCCAACCGTATATATAGTATATATTATATACATATAACGCTTACATATCTTGCTAGTATAATAGCGTATACTTATTAGGCCTGCGGGCTACTTCTTTCCAACGCGAGTCGCTATTTAATTACATATTATTTATTTTTATTTTTTTTAAATTTATTTTCTTTTTTCCTTATCGGTGGAAACGGTTCATATGTATATATGTATATGTTGTATATGTTGTATATGTATATATATATATATGACAATTATATACTTGTATGTATAATTTGTATATCATTTTCTTTTCTTTTTTCGTACAAATACAATACATACATATATACACTATAATTGCTGCGCAAACGACATACACATATATATATATTAATTATATATGTTGTAGATGTGTATTATGTATATGTACATGTTATCATATAGTATATAGTATATAGTATATAGTATATAGTATATATATCGTATCGTATGACGAATATTACATTAAACGCAGCAGTGGCAGCAGCAGCAGCAGCAGCAGCAGCAGCAGCATCAGCAGCATTATTATAGGCAAAAAAAAAAAAAAAAAATGATGTATTCGATCTTATTTTACATACAAATATATGTATGCCTATTATATCCGTATAAACAGGTAGATATACATTATATACTCTTATTGTTTTTTTTTTTTTTTTTTTTTTTTTTCTTTTTTTTTTCTTTTCTAGTATTATTATTATTTTAATTATCTATCATCATATAATATAATATGAACAATTAATATATATATATATATAGTAATTGTTCTCTCACCTATGTATAATAGCTTATCTTATACATACATATATTATAATTATCAATTTGCACCGTACACACACACACACATATATATATATATATATATATACATATATTGAGATATGTTTGCGAGGAAGGGATGGGGGAAGGAAGCGATCGGTGTTTGAATGTCGCGAAGCTTAGGCGTTACATAATATACTATAGATATATATATATATATAGGTATATGCTATAGTATAAGATATTTAGAAAATTCATTTTCTTTTACTTTTTCATTAATTATTTTTTCATCTTCAACACACTTTCAAATATCATCATACAATGCGAATCGATTTATTTCATATTATAGCTTATATAAATCGCGGATAGCTCATCGAAGGCCCCCCAACACCCGGAAGCTGAAATACTATATAGATATATAGGTACTATACGAGGTATATGGAAGAGAGGACTGCAGAGACAGATTATAAATATGAAATGATACATATAGTACAGAGATAGGTGAAAGAGGAATATAGGAATATAGGAATAAGGAAGAGGAATTTCTCTGTCATTTATAATATATATAGTAGGTATATATATATATATATATGTGTATTTATATATAAATATGTATATGTGTATCATAGCTACATGATTTTTCATTATTATTATTATTATTATTATTTTTCTTATTCGTTCCCCTTTTCCATTTTTGCTTTTAGACTAATGCGATATTATATACCCCAGGGGGTTCGCGGATAAATAAAAAAAAGAACTTCTTTTTCCTTTTTCTTTTTTTCCTGCTTTCTTTCTCGTTGGCTATAATAATAATAATAATAATAATAAATTGTTGAGTAAGTGATTCTTCGATTTTTTTTTTTTTTTTTTTTTTTTTCCTCCATATTACACTATTATTTATATTGTATGGGACTTTACTATTTTTTATATTGTATGGGACCCTTCGATGTTGTTGATCATTTTATTTTTATTTTTATTTTTTTTTTAAACTACGAGTTGTTATACCCATACATTTTTTTTTTTTTTTTCTCTCCAAATTTCACTGGTGCAGGTTGAAGAAAATGTTGAAAAAAAAAAAAAATATATTCAGAGACCCTTTTTTTTTTTTTCGGAGATCGGTAACAAAATCATATACTGAAAAAAAAAAAAAAAAAAAAAAAAAAATCAAATTTGACGCGGAAAGCCCCATGTAATATATATTCTATATTATTATTACTATTATTATTATTATTATTATTATTATTATTATGTGTTTAGGTCGGAACGTTATACGTTATTATTATATAGAATACTATACCTACTATTACCTATAAATACAGTACATATATAGGGCCGAATGGACTACCGAAATAGTTTATATAAGTATAATGTATTGTATAATATGTATAATATTATTTTATTTTGTAGTTGTATTTATAAGGCAGCAAGAAACGTTAGGTATTATTATATTATATTATTATTATTATTATTATTATATATATATTGTATGTAGGTATATAATATACACTAGATTGATTCAAAATTCGCGACGAATCTATTGAGGGGTTAATCACTCGTAACAAAAATTATGGGATCGAGAAAGTTCCTTAGCCATTTTTTTTTTCCTTGGAATTTTTTTTTTTTTTTTCAACATTTTAGAGATACATTTCAGTGTAAGTTTCTTATTTGGTGGAAGATGTTGAAAAAAAAAAAAAAAAAAAATCAATTTTCCAAAGAATGCGGCTAAGAAACTTTCGATCCCAATTTTTACAAGTATCAACCCCTCAAGAGAATCGTCACGAATTCTGAATCACCCTGTATATATATATATATATATTACTATACAATATGACAATATTATTATTATTATTAATCTTTTTTTTTTTTTTTTTTCATTTTTTCTCATCATTTTTTTTTTTTATTTCTATTTTCTTCATTTCATAAAATTGTCAATTATTTATTTATTCATTCATTTATCTTCACTTTGATTCGCATTATGTGATCGTTCATTATCATTATTATCATTATTATTATTATTATTATTATTATTATTATTATTATTATTATTATAACATAGGTGCTATACTTATGTTGTTCTTGTTGTCGCATTTGGTTGGTTAATTTTATTAATTATTTATCAAACTGATATATATATATATATATATATATACCTTGCTCCTACGTTATTATATATTATTATATAATATTCGGAAATAATCGCGTACCTGCAGAGGAGATCACGAAGTGTATTATGTATGTATATATGTATATATATATATATATATATAGTGTATTTATTAGGTACTGTTTTTTGTCAATTCTTCTTTCTATACATATATAATCAATCAATCAATCAATTAATAATAATAATAATAATAATATATGTATGTATTATAATGTGTATATATATATATATCTTATACAATTAATAATATATAATATAGTAGTATAAAGCTTACTAGTAGGCTCTCGTTAATAACATCGTTAATTAATTAATTTAATTAATATAATCTTTTTTATTATTATTATTATTATTATAATTTATTTATTTCTTTTTTTTTTTTTCTTTTAATTTAAATTTTTCTTCTATTATTTATATATATATATATATATAATATTCATACATATACATGATACCTATACCATATATATATATAATATAATAATAATATCCTCGATTCCAGAACGTTGCAGCGGCACTGCGTTTTTACTATAATAGTTATCTGTGTTCGTTCGTCGTATATAATAATTGTCCGTTCTTATGCGTTCTTTCGTTTATATATATCAAGTTTGACAGCGTGTGTGCACTGCATAAGTATATGCATCGTCTAAAAACAGGCCTTAGGCTTAATACCGCGCACGCTACGAGGATCTCACATGTCGTTGTCGTTATATAGGTAGGCGTCGATCCCTTTTATTATCATTATCATTATCATTAATATTATTATTATTATTATTATTATTATTATTATTATTATTATACTCTGGACTGCGACCAACCGCGCGGCCACGTGCTCAAACTACGCTGATATGTCTGCAATTTGTGTTATTTATTTATTTTTTTATCTTTGTTCTTCTCCTATATAGTAATATCTTCTCGTTATATTCTTTCTCCTCATTCAGATAATTCTTCTCTCTTTTCTCTCTCTCTCTCTCTCTCTCTCTCTATCTCTCTTTTTCTTTCTTTCTCTCTTTCTTTCTATTTCTCTCTCTTTTTCTCTCTCTACTCTCTCTACTCTCTCTCATATACAGGTAGATATACTACCCCCTCACCCCCAACGTATACACACACATATATATATATATATACGTATGTATATATATATATATATAGGGTAGATTCACACAAGTATAGGTATATATATACGTCGCGGTAATACGTATATATTTAATACACTCTATATAATTATATGTCGGAAGGCGACGGATCACACGTATAGTATGCGTTCACACGCTTATACAAGCTACACGAGACCCCGTGCGTTTGACGGCTTTGATGCAAGATGGACCATGTGTACCCTTGGATATGTAAGATTTTGGATAAATACCAACACCGATGTTAACAGCATAAGACTCATTAACGTTGAGCCAAATTTACGATCCACCATTCCTGATGCACCGCTGCACTTCTCCGTGGGACTCGTCTTTATGTTGGCTGAAAGAAAAAAACAAAAAAAAAAACATATATATATATATATATTAATTCTCATAAAAAAGAAAGAAAGAAAAAAAAAAAGAAGCATTTCGCAAGTTTTCAGAATCTGTAATAATTATATAATAAAATTGCCGGAACGTCGCGTCTGACCATAACAACGGCGTTACTACTCGTTATAATAGTCCGAAGTAGTAGGACCGGCCCCGGGCTGTCTGGACGTCCGAACGACACCCGCACGCAGTATAGTAACGGTATATTATGTATTATATACATATTATATCATCGCTCGGGATATTAAGGGGGTATCCCCACCTTTAAATATGTCAACATTCTGAGAAAGAGATTGATATTTTACAGCGAATTTGAGAGTCTGATCAAATCCAAAAAAATCATGAAGTTTAGGGAGGTTTTGACCCTCATTATCCATACTTAACATTGGATATTACTTTGAGTCTAATAGTAGTTACGCTGAATATAGATAAATACAAAATTAGTCGGTTGTCGCAAAGAATCAGTAGTACCGTTGGATCGATTCTGGAATTTTTGGTCCTCAATTGTTGAGAAGAGATGCCTCTATCATATGAACATAGAACTTTTTGATATCGCGAAAATTGCCTGACTCGCTTAGTTTTTACTGAGATTTTTCTAATTCTTCAATTTTTTTTTCTCTATTTTTTCTATTATCTCAACCAAAAATAGTCATATCAAAAAGTTCTATGTTCATATGATAGAGGCATCCCTTCTGAACAATTGAAGACCAAAAATTCGAAAATCGATCCAACGGTACTACTGATTCTTTGCGACAACCGAGTAATTTTGTATTTTTCTATATTCAGCGTAACTACTAATAGACTAAAAATAATATTCAATGTTAAGTATGGATAATGAGGGTCAAACTCTCCCTAAACTTCTTGATTTTTTTCGATTTGATCAGACTCTCAAATTAGCTGTAAAATATCAATCTCTTTCTTAGAATGTTAACTCATTTAAAGGTGGGGATACCCCCTTAAGAAAGAACGGTGGCGATTGCTAGGGCTGCAACGTCTTCGCCGACGAAATAGATGTGTATAAAATTGCTTCGCAGTGATATATATATTTTCTCTCCGCGGTTTATAAGGTACCGCGAGAAGAGAAGAAAAGAAGAGTGAAAGGGATCCACGCGTCGAATGCGTATTATATAGGAACGCTATCGGCTTGACCCGGTCCCATACCGCGCGTACGTGCCTCAGTTGTGTGTGCTGCTGCTACGGCATTGATCCAACCCCGCGGGCTGTAGGTAGGTACGTAGGTGAACGAAGAAGCGTACCTCTGCGGGATACAGACGTAGGGGTATTTCCTACGCTCGCGGTTTATCATCGCCTTAGTTATAACAATTTTCAAATTTCTTTATTTTTTTATTTTTTTTTTTTATCGGCTATATGTTTCGATACAAATACGCATATTATGTGTATAAATGCAGTTCCTGCGATCTAATGTAAGAAAGATTGTCGTCTCGGATCTCGGAGAAGAAATACTACGTTCTCAAGATTCCCGCAAGACGTAGTATAGCATGCTGCTGCGGTCTGCATAAAGGTGCGTGATCGCGCCGGGACGAGAGAGGAGATGTATAGCTGGCTGTATAGCGCTAGGGCTTTCTTTATAGAGAGAAACTGCGTACGGAATATTGTGGGGTTCGGAGACGTTTGCCAGTCATTTGTTTGCCGTGCCACGTTCCACAATGGCGCACATCGCCCGGAAAATGATGCGTCTCCGCAGTACCTACTACCCCGCTTCTCCCCATATATTATATACTATATATAATATAAAAGCCGGCGGTGGGAATTGAGCTGTGTATACGCGTTGGCTCGTGCACGAAATATTATACTTTGACTATAGATTATAATATTTGTATATGGAAAATTCATTTTGCCAGCAAAAAAATAAAAAAAATAAAAAAAAATAAAAACCTCTAGTCGCTATTGTAATAGTTGCCTGCAGGGATTCTGTCCGGGTCTTTTAATTAAGCATAGTGACTTGGAAAATAAAGGAGCGGAGAGTAGAGTAGTAGAGTAGAGTAGTTTATTTCACCGGCCATGGAGCTTAGCGCCCCCTGTGGCCGTAGGCAGTGGTACAGGAAATCAGAATGTACAAAGAAAAAGTTTAAAGATATGGCTTAAAGTAATGAGAACACAGGTAAATCAAAAAGTGCTTAGAACTAATTAATAAGAATTATAAGAACAGAATATGCTTAGAACTAATAAATAAGATAGATAAGATAGATAGATTCAGGTGAGCTACCAATAGGAGGAGAGAGAAGTAAAGTCACCAGCAACAGGCGCAGCAGGAACTCCAGCAAAAGGTGGTGAAGGCAAGCAGGGCATGAGAACCACGTGCGGTCATCGCAGAACAGAAATAGCCGTATTACCAGTTGCCAGCTGAAGATTACCACTCTCGACTCCCACAAGCTACTACGCAAGACCAGGCGGGTCCGCTTCACGCTCCTCCAGCGCCATAAGATGACGAAAGCATCGAGCACGAAAGGTAGCAAGGGTCGGCGCCGACGTAATGTCAGGCGGAAGCGAGTTCCAAAATCGGATGCCAGCGACAAAGAAAGAATTCTGCCATGTCGACGTACGGGCAGGGGGAACGTAAAGCGTGTCCGTCCGCGCAGGGTCACGACGCGACACCAAGTTGGTGCGGAGCTGGAGCTGATCGCCGAAGAGTCCCGGCTCGCCCAGACAGAGCGCTTTGTAAAATACGCACCCTACAAGCTGTAACCTACGCATACAAGGCTGAAGCCAGCCACAGCTCCGCCGATGCCTCGATATTCTGGCGTCACGCGGTATACGAAGTAGGAAGCGCACACAACTATTAAGCGATACGCGCAGCGAGCGCTCCAGCTCCCCAGTAAGATTAGTCAAGGCTGGCGCACAGTAGTCTAGTATGGGGAAGACCAAGGCAATGACCAGGCGGCGCTTCAAGGCAGCAGCGAGCATGTTATCATTCATCCGGATACGATAAAGCGCTCCGGCCGCATTTCTCCGCACCATAGCTACATGCTCCGTCCACGCAAGCGTACTATCAAAGATCACACCAAGGTATTTAAAGGAATCAACTAGCTGTATGGGGGTGGAGCCCAAGAGAATTTCAGGAAGCACGTCCGAGCGCAAAGAGTTCACATACCTGGAGCTGCCGAAGACCATTGCCTTGGTCTTAGCCACATTCATTCGCAGCCTATTATCGCCACACCACTGTCGTATACTCTCTATGTCAGCATTAAGGGAGCGCGCACATCGCTCAATTTCAGCCGGGCGGCACTTAAGGTAAACCACCAGATCATCGGCATACAGCAAGTACGAACAGTAGTGCAGGCAACGCGGCAGATCGTTTACAAAGAGCGAGAAGAGGAGGGGACCAAGCACACTGCCCTGGGGCACACCAGACGTAAGCGGGAGCCACCCAGACAAGCCACCTTGACCGCCGCGAACCGCCTGAACCCGCCCTCGAAGATACGAGTGGAACCAGCCGAGCGCACCAGTTGAGAACCCAAGAGCATAAAGCTTATGCATTAGCAGCAAGTGATCAATACTGTCAAAGGCTTTAGTAAAGTCAAAGAACACGGCTAGAGTGACCATACGATCATCTACACCTTGGCGGATGTCATCAGCTAGCCGCAAGACAGCAGTCTGGGTCCCCATCCCCTCCCGAAACCCTGTCTGCCGCGGATCCAATAGGTCACGCGACCGAAGGAAAGACGTGACCTGGTCGAACACTAGCCGCTCAAGGACCTTTGAAAGCGCGCAGAGTAAAGAGATCGGCCTAAAGTCAGAACATACCAGCGGCGCACGAATCTTAGGTACAGGGCACACGAGAGAGAATTTCCAAAGAGCCGGAAAGCTGCAACTCACAAGAGAGGAGTTAAACAAGGCGACCATAAGCGGGAGAGCAGCCGGGAGCAGCGTTTTGTATACTTGAATCGGCAAGCAGTCCGGTCCCTGAGCGCGCGTTGTGACTCGTGCTAGCGCACCGCGCACATCCTCATCACCAACATCGCGAAACGCAAAGGTATCCGCCCGAACCTCAGTATTGCCGGTAGCAAACGCAAGGAGACACTCAGAGAGGGCAGGTAGCAGTACACCTGAGGACGCTGACGCAAACTGCTCATTGAAGGACTGCAGGGACAGCTGCGCAGGAAGTTCGTGCCTGGCAGAACGCGTAATCCCAAGCTTGTCAATTTCCCTCCAGAACGCTCGCGAGTTGCCGGCCGCATCAAATTTCGAGCTCAAAAAGCTGGATTTCGCTGCACCTAACTTGCTTTTGAACTCCCGACGTAGCCGAACGTATTTAGCAAACAGGCGGGCAGAATCCGCACGCTTAGAGGCTCGATAGCACGCATCCCTTTCACGCTTTAAACCCCGCAACTCCGCAGATAGCCATGGCGCTGCTGGGCGCTTCACAGTCACCTCCCGCAAGGGAACCGCACGCTCCAAGGCTTCACGCAGCAGGCAATTAAATACAGATAGGCTACAATCAATACTAGGCTGCGTCGATAACAGCGATAAGTCGAACGAAGAAATCATGCCAGCCGCCGCGTCCACGTCCGCACAAGCCCATGCACGATATTGGAAAGTCCTAGGTTCAGGGCGAGGCGCAGAATACTTAATAGTTATGTAAATAAGGTCGTGACCAGACAGAAACGGCTGAGCGGATTGACCCCAGGCAGCAAGAGCACGCATGTCACTCACAGCACAGACATCTAGCCAGGTGTCCGAAGTCGAGGTATGGTGCGTCGGTTGCAGAGGCACGATAGACAGGCCCTGCGCTGCGAAAAACTCCTTGAGATGCCCAGAATCGTAGGAAGTACTGAGAAGATCCGCATTAAAATCGCCAAGAACGCAGACAAACTTGTAGCGAGGAGCCAAGGCCGCAAGCTCGTTCTCGAAGAGATTAAAAAAACCTACTCGGGGGGGGCGATATACTACCGCAAGCAGGATCTTAGGCCGAGACGGAGTCCAGACTTCCGCCAAGAGGAACTCCGGGACACCATCGCGAGGTAATAAGGCAGACGATGCCACAATTCTCCCACTCACACCATTCTGCAAAAACAGCGCAACACCGCCACCATGTCGGCCCCTGCGATCAACCCGAAGCACCGTGTGGGACGGAAGAGATATCTGATTGTCTAGAACTTGATCATTGAGCCAGGTCTCAGTAACAGCGATTACGTGGTAACAGTTTATTCTAAAGAACTCCCGAAACTCATCGATGTGCGGAGGTAGTGACTGCGCATTCAGGCAGCATACATTGAGTAGTGGGTATGACGACAGTACAGGCGGAGACAACGATGGTGGCACCCGGCACGCTTGTCAAATTCCAAGCTGAGACAGATCAGTGGAAGGTAAGATGCGAACCGGCTTGGAGGTACTGTCCTTTCTTAGGAAGACTGCGGCATCAGCAATCCAGACAGACCTTGGCCCGAGAGCGGGGAACTTCTTAAGCACCTTCGCACGCAGCTTGGCCAGCTCAGGCGGATGACGATGGTTAACATGCACAACACTCTCCCTCGAACCAGGGCCGAAGTCAGCAGCAAAGAGATCAGGCTTTTGCTTCTTTGCAGCAATCATGCGGTCACACAAGGCCTTAGAGCTCAGCTCCAGGAGGATAGCACGAGTGCTTACACGACCCTCCGCCGCAGACATAGAAGTCCTCTTCGTTATCTTTTTCCTGCCCATGCGTTCCACACGAACTATATCAGCAGCCGGAAGGGGTACGCCCAGCGCACCAGCCAGCGCAGTAACCACGGCCAAAAGGTCTTCATCACTATCAGCACCAGACTCTGGCACCCCAGTGACCACTAGTTGTGTAGCATAGCCCTGGCAGACCGCACGAAGCACCATAGCCTCGTCTGCCCCCGACAGCCCAGCAGAAGATGACGATCCGGCAGCAAGCTGAGCCTCAACAGACCGCAGGCGACTATCCTGCGACGCAGCCACCTTCTTGGCAGTGTTTAGGTCCTTCTGAGCAACTTTGACGGCGGCCTCAACCGTAGACAGGTCCTCTTTCACCTGGGCATGCTCTGATGTCATCGCGTCGATCTTCACACTCAGAGCACCTACTTTGGCAGCAAGCCCATTCACTGTAGCTATCGTCTGGTCGAGTTTATCTAGCTTATCCAGTTTTGCAAGCTGCAGGCTCACGGTCTCAAGGAAGGCCGCATGCTTGTCCTCAAGCGAGCACACCGGGCAGCTCTTGCTTACCGCCTTGCTAGCATCGCTGGTAGAATCCAGCAGGAGCCTTGTCGTAATACACCACACATGGTAAGAGTGCCTGCAAGGAGCATTGGTGGTAGCACCCTCCGCAGGCTTATCAATTTCAGTGTAGCATAGCGTACACAGGGGCTTCGGCATGATAGGCGATCTAGGTGACGTATGGCCAGCGACAGCAATACTTAGACCAAAGCAACAGCTAGACACCACTGGCAGGCCAATAAGGCTTAAAATAATAGAGGATTTAAATGTCTCTTGCAAACGCACCAGCGACAGCAATACTAGACCGAAGCAACAGCTAGACAACACTGAGCTAGCCGATAAAGGCTTAAAGTAAACAGAGGATTTAAATGTCTCTTGCAGACGCACCTGAGGGCTATATCGCGCACACCTGTGACAGTTCAACAACCATGGGAGACAACGGTCGCAATCAGAATAGGTTAGGACTAAACTAGGCACACAATAAAGCAATAATTATTACACTTCACAAAACAACTACGCATCACTTTAAGCTATACACAGCACAGAGAATCAAACACTACGAGATGACATTTTCTCGCACTATAAGGCACTGAGAGCAGCAAGATAAAATCAGGAGAAGAGCAAGAACAAATCGACTATACTTCTATAAGGCAGCAGCCATTCCTCCAAGCAGAGAGAGAGAGAGAGAGAGAGAGAGAGAGAGGCTCCTCGTTGGTATATTATACGTATAGATTTAGGCAAAGTGCAGGTCGTAACGAAAAAAGAAAAAAAAAAAAAAAAAAAAAAGGAAGAAAAGAAAAAGTTCCATTATATAAACGGTCAAAATATATAGATGGAATATAATCGTCGCATAGCTTCTTAGATTCGTGATATATAGGGCGGGCATTTATATTTATATACGTCACGATGTCGTAATAGCTGTATAGGTGTACATACATGCATATATCCCTTTAAACCCACACACCGGTACCGGTCTCGTACTACTATACGGGTTCGCGTTCGCGTCCCGACGTCCAACGTCATAACCCAGTTACCTAACTCCGTGCGCGTTGTAAACCCGCTATAGACGCACCGCAATGTATGACGTCAGAGTTTCCCCGACTACTACGGCATGTAGCTAGCAGGCAGCGTCATAGCAAAACGCAGGGGTTGACGACTCCCCGACCAATACTATACACACCTATATGTACATAGGTACCTACTAGCACGGAATACACGCAGACGTAAGACTCGCGAGATGGTGCGGTGCAGTGATCTGCGTTACGGATGCCATACGTCACGCTGCACACCCTTGTTACACTATATGCATATATACCTAGATATAGGCGCATATTGGTGTATATATATTAGACTGTTTAAAAAAAAGCGATTATTTTATTTTTCTCAAAGAACATTGAAAAATCGTTAGAGTATGTCTAAACAAAGACCCTGTTCAAATGTGAGCCCTTAATATTAATATTTAGAGGTGGCGCTTTTCAATTTTCTATTTCCGTTTAAATAAGATGGGAAAAAAATTTTCTGAACTTTCGAATTTTATTACTCAGAAACGAACTACCTTACAATAATAACTAAGATAGCTTTTTGTAGGAAATTTGACGCTCTATAAGAAAGGTCTGAATGAAAATTTGCGTGAGGCGAGCCGTTTCGGAGTTATCAAGCCTCAACCATTGAACTGTTAAAAATTAAAATCAAAATTAAAATTAAATTGAAATGAATTATTGATGCATTGTAAATAAAATTTATGATGAAACTTCATCATTTATTTGTGATATACCCGTATTTTTGATTATTGATCAAAAAAATTATTCACTTATTGTTGATTAATAAAATTTTTTGATCAACATTGAATTGAAAATTTATGGATATTGGTTTTAACGTTGATAATAGTGGGTATTTAAGTTACATGAGTCGATTTTGTCGCGTATAAGTAGAAATTATCATTATTTTGAACAGTTCAATGGTTGAGGCTTGAAAACTCCGAAACGGCTTGCCTCACGCAAATTTTCATTCAAACCTTTTTTATAGAGCGTCAAATTTTCTACAAAAAGCTGTCTTAGTTATTATTGTAAGATAGTTCGTTTCTGAGTAATAAAATTCGGAAGTTTAGAAAAATATTTTCCCATGTTATTTAAATGGAAATAGAAAAATGAAAAGCGCCACCTCTAAATATTAATATTAAGGGCTCACATTTTAACAGGGTCTTTGTTTAGACATACTCTGACGATTTTTCAATGTTCTTTGAAAATTTTTTTTTTTTTTAAACAGTCTAATATATATATATGGGGCATTTCATATACCGAATCGACCTGGGGCCTGACCCTCGACCTCTCGGATACATAGTACATGATTTATTTTTTTTTTGTCACGTTATCGCCCCAATTTTGAAAAGGAACACTCAATTTTTCAAAAATTGTTTAAATATTCTATAATTCGATTAATTTTTGGATGAAAAAATTTGAATCGTCAATGGAGCGTAAAAAAAAAATAGAAAAATATTCGTCCAAAACGAAGCGACATAATATATATATATATATATACACACACACGCCTATATAGTTGCAGGACGATTCGGCGTGCGCTTGTGCGTGAGGTGTTGTTCGGGTCGATCTGTACCCGCGCGCGCCCGGGCGTAAAGGGGTTTGGTATAGGTATGATATCGCGACACTGCAGATATATATATATACACAGGTGTAGGTATATAGACGATAAACGTGTACATAGCGTCGAAAGTTAGCGAGGTGAAAACCCGTAACTTCCGCAGTGATTTGCATTTGAAAATAGGTCCTATACCTACGCGTGTGACACAGTGCGCTGGGGGTTGTGCCCCATCGTTATAATAGCTGTACTATATATAACACGACTGCACATTCATACGCATAATATAATATATAGAAGGGGGGTTATATTAGGACGTATATACTATAGTTAAAAAAAAAAATTATATAATTTATAAGAAATTAATTAACCGGTAGATATTATAGTAATACGGTGCGCAGGTTGACAAGATTTTTTGTTATTCTTTTTTCTCTATATATATTAGGGTGGCGCAAAAAAACCAACTATTTTTTTTTTTTTTTTTTGAGTCTCGAGTGAAAAAATGTTAGTTTTTGATGTTTTAAAGAGCCCTCTCCAAAGGACAGCTAAAAAAAAAAAAAATTTTAAGAGGTCGCTCGAAATTTTTTTAAATTTCAAAAATCGTCAAAAATCGATTTTTTTTTTTTTTTCAATTTTTTTTCTCGTTACGGTATAATTTTACAGACCAAAAAAAAAAAATAAGTTTCTGAAAGTTTCAGTTCAAAATTGAAATTTTGAAAGGTCGCTCATAATTTTTTAATAATTAAATAATTAAAAAATCTAAAGTAATGCACTGATAAATTAAAAAAAATTATGAGCGACCTTTCAAAATTTAAATTTTGAACTGAAACTTTCAGAAACTTATTTTTTTTTTTTGGTCTGTAAAATTATACCGTAACGAGAAAAAAAAATTAAAATTCGAATTAGAAAAAAAAAAAATTCGATTTTTGACGATTTTTGAAATTTAAAAAAATTTGGAGCGACCTCTTAAAAATTTTTTTTTTCAGCTGTCCTTTGGAGAGGGCTCTTAAAACATCAAAAACTAACATTTTTTCACCCGAGACTCAAAAAAAAAAAAAAAAATAGTCGGTTTTTTTGCGCCACCCTAATATATATATACTATATGGATATCTACAAACCGCCGAATACCGCGCTGCAGAGGTTCATTATTTTATCATATTAAAACAGCCCCGGGGATATTCCTACCACATATATATATATATATATATACGTATAAGCTGTATATACATACAATAACCGCATATATACATGTGCGATGAAACACACATATATATACGTCTATACATGTATAACTGGGTATAGGTAGACGTATTTTACGAGCCCTGCTGCTGCTGCTGCTGCTGCAACCTCCGCATTGAAGTTAATGCCATTTTTACGAGCTATACGGTATATTAGTATACCTACACAGCATATAATATAGCTATACCTGCATTCCAACAAACCGACCTAAATATATATATATATATATTTTTTTTTTTTTTTTTTCTCTCACCACGTCGCGTCATATAGAATCCGCATCCGCGGAACCAGCCATAGATATAGTATACGTATACCCGCTCTACTTTCTTTTTTTTTTTTCTACAACCGCGGAAAGGATATAAATTCAGTATAGGAATAAAGCTATAACGCCTCGGATATAGGAATTATTATTTTTCACGTTCCAATTAATTCGCTGACCGCTCATATACATCGAATACCTTATATATAACGCTGGACTACGATTTTTAACCTATAGTTTATACTGTAATAAAGTATATGACGCGAAATTATAGAATTTTCTTATACAGAGACGTGTGTAGAAATTTATTTGAAATAAAATCGGAGGTAAAAAAAAAAAAAAAACAAAATCCCGCAGATCGAATTTGTATCGAATGTCCCATATATACACCAAAAAACCTGCGCACCTCAGTTTATTGCAATATGCGGGCATTCGGCCAACGACATATCTACTACCTATTCTGCCGCAGTATTTATCTATTCGTATCCTATTTTATTTTATTTTATTTTATTTTATATTTATAAAGCCGCGTTGAACTATATACACTCCTAACGAAAATTAGCGGGCCACCCAATTTTTGCTTCGAAAAATGTTCGATTTCAAAGTCTCGTAATTCGGCAAAAAATTGACTTAGCGCGTCGTTTGTAAAAGCATTTCAAAGCTTAAGGCTTCATCTTTCAGATGCTCACTTTCGATTGCGTTTATGTTCTTTTTTGTCTTGAGTTATGGTCCCTTGAACCATCTCGTGCCAAATTTGTGTATTGATGTTCCAACTTCAAAACAACGCACGGGGTCGGTCAGTATCGGAATTTTGATTTCAAGACAGTCATTTTGAAGCTTGTAATGTCCTCTTCAAAACCCTTTTTTTGAGATTGCTCTACGATTTTTTTTCATGGAGTTATGCGTTGCTGAAGCAAAAATGGTCTTTCAATTTTTGGTGTGTGGTGCAATTTCCATGCATGGTCGTACCGATCTCGTGATTATTCCACCACTTTGAGTGATGCTAATGCCGGAGGTACTGTTTAAATCGTCCGTATGTGTTAAAAATCGAATAACTTTACGAAAAAAAATCGTAGAGCGAATTCCAAGATATGGTTTCGAAGGAAAGACTTCAAAGTTGAAGTTCTAACCTTGGGCCACCTGTGTCGCTATTTTTGCGCGTGCTACCTGAGGTCAAAGTTCGAATTTCCATTTTGCGGTTTGGAGGGTCTCGTTTGGATGGTGATCATGGCTTGGAAACGTCACCGAATAAAAATTGCAATGAGATTTCAGAAAAATGAAGATTTGAGCTTCAAAAGCCATATTTGGGAACCTCGGTACGAGGACTCGTTCGCCCAGGGCATGCGATCAAAAATTGAAAGACCATTTTTGCTTCAGCAACGCATAACTCCATGAAAAAAAATCGTAGGGCAATTTAAAAAAAAGGGTTTTAAAGAGGACATTCCAAGCTTCAAAATGAATGTCTTGAAATCAGAATTCCGATACTGACCGACCCCGTGCGTTGTTTTGAAGTTGGAACATCAATACACAAATTTGGCACGAGATGGTTCAAGGGACCATAGCTCAAGACAAGAAAAACATAAACGCAATCGAAAGTGAGCATCTGAAAGATGAAGCTTTAAGCTTTGAAATGCTTTTACAAACGACTCGCTAAGTCAATTTTTCGCCGAATTAGGAGACTTTGAAATCGAACATTTTTCGAAGCAAAAATTGGGTGGCCCGCTAATTTTTGTTAGGAGTGTACATATTGAGTTCGTAAATTTATAGTAGAAAAAATAATGTAATATAAAATCAAAAATAAATGTAAAACCGACTTACCGGTCGCTGTCAAAAGCTGGGGTAGATACTTCTTCCAGAATGCGCACTGCTTCGACCTAGGACCGTAACCAACGTCGCTTGAATTAGTGCCAAGCGTAAGGTATTCTCTTTTCGCGAACGAATGTTCAGGCCAGAAAGTTTCCGCCCAGGATCCGTCGTCGCCCATATTAGGATTTCTGCGTAAATGATATATGATGCAAATTTTGTTTTGTTGCTATACCGATTTTCGTATCGCTTATATAAATCTTATCGATTTTTTTATATCGGGGATATTATTTAAGCCCCGGCTTACCCAGTCTTGGCAAAGTTCGCCCAGTATCTCATCATTCTTTTCGACAAATGTACCTCCTCGCGCGTGTAACCACGCGACGGATCCAAAGGCTCGCCGAATATGTAGCTTATCTCGTCAGCGTGCATTACCCCGGTCCACGATGGCCAGGGGTTGTTTGCCGATCTGTGAAAAACCACGCGGTTTAAAGTGTTAGGCGCGAAACAGCTGGGTCGAGCTTAAAGCCAGTTTTTCGATGATATCTCGGTAACCGTTGATGATATCGAGATGAAGGTGAATATGAGAAATATAGTCAATCAAATTCTCCGCAAATTATGTGGGATACAATTTTTCCGTATCTCAACCAGTTCCGCTGTATTTCGCGACTGAACGCGCATGCATCGCGACTCGAGTATGTGGAGATTAACAAAAATTGAAATTCACCTCGAAACCAACGAAGCTAGAGAAAAAATGTGCTCTACATTTTTTGTAGAGAATTTAATGGAGCTCATTTTTTGTATTCACCTTCGCATCGTTATCGCTAACGGTTCTCGAGATATTTCAGAAAAACCGTATTAAAGAGCGGACTGGTACCTGTGAGTGTAGTAGTACATGTACACGGTGTTATCGGTCTCGGCGTATCGGGCAGCAAACTCATTGACGTTACACGTGAAGTGATAATCCCCCACGATCTTGTCCAGAGCGTCCCTGTTGCGATACGGATCATCGGGTCTTAGCCAGTCGGTGTATTCGTAGACGATAGCGTTACGGGCTATCTGATTTACGTATGGATTGAGCTCGCGGACAGCCCTGAGAAACTCTTCTCTAGAAACTTTGAGGTCCTCGGTACCATCGATGCGGAACAATTCCGTGAGGTAATATATTATGAAGTAGTATCCCTCCTCGGTGTTCGAACCCATCAATATATTAGCTCGTTTGAATGACGGGTTGGCCAACGAACGCTGGGGCGTCTCGTCTAGGAATGCACCGTCTATTACAGGGACGAACGGAAACTCGCATATCCCCAAGGTTCCCCACTCGTTGTTCACCAGGTCGAATGGGTCCTTGCCTCTGAGGCATTCGACGGCTTCTGCCAGGGCCTCTTCCTCGTGGGGACAACCGACAGCCTCGGCTAAACGCAGACCTCGCACCCTTGACTCTTCGCGCGATATCATAGCCCAGGGCGCTGTTGGGGCACCGGACTGCATTATCGCTTGGTTGAATAAATTCCTGTGGGTGAATAAACGCGAAAGTTCGTATAACGCGATGCGAAAAGTTTATGCGCGAGCTAGCTGTTGCGCTATTATATTATGATGTACCTCGAAAGCGGCGAGAGAAGGTGAAGGGATACAGAGACAGCGCCTGCGCTTTCACCGAACAATGTAACGTTGTCTGGATTACCGCCAAACGCAGCTATGTTGTCCCGTACCCACTGCAGTGCCAGTACTTGGTCGAATAGACCGGCGTTACCGGGTACGTCGCCGGTACCAAAGTACAAAAATCCAAGACTGGCAAGCCGGTACTGCATCGATACCAGGATCACGTTTTCCTCCGATACTATCGTCCTGTGATCGTATACGTCGAGGGTTGCAGTTCCCGAGTAGAATCCGCCTGTCATTTTCAAGGGGTGATGTATTAATACATAATGGCGTTACAACTTGTATGGCCTATTTCGCAGATATGCTTTATACGTTCTTACAGTTTTTCGATTATATCTCGAGAACGGTTAGTGATATCGACACAGAGGTCTGAACTGAAAATATAGCCCGTTGAATTCCGCGTGAAAAAGGTGGGATGTATTTTTTCTGTAACTTTACTAGTTTCGCTGGAATATATCTCTCTCATTTTCCATGTCTATTTATTTAAATCTCGAAATACAGCGAGTCTGATCGAGATACAGCAAAAACGTGTCCTAACTTTTCTACAGATAAATTAACCGGCTTCAATTTACATCCTCACCTTCGTCCTCGTATTATCAACGCTTTCGGAGATATAGTAGAAAAACTGTATTACAGCTCATGTGTCTTACTCACCGCCAAATATCCATACCATAACGGCAGCGTTCGTAGGTCTGGGACGCGGGGCAACTACGTTTACATAGAGGCAGTCCTCGCTCAGGGGTGTGTTAGGATTCCACATCATTGCTCCGGCAAAATCGCCAAAAACTGTGTCCAGTATTTGTACACAACTGTTTGGCGGACCGGTGGCGTTAAGTATGCCTTCCCATCTCTCGGCTGGTCTTGGATGACGAAATCTGAGAGGTCCTGCGCGTGTAATTATTGTTATAGACCGCAGGATTATCTGAGAGTCTGACGTGTCGAACGGTGCAGGCTAACCAGCTTCGACACACGAAGGCATATTAATTATCAATTGTCTCACCTATCGGCTTCTGGGCGTAGGGTATACCCATCCATGCGTCAACCTTCTTCCCGGTTGTCGCCGTAAGCGTTGTACCCCTCACTTTACCCTTTCTCGTACGCACCACCATCTCATCGTCAGGGTTTAGGTTCAATGACTCTGGTTTAGGCAGGGGATGATCACCCTTGGTCGATTCGTCACGGGAAATGTCAGAGTGGTGTCTCCTGCCTCGGTGCGGAGGTGAACAGCGACCGGTCTCTCCCATTAATACAACGAGGAGGATAGCCAGCGCGATCGGGGCACCGGATCCGAAACAGGACGGCCTCCGTGTCCTCGACATCATTTATTTTCACTGGCTCTGCAACAGTTGAGAGGGAAACATTTTTTAAACAGCGTGATATCTCGATAACCGTGAACCGTATCGCGACAGAGGTGATTATCAAAAGTGAAGTCAATGAAATTATCTATATAAAAGGTGGGATAAACTTTTTCTCCAACTTTGTCGGTTTTCCCGTAAATTTCTCTGTGGTTTCTAATATATACCGTGATTCGAAATGCTTGATGGTTCAATCCTCGAAATACAGGGAAACCGTTCGAGATAGATGAACGGTGTATACCACCTTTTCGATAGAGAATTTAATCAGCTTTATTTTTCATATCTACTCTCATCTCGATATCGTTGACGGTTTTCGATATATAATCGAAAAACTAGTTTCGATCGTCTCTCAGGATTTTTGTGCGATTAAGTTAAAAATTATATAACGCGGGATTATCGCACTATTTGCATGGGGCTAATACACGTGTATACAAATCCCATGCTATACCTATAAACAGTTGCGTGAACGTTGCGCCACGGAGGTCGGAGGTCGGAGGAGAACGAGAACAGCTGTTTCGCCCACGCTTCGCGTCCCCGCGTAGTAGTACTGTAGTACTCGTACTACCGAACGCCCACGCCTATAACGCCTACACGCTCGCGCCTACGCAAAGTTTGCTGCTGCTGCTGCTGCTGCTGCTGCTGCTGCAAGCGACGACGTAAACCTTCACAGCTGTGGCTGGGGCGACGATGCGAGTATATAGACGCCGTTTAACTTAAGTGATACACGAGCTGTGATACATCCTACATATTAGGGGGTGCTTCTTAATTCGGTCACATTAGAATTTACATTCTATCCCAATATATTATATATGGGCCAGAAAATGATCGAATTAAGAAATTAATTCGAAAATGATGGAATTATAAGCACCACTCTAGGTACTATAAGTTATAACGATATATGTGTCTGTTTTTTTTTTTTTTTTTTTTTTTTTTTTTAAAGAAAAGATTAATTATTAGTACATGTAATCAGTGAACACACACACATATATATATACACTCCTAACAAAAATTAGCGGGCCACCCAATTTTTGCTTCGAAAAATGTTCGATTTCAAAGTCTCCTAATTCGGCGAAAAATTGACTTAGCGAGTCGTTTGTAAAAGCATTTCAAAGCTTAAAGCTTCATCTTTCAGATGCTCACTTTCGATTGCGTTTATGTTTTTCTTGTCTTGAGCTATGGTCCCTTGAACCATCTCGTGCCAAATTTGTGTATTGATGTTCCAACTTCAAAACAACGCACGGGGTCGGTCAGTATCGGAATTCTGATTTCAAGACATTCATTTTGAAGCTTGGAATGTCCTCTTTAAAACCCTTTTTTTTAAATTGCCCTACGATTTTTTTTCATGGAGTTATGCGTTGCTGAAGCAAAAATGGTCTTTCAATTTTTGATCGCATGCCCTGGGCGAACGAGTCCTCGTACCGAGGTTCCCAAATATGGCTTTTGAAGCTCAAATCTTCATTTTTCTGAAATCTCATTGCAATTTTTATTCGGTGACGTTTCCAAGCCATGATCACCATCCAAACGAGACCCTCCAAACCGCAAAATGGAAATTCGAACTTTGACCTCAGGTAGCACGCGCAAAAATAGCGACACAGGTGGCCCAAGGTTAGAACTTCAACTTTGAAGTCTTTCCTTCGAAACCATATCTTGGAATTCGCTCTACGATTTTTTTTCGTAAAGTTATTCGATTTTTAACACATACGGACGATTTAAACAGTACCTCCGGCATTAGCATCACTCAAAGTGGTGGAATAATCACGAGATCGGTACGACCATGCATGGAAATTGCACCACACACCAAAAATTGAAAGACCATTTTTGCTTCAGCAACGCATAACTCCATGAAAAAAAATCGTAGAGCAATCTCAAAAAAAGGGTTTTGAAGAGGACATTACAAGCTTCAAAATGACTGTCTTGAAATCAAAATTCCGATACTGACCGACCCCGTGCGTTGTTTTGAAGTTGGAACATCAATACACAAATTTGGCACGAGATGGTTCAAGGGACCATAACTCAAGACAAAAAAGAACATAAACGCAATCGAAAGTGAGCATCTGAAAGATGAAGCCTTAAGCTTTGAAATGCTTTTACAAACGACGCGCTAAGTCAATTTTTTGCCGAATTACGAGACTTTGAAATCGAACATTTTTCGAAGCAAAAATTGGGTGGCCCGCTAATTTTCGTTAGGAGTGTATAATAAAAGTATAATAATACCATCGAGTCGGTTCGCGTGATGATGTATAATAATATGACTACCGGCTCGGCTCGTTCACGGATTAACAAAGTTAACCGTTGTGGAGCGTGACGGAAACACGAGCGTAGCGTATATAGTATATAGCTTTTATAAGGGAGGAGGCGGCATATAGGCAGGCAGGCAGGCAGGCAGTTAATCGCGCGCGCGAAACGACGCCGCGACGCGCGGTATACCTTTGATTTTTTATAACCCTGCAACGTCCCCCCCCCCCCCCCCCCCCCCCCACCCTCGTAACTATACGTCTGTTTAAAAACCCTCGCGAGACGCGATTAACGGTAGGAATTAAATTCAAGTGTATACATACATATTTATTTATACATATTATATATATATGGACTTTGTTTTTTTTTTTAACACACACACAGTGTGACAGTGTGTTGAGAGTTAAATTTTATGCTGCATTGCACAAAATCGAACTTTTCTCACAGCGTGTGGGAAAAAAAAAATAGAGTTTCGATATACACGAGCGCAAGGCAGTAATAATCCCTTATACTTGCTAGACTAACTCGCTATACTACCTTCGGTCGTGAATTATGATGCTTTACGCTCTTGTAACGAAAATCCATTATTAATTATCGCATATATAATCCTTACTCGACGAATCCTGTCCAGGAAAAACGTTCCGCACTCGCCGAATGGGATTGAATTTTATCTACTCGTCACTCGGTGTTTTTCTCGCAGTTTTTAAGCACCTGTGGACCTGCACAACGTATGTATAGGTATAGTTTGACGAGGACGATCTTGGGTTGGGTGAGTCAGCAGCGATTAATCCGAGATCTACATTCCAGCATTATAGATCCTGTGAGAAGTCATCTGATGCACAGATTTAGGCCGTTAGCTGAAACAACACACACCTTATATCGAAATCACATTAGTAGGTATAATATAAACGTTTAACGTCTACTGCAGTATAAATTATGACTTATAGTGCCGCAAAATCATATCTCCCGCGATTTCTCTGTCCAACACAGGAGCACATACCGTGCTATCATACCTTATTCGTCCGATACACCCTGTATATCGATCGTAAAGTAAAAGGACCCCGGTAACCTGGCGGATGGTGCGGCGTCGACGCGCCGAAAGGATATTGGCGCGGTGAGGCGTAGTATAGCTAGCTGGGTATATAAGCTCTAGAGTAGCGCAATGGAAGGTGAGAGACGAGACACTGGATATTCGATTTTCGTTTCGAACTGCATCACGTATATCGGATAGTGTCTGCGTCTATTGTATATACATGGATTCATATTTAAAAATAAAATAAAAAAAAAAAAAAATATCTACACGGTATATAGTTTGAAAATTGACAGGTTCAGGTGTATATATCGTATATATATAACCATATATCTTCGTATATAAATGTGTACATGTATGCATAATGTATACACCCCCGGTCTAAGCCGACACGAGGTGGTCGCGATGACCTAGAGATGTCACTGGGTTAGCGTGCCCACAGGCTATCCATAACCCTGCAGATAGACACCCGCCCCAACCCGCGAGTTCTGCCTCCCATTCTATATTATAGATACGCTCGCCAGTCATCTGTTTTATTATTGTACCTACCTAAGTGTACCTATATATGTACAGTACCGTCCATAAGTTCGGGATCACTTTCCGAATTTTCGATCGAGACAAAAAGTTGAATATCTCGGTAAAAAAAAATTGTAGCCTAATGGGTTGGGTGGCATTCAAAAGTGGAAAGAACCGGCTTCATTTTTCTTCCCTAGTAAATTTTCCAAAAAAATTTCCGCACTCGCTAGATAATGTTGAAAATGACCGTTTTTTTTTTGCGATTTTCATACTTTCATAAATCCACGTGTAATTTTTTGGGAAATAGATATAGAAACTTTTTTCCAATAGGGCTTCGAAAGAGGCCAGATTAAGCTACAAATCGGTTTTTTTTTTTTTTTCATTGCGATTTTTTTTTTCGCCAAGTTATTCAACTTTTCGTGCCGGAAAATCGGTTTTCAGAAAATGCGTCGTAACTCGAGCACTATGGGGTTTTAGATAAAATGTCGTGATATGAAAAATGTGTATTTTTAAATTTTTAACTCGTTCAAATTTTTTTTTGAATTTTTTTTTTTTTTTTGTTTTGATTTTTTATTTTTTTTTTTGAATTTTTTTCGAATTTTTTGTACATGAACAAATCCGAAATAAAATAAACAATGAATTTCCTCATCATATAATAACGAAAGAATCGCAAAAATTATTGTTAACTTTATTTTGGATTTATTCATGTAATATAAAAAAGTAAAAGGAATTTTAGTAAAAAATGAAAAAAATTTCAAAATTCATGAAGAAATTCATTAATTATTTTATTTCGGATTTGTTCATGTACAAAAAATTCGAAAAAAATAAAAAATCAGAAAAAAAAAGAAAAATTCAAAAAAAATTTGATCGAGTGAAAAATTTAAAAATACACATTTTTCATATCACGACATTTTATCTAGAACCCCATAGTGCTCGAGTTACGACGCATTTTCTGAAAACCGATTTTCCGCACAAAAAGTTGAATAACTTGGCGAAAAAAAATCGCAATGAAAAAAAAAAAAAACCGATTTGTAGCTTAATCTGGCCTCTTTCGAAGTCCTATTGGAAAAAAGTTTCTTTATCTATTTCCCAAAAAATTACACGTGGATTTATGAAAGTATGAAAATCGCAAAAAAACGGTCATTTTCAACATTATCTAGCGAGTGCGGAAAATTTTTCGGAAAATTGACTAGGGAAGAAAAATGAAGCCGGTTCTTTCCACTTTTGAATGCCACCCGACCCATTATGCTACAATTTTTTTTGACCGAGATATTCAACTTTTTGTCTCCATCGAAAATTCGGAAAGTGATCCCGAACTTATGGACGGTACTGTATATACAATATTATATACTATGTACATTACAGACGAGTACAGCTAGAAGATTGCGTTACCACCCTTATTCATATATGCGCGTGTGTGTACGCGTAAGTTTTTTTTTTTTCGGGAATTGACTATATAAGGTAGTAGATATACAGCTGCAGATCCCGAAGGCAAATCGTCGAATTTTGTAAGTCACGTGCTGTGCTGCTGTATATACACGGAAATAAACCGCATGGGTACGAGAGTTAGTACGTTACGTACGTGCGCCGACCCTCGTGCTATATATATATATCGATATATATATATATACACGCGTTCTAAGAGCTTCTCTCGTGGATATAATATCGCGTCACTAATGCCATAAGGTCGTAAGCGCGAAAAAAAAAAATTTTCGTGTTTTTGGTGGCAAAATCTTTTTCATGCAATATAACATCATTTGATCATATCCGCAAAAAAAATAATTTTTTGGCGTTTACGACCTTATGGCATTAGTGACGCGATATTATAAGAACGACGCAGTCACTTTCCCTGCAATACAAGCTCTCGACGTATTAATTAATTAATTAAATAAAAGTTCAAATAAAAAAATCAAGTCAATTAAATTCTCTACATCGTAAATGTATGATAAATGTTCCAGCGATTTCGGTGTAATATATATCGGGCGTTATTGTCAGCGAAATAATTAATCGTACGGCATATACTATAGCCGCGAGGATTAGAGCGTAATAATCCGTATAGTGGGGGGGGGGGGGGGGGGGGGGGGGGGGGTTAATCGCGAAATAAGTTCCTCGTCGTTCCCGTTTACAGCCGCGCAATAGCTTATATAGGTACGTATTGTGTTCGAAACTGCCAACTAGGCAGAGTCAGGCACCACCCGCACGAGGCTCGCGTTGCACAGCGGGGCCGGAGTTCTGCGATATTACCTACCCGCTCGTTTGTGAATCTGCCAGCTACGATCAAATTTAAATTATAACGCTCGACGTATACCTATGCTGCTGCTGCTGCTGCTGCTGCTGCAGCGCGCACCCGACGTTTCGTGTTATACGCTCTGCATATGTACTACATATTCATATATACGTATATAGATACTATATATGACTATGTATACACGTATGTTTCTACATATATACTAGGGTGGCGCAAAAAAACCGACTATTTTTTTTTTTTTGAGTCTCGGGTGAAAAAATGTTAGTTTTTGATGTTTTAAGAGCCCTCTCCAAAGGACAGCTAAAAAAAAAAAATTTTTAAGAGGTCGCTCCAAATTTTTTTAAATTTCAAAAATCGTCAAAAATCGATTTTTTTTTTGTTTTTTTTAAATTTTTTTTCTCGTTACGGTATAATTTTACAGTCCAAAAAAAAAAATAAGTTTCTGAAAGTTTCAGTTCAAAATTTGAATTTTGAAAAAGTCGCTGATAATTTTTTAATAATTAAATAATTAAAAAATCTAAAGTAATGCACTGATAAATTAAAAAAAAAATTATGAGCGACCTTTCAAAATTTAAATTTTGAACTGAAACTTTCAGAAACTTATTTTTTTTTTTGGTCTGTAAAATTATACCGTAACGAGAAAAAAAAAAATTAAAATTCGAATTAGAAAAAAAAAAAATTCGATTTTTGACGATTTTTGAAATTTAAAAAAATTTGGAGCGACCTCTTAAAATTTTTTTTTTTTTTAGCTGTCCTTTGGAGAGGGCTCTTAAAACATCAAAAACTAATATTTTTTCACTCGAGACTCAAAAAAAAAAAAATAGTCGGTTTTTTTGCGCCACCCTAATATATACATATACGGGGCATTTCATATTATAATACGACCTGGGCCTGACCCTCGGCCTCTCAGATCTGGTCCGCGACTCTAAATAGAATTTTGTGCAGATTTTTTGATAAACAAATTTTAATACGTAATGGATTTCGAAATTTTTACCAACGTACGTGTTGAAAAAAAAAAAAACAAAAATCTGTAGTAAAATTGTAATCGCTATTATATATATGTATATATAGAATCGGAAGAATGATGTACGAAAGATCGCGGGTCAGGCCCATAGGTCGAATTGGTATAAAATGCCTCATATATACATAACGTATGTGCAGGTACACAATATTACGCGAATGTATATATGTTACAGTGCCGTATCCCATATACCCCTCTACCCCTGTATACTCATGTGTGTGTGCAGAACGTCGTAGATATATATACCCATAAACGTGTATATATACAGTGTACGTTTGTATATATGTGTATAATACGTATGCGACATGAACCGTGCCGCGTCGATCCGTGGGGGCCAACCTGCGTTGGTATAATACGTGTATATATATATATATATATATGTATATATGTGGGTGCACATACCAGTTCGGTCGAAAACACATCTTATACATAGAATTCGTTATACGAGTGGGTACACACCTCTACCTATACATAAGCCGCGCGCGGTACTGCAGATACTCTGCGGCTCGAGTTTCCGCGAGTTCCGCGTGGCGGGTGTATAAGAGGCGAGGTATAGCTAGATATAGTATATAGGAGGTAAAGTCGTAGAGTTGTAGAGACGCGTGTTGTTACTTCGCGTCTACTTGTGTATACCCGCAAACTATTTCTGCCTACCTGCCTACGTACCTACGTACTTGTCATTTTCGAAATTAGCATCTCTCTCTCACTTTCTCATTTTCTTTATACCGTTTCCCTTCAACGTCTTACGAGCGTAGTTATACATCCACACACACATACACGCATTTATCCACTTATGTATTTGAGCAACGGAGCGACGCATTTCAGGCCACCCAATTAGGTGACTGTTACGAAATCAACTATACCTACCGTCGTAGAAGCTAGTAGACGACAAGAAATATATATACAGTGTGATACGTATTCAGCGAGAAATATTCTAGTGGCAGATTCCTCGTAGAATTTAAAGAATAAATTTCCTTTACCAAAAATTCCCCGGACTAATAGTTACCGAGTTACGGTAGATCTTGGTTTACCGATCGCGGAACGATCGTGCGGGTGAATCAGACTAGTGGAAGTTGCACGCTGCATAGTCTGTGCGCGATCTGTAAACCGAGATCTTACGTAACTCGGAAACTATCGGTCCTACCGATTTTTGGTAAAGGACATTTAGTCTTGGATTTTCCATCCTCGAAATATGATCCGTAAGAGGTAACGTTCTAAGTACGTTACAACGTCGGTTAGGAAAGTTGAAGAAAAGATGATATTGACGAGAGTTAGAAATTAAAGAAAAAAAAAAAATAAAAATAAACAAAAAGAAACACCGCGACAGACAGAATATCGTCAGATCAGATATATGTATAGCTAATATAATGAATATATCGTGTGTGTATTTGTATACATATAAGGTTGCATCGTGCAACATAATTTATAAGTCACGCACGAACGGACGGAAACGCAGGATCCTAGAGCAACCTCTTCTCTTCCGGTTTATAGTAGTAGTATACAGCTACCGCGCGTCGTCGTTGTCGTTTAATACAATAAGGAGCATGCGACGATAGAACCAGAGCCCTTGACCTGGTTAACTCAAGCGACCCAAATATTGACCCCGTCCGCGACGCGACGCGACTCGACTCGACTCGTCGCGACGCTGTACTCTGTACGCGACCCCGGGCTCGCTCAGAACGCCGAGCGTCCCTGATCACTGTCTTCGAATTTCTCCCTCCTCCCCAACAACAATAACAATAACAATGATAATGATAATAGCAATAAATTACACACACACAGAGAGAGAGAGACGGGGAGAACCTCGCGCAGGGTCTTTAATTACCCACTAAAGAACCTAGCTATATAGATATATCTCGCGAGTCGTGTCGAGGGTGGAAAAGTGAATCATCCGTATATCGCTACTTGTTCAAGTGCCAGGAGCAGCCAGGCACATAGACCCGTTTTTCTCACCGTCGAATAGAGCCGATACTCGCGCGGTGCCGGGTCGAAATTAAGAATATTTTACATTACGGACTTGCATATAGTTTTTGGAAACGGGTATATCTATTTGGCTCTTTACCCAAAAGTTATGAAAAAAAAAAAAAAAAAGAAACAAAAGGACTATAAAATGAGTGAAATAGAGCGAAAAAAAAAAAAAACGTGGCCTTTATGATTTTCGAATGGAGGTCAGTTTTCAAGCGGAGGTCAGTGCGCAGCTAAAGATAGGACCATCAGCTGAGAGAGAGAGAGAGAGAGAGAGAGAGAGAGACGTATATAACGTGTATAACGTCCCCCTTAAGAAAGTCGGGTGGAAAAGAATATAAAAAAGAAGAAGAAGAAGAAAAAAAAAAAAAAAAATGTTCAACCCTTCCGTGAGAAATGGAGTAGAGAAGAAGAGCGAAGAGGTCAGGGGATACTATCTGCACCATACCATCATCGCGGGACGGGTACCTAGGCCACTATTTCTCTCGCTTATACCAACTCGAACTCGACTACTACTCTCTGCACGTTTTATCACGCCGCACGCGATGCGCCCGTGAAGATAGGAGACCACCTGTATACAGGGTGATTCAAATTAAACTGTGCGATATTTTCAAGGTATATAATAGATTCCTTGTAGAATTTTAAGAATAAATTTCCTTTACCAAAAATTCGTGGTACCTATAGTTTCCGAGTTACGTATAAGTATCTTATAATAGTTTACCGATCGCGGAACTCATCTCTGCAGACACAGACTAGGCTGGCTATGAGCGGTGCCCAGTCTGTGCGCTCTCGCGCGATCGGTAAACCCCGCGATCCTTATACCGTATAACTCGGAAACTATAGGTCCCACGAATTTTTGGTAAAGGAAATTTAGTCTTTAATTTTCGCAAGGAATGCTACCCGCGCAACCTGAATCACCCTGTATAACTTCTGTAGGTATAGGTATATATATATGGGCAGCTAGGATGTGATAGATTAACCTGGTTAGATAACAATCTACTTGCATATATATATATATATATGTGTTTATATATGTATATAGGAAATTTTTGTATGGAATCTATATATGTGTGTGTGTGCGATTGTATATAAGATGAATTATACAACATATTTATCTGTATATATTATACCTTATTCTTCTTTCCTCGTGTTATATATATATATTAGGGTGGCGCAAAAAAACCGACTATTTTTTTTTTTTTTGAGTCTCGAGTGAAAAAATGTTAGTTTTTGATGTTTTAAGAGCCCTCTCCAAAGGACAGCTCAAAAAAAAAAATTTTAAGAGGTCGCTCCAAATTTTTTTAAATTTCAAAAATCGTCAAAAATCGATTTTTTTTTTTTTTTTAATTTTTTTTCTCGTTACGGTATAATTTTACAGTCCAAAAAAAAATAAGTTTCTGAAAGTTTCAGTTCAAAATTTGAATTTTGAAAGGTCGCTCATAATTTTTTAATAATTAAATAATTAAAAAATCTAAAGTATGCACTGATAAATTAAAAAAAATTATGAGCGACCTTTCAAAATTTAAATTTTGAACTGAAACTTTCAGAAACTTATTTTTTTTTTGGTCTGTAAAATTATACCGTAACGAGAAAAAAAAATTAAAATTCGAATTAGAAAAAAAAAATTCGATTTTTGACGATTTTTGACGATTTTTGAAATTTAAAAAAATTTGGAGCGACCTCTTAAAAATTTTTTTTTTTTTAGCTATCCTTTGGAGAGGGCTCTCAAAACATCAAAAACTAACATTTTTTCACCCGAGACTCAAAAAAAAAAAATAGTCGGTTTTTTTGAGCCACCCTAATATATATATATATATCTATATACACATCATGTATGTATTATACATTATACTGTATACTCTGACAGGAGCTAGTACCCCTCCAACACACCAAACTATAAACCCGCAGAGGAGTATATAAACGCCGACTTAATTTCCTCGCCGAACCACTTACTTGACTGCGGTCTGACGGTAGGTAGCTAGATACCCATATATATATATATATATATAGTAGTTGAACATATACACACATATATATATATATAATATGATAACCCATTTCGTTCATATATATATATACGCCGAGTCTTTAATTATATTATGAGACAAATTTTTTGAGAATTATGTTCCTGCAGGATCCCAGCTGATTCCTGTGTAATCAAATTTCTCGATAAATTTGTAAGATATTCGGAAATGAATAATTCCTAACCGCGGATAAAAATTGAAAAAAAAAAAAAAAAAAAGTTAGTCACGCAGTCGGTTACAACTAACACTCATATGAGTGTGTATACCTATACGCCTGGGGTGCAGGGTGTAATAATCGGGGTATAGTATGGTATCGACGAATAAGCGGACGGGGCGCGTAAATTGGGAATTGAATTCGCGAAGCACGTTCCCGTACTGGTCGTACATATATGTATATAGCTAGTGGCTAACTCTACCCACCTATAACAAACCTAAACCATATATCGAGCGTGTGCCTGAAATTCGCGAGCATTGACGCGGTGAAACATTGCGCCAAATTCAACGCCTGCAAAGTTTAAGGACGGGCGGGGTCGAGGAACAACCCCGACGACTACGACGACTACGACTCTCTCTCTCACGGTTTCTTTTCGCCATCCCCCCCCCCCATGCTAGCTACCACTCGGGAAACAACAATACGGATCTTTCAACGAGAGAAAAAGACGGAAATATACTAAGGAGCGGGGAAGAGCGCGTTGTTTGAGATACTGTACAAGGTATTATTACAGGCTTAAGTCTTCCCGACTCGTTTCAGACGCGATTATTTCAAATTTCGAATAGTCTCGAAATTTTTTGAACTAATTTTTTCAACGATATCATAATTAAAAAACATGTGAATCAGTTAAATTATAAAGAAAAGAAGAAAATAAATAACTAAATAAATAAAAACGGTGAAATCGCGGTCTCATTCAGGGTAATATAGTACCTAGGTGAAACGCGCGCGAGGGTTTCCGTATATCTGATAACGTTAAAAAGCAGAGTAATATAAAAGGTTTGAGCTGTGCTGTAGAAGTAGGGGAATTTTGTGTGTCTGTGTATGTGTAAAAGAAAAAATTAATTCGAGTAGGTATATTTGTTTAATAAAAATTCTTCATTTCTTTCGAGCGTAGTTCTTTCTTTAATAACTTATAACTTTAGTGTGATGTACAGTACAGTATGTACAGTACATCCCACTCACATTCAATCGGAAATATACTTGACGGAATGGCACTAGAACGCTGCGAGGTATCAATAGAGCCGGAAAAAAAAGTACTGATCATCGAATCCGTTTCCCCACACTTTTGTTGTATTTACCTACAGCTATGTACCTATACATATGTGTGTGTGTGTGTATGTAGTACAATTTACTGCCGCAGAATGTGTGCGGGATATATGAAATGATATACCCGACTCGCGGTGCTATATGTATATATATATATATATTAGGGTGGCGCAAAAAAACCGACTATTTTTTTTTTTTTTGAGTCTCGGGTGAAAAAATGTTAGTTTTTGATGTTTTAAGAGCCCTCTCCAAAGGACAGCTGAACAAAAAAAAATTTTTAAGAGGTCGCTCCAAATTTTTTTAAATTTCAAAAATCGTCAAAAATTGATTTTTTTTTTTTTTTTTTAATTTTTTTTCTCGTTACGGTATAATTTTACAGTCCAAAAAAAAAAAATAAGTTTCTGAAAGTTTCAGTTCAAAATTTGAATTTTGAAAGGTCGCTCATAATTTTTTAATAATTAAATAATTAAAAAATCTAAAGTACACTGAGAGAAAAAAGTGGTTGAATGAAACAAATATTCTTTGATCCAACTAAACGCGGCGGTTACGGGTGGCGAAATGAATATTATGTTGATGTGACAAAATATTGGTTGCTTGAACAGAATTTGTTTGATTCAAATGAACAAGAGGTGTTATGGTAATTACGGCTTATTCATTCAGACAAAATTATGGTTGAAACAACTATTTATTAACAACAGAATCCATATGTTTGATTCAACCACTTTTTTCTCTCAGTGTATGCACTGATAAATTAAAAAAAAAATTATGAGCGACCTTTCAAAATTTAAATTTTGAACTGAAACTTTCAGAAACTTATTTTTTTTTTTTTGGTCTGTAAAATTATACCGTAACGAGAAAAAAAAATTAAAATTCGAATTAGAAAAAAAAAAAATTCGATTTTTGACGATTTTTGACGATTTTTGAAATTTAAAAAAATTTGGAGCGACCTCTTAAAATTTTTTTTTTTTTGAGCTGTCCTTTGGAGAGGGCTCTTAAAACATCAAAAACTAACATTTTTTCACTCGAGACTCAAAAAAAAAAAAAATAGTCGGTTTTTTTGCGCCACCCTAATATATATATTAAGCGAGTCTTTTCATCAGCCGCAATTATAACGCGAACGCGAGAACAGCGTATATAACTAACATCTGAATTATCAAAATTTCATACACAAACTCAAAATTTTCTCTATATATTCATTCAGTTAATGTGTATTGCGTGGTTGGGTATAATTTTTTTGTCCTAGATTTTTGGAAATTTTTTACAGATTTTTTTTTTTTTTGTTTTTTTTTTACCCTCTTCCGATTGAAAACGTATGTAGTATACCTCCTATAATTGCGTATATTGTTTCGTGACGAAATTGGGACACAGTGAATTATGAGCAGCATCAGCCAGTCAATTATAATTTCTGTCTTTAGAAGAATTGAGAATTTTTAAAAAAACGTCGTAATAGTTGGAAAATTTTCGGTTCTATTTCTCATGATGTGAGGACGAAGAAAATTTGTTCAAAATCTAAAGTATAATAGAAAATTTTATTTCGTAAAAAAATTGATAGAATTAATTTTATCCTTTATTATTATTTGTTTCCGATATATTACGATCGATATATATATATATATATATATATATATATACAGTCCGGTATTATTAAACACTGAACGCGGATATAAACGCGTGAAATTTGCATTCCAACTATCGCTATCAAAGTCTTTGCCTTTCGGATTTAGAATTTTGAATTTCAGATCCTAGCTTATATTCGTGTGTAGAAAATTTTTCGAAATCGGTATAATATCGTAATTCGCGATAACACCAGCATAACAGCGGAGATCTGGTCACATAATGATCAAACAACACTGCAGTAATCGCGGTGTTTACGATTCCTAATATAGGTATTTTTTTTTTTTTTTCTTTAAACTTTGTAATTTTGTAACTTCGTCAACGGATATTGTCTATATCGATAATATACAGGATATAACATATTTTTTCAGTGTATTGGATGTTCTACGAAAAAAGGTCCTTTATATACGGCATTTAAAGATTAATCATAAAATTATGAAAGAGACGACTTATTTTATTTTTTTATTTTATTTTTTTTTTCTCTTTCTCTTTCTCTTTTAAGAACATCGAATTCCAATATCAAGGTAGATTCCCAATCGATAGATGACCCTTTATAAAAAAAAAAAAAAAATCGCAGTAAGCTCTCGCGGTCCAGCGCAGCAGCATCCCTATCGTTAAAAAAAAAAAAAAAAAAAAAAAAATTGACAAAATATCTTACGCTTACTGCGATTTTTTTTTTCTTCTTCTTCTTCTTCTTCTTCTTCTTCTTCTTTTGTCACGAGTCAAATAATATCAACGGTTAAAAAGTAGATTTTTCGATAATTCCGAAAATTTTTGCGGACTAATATAATTCGCGAGGAAGAAAAAAAAGAAAAAAAAAAAAAAAAATTCAGCTAAAAATGGATCTCCCTCCCTATATACTATATACTATATATGTATGCAAACGTTTGTCCCCCCACCAAAATAAAAAAAAAAAAAAAAAAAAAAAAAAAACCTCGTATGTATGTACTATATAATTCTGCATATAAATTGATAAAACGATATACGGGGAGTGGTACTCGTCTCGTCTCCGTATATATTATAACGTATAGGAATATATATATATGTATACGTGTATCAAAGGTGTTGTGTGACGCTATGCAGTAGTATTTTCCACTTTAATACCATAATTAATCGTCGCAGACATACTAATTAGACAACAGAGAAGAGGGGGGTAGGTATATATGCCTTTACTCTTCCCAACGATGTATATATGTATATTATGTTGTACCGGGTTCTGATAATATATATACCTACTACCCCGTTCGTATCGTATATCGTATACTTATATATATATATATATATTAGGGTGGCGCAAAAAAACCGACTATTTTTTTTTCTTTTTAGTCTCGAGTGAAAAAATGTTAGTTTTTGATGTTTTAAGAGCCCTCTCCAAAGGACAGCTCAAAAAAAAAAAAATTTTAAGAGGTCGCTCCAAATTTTTTTAAATTTCAAAAATCGTCAAAAATCGATTTTTTTTTTTTTTCTAATTCGAATTTTAATTTTTTTTTCTCGTTACGGTATAATTTTACAGACCAAAAAAAAAAAAAAAAAAATAAGTTTCTGAAAGTTTCAGTTCAAAATTTAAATTTTGAAAGGTCGCTCATAATTTTTTTTTTTAATTTATCAGTGCATTACTTTAGATTTTTTAATTATTTAATTATTCAAAAATTATGAGCGACTTTTTCAAAATTCAAATTTTGAACTGAAACTTTCAGAAACTTATTTTTTTTTTTTTTTGGACTGTAAAATTATACCGTAACGAGAAAAAAAAATTGAAAAAAAAAAAAAAAAAAATCAATTTTTGACGATTTTTGAAATTTAAAAAAATTTGGAGCGACCTCTTAAAAATTTTTTTTTTTTAGCTGTCCTTTGGAGAGGGCTCTTAAAACATCAAAAACTAACATTTTTTCACCCGAGACTGAAAAAAAAAAAAAAATAGTCAGTTTTTTTGCGCCACCCTAATATATATACATATTTATATCGTAACAAAGCTCACCTGTACCTCCGCAGTTGACCATATATAGTATAGCGCGTGAGATATATAATTCGATCGACGAATTCCGTTTCTTCCTCGCTTATATATATTATAGTACATATATATAGGCGATTGAATATATTTTCCACCTCGTACGTAGATATTTCAGTTATTCCGGATTATCAGAAGAATAAGAAAGAAGAAGAAGAAGAAAAAAAAAAACAACATATATATATATATAGGATAATCCCTCGGTTTTAATAATCGTTGTGATAATATAATATGGGAATATCACCTGGCAACAGCTGATCCTTTGGTCTAGGTTGACCGGTGGTCGTTAGGTGGTTAAAAAACACGAAGAATAACGACGTTTCGTTGATTTTTCGGAGTTAGGACGCCGACGCCTCTCTCCTCTCTCTCTCTCTCTCTTTCTTTCTTATCTCTTATCTCTTATCTCTTATATCTTATCTCTCTCTCTCTCTCTTTCTTTATCTCTCGGCGTTGTTCTTTGGTAAATATAATCCGGACCGCGGGGGGGAACGGGAGCAGGATATAATATGTCCAAGGGTCACCCCCGGGTCCTGCAGGCACCGGGTCTCTGGGGAGGCTGACGGAAGATGCGGGAACGAATACGGCGGGCGGCCGCTAGACTCACGCGACAGGGGTACACCGGTTGTTCGGGCCACACTGACTGCGGAGAGAGCCAACCTCCGGGCCTTCCACCCCCTCGTCCTCGCAAACCTCCAACCTCGAACCTCTGCCGCCTCCACCCCCGTTACCTCTTTCCTCTCGCTCCCCGGCCCGGTTCAATTCTCTCTCTCTCTCTCTCGGTCTCTCGCGCTCTCGCGGCTCCGTTCCGCCATCTCGCTCCCATGTCTGTGTGTGTGTGCGCGAATATACAGCTATATATACATACTGCTATACTAACTATATAGCAGTCTGCTCTTGCTCTTGCGCCCATCAACGCCGAAGCGATTGCCGTATCGCCGTCTTCGTCTGACCCGAACCCAACCATACCAACCCCAAACCAACAGCGCCTCTTACGGTTAGGCGCGACTAGGTAAACCAGAAACCTTATTCTTTAGGACGCTGCAGGTTCGAAACGTTTTAAACTGTTCCGGCCTCTGCATATAGCATATAATATACACACGGATTTTAACGGTGGTGGACTTTGGTCCGTGGCGGAAGCCAAGGTCGGGATCTTCGCGCCAGGTAACCGCGCGAGACTTCCGGCGTAGGGCGCGAGAGCGTATAAGGATGAAGGGTATGCCTATGCGGATCTCAGCGTGCAGTCAATCATGAACTCGCAACTACCGGGATGATTATCAGTCACGTTGAATATACGGGGCGTGTTACACGCCTGGCTTATATAGATTACGCATATAGATCGGTGCAGATGTGCAGGAGGAAAAAGTCGGTATCATTACGTTGCGCAAGGTTATCGCCGGTTAAATTGCGACTGTATTTATTCGATATAACGATCTTGATATTACTGCATACGCGTTTGTTGTTTACGCAGATATTATTAAAAAAAACTAGTATATATTCGATAAGATTTATCTTTATATTATATCCACGCTAATTGGCAATTTTAACGATCAATCCTGTCGATCCGCGCGCAGCTGGGTAACAGCTAAGCGCGGATGAGAGCCTCCTTCGAGCCAGGGAAAGCCCGATCTTGGAATCACCCCTTGGCCCGATGCGGGGAGACAGCATGCATATAGAAATCGGATGAATAGCTGGCCGGCAAACCATTAATTATTCGAGCCGAGCTCGAGACAGTTTATTTACACGCTTGGTTATACCTATACAGTTGTGTATAGAGTTGGCACCGGGTTCGATCGTAGCCTGGTCGATAGACAGGCGCTGTCCGGGCGGGAAGCGATCCAAACTCTCGGGACTCGCCACCCCCTTGACCCGCTCGCTATAGAGATATAGGAAAGCTGAATTTTATGCCTCCTCGATCCAAGTACAATGTTATAAAAGGTCTGGCGATTAACGTTAACAAACTTGACTACATGTTTAATGGATATAATTATGGGAGTCTCTATAGGCTGAGGGTTGATTGCGCTGCATGTATCCTATATAAACTATAACTCCACCTATATATCGGTCTTCTATAGGTATGTGTTACAATATATGTAGGTAGTGCAGTTGGACTTGTTTTCATTAGTTTTTTTTATTACGTGAAGAATAGAAGAATCATATGTGCAGTGCCTGGGCGCCACGTGTACAGAGAATTAACTGTCATCATAAATCCATCGATTTTATAAAAGATCGATTAGAGTATAAATTTTTAGATATAAAGTTACGACACCCGATGGATTATCTTTAACTTGCAGCGCGATAATGATAACTGCGTGTATAGGTACTGCAAAGCAACGCGCGTATATATACGGGCGAGATCCCATATCGTGTTCTAACAGTACATCCCTGTCCGCTGTCAACGAATATCACGCGTGAGTAAACCCCGAGCTTTTTAGCCCCGCGATGTTAGGCGCCGATTTATTGCAAGATATTCGCGTCTCAAATCATTTTTCGATCATATCATCACCTCCGCATTAAGGGAATAGGACTGTCATTCTTTTTTTCAAATTTGATCACCGATCGCTTATTCCGTGCGCGTGAAGTTACGACGTCGAGGATCGCGAGTACGAATGAAGGGTGTCCTCGGATCCGTAGATTTTCACCTTTGAAAAGTGTGAAAAGACACCATAGGTTCCATAATATTATAGACATGAAATCGCAAATCCATTATCACCGACCCTGAAACTTCGAGATTACTCATTTTCTTTCCACTATTGCACACAGAGATATTATGAAATTCTACGGTCTGATCCTCCTCCTCGCGGTCGCCTTCTGCCATGGCGCCCTTATCGGTGAGTTAAACTTCAGACAATGGCAATAACAGCCATGCAAATTCTGACTGATTCTAATACTATAATTATAACCGTCACGCTTTCCATCTCGAATGACACAGAAAGGACCAAGCGATCGAAGACTGAATCCGGCCTTGCCACCTTGGTCGAAACTATTAGGAAGACACTAATAACCGGAAAGGAGGGACTGGGAATTCCGCCTTTGGAACCCTACGTAGCCGACAGTCTCGATTTGGAAATTAACAACGCGGTAGCGACGTGAGTTTGATATGAGTTCTGTTATATATACCCGTGTAGAAAATTGTTAGGGCGTCCCAATTAGAAAAGAGGCCCTTTCTGGGCGTCAACAGGGCATCCACTATAAAGGCATCCTCACTGTTGCCTCACTGGGGCATAAGTAGGGTTTATTTTGGCATCCAAGTTAATTTTGTTTAGGCTCGCCCAATCTGTGCCAACGTTGGCCCAAGTCGGGGTATAGCTAGGCATTCAGACTCATTTTGTCCAGGCTTGCCCAACTTGTGCCAAACTTGGGCCAAGTCGGGGGTTAATTAGGCATTGGGACTCATTTTGTCCAGGCTTGCCTAACCTGTTCCAAACTTGGGCCAAGTCGGGGTTCAGCCAGGCATTCAGACTTATTTTGTCAAGGCTTGCCCAACTTGTGCCAAACTTGGGCCAAGTCGGGGGTTAATTAGGCATTCGGACTCATTTTGTCAACGCTTTCCTAACTTGTCCCAAACTTGGGCCAAGTCGAGGTGTAGCCAGGAAATCAGACTCATTTTCTCCAGGTTTGCCCAATCTGTGCCAACGTTGGGCCAAGTCAGGGTTTAGCCTGGCATTCGGACTCATTTTGTCCAGGCTTGCCCAATCTGTGCCAACGTTGGGCCAAGTCGGACTTTAGCCAGGTATTCGGACTCATATTGTCCAGGCTTGCCTAACCTGTCCCAAACTTGGGTCAAGTCGGGGTTTAGCCAAACATTCAGACTCATCATGTCCAGGCTTGCCCAACTTGTCCCAAACTTTGGCCAAGTCAGGGTTTAGCCTGGCATTCGGACTCATTTTGTCCAGGCTTGCCCAATCTGTGCCAACGTTGGGCCAAGTCGGACTTTAGCCAGGCATTCGGACTCATATTGTCCAGGCTTGCCTAACCTGTCCCAAACTTAGGTCAAGTCGGGGTTTAGCCAAACATTCAGACTCATCATGTCCAGGCTTGCCCAATCTGTGCCAAACTCGGGCCAAGTCGGGGGTTAATTAGGCATTCGGTCAACCATATCAGACGCCATCTACCACGGCGCGGTCAACTTAGAGTAAACGCCATTTTGTCTAAAAATCTTTCTCGCTAACAAAGTAACTACGGAAATTAACTAGTCGGGCAATAGAATAGCATTTAATCTGAGAAAAAATTATATCTCTGGATATAGCAGGGTCGGGGTGTAGCCAGTCATTCAGACTCATTTTGTCCAGGCTTATCTAATTTTTGCCAAAATTGGTTAACTGGGCATTTGGACTCATTTTGTCTTGGCTTGCCTAACCTCTGCCAAAGTTGGCCCGAGTCAGGGTTTATCCAGGCTCGCAGGATAATTTTAAAACCAATATTGGCCCAAATTCGGTATCCCATAATGGCCCACCTTTTATACCCAATGTTGCTCCGAGTTTGGACAGCCCATATATATTATATATATCCCGTGTAGAAATTTTTGTTGGGCGCAAACAGGGGCCAAGTTAATTTGGCTCGATATTATTCAGGCCCAAGTAAGGTCGCCTGTATTGGGCCAATGTTGGATTGTCCCACGTATTTGATTCGGCCCCCTATGCGTGGTCGAACTGGGGCCAATTTGGACAGCCAGTAGGGCCCAAAGTGGACACCGTATATGGGGCCACAACAAAAAAGCGGGACAAATCGATATAGGCCCAATATTGGTGACCAAACTTGGGCCTATACATTATTGTGGAAAATTAACTTGGCCCTCATTAGCGCCCGGGGAAAATTTCTACACGGGTAGCTAATTGTTCACATAATATGCTTTTAATTTTTGCAGATTGAACGGCGAGCTCACCGATTTGACAGTTAATGGTTTTACCGAATTCGTGGTTTCTTCGCTGACGGTTACTAAAGCCGGCGAAAAGAGTCTCGTCTTTGACTACAGCATCACCTGGCCGCAGATCACCGTCTCTTCGAAATACTCGGCCGATGGTACCGTCGGTGGTAGTAGCGTCGCCGGTAGCGGCGATCTTTCGTAAGTTTTCCATAGCCTATGAAATTACGAGGTCGAATAGAAAAACTTTCTATCCGCAGTTATCCGATGATATCTCGGAAACCGTGAATGATATCGAGATTGAGGTGAATATCGAAAATAGAGTCGATTGAATTCTGCGCGAAAAAGGTGGGATACACTTTCTTCGTATCTTCATTGATTTCGCTGGAATTTCATGTCTTGTCTCTGGACCCTGATTCTAGAAACGTATCCAACTGTATCACAAGCGTATCGGCCGACTTTCCGTTTAACGCTGTTCTCCGATTGGTCCAAACGGCGTATACCACCCGCGAAACGATTCGATAAGTTTCTAGAATCAGGGTCCTGTATGTATGTACTATACATGGATTGATGATGTTCCGATATTCAACCTCGTAATACAGCTGAACGAATCGAGATACAGAAAAAATGTATCCCACCTTTTTCATGGAGAATTTAATGAGCTTGATTTTCGATGTTCACCTCAATCTCGATATCATTCACGGTTCTCGAGGTATCGTCGAAAAACTGAGTTCACGACTCTGAGTATGTCGAAAAGTGAGCCATATAACGAAAATATACCTACATTACAGCGTCGAGGTAATCAGCCTAAAAGTAACCGGAAGTGTGACAGTCAGCCACCTCGGAACCGGGGATACGATCGGAATGCTCACATTTTTGACAACTTCCAACCTCGTCGAACTGGAGGAAGGAAACTTTGCCGTAAGTAGTAATATTCGTTTGATTATAGCTTCAAGCCTATGCAGGGATTGTGAAAATTACATATTCTTTTTTCTTTCTATATTTGCCAGTTTGAAATCACCGGACTTAATGACAACGCGGATTGGTCCGCGACTGCGTCCGCAACTGTGAGCGAAAAGGTTCCTAAATTGATCAAGGAATACTCCGCTGAGATAAGCCGAAAATTGAACAATTTTATTCTAGACGTTGGCAGCGACCTCGTTAGCACTACCAACTGGAACACGCTTTATGATTTACTATTCGACGAGTAATCCCTCTTCTTCAGGGGATAATAATAATCATTGGTCAAGTGTTTTTCGATTTCGTCTCGCGTTACGCGAGATGTTCGCCGTTATAGGTATTATAATTATGAATGAATTGATGAATAAATAAATATTATGAATTGCATTATATATATATCATAAATATTTTTCAGCATTAGTTATATTTACATTCCTGAAACGCAGCTCCAGTGCGCGGATATATAATCGTGTAAATTTTTTCATTTCATCGTGTCTTAATTTAAACTTAATTCTAGTAGTTTTCGCCTTGTCGCAGGCAACCAACCTGTACAAGATATAGACAGAGACATAGATTAGTTAATGTCCTTTCCACGGGGTGGCAGCAGAAATCCAACTGCGTGGGCGTCTGATTTGATAACAAACATATATGCATGCATACATAGATAATAATATAATCATTGCGTGATATAATTGGAATTTGAAGATATTCGACGTTTGTAAGTGCAATTCGTCCTAGTTTGATATTGCAGATTTTATTTCGCTAAACGTTTGTTCTTTTTGCAGATGTGGAGATACGTGCATACCAGCGATAAACTCGGTATATGCGCACGTAATTTACGAAAACAGGCATATGTTATGCGTATATACCTACTACAAAGTGGTTGTCGTTAAAATTACGACAGTTTTTATTACAGATAAAATCGTTATTCCTTTCATTTTCTCGTCAATTTTGGGAACGACAACCATCTCGACCCTTACATACGCGTTTGTTGTTTAGAGATATTATTAAAAAAAAAAAAACGAGTATATTTGATAAGATTTATCTTGATATCCGCTCATTAGCAATTAACGATCAATCCTGTCGATCCGCACGCAGCTGGGTAACAGCTAGGCGCGGATGAGAGCCTCTCTCGAGCCAGGGAAAGCCCGATCTTGGAATCACCCCTTGGCCCGATGCGGGGAGACAGCATGCATATAGAAATCGGATGAATAGCTAGCCGGCAACCATTAATTATCGGAGCCGAGCTCGAGACAGTTTATTTACACGCTCGTTTATACCTATACAGTTGTGTATAGAGTTGGCACCGGGTTCGATCGTAGCCTGGTCGATAGACAGGCGCTGTCCGGGCGGGAAGCGATCCAAACTCTCGGGACTCGCCACCCCCTTGACCCGCTCGCTATAGAGATATAGGAAAGCTGAATTTTACGCCTCCTCGATCCAAGTACAGTGTTATAAAAGGTCAAGGGATGATCGTTAACAAATTTGACCACAGCTAAATGGGAGTCTATAAGCTGAGGGTTAATTACTCTATAGTGTAACAAGCACTCTAGCTATGGTTCAGCCTGTGGCTATAACGAAGGACGGTTATAGACTTGTTTTCATTAATTTTACATCACGTGATTCGTATGTGCGCGCAATTCTAGATACATATATATATATATATAGAAATTACGCGGTTATGCATCTCACATATGCCCGTGTGTGTATTGTTACATATATATATACGTGTATGTATATTCCGCGCGCTGTTTCTGACAAAGAAACAACCGATTTGTCGGATATTACAATCGTTCAGGTGGGCAACTTTTCGTTGATAAGCAACGACAGATGGGTATCTTCTCCCAGGTGCGTGATAATGCCATACGGGGATACAACCAACGCGCGTATATATATGGGCGAGATCCCATATCGTGCTCTAACAGTATACATCCGTGTCCGCCGTCATACTTCGCAACAAATATCACGCGTGAGTAAACCCCGAGCTTTTTAGCCCCGCGATGTTATAGGCGCGGATTTATTGCAAGATATTCGCGTCTTAAATCATTTTTCGATCATATCAACTCCGCATTAAGGGAGTAGGACTGTCATTATTTTTCTCAAATTTGATCACCGATCGCTTATTTCGTGTGCGAAAAGTTGCGGACGTCGAGGATCGCGAGTACGAATGAAGGGTGTCCTCGGATCCGTATAGATTTTCACCTTTGAAAAGTGACTCGCTCAACTTCCGACGATGCAAAAGCCAAGGGATCTCCCTTTGGTCAGACGTTCGAGTCGGCTTACTCAGAGTTTTAGCCAGCTTTATAGATCCCGTGATCGTAGACTAGTTTCCATTTCGTAGATTCATTAAATTTTTCCACAAAATCCGTTTTTATATCGATTCGTATACGTATCAATTATTAGAATATTATATGACAAATTTTGAAGCACAGAAAATTCGATATTTTTGACAACTTTATCCAATCTATAACCGATTCGGGGCTCCATTGATCATGTGGATTATAGGTGACGTAGATTTAATCTGATCCGGTGCTTTGATTAGGAACTAATTAGCGAATAGATTGGTGTAAACCTCGTATACCTATATACGCGTATATACATATACTACACTCCTAACAAAAATTAGCGGGCCACCCAATTTTTGCTTCGAAAAATGTTCGATTTCAAAGTCTCCTAATTCGGCGAAAAATTGACTTAGCGAGTCGTTTGTAAAAGCATTTCAAAGCTTAAAGCTTCATCTTTCAGATGCTCACTTTCGATTGCGTTTATGTTTTTCTTGTCTTGAGCTATGGTCCCTTGAACCATCTCGTGCCAAATTTGTGTATTGATGTTCCAACTTCAAAACAACGCACGGGGTCGGTCAGTATCGGAATTCTGATTTCAAGACATTCATTTTGAAGCTTGGAATGTCCTCTTTAAAACCCTTTTTTTTAAATTGCCCTACGATTTTTTTTCATGGAGTTATGCGTTGCTGAAGCAAAAATGGTCTTTCAATTTTTGATCGCATGCCCTGGGCGAACGAGTCCTCGTACCGAGGTTCCCAAATATGGCTTTTGAAGCTCAAATCTTCATTTTTCTGAAATCTCATTGCAATTTTTATTCGGTGACGTTTCCAAGCCATGATCACCATCCAAACGAGACCCTCCAAACCGCAAAATGGAAATTCGAACTTTGACCTCAGGTAGCACGCGCAAAAATAGCGACACAGGTGGCCCAAGGTTAGAACTTCAACTTTGAAGTCTTTCCTTCGAAACCATATCTTGGAATTCGCTCTACGATTTTTTTTCGTAAAGTTATTCGATTTTTAACACATACGGACGATTTAAACAGTACCTCCGGCATTAGCATCACTCAAAGTGGTGGAATAATCACTAGATCGGTACGACCATGCATGGAAATTGCACCACACACCAAAAATTGAAAGACCATTTTTGCTTCAGCAACGCATAACTCCATGAAAAAAAATCGTAGAGCAATCTCAAAAAAAGGGTTTTGAAGAGGACATTACAAGCTTCAAAATGACTGTCTTGAAATCAAAATTCCGATACTGACCGACCCCGTGCGTTGTTTTGAAGTTGGAACATCAATACACAAATTTGGCACGAGATGGTTCAAGGGACCATAACTCAAGACAAAAAAGAACATAAACGCAATCGAAAGTGAGCATCTGAAAGATGAAGCCTTAAGCTTTGAAATGCTTTTACAAACGACGCGCTAAGTCAATTTTTTGCCGAATTACGAGACTTTGAAATCGAACATTTTTCGAAGCAAAAATTGGGTGGCCCGCTAATTTTCGTTAGGAGTGTACATACGCCTTGTGTTTCACCGTTGTCGCGGACACAAATCTATAGATAGATACGAAAAATCAGTAGCGATAGCGGGTGCGCCTTGAGGCTGATTGGGTCTCAGAGCAAGTCCCCAATAAGATACGAAATCTGAAAAAAAAAAAACAAAAAAAAAAAATCAATGTACACACATATTTCTGATTGAATTTATAACTTCGTTCGAATAGATAAGAAACTGAAATCAGTCGCCGCAGAAACTTTGAAACTTATTATCTTTCCCCGCACATTTTTCTCCCGCACACAGAGACATGAAATTCTTCGGCGTTATCCTCCTCCTCGCGGTCGCATCCTGCTATGCTTCATCCGAAGGTGAGTTTAACTGACAATCAACTATCTCGCGCTGTTATTATTAATTATAACAGCTGAATTTTGCTAATTGTTATGAAATACCTAAACAGTAGGCAGGGCCGAGCGTTCAGTCATTGATAATGGCCTCGCGACTCTGGTCGAACAGGTCAGAGCGATATTGATAAACGGAAATGAAGATCTGGGAATTCCCGTTTGCGAACCGTTGGAGATCGATAGCTACGATTTCGACATCGACAACGATTCAGCAGTGTGAGTATAATAAGCTAGCTGTAGTCTCGTCGAATAGACCAGAATAGAAAAACAAAAAACAAAAAAAAAAAAAACATGTGCAGAAGTTAAAGCTGCTTTTCAACATAGAGACCAGTTTTTCGACAATATCTCGTAAAGCGTGAATGATATCGAGATAAAGGTAGACATCAAAAATAAAGCTGATTAAATTCTGTATAAAAAAGGTAGAACACAATTTTCCCGTACCTTGATCGGATCGGATGTAAATCGAGGCTGAATATCAAAACATCACCAGCCATATTGTTGATAGACAAAAAATGAAATTTCAGCCAAACGAATCTCGGGGTACCAAGAAAAATGTATTCTACATTATTTGTAGAGAATTTTATTGCCTATAATTTTTATCATCACCTTCACCTTGATACCGATCACGGTCATCAAGATATAATCGATAAACTGCGATCGCGAGTAGATTATTTCAAAGATCGGATGATTATACACGAATACGAATATGATCTAACTTTTATTATTCGATTATTTTCTTCCCTGTATAGATTGAAAGGTACTTTGACCGATTTGAAAGCGGATGGTCTGTCCACGTTCACCGCCGACACTCTGACATTTTCTGTGGTCGGCGTTAGATTCACTTACTGTTTCAACTGGAAGTCGATAAACGTCACATCTAAATACACAGTCGACGGTACCATTATCGACATCGTACCTGTATACGGATCCGGCGAATTCGAGTAAGTTGCTGCAGCAGTCAGTATCGTGTGCCATGCATTGCATGCGATATCAGCGACAGTTGGTAAAATAGATATTTTCGTTTCGTCGATGTTAAAGAAGCATCGTGGATAATTCTATAGCAAAAATTGATTTTCTTTCTTGTCACGTGCTGCAGAGCCGAGGTAAGCGACCTGGGCGTATGCGGAACCCTGGCTCTCTCAGTATCCGGAGGATATCTGTACGTCAGGACATCAACAGTCACATTAACCCTCGGAGGTTTCGACGTGAGTCTATTTGTCACGTTTTATGTAGCAAGCTATAACGCGATCTGAAATATGATTTATTATTATTTTGTTAACGTTTTAATATTCGCAGTTGAAAATCAGCGGATTATTGAACGACGATGATATATCAGCCCTCGTGTCTGCCGTTGCAAGTGACATGGTTCCCCAGATTGTCACAGACTTCGAAACACAGATCAGCGCAGTACTGAACAAATACATTATCGCCATAGGCAACGAAGTCCTCGGCACTATGACTTTGGCCGAACTACTCGCACTTATCAGAGGCTAAATAATTGATGATGCGATTACGACTATAAATATATCGATATAGATTCTTTATATTCATTGAAATAAATGATTAAATAATAAATTGCATTGTAATTTTTTTTTTTTTCTTTCCAAAATCCTTATATTCCACCTTGTCTGCATAGGCAGGCAACCAGCCTTACGCCTGTGTGTAACGAGTGGCGGTATAACTATCGATCTTGACCGCAGCGTGGGCGCGATATAATAGGTATAACAATGTCGTATAATGTGTTTCGTAGAAATTCGTACGACGCGGTGACCCGAATGACGGACGCCGCGCGGCGCGTGATTCGTAATAAAAAGAAAAATCTAGCCTCATGCGATTTCGTCAGATTTAATAATAACAATAATAAGAGACGCAATATTTCGCGTGGATCGGTGAATGCGTGAATAACGCGCATAATTCCTAAGAAATATTAGCAATTTACTGCACCGCGTTTTAAATATATGGTAAAACGACCTTGGATCGAGAGCGGATCTACAGCCATAGCATATGTATGTATGTATGTGTGTACTTACACCGCAGGCTTGTTATTTCTCTTCGGTAATTTAACCGTAATTTAGCCTCTCGATTATTATATCCTCTCTCCGCGCCGGGTTCTGCGGACACTAGGATCATTACAAGTATATATATATATTTACTACTATCTCCCGGACCATATAGCCGCCGCGCCGCCGGCGTATATGGTTGTTATATTCCTCATTATGTATTTCACGTTGAGAAAAACTCGAGAAAAACCGATTGATTCCAAGGCCAATTATTCGTATAGGTATATATCACCGTTCGTGAAATATAGTTATGCGAATTTACAGAAACTTCCTTAAGAAATAAGAATACGATTTATAATATCTCAGAATGTCATTATACGGAGAATTAAATTCCCCCGCAAAAAAGAAATGTTCTTATTAAAAAGTCCGTAAATCGAACGGTTCGCAAGTTATAAACGTTGAAAGTTTATAACCCTCTGCCTCTCTCTCACGAATCATATAATACCTATAAGCATGCAGAGACAGGCAGCAGCAGCAGCAAGCAAGCAAGCAAGCGAGCGAGCGAAACGAATACCCAATACCCGGTACACTCGTCGGTAGTCAGCAGTGTCAGTACGCCGCCGGCTTTCGAAGCGTGTGTATCGAGCCAGTCGGCAAGGAGAATATTAGTGTCTGACGTCATAGAGAATATTAACGCTATCTCCGCCAGGATATACATATATTTACTAAATTCTGAGTAAATAGAATTGAAAAATAGAAGCTATCATATAGCTGTTTGCATTTTTATAACCGAGCAGTTTGGAACAGTGCTTATACAAATCTAAGAAGAAGAAGAAGAAAAAAAAAAAAAAAATCAATTTCTTCGAGGATAATAATACAACGATAATAACATCATCGGCGAATTGTGTGTGTGTGTAATATAAAGTAAACCACCCCGATCTCATAGTCTAAAATAAAATAAAATAACTGTTATATAGACGCGTTTGTGTGTATATTAAACACACAGTATTGGTATTATTATTATATCCGTGATTTTTTTTTATTCTTTTTCTTTTTGAACGTACGGACGACGACATCGCGCGTGTTTGATGACAAATAGCGCAAACGTACAAGTTCGTAAGAAGCGAAGCGTCGTTGCTGTATGCACATAGAGTAGAGTAGAGTGTCCATACAACGATCTACCATATCCGTTCTTCTTCGTATAATAATATACTACTTATATACACGTTAGGGTATATAAACCCACCTATAGCTAATACAGCATATATACCTACGGGGAGTATATTATATAGTATATCACGTCCTTTTCTTTTCTCAGTATTAAAGTAAGTAAGAAATAAAGAAAGCCGCGCTCTCGCTAGTCGGTCGTGTAGCAGCAGGCAGGCAGGCAGGCAGGGGCGTGGGAAGGACTGCGATTAAATCTCGCCGATTGTCTTACCAATTAGACTACTACGAATAAGTCTAGAATAAGTAGAAGTAAAATACACTAGGGTCTTGACTGACTGACCGACGTTGTATACCTACCTACACACACATACAACGATTATAATAAACCGAAGTGATAACAGTGCGGTTTGTCTTTTCGGAAATGTAAAGATAAATACACAGACACTTCCGCGTGTCTGCGTGTGTGTGTGTGTGTGTGTCAAGTGGATAATAGAGTAAATAAATAAAATCGTAAAGAAAAAAAAATAAATAAAAATAAAAGCAAGATGCAGTCGTCGGAAATGTTATTAACGATATTAATATCGTTTGTTGGTTTGAGTATGATATCAAAAATTACACTAGCTGATGAAAATCCGGGAAATGAATCAAAGGACTATTGCTCTATGAACAATTACGAAGAACTGCCAACCGAGCTGGGATTTACTAAAGAAGTTGTACCCATGGAATACGCTAATCTAGGAACTTTCAAAGCCATTCATTGCTGCCTTAGAGGATACAGAAGTATAGAATGGTGAGTTTCCTCTTTCTATTTATCTTTATACTTTTTACAGTTTGTTGAAAATCGTGAGTCACACGTATTATATATATTCACCCGTTTGATATACCTAGTATATATATGTACTGTAAACAGGTATTTACGTCATCAGCATATGCAATCTGACGCAATTATTATAATAATGAAGGTTGAAACTATACGATTTACCGGGAAGCTGTAGGTATGATATATATACCTATACATTTACATTGTGTATACGTGTTCGCGTAAGTTGAGGCTGTACATCCGGCAATACCGAAGTGTATAATATTTTATCTTTTCTTTTTCCTTCGCACCTGTTATTTTTACTAATTTTTTTATTAATACAGTACCGTCCATAAGTTCGGGATCACTTTCCGAATTTTCGATGGAGACAAAAAGTTGAATATCTCGGTCAAAAAAAATTGTAGCATAATGGGTCGGGTGGCATTCAAAAGTGGAAAGAACCGGCTTCATTTTTCTTCCCTAGTCAATTTTTCGAAAAATTTTCCGCACTCGCTAGATAATGTTGAAAATGACCGTTTTTTTTTTTGCGATTTTCATACTTTCATAAATCCACGTGTAATTTTTTGGGAAATAGATATAGAAACTTTTTTCCAATAGGGCTTCGAAAGAGGCCAGATTAAGCTACAAATCGGTTTTTTTTTTTTTTCATTGCGATTTTTTTTTCGCCAAGTTATTCAACTTTTTGTGCGGAAAATCGGTTTTCAGAAAATGCGTCGTAACTCGAGCACTATGGGGTTCTAGATAAAATGTCGTGATATGAAAAATGTGTATTTTTAAATTTTTCACTCGTTCAAATTTTTTTTGAATTTTTCTTTTTTTTTTTTTTTTTTTTTGATTTTTTATTTTTTTCGAATTTTTTGTACATGAACAAATCCGAAATAAAATAAACAATGAATTTCTTCATGAATTTTGAAATTTTTTTCATTTTTTACTAAAATTGCTTTTACTTTTTTATATTACATGAATAAATCCAAAATAAAGTTAACAATAATTTTTGCGATTCTTTCGTTATTATATGATGAGGAAATTCATTGTTTATTTTATTTCGGATTTGTTCATGTACAAAAAATTCGAAAAAAATTTAAAAAAAAAAATAAAAAATCAAAACAAAAAAAAAAAAAAATTCAAAAAAAAATTTGAACGAGTGAAAAATTTAAAAATACACATTTTTCATATCATGACATTTTATCTAAAACCCCATAGTGCTCGAGTTACGACGCATTTTCTGAAAACCGATTTTCCGGCACGAAAAGTTGAATAACTTGGCGAAAAAAAATCGCAATGAAAAAAAAAAAAAAAAACCGATTTGTAGCTTAATCTGGCTTCTTTCGAAGCCCTATTGGAAAAAAGTTTCTATATCTATTTCCCAAAAAATTACACGAGGATTTATGAAAGTATGAAAATCGCAAAAAAAACGGTCATTTTTAACATTATCTAGCGAGTGCGGAAAATTTTTCGGAAAATTTACTAGGGAAGAAAAATGAAGCCGGTTCTTTCCACTTTTGAATGCCACCCAACCCATTAGGCTATAATTTTTTTTGACCGAGATATTCAACTTTTTGTCTCGATCGAAAATTCGGAAAGTGATCCCGAACTTATGGACGGTACTGTATATATATATAAAGCGAAAATACTACGAGTGAGTCCTAAGGCGTTATTTTTGGAACTATAATACCCTACCTACTCTCAGAGTATATATCCCCTGTGTAGATTTCGTTAAACTCGTAAATAATTCCGCGAATATAATCGCGCATGTATAATTATACCGTGTCTTTTTTTTTTTTTTCTTTTTCTTTTATTTTCGTTTCTTTATAATAACCGCGACTTGCATCAGCCAGCTTTAGCTATATATATTAAACGGTGGTGGTTGTGGTGGTGGTGGGATGAAAATAATTAAGAATAACAATTCGAGGAAGAGAGGAACAAAAAAAAAAAAATTCAATCAAGGTGATAGAGAGTGAAGCTATATAATAATACGCGCGTCATCGCGCGGATATCGTAAGAAATTTTTGCACAAAATATGTTATTTTGTTCAACGTATTATAACGTTAATCGTGGGTTTTATCCTGGATAAAATTTATATACTACGTTTTACTGTCAGAGATATCTAGGAAGAGAGTCAAACGTTTGACCGCTACAACTCTACGAAGACGAGCGTATGCGGCATCGTGGGCGTTCGTCAGTCCCGCGTTTGATATTTATGCGCGGTACAAATACTGTATACCTGGTATAGGTAGGGTTTACGATCTCACGGGTAAAGTCCTGATCTCGTCTTCTTTTATTTCTATTACGGAATCATTATTTTTTTTTATTTTATTTATTTTATTTATTATTTTCTTCTTTCTCGAAATCATCTCTAGTCGACCGCGACGAACGAACGAACTAACGAACGAACGAATGGACGAATTCTTGAATTCTCGGTATCGAGACGAGACGCGGAGCCCACAGCAGCAGAACCCCAGCCATAAGCTCTTCTCTTTTAAGTATAGGTATAACACGGTGGTGCACCACTTCAGCGCTCTCGAGTGCAGCAACGATATACGTGTAATATAATGACCCCGATATTGCCGGGGTTTGCATGGGCTTGCGGGGAAACCCCTCGCGTTGCTTCTTCTTCTTCTTCTTCTTCTTCTTTTCGGTTCCTCGCGCCACCTACTTATTATCCTTTGGCCCTTCGGCTTCTTTTATTGCCCAGTTGGAGCCTATACTTTTAAAGATGATGGGCAAGCTTCGACTCTTGCCTTCGCATATCCTTCGCCTCGCCCATGTATATTATATTATATACCAAAGTTCAAAAACGAAACCACTCCGGTATATACTAATGCAGTACGAAATTTCTACCTCGACAGCTGCCATACGGAAATTATTATTGTTTTATCAACTCTTTGGAAATATGGTATACTTTACGCACACACTATGTAAGAAATGAATTTCAATATAATATATCAAATCTGCGGGTTTTAACAATAATAATTGCGCCGACGAGAATGAAAGAGAGATATATACCTACTCGGTCTCGAATCGTGATTGTGACGATCGCCTCGACACGGGGACACAGCACGTATATAAGACGCGCGGTAAGTTTTTGCAAAGTCGAGTTTTGTTGTACGCCTGCACAGCGTCGTCGTGCCGCGCCGGTTATAACGTTCTATAACTATATAGTATATAGCGTAAAATTCATATACTATATACCTCGTTCGACTCTAACTGTATATATACAGAAGGCTTTTGTTATATATTCGATTATTATATTATATTATATATATACACTCCTAACAAAAATTAGCGGGCCACCCAATTTTTGCTTCGAAAAATGTTCGATTTCAAAGTCTCCTAATTCGGCGAAAAATTGACTTAGCGAGTCGTTTGTAAAAGCATTTCAAAGCTTAAAGCTTCATCTTTCAGATGCTCACTTTCGATTGCGTTTATGTTTTTCTTGTCTTGAGCTATGGTCCCTTGAACCATCTCGTGCCAAATTTGTGTATTGATGTTCCAACTTCAAAACAACGCACGGGGTCGGTCAGTATCGGAATTCTGATTTCAAGACAGTCATTTTGAAGCTTGGAATGTCCTCTTTAAAACCCTTTTTTTTTAAATTGCCCTACGATTTTTTTTCATGGAGTTATGCGTTGCTGAAGCAAAAATGGTCTTTCAATTTTTGATCGCATGCCCTGGGCGAACGAGTCCTCGTACCGAGGTTCCCAAATATGGCTTTTGAAGCTCAAATCTTCATTTTTCTGAAATCTCATTGCAATTTTTATTCGGTGACGTTTCCAAGCCATGATCACCATCCAAACGAGACCCTCCAAACCGCAAAATGGAAATTCGAACTTTGACCTCAGGTAGCACGCGCAAAAATAGCGACACAGGTGGCCCAAGGTTAGAACTTCAACTTTGAAGTCTTTCCTTCGAAACCATATCTTGGAATTCGCTCTACGATTTTTTTTCGTAAAGTTATTCGATTTTTAACACATACGGACGATTTAAACAGTACCTCCGGCATTAGCATCACTCAAAGTGGTGGAATAATCACGAGATCGGTACGACCATGCATGGAAATTGCACCACACACCAAAAATTGAAAGACCATTTTTGCTTCAGCAACGCATAACTCCATGAAAAAAAATCGTAGAGCAATCTCAAAAAAAGGGTTTTGAAGAGGACATTACAAGCTTCAAAATGACTGTCTTGAAATCAACATTCCGATACTGACCGACCCCGTGCGTTGTTTTGAAGTTGGAACATCAATACACAAATTTGGCACGAGATGGTTCAAGGGACCATAACTCAAGACAAAAAAAACATAAACGCAATCGAAAGTGAGCATCTGAAAGATGAAGCCTTAAGCTTTGAAATGCTTTTACAAACGACGCGCTAAGTCAATTTTTCGCCGAATTACGAGACTTTGAAATTGAACATTTTTCGAAGCAAAAATTGGGTGGCCCGCTAATTTTCGTTAGGAGTGTATATTAATATTACTATACAGGAAGGAAATAATCGGGAAATATGTATAAACCCAGTATATAGCTGAAACAGGATATATACTAACACGAGACGCTGACGACAGACAGACAGCGCAGGTGGTTGTAAAACGTTTTACCGGATGTAAGGAACGGCACGCCGTTTCCTGTGTACGTGGGATTAAATACTGGTGTTATATAGGTATAGGTTCGTCAATACAATATGTTCACCCAACCGCGGCTTTTATACACCGTGAAACAAGCATCAGAATGATATATATAGTAGACTGTTTAAAAAAAAAAGCGATTATTTTATTTTTCTCAAAGAACATTGAAAAATCGTCAGAGTATGTCTAAACAGAGACCCTGTTCAAATGTGAGCCCTTAATATTGATATTTAGAGGTGGCGCTTTTCAATTTTCTATTTCCGTTTAAATAACATGGGAAAAATTTTTTCTCAACTTTCGAATTTTATTACTCAGAAACGAACTATCTTACAATAATAACTAAGATAGAATTTTGTAGGAAATTTGACGCTCTATAAGAAAGGTCTGAATGAAAATTTGCGTGAGGCGAGCCGTTTCGGAGTTATCAAGCCTCAACCATTGAACTGTTAAAAATTGAAATCAAAATTAAAATTAAATTGAAATGAATTATTGATGCATTGTAAATAAAATTTATGATGAAATTTCATCATTTATTTGTGATATACCCGTATTTTTGATTATTGATCAAAAAAATTAATCACTTATTGTTGATTAATAAAATTTTTTGATCAACATTGAAATGAAAATTTATGGATATTGGTTTTAAAGTTGATAATAGTGGGTATTTCAGTTAGATAAGTCGATTTTGTCGCGTATAAGTAGAAATTATCATTATTTTGAACAGTTCAATGGTTGAGGCTTGATAACTCCGAAACGGCTCGCCTCACGCAAATTTTTATTCAAACCTCTTTTATAGAGCGTCAAATTTGCTACAAAAAGCTATCTTAGTTATTATTGTAAGATAGTTCGTTTCTGAGTAATAAAATTCGGAAGTTCAGAAAAATATTTTCCCATGTTATTTAAATGGAAATAGAAAAATGAAAAGCGCCACCTCTAAATATTAATATTAAGGGCTCACATTTGAACAGGGTCTTTGTTTAGACATACTCTGACGATTTTTCAATGTTCTTTGAAATTTTTTTTTTTTTTTGAAACAGTCTAATATATAGGTATATAAAGAAGAAAAAGAATACGAAGTAAAGAAAGGAAAAGAAAAAGAGAGCCTTTTATTCTCACTTATTCGTCGATCGATTGAAAGTTCGCGAATTTTCATGCGTATTGATACGATTTACAGAAGTTAGATTAACAAAAAAAACTTAAAGCCATGATTAGAGATTTTGAAAAATAGTTTCACATTGTGTGCGAAAAATCCGACACTCTCTTCGTGCCTTAAGGGGGTATCCCCACCTTTAAATGAGTTAATATTCTAAGAAAGAGATTGATATTTTACAGCGAATTTGAGAGTCTGATCAAATCGAAAAAAATCAAGAAGTTTAGGGAGAGTTTGACCCTCATTATCCATACTTAACATTGAATATTATTTTTAGTCTATTAGTAGTTACGCTGAATATAGAAAAATACAAAATTACTCGGTTGTCGCAAAGAATCAGTAGTACCGTTGGATCGATTTTGGAATTTTTGGTCTCCAATTGTTCAGAAGAGATGCCTCTATCATATGAACATAGAACTTTTTGATATGACTATTTTTGGTTGAGATAATAGAAAAAATAGAGAAAAAAAAATTGAAGAATTAGAAAAATCTCAGTAAAAACTAAGCGAGTCAGGCAATTTTCGCGATATCAAAAAGTTCTATGTTCATATGATAGAGGCATCTCTTCTCAACAATTGAGGACCAAAAATTCCAAAATCGATCCAACGGTACTACTGATTCTTTGCGACAACCGAGTAATTTTGTATTTATCTATATTCAGCGTAACTACTATTAGACTCAAAGTAATATCCAATGTTAAGTATGGATAATGAGGGTCAAACCCTCCCTCAACTTCATGATTTTTTTGGATTTGATCAGACTCTCAAATTCGCTGTAAAATATCAATCTCTTTCTCAGAATGTTGACCCATTTAAAGGTGGGGATACCCCCTTAAATATAATCAATTTTCGCACTAGTACGAGAAACGGGGTGCTAGGAACGAAAAGTTGAATTTCGCGCACCGCGTTTTAAAAACATGTGTATATTTGATTATACATATAGTCGTGCGCGCATCTAGTATAAATACACATGTATAACCCGACCAGCCGGCGTCGTAGTCACAGCGGCTGTGCAGATCGGCAACATTCTATGGGTTTCCCCGACGCCCCGTAGTCTACCGCGCACGTATTATACATATACAAGAGATTATATAGTATATACCTATAGATATATATATATATCTGATGATGATGATGATACTAGTTTTGTATACTTTCCTATCGCGAATATATAATATATATATATCTCTGGATGCGGATTCTCGAGGTCTTAAGTCAGATCGAGTATAGCTCATCCGTATATACAGGGTGATTCAGAATGCGGTACTTTCCTTACACCGGTGGATTCCTTGTAAAAATCTAAGACCAAAATTACTCATCCTAAAATGTCGAAAGCTAAGCCGTTTTCAGGTAGGAGTAGTTTAAAGTAAGCCAAAGTAAGCCAATACACGGAGAGAAAAGAATAGTAATATTTACCATTACTACATAGTAACCATTACTATGTTACATGGTAACGTAGATTTTTCAACGGCGAGAGTCACTTGACGGAGTAATTTCCCCAATTCTAAATGGTAACGTTAGCCATGCTAACATAGTAATGATTACCATGTTACATTGCGGAGAGTACTATGTAACTGGAACTGATTCCTATTCTACATAGCCAAGTTTATTATGTTTTATTTTCATATATTATTTCGTAAGTAAGGTTATGAATAAACAGATGAATGAGGTTATTCAAGAAATTATTATTATTAATTATTATTCAGTGAAATTTTTTGTTGAAACTCAAATAATTAAACTTTTTATCAACTGCACTGTTTATTGTTATCAAAAACACTGCGTCAAGATTAACGATCTATATGGTTATTGGTTATGTGTGGTTATGTTCGTGGTTGACTTATTTGGCCGCTTGGCCGCATGGAGTATCGCCGCGCGCATACTCAAATTGTAATGAGAGCTATGTGGCATAGGCCTGAGTACCATTCTACATAGCTTTCGTTCCCATACAGAATAGCGATATTTACCATTTGCTAAGTTACAATGCAGCATAGTAAATATTACCAGAAAAATAGTAATGAATCCTATTTTAACATAGTATCATCTACGATTTTAGAAAAGAATAAGTCTGGTTACTATGTGGAATGGTAAATATTACTATTCTTTTCTCTCCGTGTACGAGGGCAGAAACGAGAATGGCTCAGCCGCCGCTACGCCGTTATTGTTGATCAGACGTGGCTGGTCTGCTGTATGTAGCTAAGCTATACAGGCGATGCAATGGAAACAGAAGCATGCGAATGTTATCGAACTATGAATGTAACGTCTGATCGTCGTTTCTTTGCAAGATCGCGGTGGCGGGCCAACAATAACGGCGTAGCGGCGGCTGAGCCATTCTCGTTTCTGCCCTCGTATTGGCTTACTTTGGCTTACTTTAAACTACTCCTACCAGAAAACGGCTTAGCTTTCGACATTTTAGGATGAATAATTTTGGTCTTAGATTTTTACAAGGAATCCACCGGTGTAAGGAAAGTACCGCATTCTGAATCACCCTGTATATATACTGCGGATAAAGGAAAGGATTTTAACTTTCGCACGACCACGAGCGTACATAGCTCAAGGTATATACCTACTACTATACACCAACTTGTATATATGTATACAGGTAAAGGTATATATATATATATATATATATATATATCGGCGAGCGGTCTTCTCCTCTTATATTTCTTATTTCTCCTTCGTTGCACTGTACCTACTGCACCGCTGCTGCTGTTGCTGCTGATGTGCAGGCTTCGCGTTTACCCTCCTGCGCGCTGACTGTTCGTCGCGTCTACCTCCTGCGCGCGTATAGTATAGCTGTAGCATATCGCGTCACTAATGCCATAAGGTCGTAAGCGCCAAAAAAAAAATTTTCGTGTTTTTGGTGGCAAAATCTTTTTCATGCAATATAACATCATTTGGGCATATCCGCAAAAAAAATAATTTTTTGGCGTTTACGACCTTATGGCATTAGTGACGCGATATATAGCAGCAGCATATAAAGTTTCACGGATATATAGACGGGCGTTCTTTGTTCTACCTATATATAAGCGACCAAACCCCGCAATACATGGGTTATTTCATACCAATTTGACCAGAGCCTGCAGACCCTCGATCTCTCAGATCTGATCCCCGATTTTTAGCAATTAGAATTTTATTTTTTTTTTCTCAAAAATGAAAAATGAAAATTCTCGAACATTTCTGAGTCAGAAATTAACAAAAATTTATAATTTCTCGGCTTTTGCTCGCGGTTTATTCAAGCTGTGAACACATATAATGATACATGGACTTATAGCTGTGTTATTGCGATAAACCGCGCGATATATAATATACCGTGCGCGCTGCAGAGACGCAGAGTCTTTTTAACGCGGAAATAAGTCCCGTTCGTAGAAAGTGAGATTCCTGGGAAAGGAGCGTGACTAATGGTACATACGAATCGCCTTGTATAAGGATAATCTGCGATATACCCGCGTGTCACACACGGTGTTATTATTATTATTATTATTATTATTTTTAATGCGACTAAAATTAAGTTTTAATAAAAAAAATTTCTTTGAATATCGATTAGTTGCATATAGAAAAGAAAATAATGTCACACCTGTATATATATACCTACGTGATATATGGCGGTGTATATAAACGCGCCATAGTTCAGTAAATATACACTCCTAACGAAAATTAGCGGGCCACCCAATTTTTGCTTCGAAAAATGTTCGATTTCAAAGTCTCGTAATTCGGCAAAAAATTGACTTAGCGCGTCGTTTGTAAAAGCATTTCAAAGCTTAAGGCTTCATCTTTCAGATGCTCACTTTCGATTGCGTTTATGTTTTTTTTTGTCTTGAGTTATGGTCCCTTGAACCATCTCGTGCCAAATTTGTGTATTGATGTTCCAACTTCAAAACAACGCACGGGGTCGGTCAGTATCGGAATTTTGATTTCAAGACAGTCATTTTGAAGCTTGTAATGTCCTCTTCAAAACCCTTTTTTTGAGATTGCTCTACGATTTTTTTTCATGGAGTTATGCGTTGCTGAAGCAAAAATGGTCTTTCAATTTTTGGTGTGTGGTGCAATTTCCATGCATGGTCGTACCGATCTCGTGATTATTCCACCACTTTGAGTGATGCTAATGCCGGAGGTACTGTTTAAATCGTCCGTATGTGTTAAAAATCGAATAACTTTACGAAAAAAAATCGTAGAGCGAATTCCAAGATATGGTTTCGAAGGAAAGACTTCAAAGTTGAAGTTCTAACCTTGGGCCACCTGTGTCGCTATTTTTGCGCGTGCTACCTGAGGTCAAAGTTCGAATTTCCATTTTGCGGTTTGGAGGGTCTCGTTTGGATGGTGATCATGGCTTGGAAACGTCACCGAATAAAAATTGCAATGAGATTTCAGAAAAATGAAGATTTGAGCTTCAAAAGCCATATTTGGGAACCTCGGTACGAGGACTCGTTCGCCCAGGGCATGCGATCAAAAATTGAAAGACCATTTTTGCTTCAGCAACGCATAACTCCATGAAAAAAAATCGTAGGGCAATTTAAAAAAAAGGGTTTTAAAGAGGACATTCCAAGCTTCAAAATGAATGTCTTGAAATCAGAATTCCGATACTGACCGACCCCGTGCGTTGTTTTGAAGTTGGAACATCAATACACAAATTTGGCACGAGATGGTTCAAGGGACCATAGCTCAAGACAAGAAAAACATAAACGCAATCGAAAGTGAGCATCTGAAAGATGAAGCTTTAAGCTTTGAAATGCTTTTACAAACGACTCGCTAAGTCAATTTTTCGCCGAATTAGGAGACTTTGAAATCGAACATTTTTCGAAGCAAAAATTGGGTGGCCCGCTAATTTTTGTTAGGAGTGTATATAAGAAATAGGGGAAAAGAAAAGAACTAATTGTATATAAGCAAATCGCGAAAGAGAGGAGAACACGTCCGCACACATTGTGTAGGTATAGCTGTTGCGCGGGTGGCGCGCGGAAGAAGGGGTCAAGTCAAGTAATCGAGAAACGCGACGCGACGTTACGGTGGTGGTGTTCATCCATCATTCCTGTCGCGAGAAGATTATTCCTCTTGTCCCTTTCCCAGAACCAATCAGCACCCGAGTGAACTTCCTCTCTCCTCTCTCTTCTCTCTGGCTGAAACCCCCCCCTCGTACCCCACCGCACGTCCGAGAGGCTGTTATACCTGGAGTAGGTACACGGGGTACACGTCCGTTATACCAGAGACTTGCTGCTGCTGCTGCTGCTGCTGCTACAGCGTCGGGGAGCTATATCGTTCCCGAGGTTGCTCCAGGCGGCGGCGTCGAGAGAGAAAAGAGGGAGACAAACAAAACCGATAGCAGTATAGCTAGCTATCCGCACACGGAGAGAAAAGAATAGTAATATTCACAATCTAAACATAGTAACCATTACTATGTCACATGGTAACGTAGATTTTTGAGGTTAACATCTGCTTAGTTACCATGCAGCATAGTAATGGTTACCAGAAACATGGTAATGATTCCTATTTCACATAGTATCATTTATGATTCTATAAGAAAATGAGTCTGGTTACTATGTAGAATGGTAAATATTACTATTCTCTTCTCTCCGTGCATATACAACTGATGTAGCAGCTCCTGGCTCCTCCATCCGTGCCATTCGTGTGCAGAAAGAAGAATTAGCGATGGGGGGGTACAGAACACGCCATATGTAAGGGCGCGTCGTTTTGGATAAACTTTTCTTTCTTTATTTCTTTCTTTCCATTGACGAAATATCGTTGTATATATATATACGTATAGTAGTAGCTGGTACTACTATCGAAAAGAAATTTCCTCGAAGTTCGAGGTCTAAATTCAAATTATTTTTCCTATTCAAAAATCGTCTAAAATCTAACGATTTTTTTTTTTCAAATCATGAATATTCTCGTATTTTATATATCCGATATAGAGAAGAGAACAGTACCGAGCTTATAGCTCGCCCTTCTTGATTCAATGCGTTGGCATGACTACGCGGGTGTAGGTAGTACTACGTATGACTATGTGGTTCGATCCGTTGCCTCACACTATTCTCCTTCAGGGACAGATGAGAAAATCATATATTGTAACTGTGCGTGTGTGTGTGTGTGTGTAGTGGAGTGCAGTAGGTACGAAACTTTCGAATACGAGTTAGGAATAGTGATCAATCTTGCGGGTGGAGACAATATATAAGTACGTATGTTACATATATATGAGTTCGACTATATAATATATGACACGATATGAGTATAAAGTATTATAACTCGGAAAAACAGTTTTTCGATTATATTTCGAGAACCGTAAATAATATCGAGAAAAAGGTGCGTACAGAAAATAAAGCCGATTGAATTCCCCGTCTAAAAGGTGGGATACGTTTTTCGTGTAACTTCATCGGTTTGGCGGCAAATTTCATTTATATTTGTTGCGGCGTATAAATTGACTCTCAGAGCATGAAAATATTCAGCCTCACAATACAACCGAACCAATCGATATACAGGAAAAATGTATCATACCTTTTTTGTAGGGAATTTAATCGACTTTTTTTTTGTATTCTTAACTTCGTTTCGATATCACTCATGGTTGACGAGATATCGCGGAAAAACTCGGCACACAGCATCCTTGGCCGAGATACGCAGCTTTTTTTTTTTTTTTTTTTACCTATACCGTTCATTTTATCCTGCACGCTAACTTGTATTATATACATATGTAGGTACTATACCTACAATGAGATAAATCAATGTAGGTATAGGTATATAGCCAAAGTCAGAGACTGCACGGTGTCGCACCGCCGCTCCCTACTCTAGTGTAAACCCTCGTCAAAAGGTAAACAGCGTGTGTTCTTTCGTGTCCCTATTCTGCGGGAACGACTTCATCTGACGAGGAAGGGAAGGGAAGGGAAGGGAAGGGAAGGGGAGAAGTCCTTGTGGGGTTAAGTATAAGGAGAGACACGACAAGACAAGACAAGACAAGAAAAAAGAAAGAAAGGAAAATAAAAGAAGAAAAAAGGTATAAGAAAAGAATAGAAAAGGATCAGAGGAGAAGAATGAAAGAACAAATCCGTGGAATCTTTTCCTGCTGCACCACCGGGTACGCTGCATGCGGACACATTCGCTACCTGAAAGCCAACCGACCATCGAACACGAACGGCGCGGGGTAGAGAGTATCGTTTTTTCCCGGAACTATAACGTGGGTCTGGTTCAGATTGCGGTCGAAAAGAACGAATATAGTGGACAGGTATAAGAGCAGTATATATATTCTTCTCTCTCTCTCGATGCCGAAGGAGTCCCCGTGCTCCTCATGGATCCCAAAGGAATTTCTTTCCCTCCTCTCGCAGAAGCTAACTGCCAGATATAGGATACGGTGTTATTTTTTTTTTTTTTTTTAACACGCACCCAAAGTAGACTTTTCCGCACGCTCATACGAGCAGTGAGCACAATTATTTCGTAAATAATTACTTTCCTTTATATACGAAAATTAGCCGCGCGTTGTTTTCGAGAGAGAAGAAAAGGTCCAGCGAGAGGCTGGAGACTGGAGGTGGCAGACGCCGCGGAGCTCTGACTGTGGGAAACAGAAGATAAAGCCGTCCATAGTAGTATGTGTCCCTACTCGAAACTGCGTTAACACGCGTTCCGCAGTCATATACCTCTACCTTGACTAGATTATACTTATAGGTATAATAAACGTTATACACGTGTCCCACGTACGGTGGCCGTCTGATCCTATATACGCGGGTTTTACGAACTTGTCAAACCCCCCCTGCAGCAGCAGCAGCAGCCGCATCAGTATATAACAAGCTCGGTTAAAAGGGCCGCGGAGAGAGATTTAAATCGGTGTAATAGATTATTATCTCGTAATTTGTAGGATGAGAGTTTTTTTTTTTTTTTTTTTACCTTTTTTTTCATTATATCTCTGTAACCGTGAATGATATCGAGATTTAGGTGAATATAAAAAAAACAAAGCTGTTCAAATTCTCGATAAAAAAAAATGGTAGAATACATTTTTACTGTATCTTCATTGATTCCGCAGTATTTCGAGACTGGATATATTATTCGACATTGAGAATGAAATTTCACCGAAACCAATGGAGATGGAGTAAAAATGTATTCTAACTTTTTGACGGACAATTCAATGGACTTTATTTTTCATAATCACCTCAATCTTCGTATCATTAACGGTAACCGAGATATAATCGAAAAACTGAAATTCAGGTTCCCTAATTGCTGGTGTAATTACCTTGTATAGCATATTTCGCAAGGTATAATACGAGAACCACGCTCTTATTTTTTCTTTCTATATATACGACAAAAAAAAAAAAAAAAAAAAAAAAAAAATGTCTTTTCGAATTTAAATCCCGTGAAGTAATTTTGCTTTCACAATTTCAACATATACATATATGCAGGAAAGCTAATCGATTCGATAATAATTTCATTCTTCGAAATATTATTTCGTTATAGCTGGTATACTGCGTAAAAACAATTTCATATTATCACACTTATGGAATGCACGTATATAATGTGTATATATATATATATATATATATATATATATATACAAGAGTGATGATAATTAATTTAATAAGACGAATTCGCGAACGCTGGGTAAAAACGAGAAAAAATAAATATAAATTAACGGAAACTTTTACGCGTTATGTATGTGCGGACTACTTCTATATTTGGAGAAAGATATATTATATATATATATATATATATAATAATTATTGCAGGGGATTTTCGCGGTTGTATCAAGAATTTCACCACACAGATACACACACGCATATCTTATCGCCGTACGATTTATTTCTTATATTCTCGGTTTTCCCTGCGCATACATACGCAATACTCATCGAAATATATACAGTACCGTCCATAAGTTCGGGATCACTTTCCGAATTTTCGATCGAGACAAAAAGTTGAATATCTCGGTCAAAAAAAATTGTAGCCTAATGGGTCGGGTGGCATTCAAAAGTGGAAAGAACCGGCTTCATTTTTCTTCCCTAGTCAATTTTCCGAAAAATTTTCCGCACTCGCTAGATAATGTTGAAAATGACCGTTTTTTTGCGATTTTCATACTTTCATAAATCCACGTGTAATTTTTTGGGAAATAGATATAGAAACTTTTTTCCAATAGGACTTCGAAAGAGGCCAGATTAAGCTACAAATCGGGTTTTTTTTTTTTTCATTGCGATTTTTTTTCGCCAAGTTATTCAACTTTTTGTGCGGAAAATCGGTTTTCAGAAAATGCGTCGTAACTCGAGCACTATGGGGTTTTAGATAAAATGTCGTGATATGAAAAATGTGTATTTTTAAATTTTTCACTCGTTCAAATTTTTTTTAAATTTTTTTTTTTTTTTTTTTGATTTTGTTTTTTTTTTTTTTAATTTTTTTCGAATTTTTTGTACATGAACAAATCCGAAATAAAATAAACAATGAATTTCCTCATCATATAATAACGAAAGAATCGCAAAAATTATTGTTAACTTTATTTTGGATTTATTCATGTAATATAAAAAAGTAAAAGCAATTTTAGTAAAAAATGAAAAAAATTTCAAAATTCATGAAGAAATTCATTGTTTATTTTATTTCGGATTTGTTCATGTACAAAAAATTCGAAAAAAATAAAAAATCGAAAAAAAAAAAAAAAAAAAAAATTCAAAAAAAATTTGAACGAGTGAAAAATTTAAAAATACACATTTTTCATATCACGACATTTTATCTAGAACCCCATAGTGCTCGAGTTACGACGCATTTTCTGAAAACCGATTTTCCGCACAAAAAGTTGAATAACTTGGCGAAAAAAAATCGCAATGAAAAAAAAAAAAAAACCGATTTGTAGCTTAATCTGGCCTCTTTCGAAGCCCTATTGGAAAAAAGTTTCTATATCTATTTCCCAAAAAATTACACGTGGATTTATGAAAGTATGAAAATCGCAAAAAAAACGGTCATTTTCAACATTATCTAGCGAGTGCGGAAAATTTTTCGGAAAATTGACTAGGGAAGAAAAATGAAGCCGGTTCTTTCCACTTTTGAATGCCACCCGACCCATTATGCTACAATTTTTTTTGACCGAGATATTCAACTTTTTGTCTCCATCGAAAATTCGGAAAGTGATCCCGAACTTATGGACGGTACTGTACAATTTGAGAAAACAAATCCGAGTCGATATTTTCAGAGCTGGGACAACGATGTAAAAAAAAATCGTGAACCAGATCCGAAAGGTCGAGGGTCAGATCCAGGTCGATTTGGTATATGAAATGTTTCCATGAACCGATTTGGCATCATTATATCTAATCGCTTATATCTAGGGGGCATATATAATATTATACCTCTGATGTTCGACGCGTCTTTCGCGGTATACATCAATAAAATATGCGGCACGGAGTAGGTGCAGCTATATAGTAGGTACTGTGCGAATACTGAGAAAATGACGATAATAAAATAACAATGTGTCAATAATAATTTCGGTGTAATATATATTTTTTATTTTTTTTTTTTTCTTCGATTTTCGGTTTCAGGTACAAGGACAACAGGCCTTATCCCTGGCCAGGTGGCGAAAGCCACTTCATATTATACCCCGAAAGTGCGAACCAGACTATATACACACAGTCGGCACGGTCATCGGACGCAGGACGTTACTCTTGCCAGGCACGCAACGATACTACAACCCTGACGGGTCAGATAGACCTGAAAGTCATAGGCAAGTTTACTTACTGTAATATTACCATTTTCAAAAAATTGCACATTCACCCTGTATATCGAAGAGGAAATTTATAACTATACGGACGGTTGCTTGCAGGTCATATTTCGCCGATTTTACTGCCTATTGGTTATACGTACAACTTTCTCGTTAATAATTATATATATACCTACCTATACGCCGAATCAATTCGTTGCCAATTCGTTTTACTCTATAATATACAGGGTGATTCAAGTTTCGACTATTATTATTCATTTGCGAAGAAAAATTTGAGGCATCGATAGTTTCCACTCATAATGACCGCAGCCCAGTCTCTGCGTCACGTATATATGCATGCAGGTCCGGAGAATTTCTTGATCAAGAAATCTTAGTCTCAGAATTTGACGAGGCTCTGAATCACACGGTATATAGCCTGTAGGTGTTCAGGTAGAGATCTATGTATACATAATAACCGAATGGTTCTAGTGTATATTATGAACTAACAGGATCAGCTACACGGCTTAGAATCAAAGTAAAGTTATTCGGTTACACTGTATTAACTTTTCACGGTTTTGTATAAGGAAAGTATGCTGCAGTTATAACAAACTGCGGATTGGATATGCGCAGTGATTCACTATTTCTCATCCATTGCACTGCACAGCTATACATTTATATATATATATATATGCACACACGGTTGAGATTTGTACAAAGGACTTGGAACCTCGTATATTACACATTGTATATATATATATATATGTACTTACGTTATTATATAGGTACTATCTAATACCAGGAATATATACGTCAGCTAAAACTCTTATCGAAATATAATAGGTATTTATACACTTGGTATATAGATAATATTCCCGTGCTGCAGTTAGGTATATAATAATATATCTTCGATAACTCGAGCGAGCTCTTATATGTACACTAAACGTAATGGATTCTGTGTACAGTGTACAGTTTTAAAACCGCGACGTGAGGACAGAGACTGGTTAGCAGTGCAAGTTAATAATTTAGGCTTAAACTTGTGTATTACGATGAGTATAATATACCAAGTACAGGTATCTCTATACACCGCGATGACACAGCACATAAGATCCATCCATATAGTATAGCTATAGCCCCCTCCTCGTTTTATTTCTCAGAAATCTTTCTTACACCTTGTATTCTATTAGTCTTACTCTCAGTTAGTTAGTTAGGCATATATATATATATATATATCTGATGGGCATATCGCGATATGCCGCTACCTGAATATCTATGTATACAGGGTGATTCGGGAGTTTAAGTTAAAAAAACGATATATTATTATATCGAGGAAAGATATTCGTCGTGAAATTTTAAGACGAAATTTCCTTTACCAAACATTCGTGGGAACGATAGTTTCCGAGCTACGTAAGATTCCCGGTTTACCGATCGCGGAACTCATAGGTGGACGGAGACTAGGCTGTGGTTGCGCGGTACCCAGTCTGTGCGATCGGTAAACCACGAGATTTTCGTTAACTCGGAAACTATAGGTCCCACGAATTTTTGGTAAAGGAACTTTGGTTTTGGATTTACGCGGGGAATATGAAAAATGATTTTATATCAATATAATATCTATATATTAATATAATATATATTCGTTACAGAAAAGGACACCGGATATACAGGGCAACCTCTTCCGACTTACAAACCTGTGCATAGGTACGTACAGCTGGGTGTAGCCGCGCGTTTATTCTGCGAAGCATACCTCGGACACGTAGACCTACCCGATGCCAAGAACTCAGTAGTATGGTCAAAGGTTGGGAGCAATTTGACCATACCTGCTGACGACCACGGGAGAATTTTTCAGAACCGTGTTTCCAGGCAAGTTTTCATCCACAATATGAATTTTAATTTTTCGAATACTACACTCCTAACGAAAATTAGCGGGCCACCCAATTTTTGCTTCGAAAAATGTTCAATTTCAAAGTCTCGTAATTCGGCGAAAAATTGACTTAGCGCGTCGTTTGTAAAAGCATTTCAAAGCTTAAGGCTTCATCTTTCAGATGCTCACTTTCGATTGCGTTTATGTTTTTTTTGTCTTGAGGTATGGTCCCTTGAACCATCTCGTGCCAAATTTGTGTATTGATGTTCCAACTTCAAAACAACGCACGGGGTCGGTCAGTATCGGAATTTTGATTTCAAGACAGTCATTTTGAAGCTTGTAATGTCCTCTTCAAAACCCTTTTTTTGAGATTGCTCTACGATTTTTTTTCATGGAGTTATGCGTTGCTGAAGCAAAAATGGTCTTTCAATTTTTGGTGTGTGGTGCAATTTCCATGCATGGTCGTACCGATCTCGTGATTATTCCACCACTTTGAGTGATGCTAATGCCGGAGGTACTGTTTAAATCGTCCGTATGTGTTAAAAATCGAATAACTTTACGAAAAAAAATCGTAGAGCGAATTCCAAGATATGGTTTCGAAGGAAAGACTTCAAAGTTGAAGTTCTAACCTTGGGCCACCTGTGTCGCTATTTTTGCGCGTGCTACCTGAGGTCAAAGTTCGAATTTCCATTTTGCGGTTTGGAGGGTCTCGTTTGGATGGTGATCATGGCTTGGAAACGTCACCGAATAAAAATTGCAATGAGATTTCAGAAAAATGAAGATTTGAGCTTCAAAAGCCATATTTGGGAACCTCGGTACGAGGACTCGTTCGCCCAGGGCATGCGATCAAAAATTGAAAGACCATTTTTGCTTCAGCAACGCATAACTCCATGAAAAAAAATCGTAGGGCAATTTAAAAAAAAGGGTTTTAAAGAGGACATTCCAAGCTTCAAAATGAATGTCTTGAAATCAGAATTCCGATACTGACCGACCCCGTGCGTTGTTTTGAAGTTGGAACATCAATACACAAATTTGGCACGAGATGGTTCAAGGGACCATAGCTCAAGACAAGAAAAACATAAACGCAATCGAAAGTGAGCATCTGAAAGATGAAGCTTTAAGCTTTGAAATGCTTTTACAAACGACTCGCTAAGTCAATTTTTCGCCGAATTAGGAGACTTTGAAATCGAACATTTTTCGAAGCAAAAATTGGGTGGCCCGCTAATTTTTGTTAGGAGTGTATATACCTACTATTTCTTCGAATCATATTATTTGGCTGCAAACAACACACAGATATTTTTTTTTAATCTTGTACGGATCAGTTTTAGTGGGTTAATTTCACGGTACGTCGGTTATTTCGATACGCGTGTTACTATTCGTTATACCGTGATGAATTGAGACTTGGTAAAAAAAAAAAAAAAAAAAAAAAAAAACAAGAGTCCCTCAGCTCGGCTGTATATACGAGACCCGAGTTTGCGAACGGCTATTATAAACGATCATAACGATCGGATACGTTGAATTTCTATAATACTCCTGCAGAGGTCGTTCAACCAGATTGATAATATTATTGATTTTTCGTCAAATCGTTATGAATCGAAATTTCAATACACAATATATATTATATATATCGTAAGATTTTATACCATTTATGTAGATAATAGAAATCGATCGAAGATCTCATTTATGTATAGGTATATAGGTACTAAAACTACGACGTAGTGAGAATTCCTCTTAAACTTGCGGATACCTACAAGTATAAACCAGTGTAGAGAGATAGAGAGCATCATAGTGTCAACGGTAGTGTTTAGCAAGGCTACCGAGTGATCGTTATAAGGATAAATGCCATATCTATATACCGAGTACCTAGTTCAGTCTAGTCTAGTCTAGTCTTGTCTTGTCTTGTCTTGTCTTGTCTTGTCTGGTCTGCTAATGGGGATCTCGCGGAATGATGCGGCAACTGAGGAAAAAGAAAAATAATAGGGATGAGGATCGGGAGGCAAGAGGTATAATTGTACAGTTGTATGAACCCGCACGGGTCCAGGTCCAGTATACCGCGTCTAGAAAACCCGCCAATTCCTTACCGGTGTAACCGCAGCAGACCTATGCTCAAAGATATTCCATATATCCCTTGCGGTGCAATGATGAGATGGTTTGGCGAGATCGTGTAGCGTCGATATTTTTCGTCAAATCGGTATTACTCGCCGGGTTTTATACGCTACATAATTTCGCATGGTGGGATTTTGTAGCAAATTGAATTCTCTACAAAAAACGTCCTCGGAATAAGAACCGTAAATTTAACGGTATAGAAGTTATAAGCGTTGGAAATTGCCTCGAGTAAATTTGTAGACTTTTTTGTTCGATCAATGATATCTCGATAACCGATCAGCAGATTTCGATGGTTTTGGTCCCAATCGACAGCACTTACTCCCGCCTAAGTCTCGTCCAAATTTTGAATCAATCGATGCACTGGTTTTCGGGTAAAACAGTAAACAGTCAAAGCCTTCTATCACAAACGATCTTTTCGCGGTCTGTTTAGCGAGTCGTTGAGCCTTAGCAATAAAGTATTGTGGAAAAAAGAAAGGACCATTATGCTACATACCTACACACACACACACACACACACACACACACACCTGTACCTTATACTCGGCGCGCTTAAACAGGAGATCTTTTAATGCCTGGGACAACATACCTAGCGACAATTCTTTCAGACTCCTATAGCCATACTGGAAACAGAACGTATTATCGTACTTTGATGAAAAAAGGAGAAAGCAAAGAGGCCGGCACCCTTATACCAATATAGCAATAAGTCAAACTAGTTTCACAGGCACTTATACGTATCGACCATAAATCCTTTAGTCCTGAATCTATATGATTATTACCTAATCAATTAATTTTCTACAATTATTATTTTCCACCAGGGAGGAGGATACCATAGTCGGCTCCTATCTAGAGATCAAAGACATCACCAGCGCAGACTATGGCGAATACATGTGCGAAGTTAGCAACAGCGCTGATCAACTCGTGACGATGACTGCTTCGATATCCAAGCAAGGTAAAGAAAAAGAGGATTCAGAGTGTCCAGTCTTGTAGAAAAATATATATTATCTAGTATATGTATGATAAATGAATCCCAATTCTAAAGGTGAAATAATTTGTTTCAGAACCACCATCGATGCGGGGATTGCAGGACGGCTCGTGGCGAAAGGCTCTTCTACTCTCAGCCCTAGTCGTTGTGATCTTGTTGTCATTCGCAGCCTTTTATACTCGCTTCCATTTACCAATCACACTATTTTTCCGCGACAGATTTTCACCCGTCGAAGAAAACGGTGAGTTATTATTCAACTATGTATTTAACAGTTTCTTATACCTATACTCTTTGTGTGTACACACACACTGTGTGTGCATATACGCATACCTTTAACACAGATACCTTTGTCGGTGCTATTATCGATCGACTATATTCAATATTCATACCCTATTGGTATGCGGCACACGTCCCAGTCGACGAGACAACTCACCATCTTCTGTACAGCTATATTCACATTCACCTTTACAGGGAATCAAATTTCCCCTGAATGAACGGTGTTAGTGAAAAGTCTGAATCTTTAAATTCAATTTCTTCATCCTTTTCGAGGGACTTCTCTGTACTTTAGATTCTCAATCCTCATCGCTGCACTCCCCCCTTTGACAATTAATAATCTGAAATTCTGCTTTCCCTTTTCTTAGATGGAAAAGAATGCGACGTGCTGGTATGTTACCACGAGAAAGACGCAGCTCTTGCAGTCGGTGTTATAATACCAACATTGGAGTCTAGGCATTGCTACAAATGTGCAGCTTTGGAATTATCGCAGCTCAGTCACAACTGTGAGTTCAGAGCTATGTTTTCATCGACTGTTTCCAACTTCGCAGGTCATTTAAAATATAATTTCCGATTTCAGGGTCACTCGAGATTGGTCCAAGGAGCAAAACAGCTCGCAGAGTTCTTGTGGTCACAAGTCCTTCGGCAATTTACAACAACGCTTGGACAGACTCAGCTTTAACAACGGCGTTCGGCCAGCTAGCATCTCTTCAGCTGCCCTCAAAGAGGGTGATAGTAATAGCGCTCGACGATTTACCCGACTCTGTAACTCTGCCAAAACCGTTTAGATTCGGCGATGAAAACGTTGACATTGGAAGAGTGGCGAGTTTGCGATGGTACGAAAATGACGGGGCTAAGCCGACGGCAAGGGCGCAAAAGTTTTGGTCAATTCTCCGCCTTGCATTGCCTCCAATTCGCCCGGGAACCAGAAGATCCCAACAGTCAGTCGCTATGATTGTACAGTCGAAGAATTGTAGCGAACCTAAAGCCAGATCTCGCGAGAGCCTTGAAGTTCTTGTTTAATATCATGGATTGAGATTTGAAAATAAATATGTATATGTATATTTAATGTACATAATATGTGGGGAGAGATAGATAGAGAAAGAGAAAAAAACAGAGTCTCTAGATTTCGGTGAGACTCTAAGAGGCTTCCAAAACTTTAACTAAGTATAGATTATGTGTCTTGGATGATTTTCTTTTTTTCCACAACTTATATGGGAGGATCGGAAGTGTGTTTTTAAGAATTTTTCATCTTTTTCTCGATCGCAATTCACAATAGGGCATGGAGAGATTTTTCGACATTTTCTAACGTTTATTTTAATCTGTCGAACGGTTTTATAATCGTATTCTGTATATAATAATACCGAAGAAAATCGTAGTAAGGGTATACACGCGCACACAGACACAGACACAGACACAAACACATACACAACTATAACTTACTTTATTTATTTAGTTTTATTATTTATACTATAGAGAGAGAGAGAAGAAAAAAAAAAAAAAAAAAAAAAAAAAAAAAAACCATTGTGTGTCGGTCGTATTATTAAATATAATAAATATTGTAACAGTAGCCCTAGATAGTTATATTATAGGGTAACATTAGATCTAATGAATCTTGGAATTTGATATACTAGCTTTTAGCGAATAAGAAGATGAGAGTTTCATCGTTCTTTGCGTCCCCTGATTTATAAAATCTTATTTCTTCCTTTTACCAACTGACTAATATCCTTTCTTCTTTTTTTGTTTTTATTTTTTATCCATGTTTCTTTTTTTTTACGCAACCAGAACAACTCCTTTTATTAAAAGATGTTTTATAAATTAGGGGACTACAGAGGGTGGGGGTCGGTCTTTATAAACCAGAGATTCATTTCTTCTAGGTGTTGCACGCGCAACAGGTAGCGAGCTCAATATTATCATCATAGAATATGGTAGTCTCTTTACTATCAGTATTATACAATCCTACAAAAGTATACATACGTAGTATACTCTTGCCTCGCGATCATTTACATATTAATTATTTCTATATATTCCAGCCAACAGTTTGCGAGGCAAGTTTAACGAGGATTATTATATACCGTAGTTTTAGTTTGTTCGCTGTCAATGCCTGGTTATAATACGCATGGGACGGGTAAGAAGAGGGACAGATTTTTTGCCATTCGAAATCCGTCCTTGGTAATCTCAAACTAAGGATTTACAGAGGACAATAATTGTGGCTTAATAATTATTCTTATTACTTTCTTTCTTTCTTTCTTTCTTTCGTCTTATTTTTTTATTTTGTTTTTGTTTTTTTTCTTTTTTTTTTAAACATTGTATAAGGCATATATTATAGCGCAGTTGTCGATATTTGATATCTATTTTCTATTTTTGTACCTAATTAATAACATTTACCATGCGTGTATGTAATATGTATGAGCGTAAGTAAAACAGATGTAGACAGACCAGACAGACGAGTGTATGTACTTAAGACGAATATCTATATAACGTATGTATTTCTTTATAGCACAGTATATAATGCATGCTGACTGCGTTATAGCTGTAGGTATGTGTACGAACATTGTGTATTGTATAAATATTAAAATAATAAAGTTATTCTCATTTGTAAAGAAACAAACTCTCTTCTTTCTTATATATTCACCCTAAAGTGAAAATAATAATCTACAAGTCTGCATCACGATGCGAGAAAATATAGTATAGTCTGATTACCAGTTCGCTGACTGATCATCGTCTGTAGAAACCTGAGCAAGTCTCTCCCTCCGTCTACGACTTCATCATTTCACACAGATATCCTTAGCCGCCTTATTTCTGCATCGGAAAGTAACTAGATGCGAGTAATAACTATATTCTTGGGGGGAAAAGGATGAAACGGAGATAGATAATGGATTGCTACAATCTTTTAGAGCTTTAGAGCCACTGGGTTGAATCGATCAGCGTACAAATGATTGTTGATGATTATATCGTATAAATAAAGGTTTATTTTAAGGTAAAAAAGAAATGTGTTCTAATTATTTTTTTTACAGGCAAACACAAATGCGGCTACTTCATCTTTCTTCGTTCTATAGCAGATCATATTATATACGAACAAGTTCAATAGTACACATGCTAATGATAAATAATTGATACAAGCTACTACAAGGCGCAGTTTTGTGAAAATATAGGAAGAGTCCCTGACGGTTGACCAGTCTAACTCTCCTCCGATGATCGATAACTGTTCTTAGCAACCAAAGCCAACGATTCTGCCATCGATTTACCAGTTTGGTCAACCATGCCACGTAGATATCCACCTTCTTTCTGCATCAGTATGTGAGGATGATCGTATTCCTGCAGGGAGAATAAATGATATCATTGTGCCTTGCGGTTCGTCGATGATTCAACGTGTATTGTAGAAATGTGTTATATTTACCACAACCAGCCCAGCATCCATGACCAAGACCCTGTCGCTGTCCATCACTGTGTTGAGACGATGTGCAATTGTGAGGACTGTGCAGTTGGCAAATTTCGTACGAATCGCTCTCTGTATCAGATCATCGGTCATCAAATCTACGTTGGCTGTAGCCTCGTCCAATATGAGTATTCGATTGTTGCGAACAATCGCCCTGGCCAGGCAGACCAGCTGACGTTGACCAACGCTTAAATTTGCACCACCTTCAGCGATGTTTGACTCGATACCCATCTCCTTCAGTTCTACCTCCTCGAGTGCTTGCCACAGCGCGCTGTCCGGGTATTCGTCGAACGGATCCAAGTTGCGACGCAATGTGCCAGAGAATAGGAACGGCTCCTGAGGAATGATGCTTATTTTTGAACGGAGGTCGTGCAGGCCGAGCTTTCTACTCTCGAGACCGTCTATCACGATTTCACCGCTCTCGTAAGCCAGGCGGAACAAAGCCGCGACTAGAGATGACTTTCCAGCTCCGGTTCTACCTACGATACCGATCTTCTGCCGCGGCTTTACCACAAAGTTCAAATTCTTCAGGACCGTTGGCTCGTCTGGACCGTATTGCAACGACAATTCCTGGAACTCGATCTGTCCTCCCGATGGCCAGCTGGGATCGGGCTTGTTTTCAGGAGTGCTTTCCAAGGGTGGTTCTTGATCGACGACACTGAAAATCATGCAAACCTGTGTTACACTCGATCTTTTCAACGCTGGAATCGTATGGATGAACTTTACTCACCTATACTCGAACACACGTTCCACAGAAGTCATCTGATTCTCGAGTTCGGCGCTTTGGCGTATTCCCCACTGCAACATCATCGCCATACCGATACTCTGGGTGATGGCTAGACCGACGTTACCACCTGTCGCATTGAGGCCGGGTATCACGAGGAAACTGTACGTGACAACGGCCAGGTAAATGACGCAGATTATGTCCAGCCAAAATATGAAGACTCGCGTAGCCCCCAAGTATATGAACCAAGCTGAAGAGTGGAGATCCTGGTGGTAGTCGAATTCCGCTGTGAGTACTTTCTCAGCTTCGAATGCTCGGATCGTTGTCAATCCCTGGAGCGTTGCGTTCAGATGACCGAAGACCGGGGATCGAGCTGGAATAGAAACATCGAACATTAATTTGTTCATATCGTTCAGGAATAATTGTGAATTAACGAAACTTCATTATGCAGGATACTCACTGACTCCCTCAAGTCGCTTTACGCTGCGGCTAGTGGCTAAATAAACCACGCGAAGATAGTAGAATATTATGCTCATAATGGCGATCGGTATAATGAGCCAATAGTTGGAAATCGTGATTACGACTACGGTTCCAACAAGAGTAAGAGCGATTTGTGCAGTGTCGATCATAGCGCTTGGTAAAACCTCGTCGACGGCTCCCATGTCCTTTGAGAATCGGTTCAATATTCTACCGGACGAGTTAGTGTTGAAGAATCGCATCGTGGCTCGGGTCATGCCACGGAACATTTGGTCGTGGAGACGCTTCGACGCCTGCATGCAGACGGTGTAGAACGAGAAGGAACGGACTAGGGTCAACATTACTGTTCCGAGCACCAAACCGCTGTACAGATACAAGGAGATCTCACGCGAGAGTATGCTGTCCCATTCGTCTAATCCTACCTGTGAGAGATCGTGCGGAATAACGTCCGGTCATAATAATTAAAGCGAAGAAAATACTCACGAATTTCTCCTCCAGGTCCACCCATAAGGAAATAAAAATGTCAGTACCGCTTCCCATTATTTGACTGAGCAGAACTAGTCCCATTATGATGGCTAAGATGCACCAGTTTGCACCAGCCCGGAAGTAATCGATGTATACTTTGCTCGCTACACTACCGGTGCTACGTGCCTCCGCTACCTGCGGAATAGAAACGGTGAATCGGTTGGAAGCTGCGAGGTGAATATCATCGCGATTTTTCAATGGAATTTATACTACGGAAAGCTAATCGTACCTCTGTTGGGCCTTCTACCTCTTCCTCGAAATCGTCAATTTTTACCGAATTTCCAGATCTCACGCTGCTATGACGCGATAGTCTACTCGTCTGTCGTTGAGTCTTTGGTTTATTCTCGTCCTCTGGTTCCAAAAGTCGGCCAAGGTCTAGTCCGGACTTCTGAAGCTCGTCCCAGGTTCTGGTGATGCGGTTGTATTATGTCAAAGTTGTGGGGATATGATATTGGAACAGATTCATGCATGAATTACGCATCATAGTCATTACCCTTGGGCCCGCACAGCTCCATCCTTCAGCACAATGATCTTATCAACGTTTCTGAGATACTGTAGCTGATGTGTGACAAGGATCCTCGTTTTTCCGTCCAAGTATCCAGCGATACACTGATCGAACATGTGTTTCCCTACGTGGGTGTCGACGGCGCTGAGAGGATCGTCCATCAGGTAGATGTCCGCGTTTGCGTATACGGCTCTCGCCAAGTTTACCCTGTTTCGCAATAATACGGAGTTATTAATGCATGCATTCCTTCCAATCTGTATTTCAGTCACACGTACGCAGATGTATGTATACCTGGCTCGTTGACCCCCGGAGAGACTGATACCTCGTTCGCCAACGACTGTCTTATCGCCGTACGGAAACAGGGTGAAATCTCTCTTCAGCTGACAGGCCTTTATCACTCTCTCATACCTACGTGGATCCATCTCATTACCGAACAATATATTCTGCCTAATCGATCCGGTGAACAGCCATGGATCCTGACTCGCGTAAGCGATGTTACCGAGGACCTGAAACGCGCGAGAGTTTAATTACAATCGATATTCTACTATAGGGAGCGACGTTGACTTATAGGAGATTTATCATCCCGGTGTACAAACCTTGATGGTACCTCCGTTCAATGGCAATTCACGTAGAATCGCGTGCAATAGGCTGGATTTACCGGAACCAACTTGTCCAACGATTGCGATCAGTTTGCCCGGTTCCACATCGAGATTTATATTTCTAAGAGTGTTATCCTTGGAGCTCTCCAACCATTTAGCCATGCCATTTTCCATTCTCACCGAACCCTTGCCAGCAACTTCATCAGCCTTCGTATTCCCTTCGGTAGATCTTGTCGTTTGCGCCTCGTCATACATCATAAAAGTTTTCAGCCGTTTAATCGAGACCAATACTTCACCACCTTGAGTCAATGCTTGAGGGAAATATACCGTCATGGCTTCTCGCAAGATGCTGAAGTAAGCCGACAGCATGTACACTTTGTCAGCCGTGATGTCATTGCCGAATAAAATATAAGCGATTATAGTTATGAAGAGGCAGAACCTCGGTACAAACATCGTGAAAGACATCACCACTCCTCGGAGATACGACATTGCTGTGATCACCTTTATCTCGAGTCTGTTGGTAAAAAAGCAAAAATATACCATAATAAGTCATGCCGCCGATGCAGACTAGAGCCAATAGTTATAATTCACGTACTTTCTGGCCTTTTGAACCAGGTCACCGAACGGCTTCTCCCATGTGTACATCTTGATGGCGTCAATCCCGGTTATTATTTCGTTTGTAAGTCTCACCCTTTCGTCGGTTCTTTTGGCTGTTCGCATCCTGTAAACGGCTGAACGGCTCCCGAGAAATGCTGGGTAATAAGGAAGGTGATACACACAGGTTGATTAGTCTTTTCAATCATGCGGGACTAGAGGGTCGAGTATTTCGTCACTAAATTACCTTGCAAAGGTATGAACAGGAGCAACGTGACTATTCCGATTATAGCGGAGATCCCTACTTCCGTGTACATGAAATAGGCGGTGATTATCATCTGCAATGGTCCAATCCATAAATAATGAACGAACATTATGGCATTGTCGAACCTGTTTACGTCGTTCGACAATAGATTTACGGTTTGTCCAGTGGCCGTCTGTCCCAATGCGGTTTTCGACAACTTCAGGGCTTTTCTGTATATCAGTGTACAGCATGCGATACGCATTTTCATTCCCATGTGCATTATCGCCATCATGAACGGGTTCATTACGAATACTTTTAGCAATGAGCAGAGAATTATGCCACTGGCGTAAAGGTACGCGTCCCTTTCGCTCATCTCATTGCCGCCGATGCTGACGGTGTAGAATCGCAGCAGACGTCCAATCATCCATGGCTGGCTCACCCTGTACACACGCAAACAATGCATGATCTTTATCAGCCATCTTTTAAGACAATTTATAGTCGAGCAGGGCATATAGCGAGCCGCTATCTTCGAAAAAGGGTGAACGTAATCAGTTATTCGATCATATCTCGGAAACCGTTAATAATATCGAGATAAAGGTTTATATGAAAAATGAAGTTAATTAAATTCTCAGTAAAAAAGATGTGACACATTTGTTCCGAATGTCGATTGGTCTCGCTGTAAATCGAGGTTGAATATTTAAACATTTTTGCTCTGAGCTGTGCGTTGAGACGGAATATGAAATTTTAGCGAAACCAATCAAGCTACAGGAAAAATGTATTCTACCTTTTTTATGGATAATTTAACTGGCTTCATTTTTGATTCTAACGTTCATCGCGATATAATTGACCGTTTTCAAGATATCAACGAAAATCTGACTCCAAAATTTCAGTTTTACATTTCGATTTAATTTCGACTATATAACTTACCCAATGACTATCTGTCCAACGCCGACCAGGAGTCCGTATGACAATATCCTGGCACCGAAGCACTTTACCAATACCCGAAACAGACTCGGCTCCTTAACTTTTTTCCCACCACTTTCTGCACCCTCGTCTTCATTTTTTCCCTGCTTTCCATTATCGGCGGATACTCTCTCAGTTTCTGCATCCCACAACTTTGTTATCTCCGTGCCGAGGATGCTGCTGGTGTGCTCGTCCAACGGACTGTACAGATCCTCCACTTCCAGATCTCGACGATAGCCGACCCAAAACGTCGGAAGGACCCAACTGGTTGAAAATATATGTATTCATGCATGCTGGTAAATACGTGATTTTCACACATGTTGGATGTGATCGGGTCTGATAATTTTTTAGTTCAGATCCCAATAAAATTAGTAATACGACCGTTAGCTACTCTCGATTACTTGTATTGTAACTTGGACGTAAATATTTCGCGTTTATATCTTATCTTTGAGATCACGGTGGATAAACTTGACTGCTTGACTTCATATGTGACGTAATTAGGCTTTGTTATAAAATATGATATGGTTGTAATTTGCTGCTGGTTGAATTTATTCCTTCAATTTTTAAAGTCAGCGATAAAACCCGCGGGTTAGCAAAAAGAACAACAACAAAAAGAATAGAAAAATAAATAAAAGAAAAACAGCTGAAACTGTATACCGATCACTCCAATCATCGATAATCACCGGTCTTATACGCGTAGGTATACGTGACTTACGAAAATGTTAGAGCACTCAAGAAATTCGCTGTAGCTCTCGGGTTCTTGACCTTAGCTCGTCGTTCGTGCTCGTCCATGACGATCGCAGCAACTGTTCAGCAACTGGAGCGTAATTTTTTTTTTTTTTCTTTTATCGGGTAAAACGTTATACAGTGATAATTAATATTGACGATTACCTTAGGTATGTTACTGCGATGTGGGTGAATTAAATTAACAGCGTAGATTACCTCTGATCAGCACACTTCGTTTCGGAAGGAAACGATCAAGTGAAGATATCCGAGAGGAAATTTGCCTTTTAGTAACTTCGAGGCTTATCAGTTTTGAATTTAACAAGCGTCATCGAATTAGGAAATCTTTTGCAAGTCATTGCGCTCGTGCGATATCTAGAGCTAAGTTACACGTCACGTTTTAGGAAAGGGATAAATGGTTTTTTCCTTCAATTTTTTCGAAAAAAAAAAAAGGATTTGACTGGAACTTTCGGGATACAGAAACGTTTATCATGAAATTTTGTTCGAACTGGTGGATGACCGATTGAAGGAAAGCCCCCATACTGATCGTCAGTACTTAGATGGTGGCATAATGGAATCTAGCCAAATGGTTGTTTAAAGATCGAATAATAATCAATCGTTTGGTTATCTTTGATGCTGAATTAGATTTGTGTTTGCGATAACTGAGTCGAATTATTCCTGGAATTACAGAGGTTTCAGTATTAGAGTCGTCGATCGTCACAACTGTGACGAACGTTATGACGCATGTGAATTATAGTTTTTTTTTTAAATATCGAACGAATCCTACCTATCTTCTGCCTGAGTATACTTGGAGGTTTTTAATTGATTGTAACAAGATTTGAATTGTACAATAAATTCCGATCAACGTGCAGTATCAAAAAATACTTGAAGTAAATTTCGTTATCTCAGTTTATACTCGAGGGCAAAGGGTCTGACAACTGATAGGAATTATGATTGAACACTCAATTATCGTTCTGACGGTTTTATTTTCGCATTGGGTATAATTCTTTATTTTCGTGATGGAATACAGTAAAAAAAATATTACGTAATATCGAAAATCTTTCATGGTGCATAATTTTCATCGAGATTTTCATTATTCATTCAGTTTCACCAATTTTATTATAGTATATTATAGTATGTACAAATTTGATAAGTTCAGTAGTTTACCTATGCAGACGATATACCGTATTGTAAAATAATTTTATCAAGAGGATAGAACACTCTTCGTACTTGGTACAATTCTGCCAGCAGGAATTTAATAACCGCAGCTACATGGCCTAATCATATTTCTTTCTGTATTAGATTTATATAATGCGATGTATATATAGAGTAGTTATCACTATTTTCGAGACTGCTTTCTCACGTTTCTATACTGATGATATGCATATACCAAAATACATATGGATATACCTATAATATGTACAAGTATCGACGTGTGTGTACATAGGGCGATAAAATGAATTATTCTATCCTAGTCAACGAATGCATGTGATAATCGTACAAAGATGTAGACACAGTTATGTCTGGTCTGTCTTCGAGATCAGCAGTCTAATTCTTCATGCGGTGGCCGATAATTGTTCTGTGCAATCAAAGTGAGTGCTTCAGCCATCGATTCACCAGTTTGGTCCACCATGCCGCGTAAATATCCGTTTTTTTTCTGCAGCAACAAGTGTGGGTAGTCGAATTCCTGGAAATATTAATGTATGAAGGTTCCTTGGACAATGCGAGGGGATTATTGGTCAGTGTATGATTGAACTAAGATCGTCATAATGCGATTTACTTACCACAGCAGTCCCGGCGTCCATTACCAAGACCTTGTCGCTGTCCATTACGGTGTTGAGGCGATGGGCAATAGTGAGAACCGTGCAGTTTGCAAATTTCTCGCGAATCGCTCTTTGTATCAGCTCATCGGTCTGCGGATCTACGTTTGCCGTTGCCTCGTCCAATATGAGTATTCGATTGTTGCGAACAATCGCCCTGGCCAGGCATACCAGCTGACGTTGACCAACGCTCAAATTTGAGCCACCTTCGGCTACGTGTGACTCGAGCCCCATCTCCTTCAGCTCGACCTCCTCGAGCGCCTGCCACAGCGCACTGTCCGGGTATTCGTCGAACGGATCCAAGTTGCGACGCATATTGCCGGAGAATAAGAACGGCTCCTGAGGGATGATGCTTATTTTCGAACGAAGGTCGTGCAGGCCTAGCTTCCCACTCTCAATACCGTCTATCAATATTTCACCGCTTGGGTAAGCCAGGCGAAACAAAGCCGAGACCAGGGAGGACTTCCCAGCTCCCGTCCTACCGACGATCCCGATTTTTTGCCGCGGCTCGACTACGATGTTCAAGTCTCTCAGCACCAGCGGATCGCTTGGTCCGTACTGCATCGAAAAGTCTTTGAATTCTACCCGGCCTTCCGGGGGCCAGGTAGAATCGGGCTTGTTTTCGGGTGTGCTCTCCAATGGTGGTTCTTGGTCAACGATACTGAAATCACAGTAGAATTCCGTTACTAAGTTATCAAGTTATTAAGTTCTGAAATTTGTACCTGTATTCAAGAACACGCTCGACAGAAGTCATCTGATTCTCGAGCTCGGCACTCTGTCGCATTCCCCACTGGAACATACCCGTCATACTGATACTCTGAGTGATCGCAAGACCGACGTTACCACCGGTCGAATCTTGGCCGGGTATTACGAGAAAGCTGAAGGCCACAACGGCTATGTAAATAACACAAACGAAGTCGAGCCAGAATATGAAGACTCGTGTCGACCCTAAGAATATGAACCAGGCTGAAGAATGGAGATCCTGGTGGTGGTCGAATTCCTTTGCAAGTACTTCCCCTGCTTCGAATGCTCGAATCGTCGTCAATCCCTGAAGCGTTGCGTTCAGATGGCTGAAGACCGGGGATCGAGCTATAAGAGAAGCGTTAAACGTTTGTGTGTCATCATCAGGTGCAAATGAATGATGAAAAAGGGTTGAGTCTATAGTACTGACTGATTCCCTCGAGACGTTTGACGCTGCGGCTGGTCGCCAGGTAGACGACCCGGATGTAGTAAAACACAACGCCGATAACGACGGTGGGTATCATTAGCCAAGGACTCGATATGCCAATGACGATGATTATTCCAAGTAGTCCAAGAGCGATTTGTACACAGTCGATCATAGCAATCGGAAGTACTTCGTCGACGGCGCCCATGTCCTTCGAGAAACGGTTCAAAATTCTACCGGAAGAATTGGTGTTGAAGAATCGCATCGTGGCTCGGCTTATGCCGCGGAACATTTTGTCGTGAAGTCGTTTAGACGCCTGCATGCTGACTTGGAAAAAGGATACCGCGCGGACAAGAGCCAGGACGATTGTCCCGACCACCAATCCGCTGTATATGTATATGCAGAGATCACGCGACAGTATGCTGTCCCATTCCACTACCGATACCTGTGGAGAGTCGGGCGTAATAATCGCTGATTAATCAATGATGCAAATACTCGCTCAGTACCACTCTGGCTTGAAATTACTAACGTTTACTTCTTCCAAGTCTACCCAATAGGAAATGAAGAAGTCACCGGCGCTCGCAACTATTTGGGTACTCAAGAGTAGTAGCATTATCAAGCTTATGATGCACCAGTTTCCACCAGCACGCAAGTAATCGGCATACACCTTGCCTGATACGCTTCCCGAGCTACGTACCTCGGCTACCTGGAATACAAACGCAAAGATTAGCCACGTTCGTCTGCCCACTTGGATCAGAGACCCTTGCTAGGTCACAATAAAGGTATTATACACGAATCAGAATCAGAACAGATGCGTACCTCTATCGGTGCTTTTTGTTCCTCAAAATTGTCCTCCGTTTTTTCAGAACTTTCTGACCTGACGCTGCTGTGACGCGACACGGTTCTACTCATTTGCCGATGAGATACGGGCTTGTTTTCTTCTGGTGTTTCCAAAAGCTGGCCGAGGTCCATTCCGGAGGCCTGAAGCTCGTCCCAGGTTCTGGAGATGATTATATGACATCAAAGTCAGGAGGGATAGCCTCATTAAAAACACAATATGTACCTATGAGTAAAATGGAACAAATTCCTGTATTAGTTGTTTAGTCATTACCCTTGAGCCTGCACAGCTCCATCCTTCAGCACGATGATCCTATCAACGTTTCTGAGATACTGTAGCTGATGGGTGACGAGGATTCTCGTTTTTCCTTCTAAATATCCGGCGATACACTCTTCGAACATGTGTTTTCCGACGTGAGTGTCGACGGCACTGAGAGGATCGTCCATCAGATAAAAGTCCGCGTTTGCGTATACGGCTCTCGCCAAGTTTATCCTTTTCGCAAGAATCAGGTGTTATTATGTGCATACCTTCGCGTGTGCTACAGCCACACGTACGCAGATGTCTTACCTGGCCCGTTGACCCCCGGAGAGACTGACACCACGCTCACCGACGACAGTCTTATCGCCGTACGGAAACAGGGTGAAATCCCTCTTCAGCTGGCAGACCTTTACCACTTTTTCGTACCTACGCGGATCCATGTCACGACCGAACAATATGTTCTGCTTTACTGTTCCAGCGAACAGCCATGGATCCTGACTTGCGTACGCCACGGTCCCGCTCACCTGAAGTAAGTGCGAATGTAATGTAGGTATAGTAAGTATCATGGTTGTCATTTAAATTAGGTAAAGTATCATCATTACACTTTATGTTATGCACTGCCTATCCCACAAACCTCAATGGAACCGGCATTCAGCGGCATTTCACGTAGAATCGCGTGCAAAAGGCTCGATTTTCCAGAACCAACTTGACCGACAATTGCGATCAGCTGGCCTGGTTTTATCTCGAGATTGACGTTACGCAGAGTGTCATTTTTGGAGCTTTCCAACCATTTAGCGGAGCCGTTTGCCATCTTTATTGAACCGTTCTTAGTCGTTTCAGCAACCTTCTCACCACCTCCGACCTTCTTGATTGTCGTGCTCTCGTCGTACATCATAAAATCTTGCAGGCGTTTAATCGACACCATGGTTTCAGCCCCTTGAGTCACTCCTGCGAAACAATATCGAATTTCTATTCATATCTGTTCGTAGCTGCTGTATTTCGCTGATCGCTCTCACCTTGAGGGAAATATACCGTCATAGCCTCTCGCAGGATATTGAAGTACGCGGTAAGCATAAAGACTTTTTCAGCCGTAACGTCATTGCCCAATAAAATATAGGCAAGTACAGTTACGAAGAGGCAAAATCTTGGTACGAATATTATAAAAGACATTACTATCCCTCGGACAAACGACACTGCGGTGATGACATTTATCTCACGCCTGTTGATCAAATGAATCATACACGCGGTATAATCAATCCAAATTAAAAAATTATAAAAAACATTTACTCACTTTCTGGCCATCTCAACCAAGTCACCGAACGGCTTCTCCCACGTGTACATCTTTATAGCCTGAATCCCGGTTATTATTTCATTAGTAAGCCTGACCCTCTCGTCGGTTCTTGTCGCAGTTCGTAGCCTGTAAACGGACGATAACTTTCCCAGAAGTCCTGCAAGTAGGCATATGTACATTGGTCGATCTTCTTCGTCGAGTATTTCGTTCAAACTGACCTTGCAGCGGTATGAATAAAAGCAACGAGGCGATGCCAACTAGCGCAGAGATTCCTACTTCCGTGTACATGAAGTAAGTCGTGATTATAGTCTGCAACGGTCCGATCCACAAATAATGTAAAAACATTATTGAATTGTCGAACCTGTTGACGTCGTTCGACAACAGATTAACGGCTTGACCGATGGTCGTCTCTCCCAGCGCAGTCTTTGACAGCCTCAGGGCTTTTCTGTATATCAGTGTGCAGCATGCGATACGAATCTTCATGCCCATGTGCATTATCGCCATCATGTACGGATTAATTACGAATATCTTTAGGAACGAGCAGAGAACTACGCCTCCAGCGTACAGGTATGCTTCCAGTTCGCTCAGTTCACCGCCGGTATTTGTGCTGTAGTATTGCAGCAAACGTCCGAGCAACAGCGGCTGGCTCACCCTGTGGGATATCAGACGTTGTACAAAAGTTTGGACCGTAATTACAGCCGGATTAGCTTACCCGAGGACTATCTGACCAATGCCCACCGCGATTCCGTACACCATTGTCCGAGGCCCGAAGCACTTCAATATCACCCTGGAGAGACTCGGCTGCTTCGGTTTCTTCGCGCTGCTTTCGCCATCGTCTTCTTTTTTCTTCGGCTTACCGCGATCGGTAGACACCCTCTTCAATTCCTCCTCCCAGGCCTTAGCTATCCTTTCACCAAGGATGCTACTCGTATGCTCCTTCAGCGGACTGTAAAGATCCTCGGTCTCGAGGTCGCGGCGATAACCAAGCCAAAAGGTAGGAAGTACCCAACTGTAGGTGTGTCAGTATAGGCATGATATGAATATCATGGAATCTGATAACGAATCTCCGTAATCTTACCACTAACGCTCAATTCCATGGACCTTGAAGAGGCGATATTATATATATATATAACAAGCGGTTCATAAGAATTTATTTCTATCTTATCTTCAAAATCGTCATGAAAACCCTCATACTCGACTCATATTTGCTATTACGTATAATTGCATGTATGCCTAGTCCCTGAAAGTGAGGTAGGCGTAGATTCCGGCTTCTACAAGAATCCGCAGAAAACTTATCACCTATTGAACAGCCGAACAGAGAAGTGGAAGTAAGAACTCAATATTGACTTACGAGAACGTTATGGCACTTAGGCAATTCGCTGTCGCTCTCGGGTTCTTCACGTTCGCCCGGCGTTCCTTCCCGTCCATTTCTCTGGCATTAATATTGTATTTCCTCTGTTCGATTCCCAGCCAGAAACTAGGAGACAATACAACAAATTGCTCTTTTATTCCTCACCTACGATACCGATGTTCAAACATTCGAGACTACACATTAGATAACACAGTCCAGTCTCAAGTGGGCATAAGTATACGCCATTCAAAGTATCATGCATCATGTGCTGGAGAGACACTATCAATGATGATCAGTGGTAATTAGTATTGAGCTATCACTCACCTGGGCCGAAATTTAAACGCTGATTTTCCACGATCAAAACTAAGCACTCTCCTGCGGCTATGGAGTGAAAGAACAACTGCGGATGGTAATTGAGCCGAAATTTAGCTTCTGAGTAAACTAGAGAATCTTATCAGTCGTTTTTTATAGTTCTAATTGGATGAGATATATTCCGCGAGTCGTTAATCGAGCGATAAGTTTCAGGGTATTAAGCCTGATGGTTGATATTATATAAACTCGGTTATCTTGGATGTTGAAGATTACGATTCGTCCGTTATATGGACATTACATTATATTTTCTACAGCTGTGCAGATATCGAGGTAGCAATCCAATACTTTAGTCAATCGATTAGCTTATCAGTTTGTTTTTATAAAGACCGATCAATGGATTGGATCATATCTGGAATTCGCGCTGCGACAACACATTATCTTTGATGCTAGAGAAATATTAGAGAAATACCTGCAGTTCAATAATGATCGGGTAGGCATGTGGAATAGAATAACCTTAGACGTGTGGGACTTTGGTGTCTTGTATTAAATTCTTTATCTTCGTAATGGAATACAATAAAAAATATTACAGAATACTGAAAAGCTTTCATATGGTGTATAATTTTCATTATTCATTCGGTTTCATCAATTTTATCATATTACATAAACATTTGATGAGTTCAGAATTTTACCTATGCAGACGATAAACCGTATAGTAAAATATTTTGAACAAGAGGATAGAACACTCTTCATGCTTGGTTCAATTCTGCCGGCAGAGATAATCAGCTACACGGCCTCATCATATTTCTGTATTGGATTGTAATACGATGTATCGAACTGTTATCACTATTTTTGAGACTCTTTTCTCACATTTTTATATACTGTTGATATATACATTCCAAAGTACATCTAGATATACCTATAATATATTATACAAGTATCGAAGCGTATGTATATAAAGCGATAAAATGAAAAGAAAACATTGAACTGCATTTTTCCTGTTGCGAAACACTTATTCCGTCAAGTGGCTCTATTGCAATTTTATCTCATTGCAAGGTATATTACATAAGCTAATCTCTGCGTGAGACTAACTATCGTGCTGTGGTAGATAGTTGTTCTCAGCAATCAGAGTAAGTACCTCAGCCATCGTTCCACCAGTTTGATCCACCATGCCGCGTAGATATCCGTTCTCTTTCTGCAGTAGAACGTGGGGGTGGTCGTATTCCTGCAAGGATAAAGAAGCCAGTGATTACAGATATCTTGGACATTGTGGGAGAATAATTGGTTCGTAGACAATTGAGCGTAGATTCCTAAAATGCGTTATATTTACCACAACTGTCCCAGCGTCCATTACCAAGACCCTGTCGCTGTCCATTACGGTGTTGAGGCGATGTGCAATGGTGAGGACTGTGCAGTTGGCAAATTTCTCGCGAATCGTCCGCTGTATCAGCTCGTCGGTCTTCGGATCTACGTTGGCCGTAGCCTCGTCCAATATTAGGATTCGATTATTGCGAACAATCGCTCTGGCCAGGCATACCAGCTGACGCTCACCAACGCTTAAATTCGAGCCACCTTCGGCGACGTTTAACTCGAGCCCCATCTCCTTCAGCTCGACCTCCTCGAGCGCCTGCCACAGCGCACTGTCCGGGTATTCGTCGAATGGATCCAAGTTACGGCGCAGGGAGCCGGAGAATAGAAACGGCTCCTGAGGGATGATGCTTATTTTCGAACGGAGGTCGTGCAGGCCTAGCTTCCCACTCTCAATGCCGTCTATCACTATTTCACCGCTCGGGTAGGCCAGGCGAAACAAAGCCGTGACCAGAGAGGATTTCCCAGCTCCCGTCCTACCGACGATCCCGATCTTTTGCCGCGGCTCGACTACGAAGTTCAAGTCTTTTAGTACCAGCGGATCGCTCGGCCCATACCGCATCGAAAACTTCTTGAACTCTACCCGTCCTTCCGAGGGCCAGCTGGGATCGCGCTTGTTCTGCGACGTGCTTTTCAACAGTGGCTCTTGATCAACGACACTGAAATCACAGGAACGCGATTATAATTCGAAGGTAAACGAATGGCGAATAACTGAGGGCTTACGTATTCTCGTCAACACGCTCGACGGAAGTGATCTGGTTCTCGAGCTCAGTGTTCTGACTCTGCGGGGCGGTGCTCTCCAATGATGGTTCTTGGTCGACGACACTGAAATCACAGAATTCCGTTACTAAGTGAAGACAACGTTTCGACTCGTCGTGGGTCCCGAAATTTGTACCTGTACTCAAGAACGCGCTCGACAGAAGTCATCTGATTCTCGACCTCCGCACTCTGTCGCATTCCCCAATGGAACATACCCGTCAGACTGATACTCTGGGTAATCGCAAGACCGACCTTACCACTGGTCGAATCTTGGCCGGGTATGACGAGAAAGCTGAAGGCCACAAGGGCTATGTAAATGACACAAACGATGTCGAGCCAGAATATGAAGACTCGTGTGGACCCCAAGAATATGAACCAGGCTGAAGAATGGAGATCCTGGTGGTAGTCGAATTCCTTAGTGAGTACTTCCCCCGCATCGAATGCTCGAATAGTCGTCAATCCCTGAAACGTCGCGTTCAGATGGCCGAAGACCGGGGACCGAGCTATAATAGAAGTGTTGAACGTTCGCTTTAATTGCCATCATCAGGTGCGAGTGAATGATACAAGAGGGTTCAACTTATATAGTATACTGACTGATTCCCTCGAGACGTTTGACGCTGCGGCTGGTCGCCAGGTAGATGACCCGGATGTAGTAGAACACAATGCCGACGACGAAGGTGGGCATCATTAGCCAAGGACTCGATATACCAATGACGATGATTGTTCCAAGTAGTGAAAGAGCAATTTGTACACAGTCGATCATAGCAAGCGGAAGCACTTCGTCGACGGCGCCCATGTCCTTCGAAAAACGGTTCAAGATTCTACCGGAGGGATTGGTGTTGAAGAATCGCATCGTGGCTCGGCTTATGCCGCGGAACATTTTGTCGTGAAGTCGTATAGACGCCTGCATGCTGATCCGGAAGAAGGACACCACACGGATGAGGGCCAGGATGATTGTACCGACTACCAATCCGCTGTATATGTATACGCAGAGATCACGCGACAGTATGCTGTCCCATTCCACTGCCGATACCTGGGGAGAGTCAGGCGCAATAATTGCCGATTATTCAATAATGCGAATACTTGCTTCGTACCACGCTGGCTTGGAATTACTAACGTTTACTTCTTCCAGGTCTACCCAATAGGAAAGGAAGAAGTCACCGGCGCTCCCAAATATTTGGGCACTTAAGAGTAGTATCGCGATCATGCTTATGATGCACCAGTTTCCACCGGCACGCAAATAATCGGCATACACCTTGCCCGATACGCTTCCCGAGCTACGTGCCTCGGCTACCTGGAATACAAACGTAAAGATTCGCCACGTTCGCCTGCTCGCTTGGATCAGAGACCTTTGGTAGGTCACAGTCTTGCAAGGTAATATATTATATATATATATACGAATCAGAACAACGGTTCTCACAGCCCAGATGCGTACCTCTTTCGGCGCTACTTGTTCTTCGAGGATGTCCTCCGTTTTCTCTGAACTTCCCGACTCGACGCTGCTGCGACGCGACATGGTTCTACTAAGTTGCCGGTTGAATATGAGCTTGTTTTCCTCTGGTGTTTCTAAAAGCTGGCCAAGGTCTATTCCGGAGGCCTGAAGCTCATCCCAGGTTCTGAAGATAGTTGTATAACATTGGAGTCAGGAGGCATCGCCTCATTGAAAACACATGTAGAAGTAGAAGGAAACAGATTCTCGTATGCGTTACGTGTTATATAGTCATTACCCTTGGGCCCGCACAGCTCCATCCCTTAGCACAATGATCCTATCAACGTTCCTGAGATACTGTAGCTGATGGGTAACGACAATTATCGTCTTCCCCTCTAAATATCCGACGATACACTCCTCAAACATGTGTTTTCCGACGCGAGTGTCGACGGCACTGAGAGGATCGTCCATCAGATAGATGTCTGCATTCGCGTATACGGCTCTCGCCAAGTTTATCCTATTTTCAATAATTGGGCGTTATTGTATGCATACCAGCGTGTATCCTCGCACGTACTTCAGCCACACGGACGCAGACGTTTTACACCTATGTCTCACCTGGCCCGTTGACCCCCGGAGAGACTTACGCCTCGTTCGCCAACGACCGTCTTATCGCCGTACGGAAACAGGGTGAAATCCCTCTTCAGCTGGCAGACCTTTACCACTTTTTCGTACCTACTCGGATCCATGTCACGACCGAACAATATGTTCTGCTTAACTGTTCCAGCGAATAACCATGGATCCTGACTCGCGTAGGCCATGGTCCCGCTCACCTGAAGCAAGTGCGAATGTATACCATAGGTATAGATAGTATCAATTATGGTTGTCATTTTAATTAGGATTAGTATCATCATTACACTTGTTATCACTGCCTAACCCACAAACCTCAATGGAACCTGCATTCAGCGGCATTTCATGTAGAATCGTGTGCAAGAGGCTCGATTTTCCAGAACCAACTTGACCGACGACTGCGATCAGCTGGCCTGGTTTTATCTCCAGATTTACGTTACGCAGAGTTTCATTTTCGGAGCTTTCCAACCATTTAGCGGAGCCGTTTTCCATCTTTATGGAACCGTTCTTAGTCGTTTCAGCAACCTTCTCACCACCTCCGACCTTCTTCATTGTAGTGGTCTCGTCGTACATCATAAAATCTTGCAGGCGTTTAATCGACACCATGGTTTCAGCCCCTTGAGTTACTCCTGCGAAACAATATCGAATTTCTCTTCAAGTCTGTTTGCAGCTACTGTACTTCGCTGATCGCTCTCACCTTGAGCAAAATATACCGCCATAGCCTCTCGCAGGATGTTGAAGTACGCGGTAATCATGAAGACTTTTTCAGCCGTAACGTCATTGCCCAATAAAATATAGGCAAGTACAGTTACGAAGACGCAAAATCTTGGTACGAATATTGTAAAAGACATTACTATCCCCCGGACAAGCGACGCTGCTGTGATGACATTGATTTCACGCCTGTTCATCAGATGGATTACACACGATACAATTAGTCAAAAGTAATAATAAAAAAAAAAAAAAAAAAACAGTCACCTACTTTCTTGCCATCTGAACCAAGTCACCGAACGGCTTCTCCCACGTGTACATCTTGATAGCCTGAATCCCGGTTATTATTTCGTTAGTGAGCCTGATCCTCTCGTCGGTTCTTGTAGCAGTTCGTAGCCTGTAAACGGACGCCAGCTTTCCTAGGTGTCCTGCAAGTATAGGTACACGTACATAGGTCGATCTTCTTCGTCGAATATTTCGTTCGAACTAACCTTGCAGTGGTATGAACAATAGCAACGCAGCGATGCCAATTACCGCGGACATTCCTACTATCGTGTACATGAAGTAAGTCGTGATTATAGTCTGCAACGGTCCGATCCACAAATACTGTACAAACATTATGGAATTGTCGAACCTGTTGACGTCGTTGGACAACAGATTGACGGCTTGACCGATGGTCGTCCCTCCCAGCGCAGTCTTTGACAGCCTTAAGGCTTTTCTGTATATCAGTGTGCAGCATGCGATACGAATCTTCATGCCCATGTGCATTATCGCCATCATGTACGGATTAATTACGAATATCTTTAGGAATGAGCAGAGAACTACGCCTCCAGCGTACAAATACGCTTCCAGTTCGCTCAGTTCACCGCCGGTATTTGTGCTGTAGTATTGCAGCAAACGTCCGAGCAGCAGCGGCTGGCTCACCCTGTGGGTTATCAGACATTGTACAAAAGTTTGGACCGTAATTACAGCCGGATTAGCTTACCCGAGGACTATCTGACCAATGCCCACCGCGATTCCGTACACCATTGTCCGAGGCCCGAAGCACTTCAATATCACCCTGAAGAGACTCGGCTGCTTCGGTTTTCTCGCGCTGTTCTCGCCATCGTCATCTTCCTCCTTCTGCTCCTCGCGATCGTTAGATACCCTTTTCAATTCCTCCTCCCAGGCCTTAGCTATCCTATCACCAAGGATGCTACTCGTATGCTCCTTCAACGGACTGTAAAGATCCTCGGTCTCAAGGTCCCGGCGATAACCGAGCCAAAACGTAGGAAGGACCCAACTGCAGGTGTGTCAGTAAGTATGATGTGATCGAATCTGACAACGAATCTTCGTAATCTTACCACTAACGCTTAATCCCGGTCCGATTTTACACGCCATGGGCACCTCGAAAAGCCGGTATAAGGGTGAAAACTACGAAGCGAATGACCTGGGGATCGGAAGTCACCAGTTTGACCACCTGATCAACAACGTCTACTACGGGGCAACATAATGACTAAAAATTACGAACGAGGCAAAGGTGACCCAGACAGACATTAGGAAATCGAAATTTCGGCCAAATTTCATACCACGCGGTCACTTTAGTGTGACATTTCACAAAATTTTTTTTACTGTGTGTACATATAAGCGGTTCATAGCATAAGTGAACAATTTCGTTTTTATCTTATCTTAAAAATCGACATGGAAGCCCCTACCACTCGACCGATATTTGCTGCTCTTGATCTTTAGGCCTTATACGCGTAATCTTTATTTGCTATTACGTAATTTTGCATGTATGCCTATAGTCCCTGAAAGTGAGGCAGGCGTAGATTCCCGCTTCTATAAGAATCCACCGAAAACTTATAAACGATTGAACAGCCGAACAGCCGAACAGAGAGGTGGAAGTAAGAACTCAATATTGTGACTTACGAGAACGTTATGGCACTTAGGCAATTCGCTGTCGCTCTCGGGTTCTTCACGTTCGCCCGGCGTTCCTTCCCGTCCATCTCTCTGGCATTAATATTGTATTTCCTCTGCTCGATTCCCAGCCAGAAACTAGGAGACAATACAAAAAATTGCTCCTTTTTTTCTCACCTACGATACCGATGTTCAAACATTCGAGACTACACACTAGATAACACAGTCCAGTCTCAAGTGGGCATAAGTATACGCCACTAATAGTATCATGCGCGTCATGTGCTGAATAGACACTATCAATTACGAACAGTTGTAATTAGTGTTGAGTTATCACTCACCCGAGTCGAAATTAAAACGCGGATTTCCCTCGATCAAAACTAAGCACAGCTCTGCTGTGGCTATACGGAGTGAAGAAACAACTGCGGATGTTGATCGAGCCGAAATTCAGCGTCTATAGGTAAACTAGAAAATCTTATCAGCATTCGGGTGGGCGGAGGGGGGGAGGGGGGCACAGCCCATCCCAAATAGTTGAAGAAAAAAAAGAAGAAAAAAAGAAATTGACATTCGAAATACGTGAAAACAATGAGAATTCTCAATTTCTGCATGAAACGAACATATTTTTGGACTTAATATGTGTTCAAAATTGAATTTCAATTGGCGCTGTGCATTTTTTTTGGAGGGTTTTCAAAGCCTGGTCTCGTATAATAATTGAAATGTGTCCCTCCCGGCCTTTTTTCGACCAAAAATAGGTAGGTAATTGAGGATGGGCCTTGAATTGTATTTTCCATAGCTGTGCAAGCCAGGGTATTCAGTCGTCTAGTTGATCGAACAGCTTATTTGTCTGCCTTTGTGAATACCGATTGGATTAGGTCATATCTGCAAGTCATGCTATCACGAGACATTATCTGTGATGTTCGAGAAATATTAGAAAGATACCAGTTCAACAATCTTCGGATGGGCGTAAGAAAATGAACGATCTTAGACGTGTGGGACTTTGGTGTTTTGTATAAATTCTTTATCTTCGTAATGGAATAGTACAGTAAAAAATATTACAGAAAACTGTAAAGCTTTCGTGATGTAAAATTTTCGTTATTCATTCAGTTTCATCAATTTTATTATAGGTATCACATACACAAGTTTGATAAGTTCAGAAGTTTAACTATGCAGACGATATTATACGGTATAATAAAATATTTTTATCAAAAGAAAAGAACACTCTTCATGCTTATGGTTCAATTCTGCCAGCAGGAATAACCAGCTACACGGCCTAATCGTATTTCTGTATTAGATTGTAATGCGATGTGTCGAGTAGTTGTCACTATTTTTATTTTTATTTGTAAAAAACTAACGACGTTTCTGCTGCTGAGATAAACACTTATTCCGCCGCGTGACTATTGCAATGTTATCTCATTGCCACTATTACATAAGCTAATCTCTGCAAGTCTAACTCTCGTGCAGTGGTAGATAGTTGTTCTCAGCAACCAGATTAAGTACCTCAGCCATTGATTTACCGGTTTGATCCACCATGCCGCGTAGATATCCGTTCTCTTTCTGCAGTAGGACGTGGGGGTGGTCGTACTCCTGCAAAAATAAAAAATAAAACCAGTCATTAGAGATATCTTGGACATTGTGGAAGATTAATTGATTCCTAAACCATATTGAGCATAGATCGTTAAAATGCGTTATATTTACCACAACTGTCCCAGCGTCCATCACTAAGACCTTGTCGCTGTCCATTACGGTGTTGAGGCGATGTGCAATAGTGAGAACTGTGCAGTTGGCAAATTTCTCGCGGATCGCCCTCTGTATCAGCTCGTCGGTCATCGGATCTACATTGGCCGTAGCTTCGTCCAATATCAGTATTCGATTATTGCGAACAATCGCCCTGGCCAGGCATACCAGCTGACGCTCACCAACGCTTAAATTCGAGCCACCTTCGGCGACGTTTAACTCGAGCCCCATCTCCTTCAGCTCGACCTCCTCGAGCGCCTGCCACAGCGCACTGTCCGGGTATTCGTCGAATGGATCCAAGTTACGGCGCAGGGAGCCGGAGAATAGAAATGGCTCCTGAGGGATGATGCTTATTTTCGAACGGAGGTCGTGCAGGCCTAGCTTCCCACTCTCAATGCCGTCTATCACTATTTTACCGCTCGGGTAAGCCAGGCGAAACAAAGCCGAGACCAGAGAGGATTTTCCAGCTCCCGTCCTACCGACGATCCCGATCTTTTGCCGTGGCTCGACTACGAAGTTCAAGTCTTTTAGTACCAGCGGATCGCTCGGCCCATACCGCATCGAAAACTTTTTGAACTCTACCCGTCCTTCCGAGGGCCAGCTGGGATCAGGCTTGTTCTGCGACGTGCTTTTCAACAGTGGCTCTTGATCAACGACACTGAAATCACAGGAACGCGATTATAATTCGAAGGTAAACGAATGGCGAATAACTGAGGGCTTACGTATTCTCGTCAACACGCTCGACGGAAGTGATCTGGTTCTCGAGCTCAGTGTTCTGACTCTGCGGGGCGGTGCTCTCCAATGATGGTTCTTGGTCGACGACACTGAAATCACAGAATTCCGTTACTAAGTGAAGACAACGTTTCGACTCGTCGTGGGTCCCGAAATTTGTACCTGTACTCAAGAACACGCTCGACAGAAGTCATCTGATTCTCGACCTCCGCACTCTGTCGCATTCCCCAATGGAACATACCCGTCATACTGATACTCTGAGTGATCGCAAGACCGACGTTACCACTGGTCGAATCTTGGCCGGGTATGACGAGAAAGCTGAAGGCCACAAGGGCTATGTAAATAACACAAATAAAGTCGAGCCAAAATATGAAGACTCGTCCGGACCCCAAAAATATGAACCAGGTTGAAGCATGAAGGTCCTCATGGTAGTCGAATTCCTTCGTGAGTACTTCCCCCGCATCGAATGCTCGAATTGTCGTCAATCCCTGAAGCGTAGCGTTCAGATGGCTGAAGACTGGGGATCGAGCTATAAAAGAGGCGTTGAACGTTCGTTTGCCATCATCAGGTGCGAGGAAATGATACAATAGAGCTCAACTTGTAAATTACTGACTGGTTGCCTCGAGACGCTTTACGCTGCGACTGGTCACCAGGTAGACGACCCGGATGTAGTAAAACACAACGCCGATTACGACGGTGGGTATCATTAGCCACGGACTCGATATACCAATGACGATGATTATTCCAAGTAGTCCGAGAGCAATTTGTGCACATTCGATCATGGCAATCGGAAGCATCTCGTCGACGGCGCCCATGTCCTTCGAGAAACGGTTCAAAATTCTACCGGAGGAATTGGTGTTGAAGAATCGCATCGTGGCTCGGCTTATGCCGCGGAACATTTTGTCGTGAAGTCGTTTGGACGCCTGCATGCTAACTTTGAAGAAGGATACCGCACAGATAAGCGCCAGGATTACTGTCCCGACCACCAATCCGCTGTATATGCATACGCAGAGATCACGCGACAGTATGCTGTCCCATTCCACTGCCGATACCTAGGGAGAGTCGGACGCAATAATTGCCGGTTAATCAATGATGCAAATATACTTGCTTCGTATACCATCCTGGCTTGGAATTACTAACGTTTACTTCTTCCAGGTCTACCCAATAGGAAATAAAGAAGTCACCGGTGCTTGCCACTATTTGGGTACTTAAAAATAGTATCACTATCATGCTTATGATGCACCAGTTTCCACCGGCACGCAAGTAATCAGCATACACCTTGCCCGATACCCTTCCCGAGCTACGTGCCTCGGCTACCTGGAATACAAACGCAAAGATTCGTCACGTTCGCCTGCTCACTTGGATCAGAGACCCTTGTTGGGTCATAGTCAAGGTAATATATACGAATATCAGAACAACGGTTCTCACAGCCCAGATGCGTACCTCTATCGGCGCTACTTGTTCTTCGAAGATGTCTTTCGTTTTCTCTGAAGTTCCCGACGCGACGCTGCTGCGACGCGACACGGTTCTACTCATTTGCCGATTAGATACGGGCTTGTTTTCCTCTGGTGTTTCCAAAAGCTGGCCAAGGTCTATTCCGGAGGCCTGAAGCTCGTCCCAGGTTCTAGAGATGATTATATGACATCAAAGTCAGGAGGGATAGGCTTATTAAAAACACAATACGTACCTACGAGTAAAATGGAACAAATTCCTGTATTAGTTGTTTAATCATTACCCTTGAGCCTGCACAGCTCCATCCCTCAGCACAATGATCCTATCAACGTTTCTGAGATACTGTAGCTGATGGGTGACGAGGATTCTCGTCTTTCCCTCTAAATATCCGGCGATACACTCCTCGAACATGTGCTTTCCCACGTGAGTGTCGACGGCACTGAGAGGATCGTCCATCAGGTAAATGTCCGCATTCGCGTATACGGCTCTCGCCAAGTTTATCCTTTTCGCAAGAATCAGGTGTTATTATGTGCATACCTACGCGCGTGCTACAGCCACACGTACGCAGATGTCTTACCTGGCCCGTTGACCCCCGGAGATACTCACACCTCGTTCGCCAACGACCGTCTTATCGCCGTACGGAAACAGGGTGAAATCCCTCTTCAGCTGGCACACCTTGACCACTTTTTCGTACCTACACGGATCCATGTCACGACCGAACAATATGTTCTGCTTTGCTGTTCCCGCGAACAGCCACGGATCCTGACTTGCGTACGCCACGGTCCCGCTCACCTGAAGCAAGTTCGAATGTAATGTATAGATAGTATTATAGTTGACATTTTAATTAGGATTAGTATCATCATTAATACACTTGTTATTACTAGCTGCCTATCCCACAAACCTCAATGGTACCGGCATTCAGCGGCATTTCGCGCAGAATCGTGTGCAAGAGGCTAGATTTTCCAGAACCAACTTGACCGACGATTGCGATCAGCTGGCCTGGTTTTATCTCCAGATTGACGTTACGCAGAGTGTCATTTTCGGAGCTTTCCAACCATTTAGCGGAGCCGTTTGCCATTTTTATGGAACCGTCCGTAACCGTTTCATCGACCTTCTCACCACCTCCGACCTTCTTGATTGCAGTGGTCTCGTCGTACATCATAAAATCTTGCAGGCGTTTTATCGACACCATGGTTTCAGCTCCTTGAGTCACTCCTGCAAAACAATATCATAATTCTCTTCATTATACTGTTCGCAGCTATACTGTATTTCGCTGATCGCTCTCACCGGCAGGGAAATATACCGTCATAGGCTCTCGCAGAATGTTGAAGTACGCGGTGATCATGAAGACTTTTTCAACCGTAACGTCATTGCCCAATAAAATATAGGCAAGTACAGTTACGAAGAGGCAAAATCTTGGTACGAATATCCTGAAAGACGTGACTATCCCTCGGAGAAACGACACTGCTGTGATGACATTTATCTCACGCCTGTTGATCAAATGAATCATACACGATACAATGAATCAAAAGTTGAAATAAAAAAAAATAAAAAAACAGTCACCTACTTTCTGGCCATCTCTACCAAGTCACCGAACGGCTTCTCCCACGTATACATCTTGATAGCCTGTATCCCGGTTATTATTTCGTTAGTAAGCCTGACCCTTTCGTCGGTTCTTTTAGCAGTTCGTAGCCTGTAAACGGACGCTAGCTTTCCCAGAAGTCCTGCAATAGTAGGTATACGTAAATTGGTCGATCTTCTTCGTCGAATATTTCGTTCGAACTGACCTTGTAGTGGTATGAACAATAGCAACGAAGCGATGCCAATTATCGCGGACATCCCTACTAGCGTGTACATGAAGTAAGTCATGATTATAGTTAGCAGCGGTCCGAGCCACAAATAATGTAGAAACATTATGGAAGTGTCGAACCTACTGACGTCGTTCGACAACAGATTGACGGCTTGACCGATGGTCGTCTTTCCCAGCGCAGTCTTTGACAGCCTCAGGGTTTTTCTGTATATCAGTGTGCAGCATGCGATACGAATCTTCATTCCCATGTGCATTATTGCCATCATGTAATTACTAATCATGAATACCTTTAGGAACGAGCAGAGCACTACGCCTCCAGCGTACAGGTACGCTTCCGAATTGCTCAGTTCACCGCCGGTGCGTGTGCTGTAGTATTGCAGAAAACGTCCGAGCAGCAGCGGCTGGCTCACCCTGTGGGATATCAGACGTTGTACAAAAGTTTGGACCGTAATTACAGCCGGACTGGCTTACCCGAGGACTATCTGACCGATGCCTACCGCGATTCCGTACATCATTGTCCGAGGCCCGAAGCACTTCAATATCACCCTGAAGAGACTCGGCTGCTTCGGTTTTCTCGCGCTGTTTTCGCCATCGTCATCTTCCTTCTTCTGCTCCCCGCGATCGGTCGACACCCTCTTCAATTCCTCCTCCCAGGCCTTAGCTATCCTATCACCAAGGATGCTACTCGTATGCTCCTTCAGCGGACTGTAAAGATCCTCGGTTTCGAGGTCCCGGCAATAACCGAGCCAAAACGTAGGAAGGACCCAACTGCAGGTGTGTCGGTATGATAATATGATCGAATCTGATTACGAATCTCCTCAATTTACCACTAACGCTCAATCCTGGCCGGTTTTACATGTTTTACACCTTGATACCTTGACTTTGGAAAAAATCCAAGAACACTATCCTGCGCTCCCCTTGAAACCGCATGCAACTACTAAAGTGTCTGAAACATTTGTTCACATCCCGCTTATGGTTTGGAAGTAAATTTCCCGGGTCACTATAAACGTCCCACCCTGTATATAGGCGGTTCTCAGCATAATTGAACAATTTAGTTTTTATCTTATCTTCGAAATCGACGCATGGAAACCCTAATACTCGACTTATATTTGATATTACGTAAATTTGAAATCACGTGATTTGTTATTACATAATTGCATGTATGCCTAGTCCGTTGAAGTGAAGTAGCCGTAGATTCCTGCTTCTATAAGAATCCGCAGTAAACTTATCACCGATTGAACAGCCGAACAAAGTAGTGGAAGTAAAAGCTCTAACATATATTGACTTACGAGAACGTTATGGCACTCAGGAAATTCGCTGTCGCTCTCGGGTTCTTCAGGTTTGCCCGGCGTTCCTTCCCGTCCATTTCTCTGACATTAATATTGTATCTCCTCTGCTCGATTACCAGCCAGAAACTAGGAGACAATAAAACAAATTACTCCTATATTCCTCACATACGATACCAATGTTCAAACATCCGAGACTACACACTAGATAACACATGTTCAGTCTCGAGTGGGCATGAGTGTACGCCATTCAAAGTAATCATGCATCATGTGCTGAAGAGACCCTATCAATTACAAACAGTGGTGATTAGTATTGAGATATATCTTCACTCACCTGAGCCGAAATTAACACGCCGATTCCCCTTGATCGAAACTCAGCACTCTACTGCGGCTATATGGAGTAAAGGAACAACTATATATGGATGTTAATCGAGCCAAAATTCAGCCTCTTAGTAAATTAGCAAACCTTATCAGCATTGGCGCGACTACGGAGGCGCCGGGGTTCACGGCCTCCCCCCGCCCCGCCAAGATGTTGAGTGCCAATCCCAGAACGTTAATAAAAAAAAAAAAGAAATTTAAAAATTCGGTCACACAGTGATTGTAGAATATTACGAGCAGAGCGAGACTGTGATGCAACCAAGCACCGAACGAGGGAATGAATGATAGTCGAAATGATCCCTGCCTGGTCATCTCAGTACATTTTTTTGTTTTTTTATTTTTTTTTTTGTCGGCGGAGTTAAGCCAGTTTGAAGTAGACCACCGCAAGAAATCTTCGATTTGCCATAACTTCGGAATAGTTAATCGTAGAACAATTTCCCGCGGACCGGTTTGGGACGTGCTCCAAGTGCTCTATTATCAGATCGATTTTCAATTTCATATTTCCAGTAATTTGGAACTACTCCCGAACTGTGTGAAAGGCGAGGGACTCACATGAATCGGGCACCCCGAAGGGATCAGATTTCCGCTACGTCCACGTTGTTGATCCTTGATAACGCCAAACGCGGGAAGCATACACAGGGATTGGAAGGAGTTTCAAATTTTTGGAAATTCGGAATTTGAAATATGTATTCGGGTAAATCGAAGTGAAGGATGGGGCCAGGTCCTCCCCAGAGAAAAGTCCTAGTTACGCCGATGCAGTTATCAGTCGTTTGTGATAGTCCCAATTGGATTAGATATATTTCCCCGCATCGTTAATCGAGCGATAAGTTTCAGGGTATCAAACCTAATGGTTGATTAACTCGGTGATCGGATGCTGAAGATTGCAATTATTCCGTTATGCAGGACATTAAACTATATTTTCTACAGCTGTGCAGCTGAGATTAAGGCAGGGATTTAGTACTTTAGTTATTCGAACAGTTCATCAGACTGCTTTTGTGAATACCGATTGGATTAGGTCATATCTGCAAGTCAAATGCCATCACGACACATTATATCTCTGATGCTAGAGAAATATTAGAAAAATACCAGTTCAACAATGATCGGGTAGGCATGTGGAAAAGAACAACCTTAGACGTGTGGGACTTTGGTGTCTTGTATAAATTCTTTATCTTTGTAAATGAATACAGGAAAAAATATTACAGAATACTGAAAAGCTTTAATGGTGTATAATTTTCATTATTCATTCGGTTTCATCAATCTATATTATATTATGTACAAATTTGATAAGTTCGGAAGTTTACCTATGCAGACGATATACCGTATAGTAAAATATTTTTATCAAGAGGATAGAATACTCTTCATGCTTATGGTTCAATTCTGCCAGCAGGAATAACCAACAGCTACACGGCCTAATCATATTTCTATATTAGATTATAATGCGATATGTCGAGTAGTTATCACGATTTTTGAGACTCATTTCTCACATTTCTATACTGTTGATATACATTCCAAAGTACATCCAGATACATCTATAATATATATGAAAGTATCGACGCGTATGTATGTAAGGCGATAAAATGGATTATTCTATTATAATATATTTAGCACCACTGTAACGTATCTTAATGGCATTATTAAAACTATTTATATTACGAACACGTGAGGTGTGTGTGAAGTAAGAAAAAATTGAGTTATTTTAATTTCTGAATTTCTTTCTAAAACAAACGACATTTCCGCTGTTGCGAAATACTTATTCCGTCGAGTAACTCTATTGCAATGTTATCGCATTGCACTATTACATAAGCTAATCTCTGAAAGTCTAACTCTCGTGCAGTGGTAGATAGTTGTTCTCAGCAACCAGGGAAAGTACCTCAGCCATTGATCTACCGGTTTGATCCACCATGCCGCGTAGATATCCGTTCTCTTTCTGCAGTAGGACGTGGGGGTGGTCGTACTCCTGCAAAAATAAATAAAACCAGTCATTAGAGATATCTTGGACATTGTGGGAGATTAATTGGTTCGTAAACAATTCAGCATATAGATCGTTAAAATGCGTCATATTTACTACAACTGTCCCAGCGTCCATCACCAAGACTTTGTCGCTGTCCATTACGGTGTTGAGGCGATGTGCAATGGTGAGGACTGTGCAGTTGGCGAATATCTCGCGGATCGTCCTCTGTATCAGCTCGTCGGTCATCGAATCTACGTTGGCTGTAGCTTCGTCCAATATTAGTATTCGATTATTGCGAACAATCGCCCTGGCCAGGCATACCAGCTGACGTTGACCAACGCTCAAATTTGAGCCACCTTCGGCGACGTGTAACTCGAGCCCCATCTCCTTCAACTCGACCTTCTCGAGCGCCTGCCACAGCGCACTGTCTGGGTATTCGTCGAATGGATCCAAGTTGCGACGCAGAGAGCCGGAGAATAGGAATGGCTCCTGAGGGATGATGCTTATTTTCGAACGAAGGTCGTGCAGGCCTAGCTTCCCACTCTCAATGCCGTCTATCACTATTTCACCGCTCGGGTAGGCCAGGCGAAACAAAGCCGTGACCAGAGAGGATTTCCCAGCTCCCGTCCTACCGACGATCCCGATCTTTTGCCGCGGCTCGACTACGAAGTTCACGTCTTTTAGTACCAGCGGATCGCTCGGCCCATACCGCATCGAAAACTTTTTGAACTCTACCCGTCCTTCCGAGGGCCAGCTGGGATCGCGCTTGTTCTGCGACGTGCTTTTCAACAGTGGCTCTTGATCAACGACACTGAAATCACAGGAACGCGATTATAATTCGAAGGTAAACGAATGGCGAATAACTGAGGGCTTACGTATTCTCGTCAACACGCTCGACGGAAGTGATCTGGTTCTCGAGCTCAGCGTTCTGACTCTGCGGGGCGGTGCTCTCCAATGATGGTTCTTGGTCGACGACACTAAAATCACAGAATTCCGTTTTTTTATTTCCCCCTTAGGCTTAACTCCTTATCGGAATGTAACCTACAGAATTCCGTTACTAAGTGAAGACAACGTTTCGACTCGTGGTGAGTTCTGAAATTTGTACCTGTACTCGAGAATACGCTCGACAGAAGTCATGTGATTCTCGACCTCGGCGCTCTGACGCATACCATACTGAAACACACTAGTGAGACCGATACTTTGAGTGATGGCAAGCCCGACGCTACCACCGGTCGAATCCAAGTCTGGTAAAACAAGGAAGTTGAATGTGACAAGAACTATGTAAACAACGCAAATGATGTCTAGCCAAAATGCAAAGGCTCGTGAAGACGCTACGAATATGAACCAGGCTGAAGAATGGAGATCCTGGTGGTGGTCGAATTCCTTCACGAGTACTTCCCCCGCCTCGAATGCTCGAATCGTCGTCAATCCCTGAAGCGTCGCGTTCAGATGGCTGAAGACCGGGGATCGAGCTATAAAAGAATAGTGTTGAACGTTCGTTTTAATTGCCATCGCCCATCATCATAGGTATACAAGTGAATGATACCAGACAGTTCAACTTGTATAATATACTAACTGATTCCCTCGAGACGCTTGACGCTGCGGCTGGTCACCAGGTAGACGACCCGGAGGTAGTAAAACACAACGCCGATCACGACGGTGGGGATCATTAGCCAGGGACTCGATATGCCAATGACGATGATTATTCCAAGTAGTCCGAGAGCAATTTGTGCACATTCGATCATGGCAATCGGAAGCAGCTCGTCGACGGCGCCCATGTCCTTCGAGAAACGATTCAAAATTCTACCGGATGGATTGGTGTTGAAGAATCGCATCGTGGCTCGGCTTATACCGCGAAACATTTTGTCGTGGAGTCGTTTGGACGCCCGCATGCTGACTTTGAAGAAGGATACCGCACAGATAAGCGCCAGAATTACTGTCCCGACCACCAATCCGCTGTATATGCTTACGCAGAGATCACGCGACAGTATGCTGTCCCATTCCACTGCCAATACCTGGAGAGAGTCGGGCGCAATAATTGCCGGTTAATCAATGATGCGAATACTTGCTTCGTATACCACGCTGGCTTGGAATTACTAACGTTTACTTCTTCCAGGTCTACCCAATAGGAAATGAAGAAGTCACTGGCGCTCCCAAATATTTGGGTACTTAAAAATAGTATCACTATCAAGCTTATGGTGCACCAGTTTCCACCGGCACGCAAGTAATCGGCATACACCTTGCCCGATACGCTTCCCGAGCTACGTGCCTCGGCGACCTGAAATACAGGTCACAGTAGAGGTAATATATTATATGTATTATATACGAATTAGAACAACGGTTCTCACAGCCTATATGCGTACCTCTTTCGGCGTCTTTTGTTCTTCGAAAATGTCCTCCGTCTTTTCCGATTTTTCCGAACCGACGCTGCTGCGACGCGACACGGTTCTACTTATTTGCCGGTTGAATACGGGCGTGTTTTCCTCTGGTGTTTCCAAAAGTTGGCCGAGGTCCATTCCCGAGGCTTGAAGCTCGTCCCAGGTTCTGGGGATGGTTATATGACATCCAAGTCAGGCTTATTGAAAACAGATGTATAGAAGTGGAGGGTAACAGATTCCCGTATGAGTTATGACATTAGTTAGAATCATTACCCTTGAGCCTTCACAGCTCCATCCTTCAGCACAATGATCCTATCAACGTTTCTGAGATACTGTAGCTGATGGGTGACGAGGATTCTCGTTTTTCCCTTCAAATATCCGGCGATACACTCCTCGAACACGTGTTTTCCGACGCGAGTGTCAACGGCACTGAGAGGATCGTCCATCAGGTAGATGTCCGCATCCGCGTATACGGCTCTCGCCAAGTTTATCCTTTTTGCAACAATCGGACGTTATTATATGCGTACCAGCGTGTACTTCAGCCACACTGACGCAGCCGTCTTACACCTATGTCTCACCTGGCCCGTTGACCCCCGGAGAGACTTACGCCCCGCTCACCGACGACCGTCTTATCGCCGTACGGAAACAGGGTGAAATCCTTCTTCAGCTGGCAGACCTTCACCACTTTTTCGTACTTACACGGATCCATGTCATTACTGAACAATATGTTCTGCTTCACTGTTCCAGCGAACAGCCACGGATCCTGACTTGCGTACGCCACGATCCCGCTCACCTGGAGCAAGTATCGTAGTTGTCATTTTGATTGGGAGTAGTATATCATCATTACACTTATGTTATGCACTGCCTATCCCACAAACCTCAATGGAACCGGCATTCAGCGGCATTTCACGTAGAATCGTGTGCAAGAGGCTCGATTTTCCAGAACCAACTTCACCGACGATTGCGATCAGCTGACCTGGTTTTATCTCGAGATTGAATTCACGCAGAGTGTCATTTTCGGAGTCTTCCAACCATTTAGCGGAGCCATTCTTCATCTTTATGGAACCGTTCTCAGCCGTTTTATCGGCCTTCTCACCACCTCCGACCTTCTTGATTGTAGTGGTCTCGTCGTACATCATGAAATCTTGCAGGCGTTTAATCGACACCATGGCTTCAGCCCCTTGAGTCGCTCCTGCGAAACAATATCAAATTTCGCTTCATTTCTGTTCGCAGCTCCTGTATTTCGCTGATCGCTCTTACCTTCAGGGAAATATATGGTCATAGGATCTCGCAGGCTGTTGAAGTACGCGGTAAGCATAAAGACTTTTTCAACCGTAACGTCATTGCCCGATAAAATATAGGCGAGTACAGTTACGAAGAGGCAAAATCTTGGTACGAATATCATAAAAGTCGTGACTATCCCTCGGACATACGACACTGCTGTGATGACATTTATCTCACGCCTGTTGATGAAACGAATTATACATGCACGATATAAATGGTGATGATTAAAAAAAAAAAAAAAAACACATCAACCTACTTTCTGGCCATCTCTATCAAGTCACCGAACGGCTTCTCCCACGTGTACATCTTGATAGCCTGTATCCCGGTTATTATTTCGTTAGTAAGCCTGATCCTCTCGTCGGTTCTTCTAGCAGTTCGTAGCCTGTAAACGGACGCCAGCTTACCCAGAAGTCCTGCGAGTAGGTATACGTACATTGGTCGATCTTCTTAGTCGAATATTTCGTTCGAACTGACCTTGTAGTGGTATGAACAATAGCAACGAAGCGATGCCAATTATCGCGGACATCCCTACTAGCGTGTACATGAAGTAAGTCATGATTATAGTTAGCAGAGGTCCGAGCCACATAAAATGTAGAAACACTATGGAAGTGTCGAACCTACTGACGTCGTTCGACAACAGATTGACGGTTTGACCGATGGTCGTCCCTCCCAGTGCAGTCTTTGACAGCCTCAGGGCTTTCCTGTATATCAGTGTGCAGCATGCGATACGAATCTTCATGCTCATATGCATTGATGCCATTATGTACTGACTATTTACGAAAACCTTCAGGAACGAGCAGAGCACTACGCCTCCAGCGTACAGGTACGCTTCCGAATTGCCCAGTTCACCGCCGGCATTTGTGCTGTAGGATTGCAGCAAACGTCCGAGCAGCAGCGGCTGGCCCACCCTGTGGGATATCAGACATTGTAAAAAAGTTTGGACCGTAATTACAGCCGGATTAGCTTACCCGAGGACTATCTGACCGATGGCCATAGCGATTCCGTACACCATTGCCTGAGGCCCGAAACACTTCAATATCACCCTGAGGAGACTCGGCTGCTTCGGTTTTCTTGCGCTGCTTCTGCCATCGTCATCTTCCTCCTTCTGCTCCTCGCGATCGTTAGACACCCTTTTCAATTCCTCCTCCCAGGCCTTAGCTATCCTATCACCAAGGATGCTACTCGTATGCTCCTTCAGCGGACTGTAAAGATCCTCGGTCTCGAGGTCGCGACGATAACCGAGCCAAAACGTAGGAAAGACCCAACTGCAGGTGTGTCAGTATGATATGATCGAATCTGATGACGAATCTCCCTAATTTACCACCAACGCTCAATCCCGGTAGGGTTTACATGTTTTACACCTTGATACTTTGACTTTGGAAAAAATCCAAGAACACTATCCTGCGCCCCCCTTGAAACCGCATGCAACTACTAAAGTGTCTGAAACATTTTTTCACATCTCGCTTATGATTTGGAAGTAAATTTCCCGGGTCACTATAAACGTCCCACCCTGTATATAGGCGGTTCTCAGCATAATTGAACAATTTAGTTTTTATCTTATCTTCGAAATCGACGCATGGAAACCCTAATACTCGACTTATATTTGATTATTACGTAAATTCAAAATCATGTGATTCGTTATTACATAATTGCATGTATGCCTAGTCCGTTGAAGTGAAGTAGCCGTAGATTCCTGCTTCTATAAGAATCCGCAGTAAACTTATCACCGATCGAACAGCCGAACAAAGAAGTGGAAGTAAAGGCTCAAACATATATTGACTTACGAGAACGTTATGGCACTCAGGAAATTCGCTGTCGCTCTCGGGTTCTTCACGTTTGCCCGGCGTTCCTTCCCGTCCATTTCTCTGGCATTAATATTGTATCTCCTCTACTTGATTACCAGCCAGAAACTAGGAGACAATAAAACAAATTACTCCTATATTCCTCACATACGATACCGATGTTCAAAAATTCGAGACTACATACGAGATAACACAGTCCAGTCTCAAATGGGCATAAGTATACGCCATTCAAAATATCATACATCATGTGCTGAAGAGACCCTATCAATGATGAACATTGGTAATTAGTATTGAGTTATCAGTCACTCACCTGGGCCGAAATTAGAACGACGATTTCCCTCGATCAAAACTATAAGCACTGATACTGCGGTGATAGAGTGAAGGGACAACTGTGAATGTTGATCGAGCCGAAATACAGCTTCTGAGTCAACTAGAGAATCTTATCAGCATTGACGAGCGGGGGGGGAGCACGGCCTATCCTAAATCGTTTTAAACAAAAAGAAGAAATTGACAAGATCTAGATAGACGATTTTTTTTTTTTTTCTTTTTACACGGGTCGCTCCCCGCCTTTTTTCAATTAAAAAAAGGAGGTGGGTGACTAGGGATGAGCCTTAAATGATATTTTCTATACAGCTTCGTAGCTGATATAAAAGCAGGGATTCAGTACATCATTTATTCGAACAGCTCATCAGTCTGCTTTTGTGAATAGCTATTAGTAAATTAGGTCATATCTGCAAGTCATGCTATCACGACACATTATATCTGTGATGCTAGAGAAATATTAGAAAAATATACCAGTTTAACAATGATCGGGTATAGGCGTGTGAAATTAGAAAACGTGTGGTACTTTCGTATCTTGTATAAATTCTTTATTTTCGTAATGGAATACAGTAAAAATATTACAGAATACTGAAAAGCTTCAATGGTGTATAATTTTCATTATTCCGTTCAGTTTCATCAATTTTATTATATTATATACAAGTTTGATAAATTCAGAAGTTTACCTATGCAGACGATAATATACGGTATAGTAAAATATTTTTATCAAGAGGATAGAACACTCTTCATACTAGGTTCAATTCTGCCAGCAGGAATAACCAGCTACACAGCCTAATCATATTTCTGTATTAGATTATAATGCGATATATCGAGTAGTTATCACGGATTTTGAGATTCCTTTCTCACATTTCTATACTGTTGATATACATTCCAAAGTACATCTAGATACATCTATAATATATATATATATAAAAGTATCGACGCGTATGTATGTATGTATGTAAGGCGATAAAATGGATTATTCTATTATAATATATTTAGCACCGCTATAACGTATCTTGGCATTATTAAAACTATTTATATATATTACGAACACGTGAGATGTGTGTAAAGTAAGAAAAAATTAAGTTATTTTGATTTGTAAAAAACAAGCGACATTTCCGCTGCTGCGAAATACTTATTCCGTCGAGTGACTCTATTGCAATGTTATCTCATTGCCACTATTACATAAGCTAATCTCTGTAAGTCTAACTCTCGTGCAGTGGTAGATAGTTGTTCTCAGCAACCAGAGTAAGTATCTCAGCCATTGATCTACCCGTTTGATCCACCATTCCGCGTAGATATCCGTTTTCTTTCTGCAGTAGAACGTGGGGGTGGTCGTACTCCTGCAAAAATAAATAAAACCAGTCATTAAAGATATCTTGGACATTCTGGGAGATCAATTGGTTCGTAAACAATTCAGCATAGATCGTTAAAATGCGTTATATTTACCACAACTGTCCCAGCGTCCATCACCAAGACTTTGTCGCTGTCCATTACGGTGTTGAGGCGATGTGCAATGGTAAGGACTGTGCAGTTGGCGAATTTCTCGCGGATCGTCCTCTGTATCAGCTCGTCGGTCATCGGATCTACGTTGGCCGTAGCCTCGTCCAATATTAGTATTCGATTATTGCGAACAATCGCCCTGGCCAGGCATACCAGCTGACGTTGACCAACGCTTAAATTTGAGCCACCTTCGGCGACGTGTAACTCGAGCCCCATCTCCTTCAGCTCGACCTCCTCGAGCGCTTGCCACAGCGCACTGTCTGGGTATTCGTCGAATGGATCCAAGTTGCGGCGCAGGGAGCCGGAAAATAGAAACGGCTCCTGAGGGATGATGCTTATTTTCGAACGGAGGTCGTGCAGGCCTAGCTTCCCACTCTCAATGCCGTCTATCACTATTTCACCGCTCGGGTAAGCCAGGCGAAACAAAGCCGAGACCAGGGAGGATTTTCCAGCTCCCGTCCTACCGACGATCCCGATTTTTTGCCGCGGCTCGACTACGAAGTTCAAATCTTTCAGTACCAGTGCATCGCTTGGTCCGTACCGCATGGAAAACTCCTTGAACTCTACCCGTCCTTTTGAGGGCCAGCTAGGATCTGGCTTGTTTTCCGGCGTGCTCTTCAATGGTGGCTCTTGATCGACGACACTGAAATCACAGAAACGCGATTATAATTCAAGGATAAAAGAATCGCGAATAACTCAGGGTCTACCTATACTCCTGAACACGCTCGACGGAAGTCATCTGGTTCTCAAGCTCTGCGCTCTGACGCATACCCCACTGAAACATACCAGTGAGACCGATACTCTGAGTGATGGCAAGCCCGACGCTACCACCGGTCGAATTCAAGTCTGGTATAACAAGGAAGCTGAAGACGACAAGAGCTATGTAAACAACGCAAATTATATCTAGCCAAAATCCAAAGGCTCGTGAAGACGCTATAAATATGAACCAGGCGGAAGAGTGGAGGTCCTGATGATGGTCAAATTCAGTTGTAAGTATCTCCCCCGCTCCAAATGCGCGAATCGTCGTCAATCCCTGGAGCGTAGCATTCAGATGAGCAAAGACTGGAGATCGAGCTAAGAAAAACATTAATCGAGTCCATATAATTGATCGAAACGTAAATGAAGACAGTAGATGAAATACTCACTGACTCCCTCGAGTCGTTTGATGCTGCGACTAGTCGCCAAGTATATGCCGCGTAGGTAGTAAAACAAGATGCCTATGAATACGATAGGTAGCATAAGCCAAGGGTTCGATACACCAACAACTACGACTATTCCAAGTAGTCCCATTCCAATTTGTATACAATCTATCAATGCGCTGGGTAGTAGTTCGTCAAGAGCGCCCATGTCCTTTGAGAATCGGTTTAATATTCTACCCGACGAATTGGTGTTGAAGAATCTCATCGTTGCTTGGCTGATTCCGCGGAACATTTTGTCGTGTAAACGTTTAGAGGCCTGCATACAAACACTGAAGAAAGCGAAGGAGCGGATGAGGGTGACGATTATTGTCATAACCACCAGCACGCTGTATATATAAATGCAGAGCTTTCGAGATAACGGACTGTCCCATTCCACAGCAACTCCTCCATCCTGCCTTGGTTCCTACGTTTAAAATAACCGGCGGTTAATAATCGACGAGAATTTCACACCCCGTGAATAAAATACTCACGTTTTTCTCTTCCAAATTCACCCATATCGAAATAAAGAAGTCACTGCCGCTAGCCAGCAGTTGGGTTACTACGCACAGCGCCACTATTGTGCTTATTACACACCAGTTTCCACCAGCACGGAAATAATCGCCGTAAACTTTCCCGGCTACGCTACCCTTGCTGCGTGCCTCTGCTTCCTGAAAACCAAGCTCATTCCTTAAGACTCGAATCTGTGTGAATAAATCAGTAAAGACAGAACCATCCAGACACGTACCTCTATCGGTGCTTCCTGTGGCAAACCCTCCGTAGTCGCGACCGAATTCACAGACGTGATGCTGCCCTGACGAGATACCATTCTACTCGGTGGCTGGGAACCAGATTTGTTCGCTTCTGAAGATTCCAAAAGATGGCCAAGGTCTACTCCGGAGGTTTGAAGCTCGTGATAGGTTCTAGAAGTAGTTAAAGGTAAATGAACAACTAAAATGTAACAAATTCATGTATTAGTTGGGTTTTTCATTCGTTACCCTTGAGCCTGCACAGCTCCATCCTTCAGCACAATGATCCTATCAACGTTTTTGAGATACTGTAGCTGATGGGTGACTAGGATCCTTGTTTTTCCCTCTAAATATCCGGCGATACACTCCTCGAACATGTGTTTCCCGACGTGAGTGTCGACGGCGCTTAGAGGATCGTCCATCAGGTAGATATCCGCGTTCGCGTATACGGCTCTCGCCAAGTTTATCCTTTTCGCATGATAATCGAGCATTATTCTGTGCATTATATTCGCAGGTACTTCAGCCACACCTATGTCTCACCTGGCCCGTTGACCCCCGGATAGACTTACGCCTCGTTCGCCGACGACCGTCTTATCGCCGTACGGAAACAGGGTGAAATCCCTCTTCAGCTGGCAGACCTTTACCACTCGTTCGTATCTATGCTGATCCATCGTACGTCCGAACAGTATATTCTGCCTTACCGAACCAGCGAACAACCAGGGCTCCTGACTCGCGTACGAAAGCACTCCGCAGACCTGAAACACGTAGCTAAAACGTTGATTCGATCGTACAGTAAAGACGATTTTATCGTCAAATTTCATCTTAATCCACGAACCTTAACGTCGCCTGAACTCATCGTCATTTCGCGTAGAATAGCGTGCAATAGGCTCGATTTTCCGGAACCAACTTGTCCAACGATTGCAATCAGTTGGCCTGGTTTTACATCGATATTTATATCGCGCAGAGTGTTGTCCTTAGAATTTTCCAACCATTTAGCAGAACCTTTTTCAACCTTTACAGAACCGAGACCAGATAGTTTATCGGCTTTTTCCTCTGCATTGTCGGCGTTGTAACCGATATTTTGCGCCTCGTCGTACATCATAAAATTTTGCAAACGTTTTATCGATACCATTGCCTCAGCGACTTGGGTCACTCCTGGTGGAACAATTAATACGTTCGATATTCGTTCAGCTATAAATGATAATAATTAATCGGTTCGAAATTAAAAAAACGATATCGGTATAGGTTTACCTTGCGGAAAAAACACCGTCATAGCTTGTCTAAGAATGTTGTAGTACGCTGTTATCATGAACACCTTCTCAGCTGTTATTTTATCCGGCGACATTAGAACGTAAGCCAGTATTGTTATGAATAGTGAAAATCTAGTCGTGAATATGATAAACGACAAGACTACACCACGGATGTAGGACGTTGCTGTGATCACCTTTATCTCACGTCTGCGTGTCGATATATAAAGAGAGAGGAAAAAATCATGAATCAAGTAGCAGTATTTATCTTTCCTGAAAATTAAAACTCACTTCCTTGCCCGCTCGACGAGATCACCGAACGGCTTCTCCCATGTGTACATTTTGATAGCTTGAATTCCGGTTATTATCTCGTTGGTGAGTCGCACTCTCTCGTCGGTTCTTATCGCCGTTCGCAGCCTCAGTACGGAGGAACGTTTACCCAAAAATCCTGCACGCATATAAGTAGTACGCGTTTTTTTAAAATCGTCATTTCGAGGGGACCGCATATAAATAGAGCAAAAATTAACTGAAAGTAAACCCTATACCTTGCAACGGTATGAACATGAGCAATGAGGCGACGCCGATTATAGCAGCGACACCGACCTCTTTGTACATGAAGTAAGTGATGATTATCGACTCCAACGGTCCAATCCACAAATAATGAAGAAATATTATAGCAACGTCGAACCTATTTACGTCGTTTGATAGTAGATTAACGGCTTGACCAATTGTCGTCTCGCCTAATGCTGTCTTGGACAACTTTAGGGCTTTTCTGTATATCAGCGTACAACAGGCGATTCGCATTTTCATACCCATGTGCAATATAGCCATCATGTACGGGTGTATTACGATCACGTTTATAGCAGAGCAAAGTACAACGCCAAGGGCGTAAAGGTATGCCTCGTTAGTTGTTATCTCGCCTTTGTTATTGGCGCTAAAAAATCGCAGCAAACGTCCGAGTAGCATCGGCTGCATCACCCTGTAAAAAAATAATACAAACCACTGTGACAGAGTGCAATTTCGTGCGTCGTTTAACAACAACCTATACTAGATATTTTATAATAATTATATAGCTATAAGCATATACATATAAATATTATTATCTCACCTGAGGAATATTTCGAGAAAAGCAAGTACAATTCCGTACATCATTACCCGAGGACCAAAGCACTTTATCAAAACCCTAAGCAGACTGGGTTTCGTTATATTTAGCGTAACATTTTTACCCTTGTCTTGTTCATTCTTCTGTGAATCAATGATAACATCGGCGGCTTTACTTCTCGACAATTCATTATCCCAAGCTGTTGATATCTTAGCACCGAGTATACTGCTAGTGTGTTCATCGAGAGGACTGTAGAGATCGTCGATCTCGAGATCACGATGATATCCAACCCAAAATGTACGGAGGAACCAGCTGCGGTTTATCCAAAAATTAAATTCAAACTTCGTATAGTATATGATATTATTTATATACGGCAATTATTATTTCATTATTATTATTATTATTATCGTTTGACTCACGTGAAAGTAAGAGCGCTAATTAAATTTGCCGATTCTCGCGGGTTATTCACCTTCTTTCGTTGCTCTTTTCCGTCCATTATAAGAATTATATTGTCTATAAACCTGCATAGTGGCAATAGTTATAAATTATAATTCACCACTCCTGATTGTATACGCAACTTGCATTTCAATCTCTTAAGGGGGTATCCCCACCTTTAAATGAGTTAACATTCTAAGAAAGAGATTGATATTTTACAGCGAATTTGAGAGTCTGATCAAATCGAAAAAAATCAAGAAGTTTAGGGAGAGTTTGACCCTCATTATCCATACTTAACATTGAATATTACTTTGAGTCTATTAGTAGTTACGCTGAATATAGAAAAATACAAAATTACTCGGTTGTCGCAAAGAATCAGTAGTACCGTTGGATCGATTTTCGAATTTTTGGTCTTCAATTGTTCAGAAGAGATGCCTCTATCATATGAACATAGAACTTTTTGATATGACTATTTTTGGTTGAGATAATAGAAAAAAATAGAGAAAAAAAATTGAAGAATTAGAAAAATCTCAGTAAAAACTAAGCGAGTCAGGCAATTTTCGCGATATCAAAAAGTTCTATGTTCATATGATAGAGGCATCTCTTCTCAACAATTGAGGACCAAAAATTCCAGAATCGATCCAACGGTACTACTGATTCTTTGCGACAACCGAGTAATTTTGTATTTATCTATATTCAGCGTAACTACTATTAGACTCAAAGTAATATCCAATGTTAAGTATGGATAATGAGGGTCAAACCCTCCCTCAACTTCATGATTTTTTTGGATTTGATCAGACTCTCAAATTCGCTGTAAAATATCAATCTCTTTCTCAGAATGTTGACCCATTTAAAGGTGGGGATACCCCCTTAATAAATTTGAAATTAAATTACTAATCAAGCATAATAGGCATAATGAAAAATAGGCAATCTAATCAATCGGCGGCAATCAAGTTGATTAAAACTTTTCAAACTATAGTATATTAAGTTCTTCTTATATACCGAGTGTAAAAAAAAGATTTCAAACAGCGTGAAAATCTCCGCCCGCGATGTAGATAAAAAACGATAATATTGGTACATATCGCGTGCAATAATGCAGATATGTATCGCAGAATCATAAGACGATCTTGACAATTCGTTGCAGCAAACGCACAATATACAACACGCATTGTACGTTGGTATAATTATATCGCAATTTACTTCCTCATAATATTATATATGCAATATATTAATACGAGACCGGTTAGCGTGTTATTAGTGAAAAGATAAGAAGATAACGCTTAGTGTACGAGTGCGCGTGTGCTACGTATAGTATAGATAACTCGAATCAGGATATCGTCGGTCAATATATATTATAACAGTAACACAACGTGTTTACCCATACGGTTCTATAGATCGCTGTTATTATTTAAACTTTAGTGTAAATATTGTGAAAATTGTATTGTTTTAGTTTTGTTTATTAGATTCGTCAGAATGATCATATAACAAGCGAATTGTATAATAAAGTACTACTGCCAGGTACGTGTGTATAGAGATACTATCGATGAGGTGCGGTACAGCTACTCATAATACTCTGTACTGAATTTTATTGCGAATTTATAATATTTGCACAACTATTTTTAGACGAACATAATAATATATAAAAAAACAGTTGTAGCCGAAATAAAATTAACGATCTATGTAATGTTTCAACGAAATTATCTTCATAGTATAATGTGAGATATAATAACGCGGTTCTCTTTAGTAATTTAATCATATATACGTATAATAATAAAGAGCCTGCAACATCCGTTCGCGCAGTGTTTCAATAGCCGCAGGGGAATTTTTATTATGCCGCAATCTTCTACGAATAGAGCGCAAAGTAGTATATATATATACATTACATACTATAAGTACTTCCATATAAGAAAACTTGCGAACTCACGAGTTGCCGAAAAAAAAAAAAAAAAAAAAAAATGATTAGATTTTACGCGATAGTCGCGGTAATCTATATAGATCGATTTTTTTTTTATTTTTTTTTTTTTATACAAGCCGATAATATTAACGCAGCTGCTATTATCAACGAGTGTAATAAAAAAATATACGTTGAATAGCCGCGCGTATGTAGGGTACTAGTATACAGATATACCGTTCGAAAAAATCGATATCGCCGAAAAGTTATATCTAGCTAGTGTTTGTTTAGAAGAGGTGTCTTATAGAGGCGATATACGTACTAATATATATATCTATAGTTAGAAATTGATTTCGGAACCGATTAGACTACGTAATCTACGGCATGACGTGCCAAATATTCAGAGTTAGATAAAAAAAAAAAATAATCTATGATTGTCTCGCCGTAGTACACCGATTGCATATGCAATGTGCGTCGATGCAGACGACAGACGAACCGATTACGGGTCTAGCCTTATTTTGACAAACGGCACAACGTGGCCATGTTCCTCTTTTTTTTTTTTCTTTCTCTCGTGTTACGTGTTTAATTATAAGCAAGTTTGACTTTCTGACTTGGTTATCGCGTTTAGACATTACATTACATTACATTACATTACATTACACAGTGTATGTATGTATATTTGTATAAAACCGGGATATACTCACTACTTTCTGTTCTATTCGATTGAATAGGTATATGTTCTATTTAACAAATATACGATCGTCAGCATAACGAAAACACTGGCTTTGAATTACACTGTAGGAAGAATAGAAAAGAAAAGAAAAGAAAAGAAAAGAAAAAAAAAACCTCACACCCTATACATTCGTTGTAACGCGTTCCCGTATAACGACTGTGGATTTTAGGCCTGCGATCATGGTTATCTCGACAAAGCTATGTGGCCTGTAATGTAGCTATAGCATTGGCGCTATACTCTCAGCTGAATCATCGGTCGATCCTCGACCCGCATTCAAACATTGTCTTTTTTTTTTTTTCTATACGATCTTGTATAGTATATACACGTGTCGCGTTGACTTGTTCGGCAAGGTCGTTTATTACGACGATTCAGCTCTTAACCAGTAGCTGCGGGATCAAAGTGTAACACTATACACACCGTCGATATTTAATGGATTAATAGAAAATAAAATAATGAAAATAGAAAATAGAGGGAAGGGAAAAGGAAACGAAGAAGAGGAAGAATATCCGCCAGGATCGCTGCGATCGAGACACGATCACGATCTCGCCAAGTTTTCCTATCTCGAGTTGTTCGTTGGTTTCGTTTGATACGTAATCCGTAAAAAAATCTCAATCCGTAATACTATTTGGCGTATTATACATACGTAGATATATTTCATAGTATTTTTTTATATCGTCAAACCTTTCGTTTGATTAATATAACGTATGTTTTATTTTCTATCACGAACCTTCAGTCTTCTTTACCAATGATCATACAACAGTCTTAGTAATCTCCTCACAGATCGCGCCATAGTATTATTAATCAAAAATCCCTTAGGAACAGTCACACAGCTTTGTGTTTTCAGTTTGGCAATTATTATATGAGACGCGAGAGTGATCGCGTGATTCACGCGTGGACCAAGAATCACGAGGATCGAGTTAAGAACATTTGTCACCAACTTGACAATCTTGTATTAAAAACCGCGGTCATTCCACGTTTATTTATTCTATTATTCTTAATATCGAGTGTACAACTAGTATATATACCCAAACGTGCGACATAACAGTTTCGCGATCTTTAATAAAAAAAAAAAAAACGCTTGCAGTAAGTATAAAACGTGAACGAACGAACAACGTTACATCATCGTGTATAAAATTTCTTCTAATTTTCTCTATAATCTATACATCAAATAATATAGTATATGTCATACTGTAGCAGCATCATACGCTATAATCCTCCATGCGTCTAACATAATATACAGTATAAGCTTTTACGCCACTACTACTACTACTTCTATATACGCCTATGCATCTTTATTGGAATTACTCTATCGCGCGGTGGTTCTCTACTTGTATTGTCGTAGTTATGACAGTTTAAAACGGCACGCGTTGTAATAAAGTGATCACTTGACTCGTCGACGCGCGTACGTCTCGATGAGATCAAATTAAATCGCGGGTCTGTGAATTCGTGTCTGTGTGTGTGTGTATATATGCGTAGGTACAGTATGACATACTATAATACTAATTGCGATCACGCTGCTGCAGCTAGCAAACGCAATAATATTACTATACCCTCGATTCAATTATTAATCTGTATTATATTTAGCCATTGTTGTTTTTTTTTTTTTTTTTGCTCTAAACGATATAATGCATTTACGCTATTGATCATTGTGTTGCGATATTTTGTTAGGATTTGTATTTATAGATTTTTAGCTTTCCGCGTTATTATGTGTATCTATATACACAATGTACACATACACGTGCCAAGTTCTATAAGTTTTATCTAATGTTTACTTTTAATAACAGAAAAAAAAAAAAGATTTGCCTCGCGCAGTTGTGTTGTATGTTTTGAAATATATGTATAACGTTAAATATATATATATGTAATTGACATTAAGGGGGTATCCCCACCTTTAAATGGGTCAACATTCTGAGAAAGAGATTGATATTTTGCAGCGAATTTGAGAGTCTGATCAAATCCAAAAAAATCATGAAGTTGAGGGAGGGTTTGACCCTCATTATCCATACTTAACATTGGATATTACTTTGAGTCTAATAGTAGTTACGCTGAATATAGATAAATACAAAATTACTCGGTTGTCGCAAAGAATCAGTAGTACCGTTGGATCGATTCTGGAATTTTTGGTCCTCAATTGTTGAGAAGAGATGCCTCTATCAAATGAACATAGAACTTTTCGATATCGCGAAAATTGCCTGACTCGCTTAGTTTTTACTGAGATTTTTCTAATTCTTCAATTTTTTTTCTCTATTTTTTCTATTATCTCAACCAAAAATAGTCATATCAAAAAGTTCTATGTTCATATGATAGAGGCATCTCTTCTGAACAATTGAAGACCAAAAATTCCAAAATCGATCCAACGGTACTACTGATTCTTTGCGACAACCGAGTAATTTTGTATTTTTCTATATTCAGCGTAACTACTAATAGACTCAAAGTAATATTCAATGTTAAGTATGGATAATGAGGGTCAAACTCTCCCTAAACTTCTTGATTTTTTTGGATTTGATCAGACTCTCAAATTCGCTGCAAAATATCAATCTCTTTCTTAGAATGTTAACTCATTTAAAGGTGGGGATACCCCCTTAAATAGACCAGTGGAAGCCGTAGTATAATATAATATAATATAATATATAAACACGCACGCTATATTGGTACAGTACAATATATAATTAGTACTATACATACTAGCGAGATGGAATGACTTTGCTGTTTATTAAGAATTATAAACGAATTGTTGAATAACCGCGACACACCGTTAGCCTTCGCTACTATGTGTTGTAACTCTATAAGAGTTGACACGCCGCGCGGCGTGTGGAATGGAATTCGCATGGTCATAAATACGGCCTTGACAGGGTTAAACAAAGACTGTTTTAAATCACATTTTTTTATTCAATGAAAATTATTACACTTTTATCTTAGATAGGTAAAGTTTATTGTAATCTATACTATATTATCCGATTTTCTTATCGTAACTTTATAATAAATCACATTAGATATATATAGATTTATTTTCGTAATCATTTTCTTCAGCACTTTTATATTCAATTTATTATATTATATTATTCTCAATAGCTAATTTAATTAATCTCTTAATTGTTTTACTCATACGACTAACATATATAATATTATCATCTGAACACACCTACATATCAGTTGAACTATGACCCTCGTGAAATGCACCGTACGTTAATATTGTGTTTGACTGCGCAGGGATGTGCAGTCACGCGCTATCCGTAGATTAAAATCAATAAAATTCATTTATTGTTCGCTATTGTGCAAAATCGTTAATCAACCATATGTGTAGTATAGCTGTTCTATGATAATTCATAATCCACGCACCTAATCGAGCGTCTAATAAACGTTCTCTTCCTTATTTTTTTTTTTTTTTTTTTGTTTTTCAGATCTTTCTGTAAATACGAAGTTAATACGCACGGTCATTTCCGACCATGTCTAATTATTGACGACTCCATGGTTGGAACACAGTAATGGGATCTGTAGCTACTTTATATTATACAGTTATCTCAAACAGTCGTCGGTGTATTATATTTGAGATGGTGGTTGGTATTCATTTTTTATGATCATGACATTATTATGTTTGGTTGGGACAAAAAAAAAAAAAAAAGAACTGTGTGTGTGTGTGCGAGCGCGCGCGCTTCTATCATTGTTTAGTCAAGTTTATCAGTAAGTTTTTTATTTCATGCCACTAATCATACACAATCTAAGAGTACAATCACTGCTAGTCATTCCATTATTACGACATATGATTTCACAGTAACAGTAGAATCAACTTCAAACTACTGTTGATAATAACGTCGAAACGACGAATCGCTTAGTCATCTTAGTTAGATCCTTAGAGATGCTTAAATTGTTTACAATAGAGACAAAAGAGAACAACGTTACATGTATACCAGCTACTAGTATTTCTTCATATTATATCTTCTCCATAGTGACGAAAAAGTAATATTTGAAAGTTTTTTTTTATCCTTTTCAAATAAAGATTTCGACAAAATCTTCATACTTTCACTTCCGTTTCGGTTCCGTTCATTTCCATAGCAAGTCGATTCAGAATTTTAGACACACACACACACACACACACACATATGTTTTCCGAGAGAGAAATAATTTGTACAATATCTTGCGAAGCGAGTAAATAAAAAAGGAAAAAATGAAAAATCATTTTAGATAACGTCACTCGTCAGTTATAAATTCACTTCAAGTACTCTTAATAATTTTATTACAGCTCTGAAAGTTGGAGGGACAACAACTGTGATAATATAGAGTTACCCTGGAAGTGGTTTTTAAACAATAATAAAATTTCTTTCCACAAGATAATTAATATATATATATAATAATATTATAGTTTTTGTTTTTTTTTTTTCTTTTCTTTGATATAGTCATTAAAACAGTACAAAATATATTATTAATTATATTAAAATAAGATGTGTGAAAAATTTGTGCTATGAAAACAGTTTTTTAAAACTCTACACTACTTGCCAAGTGTTTAGTATCCAAGTACGAAGTGTAACACTAGATAATTTAAATACAATAATAATAATAATAATAATAATTACATCATTTTTTTAGTGTATCGATTAATTATACTCTCGCGTTATATTTATAATCTTATTTAAACTACGAGTGGAATGCTACCCCAGTCGCGATATGGACTCAAGTAAAACAAGGAGCACCCCTAATCCTAGAGAAAAAGCCAATGTTATATCAGTATTGTCATGGTGGTAAGTATCGCAAAGTTTAATTTAGAGAACGTGTGTCTTTAACGCCTTTCCAATTTTAGCATCTTTTATAATCGTTTTTGTCACTTTTTCACGTTTCTAAAACTCCAGGTGGACGATAGAACTGTTCAAAAAAGGTTACAGGAAAATTCTGGCCGTAGAAGATCTCCACGATCCATTACCCGAAGATAGATCGACGGCCTTGGGCGATAGACTAGAAGCGTGAGTGTCTGCCTTTAATTCATTTTTTTTTTTTTTTTTTTTTCTCTCAATTAGAAATCGGCTCTCCATTGAACACTGTGTCCGTTATTCATCATTTCGTCCGTTCAATAATTTGTCTATTTTTTACTCCACAGACAATGGACCTACGAGTTGAAGAATTGCCAAAAGAACGGGAAACAACCGAGCCTGTTGAAAACTATATTCCTTACTTTTCGTTGGGAGTACTTTTCCCTAGGCGTTCTACAGATTCTAAACGAATTCGTCATACGGTAAGTATTCCGACTTCCAAATTTTGAACAACGAACCTTTACACTTTGATAATAATTAAATCTTTCGCATCAACAGATTAGGCACTCCGATCCTGCTAGGTGGATTGCTGCGTTACTTCAAACCGAGAACTACCGTGTCGTATGAAGAAGCTCTCTACTATGCAGGCGGTATCACCTTGGCTTCGGCGATCAACGTTGTCTCTTTGAATCAATCGATATTCGGAGCTTTTCACATAGGCGGTAGAATCAGAGTAGCCGTTTGCTCTTTGGTTTACAGAAAGGTGTGTTTCTACCTCCGATGACTCATCGAAATCAATCTAATCCTCGCAACTTTTATTGCTCTATTACTGATAACGCAGAACATATTTGAACTGGCAAAAAGCGATAAATCATCAACTATGTTTCCTCCACAGGCATTGAGACTGAGCAAAACAGCCCTCGGCGAAACTGCACCTGGTAAAGTTGTGAATTTAGTCGCCAATGACGTCAACAGATTCGACCTGGTTTCCATATTCCTGCATCAGCTGTGGTCCGCACCTCTATCGGCAATTATTATCACCTATTTTTTATACCAGGAGGCTGGTTATGCAGGGATTATCGGAATTGCTGCAGTATTCATCGTTGTTCCTATACAATGTAAGCCGAAGCTTTTCAAGCAAGGAAAAAAAAAAAAGCTTTGGATACGTTTTTCGTCCAAAATTTAATCCACTTTATTTTTGATATCCATTCTTATCTTCGTACCGTTCACGGTTACCGAGATATAATCGAAATACTGGTTTCGAGTACCTCTTTAACAAGATTATCTATCTTTACTTAATCAACTGGATGAACAGGCCTTTTGATATCACTAATATTTTATATTTCACCTATTTTTTCCATCCAGCTTACCTCGGCAAGCTATCGTCTAAATACAGGCTTCAAACGGCGCTTAAAACTGACGAGAGAGTCCAGCTCATGGATGAGATAATATCAGGCGTTCAAGTGATAAAAATGTACGCATGGGAAAAACCGTTTTGCGCTATGATAGAACTGGCAAGAAGACTCGAGTTGCGAGTAGTAACCAAGACGTCGTATATAAGAGGAATTTACATGTCTTTCAATCTGTTCACAACGAGAATGGCGCTGTTCAGTACAGTTATCTCGATTGTTTTACTTGGCGACAAGCTTGCCGCCGACAAGGTCTTCGTAATATCTGCCTACTTCAATATTCTCGCTCAAACAATGACGGGGATGTTTGTCAGGGGTATCGCAGAAACCGCTGAATGCATGGTGGCTGTCAGAAGACTTCAGTACTTTATGATGTACGACGAATTCAAGAGACTAGGTGGTGGTTCAGGAAAAACCAACGGATCTCAGCTCTCCGTTTATAATTCAACCCGCGAATCTATGCAGAGTGTTAACCAAGTGCCAAAGTCTGAGCTTCCCTACATAGACGATGACGACGAAAATTATACAAAGGAAAAATCAAACGGTTTGACTGTACTGGCAAGCGATCTTCTCAAGGAAGCTGACATCGCGAATGGTCAGTGATCGACATATCCATCGCACTTATCTCATCTACCTCTTCGATATTATAACTTTGAAACTTTGTTACAGGCATAGCAAATGGTAAGACGGACAAGAAACTTCTGTCCAAAGACCCATGGGCAGTTAAGCTTGTGAACGCTACGGCAAAATGGGACATTGGTCATCCAGAAAACACGTTGGATAATGTAAACGTGCTCGTAGGCAAAGGGAAGCTGTATGCAGTAATAGGAATGGTGGGAGCTGGCAAAAGTTCGCTCTTATCAGTTCTACTAGGCGAATTGCCTCTGTCCGAAAGCCGGGAGCCTAGCGAAGTCAAAGTAGTAGGTGGCCTGAGTTACGCTGGCCAAGAAGCTTGGGTATTTGGCGCCACGGTTCGTCAGAACATTATTTTCGGACAGGCTTTTGACCGCCAGAGATATCACAGGGTCACTAAGGCCTGTGCTTTGCTCAGCGACTTTGAACAACTTCCTCAAGGGGATTTAACCATCGTTGGTGACAGAGGTAGCTCTCTGTCAGGTGGACAAAGGGCTAGAATAAATCTTGCCAGAGCTGTTTATAGACAATCCGATGTCTACCTGTTGGATGATCCGTTGAGCGCGGTAAAAGAAAAATCTTTAACCAGTGAAATTCCAGAGTTCGAAAACTGCATTAAATATATTCTTTGAAATTCACAGGTCGACGCACATGTCGGTAAACATCTGTTCGAGGAGTGTATTCAACGCTACCTCGCAGGTAAGACCAGGATACTGGTTACTCACCAGCTGCAGTACTTGCAAGGGGTTGACGCTATCATCTTGTTGAATCAGGGAAAAGCCGAAACGTTTGCAAACTATCACGAGTTGCTAGCTTCGTATCCAGATTACGAAATTCTACTCGGTGCTATGGGTGAAGGAGATGGAAAAGAGCTGGGAAATTCAACGGAAAAGAGCAGCATGCGGCGTCAATACTCTAGCGCTAGTAATCGAGTAAGTTAAGAGCCAGATAATCTCGAAAACTATGCATCGTCTATATCCGTGGCTCTAATTTTCTCACTTTTTTTATAAACCCCAGAGTCAAACGCCTGACATAAGCGGCAGCGTAGACACCGACGGTGAGGACGAGGACGAAGAAACCGAGGGACTTGACGCCGGTGAGGGAACTTCACGCGGCACTATACACGGCTCGATTTTTCTCAAATATTTCAACGCCGGAGGTAACATGTGCATCGCTATCACCGTCCTTCTGCTGTTTACCCTCAGCCAAAGCGCTGCAAGTCTTAGCGACTGGTTCGTTTCTTACTGGTAAGTGAAATTCGACGTTCTTAAAAATCGCTAAGTCGCATTTTGATCCACATTGATCATATCCATTGATAATGTTGCATTGCTTTCGTCAGGGTCGGCAAAGAGGAGTATCGCGACAGCAGAAATGGCACTGAATTTTCTACCAACAGAACCGAAGAGTTTACAGACCTGTTTTTGCTGCCTACAAACACCTACATGTATATCTACACTGGTATACTAGTATCTCTATTCGTAGTAGTGATACTAAGGTCTCTGATATTCTACAAGTCGTGTATGCGAAGCAGTCAGTCTCTACACGATCAGATGTTTAGAAATTTGATAAGAACTACTATGAGATTTTACGACACTAATCCCAGCGGTAGAATTCTCAATCGTTTTTCAAAAGACATGGGAGCAATAGACGAGCTATTGCCAAAGGCTATTCTAGACGCTGGTCAAGTCATTATGATGATGTTCGGATCGTTGATTATCACCGCTACAGTAAGACCGATATTTCTCGTGCCTGTGTTCGTGGTGGGTCTTCTCTTCGCATGGATTCGAAAAGTTTATCTGAAAACTAGCAAAAACGTTAAACGATTGGAGGGAATAAGTGAGTAGAAGAAATCGACGCCTGAGACTCAACCTAAGCCTAAATCTTGACTCGTTTTAGCTCGATCTCCGGTATTCACTCATCTAAATGCTACCTTGAATGGCCTGAGCACTATCAGGGCCTACGGAGCGCAGGATATCCTAAAATACGAATTTGACAAACACCAGGATCTTCACACCTCTTCTTGGTACATGTTTATCACAACTAGCACAGCGTTTGGATTTTCTCTCGACGTATTCTGCCTGCTATTCATCGCCTTAGTTACATTCAGTTTTCTGCTAGGCAGTAGCAGTAAGTTTATTGAATTATCCATCGCCTTCCTTATCTTCTAGCCTTGAACATCTTTTACTTTTCTTTTCTTTTCTTTTCAGGTTTCTTGGGCAGTCAAGTAGGCCTGGCTATAACCCAGGCTATGGCGTTGACGGGAGTTATTCAATGGGGAATGCGGCAAAGTGCCGAAGTCTCAAACCAGATGATGTCTGTGGAGCGAGTTATCGAATACACTCAACTACCACCAGAAACGAATCTTCGGGACAAAGCAATCAACGAAAAGAGCAAAGTCAAACCAGCCCCTCTCGCACCGATTCCCAAGGATTGGCCTAGCCGAGGTTGTCTAAGACTTTCAAACGTTTACATGCGCTATTCAGAGGACGAAGAACCGGTACTTAAAGGGTTGAGCTTTGTTGTACGACCTGGTGAAAAGGTGAGAAATAACTCTTTGACCTCCGTTAATTTCTCGCAATTTTGTATTCTGATCTCCTCGTTTCTTTATTCTTAGGTCGGTATAGTCGGTAGAACTGGGGCAGGCAAATCATCTTTGATATCTGCCCTATTTCGATTAGCAAAGGTCGAAGGATCTATTCAAATCGACGATATAGATACAGGCTCGATCTATTTGGAGGATCTCCGTTCTCGAGTATCAATCATTCCTCAGGATCCGGTATTGTTCTCAGGTTCTTTACGACGTAATTTAGATCCCTTTGACGAGTTTCCAGATCACTTGTTGTGGGAAGCTTTGAACGAGGTTTGTGCTACTACATTGTTACTCTGTTCCATAAGCGCGAAGCGAATTTCATTTCATTTCATTCTTTTCTTTTACTGTTTAATCGAATAGGTTGAGCTTAAGGAGGCCATAAATTCCGGTAGTGGCGGATTGGAATCTCGGGTACTGAAGGGAGGCAGTAACTTCAGTGTTGGACAACGGCAGCTTGTCTGTCTGGCCAGAGCAATATTAAGAAATAATAAGATCCTTATGCTGGACGAGGCTACTGCGAACGTCGATCCTCACACCGATGCTCTCATACAGCGAACTATAAGGACTAAATTTGCTGCCTGTACTGTTCTCACAGTTGCACATCGTCTTAACACTATAATGGACAGTGACAAAGTTCTGCTCATGGACCGCGGTCGTATGGCAGTAAGTTTGATGAATAGAATTTTTTTATTCAACGACTTGTTTCTCTTTAGTCTTTTCCATAAGTTAATAGGAGATATAATAAGATTGTTAATTCATTGTTTGAATGTTTTACAGGAATTCGATCATCCGCATTTGCTACTAGAAAATGAATACGGGCATTTTACATCAATGGTCAAAGAGACGGGACGTGCAATGTACGAACAACTTGGAAGAGTCGCTAAACAAGCATACGATTCTAAGAAATTAAACTAATGCGTTAGATTGTCGTTAATTTCAGATTAGATAAGATGTTGATTATATAATTAAAAAAAGAGATTTAAGAAACGTTCTGGGGTTGACTTCTCTAACACACATACTATAGTAGGTGGGATGATGATGATGTATAGCTGCGAGCTAGCTTTTCAAATTTCCACAATCTCGGTTTTTGTGTCCTTATTTTTATACAAAGAATCTTACTATCTATCTGATGATAATAATAATTATAATTATAATTATAATTGTAATAATAATGCGGTGTTATTCTTCGTATGTACGTACGGAGAAATTGAAAACAATGTCTATATTGCACATACTCATGATAACGTACGTTTGTTATTTATTTTTCATCGTCGCGTTTGGGTGGATATAGATAGGCGGTGCTATATTCCATTAAATACAATGGGCTACTAACTACTACAGGTCTCAATTATTGCTATTATTAGGAGAATTGAAACGTTTCGTTGACGTATTTCGACGATTATCAGTGATAAATGCAGTTATTTAAAATATAATTACATTATACATAGATTGGCAATACGTTAATTCACACAGATCGTTAGTTTGAAAATCGAGTTTAGATTTATACCTAGATTTTCAAATTAATTTCTGTATTATTTATAATATATATAAAATAGATGATAATATATAAATACTATTATTTGCCAAGATAATAATATATCCGATTTTTAATGAACGAAAAAAAAAATATATAAATATAAATATACCCTAAAATCATGCATGCATGTTATATATTTGAATTCGCGACATCGATTTAGGGGGAATCTGAGCCAGCGGTGCCTTGGGTACTTATACTATACTATACTAATTGTTAATAATATTTGTCATTTTTGCGACATGTATATCGATGTATTATTAAAAAAAAAAAAAAAAAAAAATTTTTATATATGTAATATTAATAATATAACATAATTAACCGTATAATACATCTATGTTAAATAAATCTTATAGTGATCAATTTTACTGCCTCTGTATACTTGTACATAATTATAATACATACAATAGGTATATTATAATATTATATTGTTTATAACCGTGTAAATCCACAGTCTTCTAGATAAAAAAAAAAAAAAAAAAAAAAAAAAAAAATAAAGAAAATATATTTAAATGTTGGGAAAAAAAAAAAAAAAAAAAATAAAAAAAAAATTAAGAAGAGAATTATTATTGATGATAATTTTCGATAATATAGTATTCCATACTATACTCATAATATTATACTTTACATCCAAAGATATAATAAATAACAATAAATCAAATATTGTAAACAAGTTATTGCAATAAATAAACGAGACAATCATATGTTCCAATTTCATATTTTATCATCATTTTTGAACCTTTTCTCATATATACTATATAATATTATGCCGTAATCGGGCTCTGCGATTATACATAATAATATCATATTCGAATTATCGTAAAAAAAAAAAAAAAAAAAAAAAAATTGCGAAAGCAACGCGTTTCGAACTGCTAACGCCATCTACGTACATACATAGATAGATGGTAGAACAGTTTTTAGAAGCGGTAAATTCAAACGTGTCAGAAACGTCAGTGGCGTTAATTGGTCGACAAGTTCATTTCGTGACGTGTCTTAAAACGGAGACGGTCTGAGGTTGAGTATAGATATAGATATATATATATATATATATATATATATATAATGTGCGGAAGTAGTGCTGCGTGTAGGATTATTCATATAAAATAAAGTGTTTAAAACAAGGTTCGGTGGTTAAACCTTTGTTTGTAAAATCTTTCAAACATCTATATGACTAGCGTATGTGAAAAGTGGAGAATAATTGTTTCGATGTAAATATATAACTGATGAGTGTGTAATAATTTTGCTATAGGCAAAAAATAAAAAAATAAAAAAAATAACAACAGGCTTCTATCCTCGCCGTCAGACAATCAAAATGGCGATACATCACCACATCACATTATCGTTCCTATTATACGCTTTTATATACGCGATAAAAACAACCCAAGGTTTTTATCTGCCCGGTTTAGCACCAGTAAATTATTGCAAGGCTGGGGACATATCGGAAACATGCAAGGTGTGTATCTAATATTTTTACTAAACGCATTATACATATAGCGATTAATCATAACTGCGTGGCACTATACAGACGTAGTACGATAAAAATCTTACTCAACACACATATACGCTAAATGGCATCGCCGTTAATCCTAGATATTTAATTACCGATTTTTTATTTTTTCTTTTTTTTTTTTGTTACAGTCCGAAATCATGCTGTACGTCAACCGACTGAATACAGACGAGTCTGTAATCCCCTACGAGTACAAACAGTGAGTACTATATCAAAAAACGTATTGTGCTCGAAAAACGGCAATGAAAACATGTGTGTAATTCTGTTCCTTTGTTTTTTTTTTTTTTTTTTTTTTTTTTTTTTTTTCAGTTTCGACTTCTGCACAGTAGGCGAAGATCAGTCGCCGGTTGAAAACTTGGGACAAGTTGTATTCGGCGAAAGAATAAGACCCTCGCCTTACAAGGTGATACGATTTTACTATACATTAAATTCCACGAGTTAGCGCATAACCGATTCTAAAACACAAAAAAAATATTTACCAAACACCGTGATTTTCATTTCAGCTCGATTTTATGAGAAACGAAACTTGCCACAATATTTGTACAAAAACTTACGAACCCGGTAACGAAGTGGATCAGAAAAAACTTCAACTACTTAAAAAAGGAATGGCTTTGGATTATCAACATCATTGGATCGTTGGTACGAAGTATTTCGACTTTTACTTAATTCATAATCTTCACACACACACACACGCACCCTGTGGTTACATATGTTTATTTTCTCTCTTATCTAGATAACATGCCTGTGACCTGGTGTTATCCGTTACAAAATTCAAGACAATATTGTAAGACTGGATTTCCCATGGGTTGTTTAGTCAGAGAGGCTGGTTCGCAGCAAGATTCGTGCGTTGTAAATGTGCGTAAAATTATAAAACTACACGACTATATTATCCTCGTAATTGTCTATTTAATTAACAATCTGTCTAATTAACACAGCCTGACATATACAACAAACCAAAAACCTACTATCTATTCAACCACGTGGATTTAACTGTGACTTATCACAGCGGAGCTAAGGAGGAATGGGGCACGAAGGCAAACCTGGGAAGAATAATATGTAAGTTTGGAAATATCTGCGAGGTAAATCCGTAAATAGCTGTCGTTAAAACGCTTTTGTTATTCAGCTGTTAAGGTCGAGCCTCGAAGCATCCATCACGTTGATCCCAAACACCTCGATTGTGGGAATAGCAAACCGTTGGAGATACCGTTCGATGTTCCGAAAGAAAAGATCGAAGTAACATACACATACAGTGTAACGTACCAGGTAATACTATACATAGATAGGAAGATAGCCGGCGGTTATTTCCTACAAACCAGTTTGATGAATGATTGATTTGGTTTCAGATGAACAATACCATCAAATGGTCGTCCAGATGGGATTACATATTGGAATCTATGCCACAGACGAATATCCAATGGTTTAGCATACTTAACTCTCTTGTAATAGTTCTATTCCTTTCTGGAATGGTCGCTATGATAATGCTGCGCACACTTCACAAAGATATAGCACGTTATAATCAGGTATGTTTTGAGAACAGATCTAGCGCTAATAGAGATCAAGAATAATAATTGGAAAAACTATTTAATTATACTAACTAATGATTTTCACAGGTGAAAATACTCCGTCAACTCTCTCTATCTATATTTCTGTCTAATCGTTGTCCGTAGCTCGTATTAGCTACCGTCTTATAAAATAGTGATTGTCAAATTGTCTGTGTTTCGATAACGCAGGCCTACTTTCAGATAGAGTCGGGGGAAGACGCGCAGGAAGAATTTGGCTGGAAGTTGGTGCACGGCGATGTATTTCGTCCTCCTAGAAAGGGAATGCTGCTTTCGGTTCTACTCGGTTCTGGGATACAGGTCTTTTTCATGGCGCTGATAACTCTGGGTGAGGAGAAAAAGCCGAATATACAAATTCTCAGCCCTGGCCAATTTTTTGAACATTATTTTTTTACCCCCCTACCCCTAGCGTTCGCTTGTCTTGGATTTCTTTCCCCGGCAAATCGAGGAGCTCTAATGACCTGCGCTATGGTGTTGTACGTCTGCCTTGGAACACCTGCTGGCTACGTATCGGCTCGTGTTTACAAGAGTTTCGGCGGCGAAAAGTGGAAGTCAAACGTTCTCTTGACCTCTATGCTCAGTCCTGGGTAAGTTGGGAATTAAACTGATAGTTCCTAGCCGATTTTCGTTCTCACAACACTGTTTCTCTCTCTCTTCTTCTCTCATCAGGGTTGTCTTCAGCTTGTTCTTTGTAATGAACTTGATCTTCTGGGTAAACGGAAGTTCGGCCGCGGTACCATTCAGCACTTTAGTCGCCCTCTTGGCGTTATGGTTTGGTGTTTCTGTACCGCTGACCTTTGTCGGTGCATATTTTGGCTTCAGGAAAAGGGTAGGATATTTATATAACATCCGTGTGTGATTCTGGCCATTAACTAACTCTTATCTTATTATCTTTCTATTCAGCCTCTCGAACATCCGGTGAGAACGAATCAGATCCCTCGCCAGATACCCGAACAGAGTTTCTACACACAAGCTGTACCAGGAGTTGTTATGGGTGGAGTTTTACCATTCGGATGTATATTCATCCAGTTATTTTTCCTGCTCAATTCGCTTTGGTAAGAAACGTCGGATATTTGTGTATAAAAACTGTGATTATCGATATTTGATGTTTGTTTGCGCAGGTCCAGCCAGGTCTACTACATGTTTGGATTCTTATTCCTCGTATTTCTAATCCTGGTTATAACGTGTTCAGAGACGACGATTCTACTCTGCTACTTCCATCTCTGTGCAGAGGTAATAAAATCGACTTTTACTATTCACCATTGGCGATGAAAATAACAAATACAACATTTCTTATCTTTTAATTTTAATTTTAATTTTACAGGATTACCACTGGTGGTGGCGAAGCTTTATGACTTCAGGTTTCACAGCGTTTTACCTTCTCATTTACTGCGTTCATTACTTTTTCGACAAACTTAATATAGAGGATGGTACTTCTACTTTCCTATACTTTGGATACACATTGATCATGGTCTTCTTGTTCTTTTTATTGACTGGTGAGTGGAGATAGGAGAAAGACAGAGAAACTGTGATAACTAAATTAAACGTTCTTACTAATCGATAAATTATTTTTCATTTTTATTCAGGTTCCATCGGCTTCTTTGCGTGCTTCTGGTTTGTAAGAAAAATCTACAGCGTTGTAAAAGTCGACTAGATACCGATCTGAGGTGAACAAACGTCTTAGCTAACTACGTGCTATATTACGTAGCTGTATTTAAATACTGTGCGAGGTCAGGGAAAAAAAGGTGTGATTGTCGTCCGGCCTTATCGTCAGGCACAAAACTATCTGGTTTGTCTATAAAAAAAAAAAAGACAACCGGCAAAGATTTATATCGATAAAACCTTAACACAGGTTTAATTAATTATCGACGAATAAAAAAAAAAAATAAAAATAAAAATAAAAAATAAAAATAAAACAACCTATGATATAAATATAAGTTAGCAAGAGTTTTTAAAATTATCTATCATTGATAAAAAAAAAATAAAAATAAAAAAAATTATATGTATACTGAGTATAGTTTACTGTTTAAGTACCTATAATATCGAATTAAGAAAAAAAAAAAAAAAAAAAAAAAAAAAAAACTTGTACAAATAAATTCTCCGTTAAGTTTTTAAGCAAATTATAATTCTGCTGCCGATTATAATAATACTTGATTAAATTATCTTTAATTTTCTTTGAAAATACCAGCTAATTCAAGCGCGTTGGAAAAACAGCTTTTGTAAATTGACATAGAATTATACATAAACAATTGTAATAATTAGCTTGGAACTCTGTTATTGCATTAATAAAGAGATTGTGTCGAATAAGTATATTGCGAGTATTTTTTTTATTTATTTTTATTAGGTATTAATCATAATGAGTTTAAAAAAGAAGGAAAACAGAAAAAAAAACGAAAGTTTCTGTTGTCTCTTCCTGCCTTTTATTGATAATAATTATACATGCCAGATTTATTGAATATCAGTTATTATAATATTTATATACATTTAAATTGCGGCGATATAATTATACATGAATAGATAGTAGATAGTTTGTAATTATTAAATCGCCGTTAGTACACTACCAGCAACCCGATTCATTTCAGGGTGATGTTTTTTGTATTTAAAAAAAAAAAAAAAAAAAAAAAAGATTAGGTAATCGATTATAATCTTCAATTTTGTATTGTGTTTCTCTATGATAAATTTGATTGATTAATTGATCAAAATTATAATTCATCAATAAATTCATTGTATCATTCGTTTACGCCAATAATGAAACAAACCGATTATTCAAACGATCTATAGTATAGCTGGTTTTTTTTTGTTTTTTTTTTTTTTTCCATATCACTTATTTATTCTAAAATGTTCAATCGACAGACAACGTTGTGTTACAATAAATTGCTATTATAATCATCTCCTTTTCATATCGCAGGCGAAGCACTCCACCTTTCTTTTTTTTTTATTTTTTATATCTATTTATTACTTGAATGAATAAGGACTTTGGCTCGTAGCCAAAGTTTCAAACTTTCATCTTTTGATCCATTTTATATGAATCAATATTATATAAGGATAAGAAAGCTGTGCTATTCTCTCCAATTTTAAGATTTGGCTGTTTGTTTGTTTGTTTTTTTTTTTTTTTTTTTTTTTAGTAAACTCTGTTCTACTATTTGTTTGCTTTATATCGAATATAATCCCACGACGAATAGTCTCTCCCAGTCTCAAACGGGGTGTGGGAGTGAGTAGGAAATTCGTTATTAACGATGCACAGTGCGCGCGTTTATATGCCTGCGGTGTGAAATAATCCAAAATCGTGAGAGTATACCAATACTCGCTGTATAAGCGATCTTCGCATCGTTACGAAAGAGTTAACACACACGCACACGATCGACTACTCAGCCGCGTTGACCTGTAAGAAATACGTTTTAATCCTGAAAATTTTTGGGATAGGAAGATGAAAGAAGAAAAAAAAAAAAAAAAATAGGATTCCGTCGTCGTGCATCATCATTATCATCATCATCATCGATCGATCGATAATAAGCGCGTGTCTGTAACGTATATGTAGATTGTAACTCAACAAACACAACATTTAAATAATAATAATAATAATAATAATAATAATAATAATAATAAACTGCATAACGCCGTAACTAAACTAACGGTAGCAGCAGCTGATCATTAATGGAATATAATTAGCATAATTTGGGATAAGAAAAAAAAAAATTGGTGGTGAATTTATTAGACTCTAGCATTATTAGATTGTCAGTCTCTTTGTGTGTGCCGTCTATTATAGTAGTCAATGTCGTAATTATCTTCGGTCTCTTGGTGGTGGGGGGTATGGGGGTGGGGGATAGGGAATATGTTGTTTTTTGTTGTTGTTGTTTCTTTGTCAACGAAGTCAACAAGGGCTTATTTCCTCGGGCTACGACGTCGGCGCGATCCAGGATCTCGGCTCCTCTCAGCACGCTTCATCTCCTCCAGTCGTCGAGCGTGTTCCGCCATATGCTGTCTCCGCATCTCCTCCTTGACGACGATCTGAAATTATTAAGAAAATATTGTTCAAACAACATAATAATAAAAAAAACTAATTCACCCCTATTATCATAATTTAATATTATATATACTTTGATCTATTTGATCACCTGCTCGTTCGTAAGCGGTAGCCAATAAATGCAAGGAATGGCTTTTGTCTTCTTGAACAAATCGTCGAGTAATTTTGCTGGCGGTGGTTCGTCCTCCTTTTTCTTAAACTTCCTTGCTGGCGGAGGAAGGTGAGGCTCTATAGGCGGGCTTCGACTTCTCTGTCTTCGCTTTTTTTCAAGATCTTTTTTCTCACGCTCCTTTTCCTTGACTTGATGACCGTCTTCCTTTCCCAAGTCCCATTCTCGCACCGTCGTTACCTTGAATATAATATAATATCGCATATTATTTATTTTTTTACCCCCTCGTCAACATCAATTGACAATTTTTCTATCTTTCTCTACCTTAGCGGCGACGTTCTGTTTGTCTTCGCGAGCCCATACTTGTTGCCAATTATCGCCACCCAGGAGAGGTTCGGCTTTGCGAACTATAGGCTGATCCTTGGACAACTCACGCGCTTGTTCCATATCCTCTTTGGTAGCGTATTCTACTTGTAAACGTTTCGGGTTCGAGACTGGCCATGATATACCGTGTAGAGCTTGTCGGGTTTCGAACGCTTGGTCTTCGTTCGAATACTGTTCAAACAAAAGATAAGAAAAATAGATGGAATTTTATAAGTATGTAAATTCGGTGATAATTTGCTTGTAAAAAAAAAAAATGATATAAACGGATCACGAACCACGACAAAGCACTTTGACTTTATCCCGTCTATCCAGAAGCCATTTTCAACTATGGTACCCGTTCTAGAAAGTAGTTCTTTTATCTGGTTCAAAGTGAAGGGTCTAACAAGGTTCTTTATCAGTAGTACATTTGTAGCTTTGGCAGATGGTGGACTGGGCGATTTAACACGAGGTGTTTCCTTGAGTATTGATATCTTTCGCTTCGCACCTGTAAACAGTCATATAAATTGATTCAAGCTCAAGAAACGGGAGAACATTCAATACTGAATGATCGAAATTCAAATCCCTACCAATGTGATTGTCGTGCTTGAGCTCGCCCTTCTTAGAGCTATCGTTCTTTGCCCCAACTCCTTCGTCGCGTATTTTTTTATCCCCAGAATCTTCGCCGCCCGAATAACGCTTCTCGCGTTCCTTGCGCCTCGCCTTTTCCTCGTCGTCGTCCTTAGAGAGCCTCACCTCTGTTATAGAGAGCGGTTTTGCCCCGGGTACCAAAGCCTGATAAAATATAAGCAACGAAAATGATCAGCAACTTGTTTTCGTATCAAAAGAAAACACAAGGTTTCAATGCGAAGTAAAAATTACCTTCAATGAATCCGTCGACACAGTAAAAGCCGGGGTTATTTCAGCCGCTACTGTTGTACCCCAGCGTCGTTTTCGCGGCACATTTTTAACGTCGGTTTCATCGGCTGTCCCGTGATTCTCCTGCGTTGTAAAAAAAAAAAAAGATATGATTAGGAAAAACGGTCTCAGTTAATAGTTTCAGGATAATTCAGAGACTCGAAATGCTCGCCTTAATAATTTGCAGCGGAGTTTCTGCTACCCCATTTTTCTCTGCGTCTTCTTTCTTGGCGGAATCGTCGACCTCCGCCAATCTAGCAGAGCTGTAAAATAAAACAGTGGATTTAGACATTGAAGATCCTTGAGGAGGGGATTTGATGTTTAAAAATGACTTACAATGATCTCTTGAGGTTGACTTTGGGCGGTTTATAGCCAGCCGATTTAGAACCGGCGCTTCCATCGTCCGCCGGTTTCTCATCCTCCAAGTTATTAACTCGTTCTTGTACCTCGGTTTCTGATTTTGCCTCTTTGTCGCCTTCTGGGTCTCCGCCAAGCCTTTTATCCTCAACTTTTTCCTTAGCTTTATCTTCTTCTACGATTTTTGTCCCCTCGCTCATCTTCTTTTCTACTTCATCCTCTGATTCGGGGGTATCGGAGTCTGAAGACTCGCGATATTTACTCCTGTGTTTTCGCCTTACTGTACGAGACGAGGTGCTACTAGGCTCTAATTTCTGCCTTTTATATCCGTCCTCTTCGCTACTAGACTCTTTAACGGGAGGAACGACTTCTTTAACTTTATCATCAACTTCTGGCTCAGGGACGATGCTCTCCTCTTCCTTCCTTCCCTCCTCCTTCACCTTCACCTCCTCCTTCTCCACCTCCTCCTCCTCCTTCTCCTCCTTCTTCTTCATGACGCGTTCCTCCACCTCCGCCTTCTCCTCTTCCTTCTCCTCTTCCTTCTCCTCCTTGATTTGATCGACCTTCTCGTCGTTGTCGGCAGCCTCTTCCTGGGCTTTGCCGTCCGCGATAACGTCGTCTCCGTTCGAGCTAGGCTCGGGTTTAATATTCTGGATAGTAGTATCCGGTTCTTTCTCTAGTTGATTAGTAGCAGTAGCAGTAGTAGCCTGGCGGTCGTCTTTCTTCTTCTCGTCTAGACGATCTAAGTTTTGTTTATCATCATGACAATCATCGTCGGACAACAAGAACTTCGCTGAAGAAGAAGAAGTAGTGTTTCTGGGCAGGACGTCGCTACAATGACTTACCTCTTCCTTGGAGTCCTGAGCCCCGGGATTCGAAGAGGAAGGATCGTCCGACCTATCGGTACGCGCAAAGTCTCTGCATTTCCTCGACCTTGTTTGTTCCTCGGCAGAGTCACCCTCCTCCGCGTCTCCCTCACCACTTTCGTAAGACTTGTGTGACTTTTTCCTAGACGAAGAGCTGTCCGACGCTTCGGACGGATTACGTTGTCTGCATAATTTCAACTTCTGTATTTCACCCGGCGATGCGTCCGCCCTAGCTACCTTCCACAAACAACCACCCTCTCCAATTTCACCGCTTTTTTCACCCGTGTTTAATTCATCATCGACTACTACATTTGTCCCACTTTTTTTAACTTCAGATTCAACTTGGTCCTCTACTATAGTCTTAAGTTCTTTAATCTTAAGCCTATTACCAGGCTGTGTAGTAGACGCTGTTTCTTTACCATCTGCTTCTTCAATCTTCGATAAAACTTCAACTGGTTTTGTTTCTGCTTCATCTCTTTCGGGTGACGAAGACGTTGCTCTTTTTCCACGCTTACGCGTCGACTTTCTTGTAGCTTTTTCAACCTTCTTTTCGGGTGATCCCTTAGATTTGTTTCTCTCACTTTTACGCCTCATTGCTGTAATAAATAATATAAGAAAAAAAAAAAAAAAAAAAAAAAAAATTCAAATTTAGGTTAGGAATTCGAGTTATTAGGTTTTATAAGATAATTCTATTGTATGAACAGAGCCGGTTAATTATTATTATTGTATACAGAATAGTAAAGTATATATTATCCTCAAAGCGTTGATAATATCAAAGTAATTGAAAAAAAAAAACGATGTGTTGGATGGGAAGAGTAGGGCGGGAAGGGGCGGGGGGGTGGTGGGGTGGTGGATTAGAGGTGGTCGGATACTTACCGTAGGAAGAACGTTATAGCTGTGTGAGAATTGGTTTATCGAATTAAAGAACGTATTTGTTATATATCGTTTATGTGAAAGAATAATAATGTTGAAAAAGTAAAAAAAAAAAAAAAAAACTTTTTTTTATCGCGATTATTTGTATCTTATTTATTTCACACGGTTTATTTATTAAGACTATTAGTTATTATCTTTTGTATTTCTCTTTTTTTTTTTTTTTCTTTTCTTCTCTTTTATAAAAACAAGTATGTCTCCGGTGACGCTAATATTTCGTTGGTATATAAATTTTATTTTTCACGAGACTGACTGCCGCTGGGCCGCACCACAATCGCTGTGTATACGAGCTTGCCACTAAATATGTTTATGCGATACGATACATGAGATGGGAAACTCGGGGTCTGGGTTTAACTTGTATACGTCTAACGTGTTAACGTCTAACTATTTATAGAACTAATTAGAGTGGATATGGATATTACAGCGACCGTTGGGAATCAGCCATTACGTTTGAATTAATAAAACCGCGAAAAGTTGGAAAATATTTTAACATACGCTAGAACACATGATAAACGTTAACGGATGGTTTTAAAACGACAAATACCGAGATATAAAGAATACATACTAATTACAATGTATGGTAATAAGGTATGATGATAAGTATGAGATAATTATTTATGGGAATTGGTGAAAAAAAATAAGTATGTAAGTTGGAATAATATGTATGTATGAATTTTATCTGTAAAATTTGTTAACAATAGGTAGAATAAAACTTCGATGGATACCTGCATATCTACTGTATTTCTGTTGTTGTTATACTTGATAAACAATTTCAGACATAGTTATTGTTTTCAATAACGCGACATATGTACCTATAAACGTTATTTATTGATACTTAGATGATTGTTAGTCTTTTTCAAGATATTATTTATTTGCTAGCTAGTCTATTCAATACTTATAAACGTTTACTATAGTTTTGATAAAACATTTTTCTTTCCTTTGTTGTGCATAAATATTATATCAATATATATATTTATACAACGATTACATACACAGAATATCGTTTAGTCTTCATAAGTAGATAATAAAAGCGGATAGCAGCTGTATATGCATTAAACGACTTTGGGTACCTTGGGCTTCGTGATAGACGTTAGGCTAAAAGTAGGGAATGAAGAAGAGTATATATGAAGAAGATACTGGTAAAAACGTTCATTGGTTTCGGTCTAGTCTTTCAAGGTAGGTTGTTGGGTATTTTGCAACAGGTACGATCCTTGAGTTCTACTATTATAATCACCGAGTTTGATTTCACATATTTCTCGTAAAATGACAACATAAAACACTCGATGATTATCATGGTATAGAAGTGATAACGAAATATTTATATCTTCCAGGAAGAAAGGGCCGTAAAAGAACTTGCGGCTTCGTCCTTCTTCTTACACTTGTTGATCTTCTTCAGGTGAGTCATAACTCATTTGAACAATTTCAATAACGATGATTGGTTTTCCCAGGTATTCAAGTATCCCTAAGTGTTTCTACATCCTCTCAGAGCATTGAGAATCACGATGATGAAACCGCCAAAGATTTATTGACAATATTCTCCATCTTTCAGGATCCTACAACGTTATTATGGACTCCTTGTGGCCTTTCCTGTTAATCGTTATAGGGATAATTGCTTCAGCTACATCAACTCCGTATGTATAATAAAACGTGTATTTTAATCGCCACATAGTCTTTCTAGTTATAAAATAGAATATTGAAAGATTCATTCAATTCATTTCTAAAATCAACTAACAATAATCGCACTAACTATAGTGATTACAATACAAATTGCATCGGTTTTATATTCTTGCTAACCCAAAGTATACAATTCTTTCTAATTATCGTGTTCTTTTTTCAACAAGGTACTATTCGATAGTAGCACCTCGAGAAGTAAGGCCAAACTCAGCATATCACGTGGCTATCAGTACCACAGCAACATCAGACCCTTGTACTGTCCATGTCGAGTTGAGCGCGGACCTGAACACTGGAGAAAAATACAATGTTTCTACAACCACAACTGTCAGACCCAACACAACTTGCTTGGTCAAACTGAATGTATGATCGACGATTACACTCATAGATATTATCGCTTTGTGTATTATAGTAACTTCTATATCAAAGATTCAGTTTTTCTCACTTACTGGTCGAGAATTCATCAATTTTCAACAACAGAGTCTCAAACCAATAGAATACAAGATTATGAAGCCCAGTTCTTCTCTTCCACTGATATCGAACACTTGAACTAAATGTATGATTCTGCTCTCTACAGATTGGAAACACTACATATGGATTATACAGGCTTGTAGTTGAAGGGGTGTCTGGGATACAGTTTTTCAATACTACCCAACTTCGATTTGTGCCAAACAACCACAAAGTTTTCATACAAACTGATAGAGCAATTTACAAGCCAGGAACCAAGGTGCTTTGGCGTGCTGTGGTGCTGGACTCTAAACTACTTCCCGCACCTGAAGGGACAACACTGGACGCATACATAACGGTGACTAATTCAAGATTCAATATGCTGATTCCAGCATTTTTCTGTTCTTCTTGATCACGTTTTTCTCTATTCATAAAACAGGATGCACAGGGGAATCGACTGAAGCAGTGGAAACAGCAGATAGTTAGCAGAGGCGTGTTCTCTGCAGATATTCAGCTCGCCGACATTCCTATTTTAGGGATGTGGACCATCGTCATCAATGTATTCGAACTCCGAGTCGTTAAGTCATTCGAAGTTGCCGAATACGTTCTTCCTAAGTTCGAGGTGACCATTACCGCCCCAACAGACGTGACTTTCTCGGATGGTGTGATACCTGTTACCGTCACAGCAATGTAATTGAGTTTTGGTCAATTTTCGGTAGATATACTCAGGAAAAACAATCAAATTTCTCCATTTGTATCACAGATACACGTATGGCAAGGGTGTCCAAGGAATAGCAACGATCACAGCCCGCCCCTACTTATATGGTTACTTCGAGGGATCTTATCGACGTCATCCTGGGACAGAGAAGGTTGTCCCGATCAATGGGAACGTGACTGTAACATTCAACATAAGTTCTGAGCTAGGGTGATTTGTTACTTTCTCCTATGACTTTTTTCCAGCTCTAAAATACGACAATAATAAATATTGATATTTTCTTTATCAGGATACAAGACATGTACACTCAATACGTAGAACTAGACGCCTCGGTCCAAGAGACACTCACTGGCCGAGTTCAAAACGCTTCCTCTCAGGTGACGATATACACAGAGAAATTCACCATAGAGCTGATACAGACCGCAGACAGCTATAAGCCCGGTCTGAAATACACAGTGTTTGTAAGTCTCACTTATTTCGAAGAGTGTGAATGACTTGGAGTACTGTCCTGCTCGCTGACCTCTATTTATCTGCACCTTTCAAATCACAGATAAAAATCGCCCATCACGACGGCTCTCCGGTCAAGAACGAGTGCGAACCTGTGGAAATCTGGTATGGTTTTACCTACAACAAAACTTTGTATACACACACCTTTGCGATGTTGGACGACAACGGGATGGTCCAACTGGACTTCTTCCCGCTCCTAAACACCAACGGCACTTTACCTACCTTGAATATCGAGGTAAACTTCACTGAGATCATCTAAACTCGAAAGAACATCTAAAAACTGTTTCTCTTCTTACAGGTGGAGTACTTAGGCCTGCATGAAGTTTTCGGCGGAATAAGCCAATCTGTTTCCCCGAGCTCGACGTATCTACAAGCCACTTTGAAGACAAAGAATCCCATGGTGTGTATAAAAGCGCCAAATGAATCTTCCAAGAAATATAATCTGTGCAACTTTGTCTTCAGGTGAACAAGTACGTTAAAATCGAGGTGACCTCTACAATTCATATGAAATATTTCAACTACGAAGTCCTGGGCCGCGGCGATATCCTGGTTGCGTCTACCGTACAAGTAGCTAACAAGAAAACAGCCACCTTCAGGTGAATCATCTAACTGAGCAACAAGCAGCTTGCAGTTTTACTAAACTATTTCCATTGTAGATTCCTTGCCACTCACTTAATGGCTCCTAATGCTCGCATCATTGTCTACTTCATTCGATGCGATGGTGAAGTAGTCGCTGGCGCACTGGACCTACAGCTGAATGGAACGCTAGAAAACTTTGTGCGTAATAAGATGATTTATCAGCATAATTGTCAGACCCTGCAGGGTCCATTCATGCATGAACCATGGTTCATTCTGATCACAGGTGTAAATCTTTTCCATCGATTGCTGTTACAGGTCGACATTGGGATCTCACCCCCCCAGACTGAGCCCGGAGGAAGTGTAGATCTCACAGTCACATCACAGTCGAATTCTTGGGTCGGATTGCTCGGCGTCGATCAAAGCTCCATTCTACTAAGATCTGGAAACGATATTACTCACGTTAGTGATTACAGATGGAAGAATTTGTCTCAAATTCACACTGAGGACTTTGTATATACAATTAATTATCGTTTGTAGGAACAAGTAGCGAACGCGCTCAGCTTCGACGGAACAAATAATCGGTTTGATTTCGGTTCTTCTGGATCGGGTGGATTATTCTGGAATCCTGGTTCGTCCGATTCTTTCGAAGTCTTCTCTGTACGTTTTTAGCATTGAATAATGGAACTTCAGAGAGATTGGACTTGAAAATAATCGAGAAATTAACTGATTTCAGGAATCAGATCTAGTTTTCTTCAGCAACGGCTTTCTCTACCGGAACCAACAATTTGGTAAGTTTGACGGTAATTCAGCCGCGGACTTTTATTACCTATATAATGATAAGTATCCCACCAAGCACAAATTGAGTTGCGACTCAACGACTGGCTTGAAGCCTCGATAACTCAAACCTTGTATTGAAGTTGTATGAAACTAGACTGTCCACCCCTCGGTTAATTTCTCACCTACTTGTGATCCAACAAACCTCATGTTCCGTAGTATACTTTGCATTTGGTGGATTCGGTGGAAGTGGTAGCAGTGGTGGAGGTGGTGGTCGTTTTGAGAGTGCTAACGACGCAGCAGGAGCAGGAGTAGGAGCAGGCCGTGGTGGGGCGTCTTCAGACTCATCGCCTGTCCAATCAGATTCGATAAGAGTGCGTTCAAACTTCCCTGAAACCTGGATTTGGGAAATGGTTGATGCTGGGTATACTACTACTATTAATCATCAAAAAATTTCTATGAATCCTCATCTCAGCGATGGGTTTACAGACCCATTTAATCACCTTCATTTTCCTCTCAGTCTTCATCATTCTCATATTCTATTCATCAAATCGATTATATCTCTTTATTTTTCTAAAGTCTTTAAATTTATCTATGGATAACAGATCGACCGGAACAACAGTTCTCTCACGAATTGCACCTGATACAATCACCTCTTTCGTGCTTACCGCGTTCAGTGTTCACCCCGTTTACGGATTTGGTCTAATAGATGAACCGAGATTGGTGCGTATATGATGCGGCAAAGAATCTTCACACCAACCCTAATTATCTACCTTCCATATTTCAGCTCACAGTCTTCCAGCCATTTTTCATCTCCCTCAATCTGCCCTACTCTGTGATACGGGGAGAAATTGTCGCCATATCTGTCATAGTCTTCAACTATCTGCGCCAGGATGTTACCGCTGATGTGACACTGACAAATGACGGACAATTCGACTTTGCCGAAGCCGCTAACGGACTTCAAAGCAACTCGAGTACGTTAGCTATGACTAACGCTCGGAGATCCAAGAATCAAATTCTAATTATTTTACAGCACAATCACTCCATCGTACAAAAACAATCCAGGTGCAGGCTTTGTCCGGAGCGTCTCTTTCCTTCATGATCACCCCCAAAAACGTGGGCACCATTAATATCACAGTTACAGCGACCAGCTCCCTTGCTGGAGACAGCATAGTGCAGCCATTGATCGTCAAGGTCTGGTTTTTCTATAAGTCTTTTAGAAACTGTTTACGGTTTGCAAGACTAAAATTTTGATTTTCCAGCCCGAAGGAAAAACTCAGTACAGGAACAAGGCGTTATTTGTTGATCTGAGAACCGCCAAGTCTTTTGCAGCGACCGTTGCGATAGATATACCCAACAATCGAGTCCCTGGATCTGAAAATATCAAAGTTTCTGCAATAGGTAAGAAGCCGGGTAGATATATTGAGTAAAAGACAGCAGAAACTGACCCCCTTTATTGATTTACAGGCGATATTCTCGGCCCAAGCTTTTCAAATCTTGCCGATCTACTCAGAATGCCATACGGCTGTGGAGAACAGAACATGCTCAGCTTCGTGATAAATATAGTCGTGATAAACTATCTTGAGGTATTGAAAGAGAAAGAGAGAACTAATTTCCTCGTTGCATCGCGTACTCATGCCTTTTCTTCAACAGAGTAGGAATCAATTGACCCCGGAGATCCGGGGAAGGGCCCTGAATTTCATCGAAGTCGGATATCAACGAGAATTAGCTTACCGACACCGGGATGGATCCTTCAGCGCTTTCGGGAATTCTGATGTAAGCGGAAGCACATGGCAAGTGAAGTTTTATCTAGTACAAAACAGTTTCCTGGTCAAAATGGTCTGTACACTCGTTATAATCGATCTTTCCGCATTTCAGGCTCACAGCATACGTTTCTCAGTGGTTCATCCAAGCTACTGTGTACATAACGATAGAGGACAGAATAATAACAGGGGCCTTGCGGTGGCTCGCGGGCGTTCAAGCACCGGAAGGGAATTTCTCTGAGGTGGGAACGGTTTTCCATAGGGATATGCAAGGAGGTGCAGCCAAGGGGCTGGCCCTGACTGCATTCTCTCTCATCAGCTTTCTCAGGAACGAGGTGAATCGTCGAACTCCTAATACCTTTTACTCCTAGTTCTGTAAATTAACTCAACCCATTCCAGACCTACGCCTCGACGTACAACGGCACAGTTACCAAGGGGTTGGCTTACATAGATAAAAATCTCGCGAACCTTACCGATGTCTACGCACTTTGTATCTGTACCTACGTTCTGAACCTGGCTAAACATCCGAGCGCAGACACAGCCTTTAAAATGATGCAAGCTCTGGGTCAAGAAGGCAACGGATTATTATGGTGGAGCAAGCCAATACCACTGGATGACACAAATCCGTGGCGCTTTATGCCGAGATCTGGTAATATAGAAATGACTGCTTACGCGATGCTGACTTACCTGATAAGAAATATGGACGCAGAGTCTGTGCCTATTATGAAGTGGCTAATCACCCAGAGGAATTCTTACGGAGGATTTGCCTCTACACAGGTTTGTCGGGGATTCTAAAACCTTTGAAAGATATTCTACTCCGTACTTTGTCGTGTAACATCTTTGCTTTTAGGATACAGTCGTGGCTACCGCCGCGCTTGCAGAACTGGGCAAAAGACTATCAACTGGAAGCAGCAGCACAAGTATAACGTTTAGATACGGCAACGGTGGATCAGGCACCTTCAACATTAATGCAGAGAATGACATGATTCTTCAGGAACAAGTTGTACGTTGTTTTTGCACATCTACAGCCTCCAAATTTGAGCAATTCTCTTACTCTATTTAAAAACTCGTTCCTAGCTACCTGGTAATACTCGAGAAGTCAACATCACCGCTGTTGGAAATGGATTTGCGTTTGTTCAAGTATCTTACAGCTACAACCTGAACAACACTGGAGTTTTCCCTCTATTCACGCTGAGAGTTCAGGTGGATAACAGCTCCGACGCCGACCACTTGCAGCTTAACATTTGCTCTGCGTGAGGAGAATCTTTGATTTATTGTAAAGAATTGATCAAGCGATTCTTCTAAGGAAAACTGAACGATCTATTATTTTAAAAATCACAGATTCATACCGACGAAAGACGCCAATGAGAGTAACATGGCTGTTATGGAAGTTAGTTTTCCATCCGGTTTCGTATCCGACCCCGACTTCCTCGCCACTCTAAAATCAACTCCGCACGTTAAGCGAGTCGAGACTAAGGACGGAGACACCGTCGTCGTGTTGTACTTCGATAAGGTACAAAACCGTCGTCCATCTTTCACGTAAATCATTATGACATTAAATCGAACGTTCTCTCGTACAGATGGTGAAGGAGGAATACTGCGTGACTGTACACGCGTACAGGTTGGTCAAAGTAGCCAAGCTACAGATAATACCAGTTACAATTTATGACTACTACGACTCCAGTAAGTTTCTTGTTATTATTGGTTGGCGGAACAATCTTTTGCCTCATTTTAAACGCTTCTGTTCTTCTTTCCAGCTCGCAGAGCCACTGTATTCTACCTACCACTGATAGTTACACTCTGCGATCTTTGCAAGGATGAAGACTGCGGTGATACATGCAAAATCATATAGAAATAGGGAGAGCAGCAACTGATACCTCATCTTATTGATTGCTCTAATGTTTTCAATCATACTTCCAAAGTCTCCTCAAGTTTCTACTATGTTTTGGGACGCTATCGTTGATCGGTAAAATCCTGAAATATTCGATTTATTCTATTTTCTTGCAACAAATTTGGATAGAAATATAATCGAAATAGCTAATCTAAACGAATTAAATCTAATCGGATTCCAATACCGTTTTTCTTTTCATATATCATTCCATTACGATATATGTATATATATATGCCTGCCTAATAATTTTTCTTCCCAATAAAAATTTGACTTTGTTTAACTCACATTAATTGACTTACCATGGCGAAGGGGATCTACCTTCTGTAGCGTAATTATATTATAATTACTCAACAAAAATGAACCGTTGCTCATTACATAGTAACATGAGAACGTTCGCTCACAACTATGGAGTTTTCTTAAAATATATATGTGTTGCAGCCGCGATGTATTGAATCAATCTACGTATATATGGGTATAGATCTCGGTATAGATGTAAACTGAGTGGTTTAAAAATGAAGTCTTATTACATGGTAAACTCTTCCCATTAGTTTTTCCAAAACCCTTAAGTAACAGAGAGTAAAGTTTAAGGTATAAAAAAGATTTGGTTTATTAACTTATTTCTCGAGTCTCTCAGACTCTGGTCGAATACTATTCTACTTTATTCATCGACAATTTTTCTTCCGTCTAAGAAACCGTAGTCTATTATTCCTAGACGGCTCGAGAATCCGCCTCTCAGTCGTGATGTTGTGCCAAGGCTCAAAGACTTCTTTGACTTTCGTCTTTGACATATCTGCATCAAAGAAGTTGTAAAAATATACCCACAAAATTATTATTAAATTCAAAGAACACACGAGCCTTACAACATAAACTTTGACCATTGTTTTGATAGAACATTGTTCTTTCCTTTGTTGTATATAAATATTATATGATATATCAATATATATTTATACAACACTTTCATAAATAGAATATCGCTAAGTTACATCTCTATAAGTAGATAATGGAAGTGGAGAGCAGCTGTATATGCAGTAAACGACTTTGGCTACCTGAAGTTCCATAACAGGCGCTACGCTGAAAGTGGGGAATGAAGAAGAGTATATAAAAAGAAGGAACTAGTTAAACCTTCATTGGTTTCGGTCTACTCTTTCAAGGTAGGTTGTTAGGTATTTTGCAGCAGATACAGTCCTCGTGCTCTACTATTGTAATTACCGAGTTTGATATCGCATATTCCCCATCAAATTGCAACATAAAACACTCGATGATTATCATGGTATAGAAGTGATAACGAAATAATTATATCATACAGGGAGAAAAGGCCAGGAAAGAACTCGCAGCTTCGTCCTTCTTCTTCCGCTTCTTGATCTTCTTCAGGTGAGTCATAACTCGCTTCAACACTTTCAATAACGATGATTTGTTTCCCAATAAATTCAAGTATCCCTAAGTGTTTCCACATCCTCTCAGAGCATTGAGAATCACGATGATGAAACCGCCAAAGATGTATTAACAATATTCTTTATGTTTCAGGATCCAACAACGTTCATTATGGCCTCTTTGTGGCCTTCCCTGTTCTTCATTATAGGGATAATTGCTTCAGCTACATCAACTCCGTATGTATAATAAAACGTGTATTCTAATAGCTACACCGTCTCTCTAGTTATAGAAGAGAATATTGAAAGATTCGTTCAATTCATTTCTAAAATCAACTAATAATAATCACGCTAACTACAGTGATTACAGTACTAATGGCCGGTTTCACCAACGTCCAATAACTTCTTATTCATAGAATAACGCTTTTCATCGAATAAAAGTCGCGAATACAATGTAAAATAGTCTTTTGTTTTCAATGAATAAGAGTTTAATCAATGAACAAAGTTATTCGACGTTGGTGAAACCGGCTATAATTGCATCTGTTTGATATTATTGAAAAAACCAAAGTATACAACTCTTTATAATTATCGTTTTCCTTTTTCAACAAGGTACTATTCGATAGTAGTACCTCAAGTAGTAAGGCCGAACTCGGCGTATCACATTGCTATCAGTACGACAGCAACATCAGAGCCTTGTACTTTCGACATCGAGTTGAGCGCGGACCTGTACAATCTAGGGAAATACAATGTTTCCAGATCCACAACCGTCAGACCCAACTCAACTCGCTTGATCAAACTTCAGGTCTGATCATTGGTTACACACATAAAAATTATCGTTTTGTGTATTATAGTCACTTTTATGTCAAAGATTCATCTTTTTATGACTTACTGGTCAAAAATTCATCAATTTTCAATGACAGAGTATCAATCCTGTAGAACACGAGATTAGGAAGCCCAGTTCTTCTCTTCCACTGATATCGAACACTTGAAATACACGTATGATTCTGCTCTCTACAGATTGGAAATACTACACCTGGAAACTACAAACTTGTGGCTCAAGGGATGTGTGGGGTACAGTTTTTCAATATGACCAATCTTCAATTTATGCCGAACAGCCACACAGTTTTCATACAAACTGATAGAGCAATTTACAAGCCAGGAACCAAGGTGCTTTGGCGTGCTGTGGTGCTGGACTCTCAACTACTTCCCGTACCTGACGGGACAAAACTGGACGCATACATACTGGTGACTAATTCAGGATTCAATTTACAGGTTCCAGTATTTTTCTGTTCTCCTTGATCACGGCTTTCTCTATTCATTAAACAGGATGCACAGGGGAATCGACTTAAGCAATGGATACAGCAGCCAGTCAGCAGAGGTGTGTTTTCTGGAGATATTCAGCTTGCCGACATTCCTATTTTAGGGACGTGGACCATCGTCGTCGACGTATCCGAACTGGAAGTCGTTAAGACATTCGAAGTCGCCGAATACGTTCTTCCTAAGTTCGAGGTGACCATTACCGCCCCAACAGACGTGACTTTCTCGGATGGTGTGATACCTGTTACAGTCACAGCAATGTAATTGAGTTTGGGTCAATTTTCGGTAGATAAACTCAGCAAAACAATCAACTATGAGTTGAAATCGTTAAATTTCTCCATTTGTATTTAAAGGTACACATACGGCAAGGCTGTCGAAGGAACAGCAACGATCACAGCCTTCCCCAACACATACATTTACATCAGTGGAACTTATCGACCTCATCCTGGGGTGCAGAAGGTTGTTCCGATAAATGGGAACGCGACTGTAACGTTCAACATAAGTTCTGAGCTGGGGTGACTTTTAACTTTCTCCTATAACTTTTCTCCAGCTCTAAAATACGATGATAATAAATATTCATATTTTCTTCATCAGGCTAGAACAATCGTACGATCAATCCATACGACTAGAAGCCTCAGTCGTAGAGACACTCACTGGCCGCGTTCAAAACGCTTCCTCTCAGGTGACGATATACACAGAGAAATTCACAATAGAGCTGATACAGACCGCAGACGACTATAAGCCCGGTCTGAAATACACAGTGTTTGTGAGTCTCACTTATTTCGGACGATGTGAATGACTTGGAGTACTGTCCTGCTCGCTGACCTCTATTTAACTGCACCTTTTAAATCACAGATAAAAATCGCCCATCATGACGGCTCGCCGGTGAAGAACGAGTGCGAACCTGTGGAAATCTGGTATGGTTTTACCTACAACAAAACTCTATATACACATACTTTTGCGATGTTGGATGATAACGGGATGGTCAAACTGAACTTCTACCCACGCCTAAACACCCATGGAACTTTACCGACCTTGAATATCGAGGTAAACTACACTGAGATCATTTAAACTCGAAAGAACATCTAAGAACTGTTTATCTTCTAACAGGTGGAGTACTTGGGCGTGCACCGAGTTTTCGGCGGAATAAGCCAATCTGTTTCCCCCAGCTCGACGTATATACAGGCTACTTTAAGGACAAAGTATCCCATGGTGTGTATAAAAGCGCTGAATGAATTTTCCAAGAAATACAATCTGTGCAACTCTGTCTTCAGGTGACCAAGTACGTTAAAATCGAAGTGACCTCTACAATTCATATGAAATATTTCAACTACGAGGTCCTGGGCCGTGGCGATATCCTGGTTGCGTCTACCGTACAAGTAAATAACAGGAAAACAGCGACATTTAGGTGATTCATTTAACTGAGCAAGAAGCAGTTTGCAGTTTTACTAAACTATTTTCTTTCTAGATTCCTTGCCACTCACTTGATGACTCCGACTGCTCGTGTCATTGTCTACTTCATTCGATGCGACGGTGAAGTAGTTGCTGGCGCACTGGACATACAGCTGAATGGAACTATGGCAAACTTTGTGCGTAACGAGTTGATTTATCTGCGTAATTATCGGGCTTTTGTTTATTCTAATCGCAGGTGTGAGTCTTTCCAATCGATCGCTGTTACAGGTTGACATTGGGATCTCACCCCCAGAGACTAAACCAGGAGGAAGCGTAGATCTCACAGTCACATCACAGTCGAATTCTTGGGTCGGATTACTCGGCGTTGATCAAAGCTCCATTCTACTAAGATCTGGGAACGATATTTCTCACGTTAGTGATTACAGATCGAAGAATATGTTTCAATATCTACACCAAGGAGTCTGTAAAATATACAATTAAATATCGTTTCCAGGAACAAGTAGCGAACGCGCTCAGCATCTTCGGCTCAGATAATCGGTTTGGTCTCGACTCTTCTGTATCCGGTGGATTATTCTGGAGGCCTGGTTCGTCCGATGCTTCCTCAGTCTTCGCTGTACGTATTTAGCATTGAATAATGAAAGTCCAGAGAGATTGGGCTAAAAAATGATCGAGTAATTAACTGATTTCAGGAATCCAGCCTAATTTTCTTGAGCAACGGCTTCCTCTATCAGAACCAACAATTTGGTAAGTTTGACGGTGACTTAGCCGCGGACTTTTATTACCTGTATAATTATAAGTATCTCAACAAGCACAAGTTGAGTAGCGAATCAACGACTGGTTAATCAATTTGTCGCCTACTTGTAATCTAACAAATGTTCCTCATGTTTCGTAGTATTCTTTGGATTTGGTGGTTTCGGTGGCGGTGGTTTTGCGAGTTTTAGTGGAGCAGAAGCACGAGCAGGAGCAGGTGATCGTGATGGGGCAGCTGCAGACTCATCGTCTAGTCAATCAGGTTCGATAAGAGTCCGTACAAACTTCCCTGAAACCTGGATTTGGGAAATGGTTGATGTTGGGTATGCGACTTGTATTAATAAACAAAGAATTTCTATAACTCCGTATTCCCATGATGGGTTCATAGACCCAATCAATCACCGTCATTTTCTTCTCAGTCTTCATCATTCTCATATTCTATTCATCAAATCGATTATATCTCTTTATTTTTCTAAAGTCTTTAAATTTGTCTATGGATAACAGATCGACCGGAACAACAGTTCTCTCACGAATTGCACCTGATACAATCACCACTTTCGTGCTTACCGCATTCAGTGTTCACCCCGTTTTTGGATTTGGTCTGATAGATGAACCCAGCAAGGTGCGTACATGATACAACAAAGAATCTTCACACCAATCCTAATTATCTACCTTCTATATTTCAGCTCCTAGTCTTCCAGTCATTTTTCATCTCCCTCAATCTGCCCTACTCTGTGGTACGAGGAGAAATTGTCGCCATATCTATCATAGTCTTCAACTATATGGGCCAGGATGCTACCGCTGATGTGACACTGACAAATGACGGGCAATTTGACTTTGCCGAGGCAACTGACGTACTTCAGAGCAACTCAAGTATGGTAGCTACGACTAACGCTCAGAGATCGAAAAATCAAATTCTTATTCCTTTACAGCGCAAACATTCAATCGCACAAAGACAATCCAGGTAAAGGCTTTGTCCGGAGCTGCTGTTTCCTTCATGATCATCCCCAAAAACGTGGGCACCATTAATGTCACAGTTACAGCGACCAGCGCCCTGGCTGGAGACAGCATAGTGCAGCCATTGATCGTCAAGGTCTGGTTTTTCTATAAAGTCTTTTAGAAATTGTTTACAGTTTGCAAGACTAAAATTTTGACGGTTTTCCAGCCCGAAGGAAAAACTCAGTACAGGAACAAGGCGTTATTTGTTGATCTGAGAACCGCCACGTCCTTTGCAGCAACCGTTGAAATAGATATACCCAACAATCGAGTCCCTGGATCTGAAAATATCGTAGTTTCTGCAATAGGTAAGAAGCCTGGGAGATATCGAATAAAAGTTAGAAAGAAACTAACACCCTTTATTGATTAACAGGCGATATTGTCGGACTAAAGATTTCCAATCTTGTCGATCTACTCAGCATGCCATACGGTTGTGGGGAACAGAACATGCTGAACTTCGTAGCGAGTATTGTCGTGATAGACTACCTCGAGGTATTGAAAGAGAAGGAAAAAACTAATTTCCCTGTTGCATCGCGTATTCATGCTTTCTTTTTCAACAGAGTAGGAATCAACTGACCCCAGACATCCGAGGAAAGGCCCTGAATTTCATAGCAGTCGGATATCAACGAGAATTAGCTTTCCGACACTCTGATGGATCTTTCAGCGCTTTCGGGAATTCTGATACTAGTGGAAGCACATGGTGAGTGAAGTTTCATCTGGTACAAAACAGTTTCTTTCTGAAATGGTTTATGCATCTTGTTATAATCGATCTCTATGCACTTCAGGCTCACAGCATACGTTTGTCACTGGTTCATAGAAGCTACTGCGTACATAACGATAGAAGACAGAATAATAACAGAGGCCTTGCAGTGGCTTGCCGGCGTTCAAGCACCGGAAGGGAATTTCCCTGAGGTGGGAACTGTTATCCATACAGAAATGCAAGGAGGTGCAGCCAAGGGACTGGCGCTGACTGCATTCTCTCTCATCAGCTTTCTCAGGAACGAGGTGAATCTTCAAACTCCAATTCCTTTTTCTTCAAGTTCTGCATCCAAATTGATTCAACCCATTTCAGACCTACGGCTCCGCGTACGACGCCACAGTTACCAAGGGGTTGGATTACATAGATCAAAATCTCGCGAACCTTACCGATGTCTACGCACTTTGTATCTGTACCTACGTTCTGAACCTGGCTAAATATCCGAGCGCAGACACAGCCTTTAGAATGATGCAAGCTATGGGTCAAGAAAGCGGAGGATTATTATGGTGGAGCAAGCCAATAGCACGGGATGATACAAATCCTTGGCACTTTATGCCGAGATCTGTTAACGTAGAAATGACTGCTTACGCGTTGCTGAGTTACCTGATAAGAGGTATGGACGCTGAGGCTGTGTCTATTGCGAAATGGCTGGTCACCCAGAGGAACCCTTACGGAGCATTTGCCTCTACCCAGGTTTGTCGCGAATTTCAAAATCTTTGAAAGGTATTTAACTTAGTTCACTTCTTCATTCAACTTAGGTGTATAACATCTTTGCTTTCAGGATACGGTCATGGGACTCTTCGCGCTTGCAGAACTAGGGAAAAGACTATCAACCGGAAACAGCAGCACAAGTATAACGTTTACATACGGCAACGGTGGAACAGGCACTTTCAATATTAACGCAGAAAATGACCTGGTTCTTCAGGAACAAGTTGTACGTTGTGTTTGCACATTTTCAGCCTTCAAATTTGAGCGATTCTCTTACTCTAATCAAAACCCCGTTCATAGCTACCTGATGATACCCGCGAAGTTAACATCACCGCTGTTGGAAATGGATTTGCGTTGGTTCAAGTATCTTACAGCTACAACCTGAACGAAACTGGAGTTTTCCCTCTATTCACGCTGAGAGTCCAGGTGGATAACAGCTCCGACGCTGACCACTTGCAGCTTAACATTTGCGCTGCGTGAGGACAATCTTTGATTTATTGTAAATAACTGATGGAACGATTCTTCTAAGGAAAACTAAACCATCTGTTATTTTAAAATATCACAGATTCATACCGACGAAAGACGCCAATGAGAGTAACATGGCTGTTATGGAAGTTAGTTTTCCATCCGGTTTCGTATCCGACCCCGACTTCCTCGCTAATTTAAAATCAACTCCACATGTTAAGCGAGTGGAGACTAAGGACGGAGACACCGTTGTCGTGTTGTACTTCAATAAGGTACAAAACCGTCGTCCATCTTTCATGTAAATCATTATCACATTAAATCAAACGTTCTCTTGTACAGATGGTGAAAGAGGAATACTGCGTGACTGTACACGCGTACAGGTTGGTCAAAGTAGCCAAGCTACAGATAGTACCAGTCACAATTTACGACTACTACGACTCCAGTAAGTTTCCTGCAACTATTGATCGGTGGAACAATGCTTTGCTTCATTTTAAACCCTTCTGTTCTTCTTTCCAGCTCGCAGAGCCACTGTATTCTACCTACCACTGATAGTTACACTCTGCGATATTTGCATCGGTGAAGACTGCGGTAATACGTGCAAAATCCAATAGAAAGAGGGAGAGCAGCAACTGATACCGCATCTTGTTGATTGCTCTAATGCTTTCAATCAGACTTCCAAAGTCTCCTCAAGTTTCTACTATGTTTTGGGACGCTATCGTTGATCGGTAAAATCCTGAAATATTTGATTTATTTTATTTTGTTGTAACAATTTTGGATAGAAATAACCGAAATAGCTAATATAAACGAATTGAATCTAATCGGATTCGAATACCTTTTTTCTTTTCATAAATCATTCTATTACGATGTACCATGTATATATGGGTATAGACGTAAACTGAGTGGTTTAACAATAAAGTCTTATTACATGTCAAACTCTTCCCATTAGTTTTCCCAAAACCCTTAAGTAACGGAGAGTGAAGTTTACGGTATAAAAAAAATTTGTTTCATTAACTTATTTCTAGAGTCTCTCAGAGTCAATTTATACATTTTATTACAGACTATGATCAAATACTAGTCTACTTTATTCATCGACACTTTTTCTCTCTTGTAAAAAAAAAAAAAAAAAAAACAGTTTATTTTTTCCTAGACGGCTTGAGAACTAGGCCTCTTAGTCGTGATGTTGTGCAAAGGTCCAAAGAATTGTTTGCCTTTGGTCCTTGACATATCTGCATGAAAAGAGGCTGTAAAAATACCCCCACAAAATTATTGTTAAATTTAAAGAACATATGAGGTATACAAGATAAACTTTGAAAATTTGTTTCAATAAAACATTTTTTTTTTTCCTTTCTTGTACATAAATATTATATCAATATATATTTATATTACAATTCCATAAATAGAATATCGGCTAGTTACATTTACATAAGTAGTTAATGAAACCGGAGTGCAGCTGTACATGCAGTGAACGACTTTGGGTACATGAAGTTTCATAACAGACGTTGAGCCAAAAGTGGGGAATTGAGAAGAGTATATAAAAAGAAAGAATTGTTAAAACCTTTATTGGTTTCGGTCTAGTTTTTCAAAGTAGATTGTTGGGTATTTTGCAGCAGGTACGGTCCTCGAGCTCTACTATTAAAATCACCGAGTTTGATATCGCATATTTCTCGTCAAATTACAACATAAAACACTCGATGATTATCATGGTATAGAAGTGATAACGAAATAATTATATCATACAGGGAGAAAAGGCCAGGAAAGAACTTGCAGCTTTGTCCTTCTTCTTCCACTTCTTGATCTTCTTCAGGTGAGTCATAACTCGTTCAACACTTTCAATAACGATGATTGGTTTCCCAAGAAATTCAAGTATCCCTAAGTGTTTCCACATCCTCTCAGAGCATTGAGAATCACGATGATGAAACCGCCAAAGCTGTATTAACAATTCTTCATGTTTCAGGATCCAACAACGTTCATTATGGCCTCTTTGTGGCCTTCCCTGTTCTTCATTATAGGGATAATTTCTTCAGCTACATCAACTCCGTATGTATAATAAAACGTGTATTCTAATCGCTACACAGTCTCTCTAGTTATATAAGAAGATATTGAAAGATTCATTCAATTCATTTCTAAAATCAACTAATAATAATCGCGCTGATTATAGTGATTACAGTACTAATTGCATCGGTTTCATATTCTTGCTGACCCAAAGTATACAATTCTTTATAATTATCGTGTTCTTTTTTCAACAAGGTACTATTCGATAGTAGCACCTCGAGTAGTAAGGCCAAACTCGGCATATCACGTGGCCATCAGTACCACAGCAACATCAGAGCCTTGTACTGTCCACGTCGAGTTGAGCGCGGATCTGGACGCTGGAGGGAAATACAATGTTTCTAAATCCGCAACAGTCAGACCCAACACAACTTTCTTGGTCAAACTGCATGTATGATCGATGATTATACTCATAGATATTATCGCTTTGTGTATTATAGTCACTTCTATATCAAAGATTCAGTTTTTCTGACTTACTGGTCAAGAATATATCAATTTTCAACAACAGAGTATCAAACCATTAGAATACGAGATTAGGAAGCGCAGTTCTTCTCTATCGCTGATATCGAAAACTTGAAATACATGTATGATTCTGCTCTCTACAGATTGGAAACACTTCACCTGGAAAATACAGGCTTGTAGTTGAAGGGGTGTCTGGGATACGGTTTTTCAATACCACCGAACTTCAATTTATGCCAAACAGCCACACAGTTTTCATACAAACTGATAGAGCAATTTACAAGCCTGGAACCAAGGTGCTTTGGCGTGCTGTGGTGCTGGACTCTCAATTACTTCCCGTACCTGAAGGGACAAAACTGGACGCACACATAACGGTGACTAATTCAAGATTCAATTTACTGATTCCAGCATTTTTCTGTTCTTCTTGATCACGGTTTTCTCTATTCATAAAACAGGATGCACAGGGAAATCGACTCAAGCAATGGATACAGCAGCCAGTCAGCAGAGGCGTGTTTTCTGCAGATATTCAGCTCGCCGACATTCCTATTTTAGGGACGTGGACCATCGTCGTCGACGTATTCGAACTGGAAACCGTTAAGACATTCGAAGTCGCCGAATACGTTCTTCCTAAGTTCGAGGTGACCATCACCGCCCCAACAGACGTGACTTTTTCGGATGGTGTGATACCTGTTACCGTCACAGCAATGTAATTGAGTTTGGGTCAATTTTCGGCAGATACACTCAGCAAAACAATCAACGATGAGTTGAAATCGTTAAATTTCTCCATTTGTATTAAAGGTACACATACGGCAAGGCTGTCCAAGGAACAGCAACAATCACAGTCTTCCCCAACACATACATTTTAGTTGGGGGAAATTATCGACCTCATCCTGGGGTGCAGAAGGTTGTCCCGATAAATGGGAACGTGACTGTAACATTCAACATAAGTTCTGAACTGGGGTGACTTTTAACTTTCTTCTATAACTTTTTTCCAGCTCTAAAATACGATAATAATAAATATTGATGTTTTCTTCATCAGGCTACAAGACACGTACACTCAATACATAGGACTAGAAGCCTCGGTCCAAGAGACACTCACTGGCCGCATTCAAAACGCTTCCTCTCAGGTGACGATATACACACAGAAATTCACCATAGAGCTGATACAGACCGCAGACAGCTATAAGCCTGGTCTGAAATACACAGTGTTTGTAAGTCTCACTTATTTCGAAGAGTGTGAATGACTTGGAGTACTGTCCTGCTCGCTGACCTCTATTTATCCGAACCTTTCAAATCATAGATAAAAATCGCCCATCACGACGGCTCTCCGGTGAAGAACGAGTGCGAACCTGTGGAAATCTGGTATGGTTTTACCTACAACAAAACTTTGTATACACACACCTTTGCGATGTTGGACGACAACGGGATGGTCCAACTGGACTTCTTCCCGCTCCTAAACACCAACGGCACTTTACCTACCTTGAATATCGAGGTAAACTACACTGAGATCATCTAAACTCGAAAGAACATCTAAAAACTGTTTCTCTTCTTACAGGTGGAGTACTTAGGCCTGCATGAAGTTTTCGGCGGAATAAGCCAATCTATTTCCCCGAGCTCGACGTATATACAAGCCACTTTGAGGACGAAGAATCCCATGGTGTGTATAAAAGCGCTAAATGAATCTTCCAAGAAATACAATCTGTGCAACTTTGTCTTCAGGTAAACACGTACGTTAGAATCGAGGTGACCTCTACAATTGATATGAAATATTTCAACTACGAGGTCCTGGGCCGTGGCGATATCCTGATTGCAAATACCGTACAAGTAGCTAACAAGAAAACAGCGACCTTCAGGTGATTTATCTAACTGAGCAAGAAGCAGCTTGCAGTTTTACTCAACTATTTTCTTTGTAGATTCCTTGCCACTCACTTAATGGCTCCTAATGCTCGCATCATTGTCTACTTCATTCGATGCGACGGTGAAGTAGTCGCTGGCGCACTGGACCTACAGCTGAATGGAACGCTAGAAAACTTTGTGAGTAACAAGATGATTGATCTGCATAATTGTCAGACCCTGCTTCATCCTGATCGCAGGTGTAAATCTTTCCAATCAATCGTTGTTACAGGTCGACATTGGCATCTCACCCCCCCAGACTGAGCCCGGAGGAAGTGTAGATCTCACAGTCACATCACAGTCGAATTCTTGGGTCGGATTGCTCGGCGTCGATCAAAGCTCCATTCTACTAAGATCTGGAAACGATATTACTCACGTTAGTGATTACAGATCGAAGAATTTGTCTCCACATCCACACCGAGGACTCTGTATATACAATTAATTATCGTTTGCAGGAACAAGTAGCAAACGCGCTCAACCCCTACGGCACAAATAATCGGTTTGGTTTTGGTTCTTCTGGATCCAGTGGATTATTCTGGAATCCTGGTTCGTCCGATGCTTTCGGAGTCTTCTCTGTACGTTTTTAGCATTGAATAATGAAACTCCAGAGAGATTGGACTTAAAAATAATCGAGAAATTAACTGATTTCAGGAATCCGATCTAGTTTTCTTGAGCAACGGCTTTCTCTACCAGAATCAACGATTTGGTAAGTTTGACGATAATTCAGCCGCGGTCTTTTATTAGCTATATAATAATAAGTATCTCAACGAGCACATATTTAGTAGCAAATCAACGACTGGCTTGGAGCCTCGATAACTCAAACCTTGTATTAAAATTAGATTAAACTAGACTGTCTGCTACCCTCGTTTAATTTGTCGCCTACTTGTAATACAAAAAAACTCATGTTCCATAGTATTCTTTGGATTTGGTGGATTCGGGGGAGGTGGTGGTCGTTTTGCGAGTGCTAGTGCAGAAGCAGGCCTTGGTGGGGCGGTTGAAGACTCATCGTCTGCCCAATCAGATTCGATAAGAGTGCGCACAAACTTCCCTGAAACGTGGATTTGGGAAATGGTTGATGCTGGGTATGCTACTACTATTAATCGACAAAGAATTTCTATGAATCCTCATCCCCGCGATGGCTTTACAAACCCATTTAATCAACATCATTTTCGTCTCAGTCTTCATCTTTCTCACACTCTATTTATGAAATAGACTATATCTCTTCATTTCTGTAAAGTCTTCAAATTTGTCTATGGATAACAGGTCGACTGGAAAAACAGTTCTTCATCGAACTGCACCTGATACAATCACCACTTTCGTCCTTACCGCGTTCAGTGTTCATTCCGTTTATGGATTTGGTCTTATAGATCAACCGAGATTGGTGCGTATATGATACTGCAAAGAATCTTCACACCAATCCTAATTATCTACCTTTCCATATTTCAGCTCACAGTCTTCCAGCCATTTTTCATCTCCCTCAACCTGCCCTACTCTGTGATACGGGGAGAAATTGTCGCCATATCTGTCATAGTCTTCAACTATATGGGCCAGGATGTTACCGCTGATGTGACACTGACGAATGACGGGCAATTCGACTTTGCCGAAGCCGCTAACGGACTTCAAAGCAACTCGAGTACGTTAGCTACGACTAACGCTCGGAGATCCGAAAATCAAATTCTAATTATTTTACAGCGCTGGCACTCCATCGTACAAAGACAATCCAGGTGAAGGCTTCGTCCGGAGCTTCTCTTTCCTTCATGATCACCCCCAAAAACGTGGGCACCATTAATATCACAGTTACAGCGACCAGCTCCCTTGCCGGGGACAGCATAGTGCAGCCTTTGATCGTCAAGGTCTGGTTTTTCTTTATAGTCTTTTAGAAACTGTTTACAGTTTGCAAGACTAAAATTTTGACGGTTTTCCAGCCCGAAGGAAAAACTCAGTACAGGAACAAGGCGTTATTTGTTGATCTGAGAACCGCAAGGTCCTTTGCAGCGACCGTTGCAATAGACATACCCAACAATCGAGTCCCCGGATCTGAAAATATCAAAGTTTCTGCAATAGGTAAGAAGCCAGGTAGATATCGAGTAAAAGACAGCAGAAACTGACCCCCTATATTGATTTACAGGCGATATTCTCGGCCCAAGCTTCTCAAATCTTGCCGATCTACTCAGGATGCCATACGGCTGTGGAGAACAGAACATGCTCAGCTTCGTGATAAATATAGTCGTGATAAACTACCTCGAGGTATTGAAAGAGAAGGAGAGAACTACCTAATTTCTCTATTGCATCGCGTACTCATGCCTTTTTTTCAACAGAGTCGGAATCAATTGACGCCGGAGATCCGAGGAAGGGCCCTGAATTTCATCGAAGTCGGATATCAACGAGAATTGGCTTACCGACACACGGATGGATCTTTCAGCGCTTTCGGGAATTCTGATCCAAGTGGAAGCACATGGCGAGTGAAGTTTTATCTCGTACAAAACAGTTTCTTGGTGAAAATAGTCTGTACACTTGTTATAATCGATCTTTCCGCGCTTCAGGCTCACAGCATACGTTTCTCAGTGGTTCATCCAAGCTACTGTGTACATATCGATAGAGGACAGAATAATAACAGAGGCCTTGCAGTGGCTTGCCGGCGTTCAAGCACCAGAAGGGAATTTCCCTGAGGTGGGAACTGTTATCTATACGGAAATGCAAGGAGGTGCAGCCAAGGGGCTGGCGCTGACTGCATTCTCTCTCATCAGCTTTCTCAGGAACGAGGTGAATCTTTAAACTCCAATACCTCTTACTTCAAGTAATGTACCCAAATTAACTCAACCCATTTCAGACCTACGTCTCGGCGTACAGCGGCACAGTTACCAAGGGGTTGGCTTACATAGCTAACAATCTCGCGAACCTCACCGATGTCTACGCACTTTGTATCTGTACCTACGTTCTGAACCTGGCTAAACATCCGAGCGCAGACACAGCCTTTAAAATGATGCAAGCTCTGGGTCAAGAAGGCAACGGATTATTATGGTGGAACAAGCCAATAAGACTGGATGACACAAATCCGTGGCGCTTTATGCCGAGATCTGGTAACATAGAAATGACTGCTTACGCGATGCTGACTTACCTGATAAGAAATATGGACGCAGAGTCTGTGCCTATTATGAAGTGGCTAATCACCCAGAGGAATTCTTACGGAGGATTTGCCTCTACACAGGTTTGTCGGGGATTCCGAAATCTTTGAAAGATATTTTACTCCATACTTTATCGTGTAACATCTTTGCTTCTAGGATACAGTCGTGGCGACCGTCGCGCTTGCAGAACTGGGCAAAAGACTATCAACCGGAAGCAGGAGCACAAGTATAACATTTAGATACGGCAACGTTGGAAGAAGCACTTTCAATATTAACGCAGAGAATGACATGATTCTTCAGGAACAAGTTGTACGTTGTTTTTGCACATCTACAGCCTCCAAATTTGAGCAATTCTCTTACTCTATTTAAAAACTCGTTCATAGCTACCTGGTAATACTCGAGAAGTCAACATCACCGCTGTTGGAAATGGATTTGCGTTTGTTCAAGTATCTTACAGCTACAACCTGAACAACACTGGAGTTTTCCCTCTATTCACGCTGAGAGTTCAGGTGGATAACAGCTCCGACGCCGACCACTTGCAGCTTAACATTTGCTCTGCGTGAGGAAAATCTTTGATTTATTGTAAATAACTGATCGAACGATTCTTCTAAGGAAAACTAAACCACCTGTTATTTTAAAAATCACAGATTCATACCGACGAGAGACGCCAATGAGAGTAATATGGCTGTTATGGAAGTTAGTTTTCCATCCGGTTTCGTATCCGACCCCGACTTCCTCGCCACTCTAAAATCAACTCCGCACGTTAAGCGAGTCGAGACTAAGGACGGAGACACCGTCGTCGTGTTGTACTTCGAAAAGGTACAAAACCGTCGTCCATCTTTTACGTAAATCATTATCACATTAAATCGAACGTTCTCTTGTACAGATGGTGAAGGAGGAATACTGCGTGACTGTACACGCGTACAGGTTGGTCAAAGTAGCCAAGCTACAGATAATACCAGTCACAATTTACGACTACTACGACTCCAGTAAGTTTCCTGCAACTATTGATCGGCTGAACAATCCTTTGCTTCATTTTAAACCTTTCTGTTCTTCTTTCCAGCTCGCAGAGCCACTGTATTCTACCTACCACAGATAGTTACACTCTGCGATCTTTGCAACGGTGAAGACTGCGGTGATACGTGCAAAGTAAGGTAGAAAGAAGTAAGGCAGCAGCTGATACTACGTGTTGTTAATTCATATAATATTCTCTATCAGACTTCCAAAGTCTCTTCAATTTTGGCATCGATCATTTCGGGACAGGTATTCGTTTATACTTCTACTAGAACTAGAAAATTGCGCAAATGCATCCGGGTAATAAAAATCGTATCTTCGCAGAAGATAATCAAACTATACTGCGGGTGCAAGGTTCAGAAATTTTACGATCATTTTAATTAGCGTAAGGCAAGTGCAGACTTATCTCAGCCAAAATTTAACAGCTTAGCTATAAGCACAGCGGTGATTCTTGTGCATATAGATCGCGGCTATAGATATTAGGATGATCGTTAAAAAAAAAAGAAGTTATCTTCGATGACCTTCAATCGGTTCTAAATGTGGAAAAAATAATTCTCTAATTTTTTCCAGATTTTTATTTTATTTATTTATTTATTTATTTATTTATTTATTGGAGAAACATTATTTTGACATTATTTTCACTCTCTATGGTCCCTATTTTCAAATGAACTTTTTTTAATTCGTCAATCAATCCTAATTTCAGTTGGGTCTAATTTAAATAGGCGAGATTGCATCGAATACGTTTTATTATTGTATATTATTACACACAGATCGAGTGAAAAAAATTGAAATCATTATTTTACATATTTTAATATCGATCGATTAATTATTTTCTTTTGTAAAATTAATTTAATTTTTTATCTCATCATTGTTTCTTAAAACTTTGATTCGTAAGACTTTCAGACTTTTATACGTACTACGTCTTTATTTCTCGACGACTAATGATTACTTTGCGCAAATTATTGTTTCTCTAAAAATAAAAATTATATCAAAAATTTGAACCTAATGTTATTGAACACTGAAATGGAATTTGCTACCCACACACCTCTTTTCCTCTATACATTCGAAAATAAAGTACTTCCAAAGTACACGGAAGATCAAAAAAAAAAAAATATAAAATACTACGACGTTATATTTTGTATCGCTAAAAAAATGGATAGAAAATATATTGAACTGAATTAAAAACCTTTAAATAACATAGAGTAAAGTTTTCGGTATAAAAAAGATTTGGTCTATTAACTTATTTCTCACAGACTATGATCAAATAGTATTCTACTTTATTCATCGAAAATTTTTTCTCCCGTCTAAGAAACCGCAGTCTATTATTTCTAGACGGTTTGAGAATCAGCCCCTCAGTCGTGATGTTGTGCCAAGGCCCAAATACTTGTTTGACTTTGGTCTTTGTCACATCTGCATCAAAGAGGCTGTAAAAATATACCGACGAAATTATTGTTGAATTTAAAGAACACATGAGCGATGCAAGATAAACTTTGACCATTGTTTTGATGAAACATTTTTCTCTCATATGTTGTACATAAATATTATATCAATATATTATATATATTTATATTACAATTTCCATAAATAGAATATCGGCTAGTTAAATTTACATAAGTAGTTAATGAACACGGAGTGCAGCTGTACATGCAGTGAACGACTTCGGGTACCTGAAGTTTTATAACAGACGTTGAGCCAAAAGTGGGGAATGCAGAAGAGTATATAAAAAGAAGGAACTGGTAAAACCTTTATTGGTTTCGGTCTAGTTTTTCAAGGTAGGTTGTTGGGTATTTTGCGATAGGTAAGGTCCTTGAGCTCTACTATTATAATCACCGAGTTTGATATCGCATATTTCTCGTCAAATTATAACATAAAACACTCGATGATTATCATGGTATAGAAGTGATAACGAAATAATTATATCATACAGGGAGAAAAGGCCAGGAAAGAACTCGCAGCTTCGTCCTTCTTCTTCCACTTCTTGATCTTGTTCAGGTGAGTCATAACTCGTTTCAACACTTTCAATAACGATGATTGGTTTCCCATAGAAATTCAAGTATCCCTAAGTGTTTCCACATCCTCTCAGAGCATTGAGAATCACAATGTTGAAACCACCAAAGATGTATTAACAATATTCTTCATGTTTCAGGATCCAACAACGTTATTATGGCCTCCTTGTGGCCTTCCCTGTTCTTCGTTATAGGGATAATTGCTTCAGCTACATCATCTCCGCAGTATGTATAATAGAATCTATATAGTCTCTCTAGTAGTGAAAGAAAATATTAAAATATTCATTCAATTCATTTCTAAAATCAACTAACAATAATCGCGTTAACTATAGTGATTACAGTACTAATTGCATCGGTTTTATATTCTTGCTAACGAAAAGTATACAGCCCTTCAAAATTTTCGTATTCCTTTTTCAACAAGGTTCTACTCGGTAGTAGCACCTGAAATAGTAAGGCCGAACTCTGTGTATCACGTGGCCATCAGTACCATAGCAACATCACAGCCTTGTATTGTCTACATCGAGGTGAGCGCGGACCTGGACACTGGAGAGAAATTCAATGTTTCTGAAACGGCAACCGTCAAACCCAACACAACTTGCCTTACGAAACTTCAGGTATGATCGCCGGTTACACTCATAGAGATTATCGTTTTGTGTATTACAGTCACTTTTATATCAGAGATTCAGTTTTTTCCAACTCGCTAGTCAAGAATTCATCAATTTTCAACAACAGTGTCTCAAACCAGTAGAATACGAGTTTAGGAAGCGCAGTTCTTCCCTTCCACTGATATCGAACACTTGAACTACATGTATGATTCTACTTTCTCCAGATTGGAAACACTACACCTGGAAGATACAAGCTGGTGGCTCAAGGGCTGTCTGGGATAGAGTTTCTCAATACTACCGATCTTCAATTTGTGCTGAAGAGTCACTCAGTTTTTATACAAACTGATAGAGCGATTTACAAGCCAGGAAACAAGGTCTTTTTCCGTGTCGTGGTGCTGGACTCTAAACTACGTCCTGCACCGAATGGGACAGAACTGGACGCATACATACTGGTGACTAATTCAGGATTCAATTTACAGGTTCAAGCATTTTTCTGTTCTCCTTGATCACGGTTTTCTCAATTCGTAAAACAGGATGGACAGCAGAATCGAGTTAAGCAATGGAAACAGCAGATAGTCAACAGAGGTGTGTTTTCTGCAGAGATTCAGCTCTCCGACGTTCCTGTTTTAGGGAACTGGAAAATCATCGTCAACGTATTCGACTCAGATACCGCGAAGGACTTCGAAGTCGCCGAATACGTTCTTCCTAAGTTCGAGGTGACCATTACCCCCCCAACAGATGCAACTTTCTCGGATTCTGTGATATCGATTATCATCACAGCAAAGTAATTGAGTTTGGGTCAATTTTCGGTAGATATACTCAGCAAAACCATCAACCGTGTGTTGAAATCGTTAAATTTCTCCATTTACATTACAGATACACATACGGCAAGGCTGTGAAAGGAAAAGCAACGATCACAGCCTTCCCCAACACATACGGTTACTTCAATGGAGCTTATCAACTTCATCCTGCAGTGCAGAAGGTTGTCCCTATAGATGGGACCGCGACTGTAACATTCGACATAAGTTCTGAGCTGGGGTGACTTTTAAATTTCTCCTATGCTTTTTTTCCAGTTCTAAAATACGATGATAACAAATATTGATATTTCTTTATCAGGCTTCAATCATATTACGATCAAACCGTACGACTAGAAGCCTCGGTCGAAGAGGCACTCACTGGCCGCAGTCAAAACGGTTCCTCTGAGGTGACGGTGTACACACATAAATTTACTATAGAGCTGATAAAGACCGCAGACAGCTATAAACCCGGTCTGAAATACACAGCGTTTGTGAGTCACTCATTTTTGCAAATATGAAACAATATTTCTGATATATTTGCTGCCTTCTATTTATTATTTGATTCATAATTGTATAGATAAAAATTGCCCATCACGACGGCTCTCCAGTTCAGGACAAGCTCAATCCTGTGGAAATCTGGTACGGTTTCACCTACAACCGATCTCTTTATACAAACATCTCTAGGATGTTGGACGACAACGGGATGATCCAACTGGACCTCGACCCACCCCTAGTCACCAATGATACTTCAGATATTTTAAATATCGAGGTAAACCACGCTGAGATATTTAAAACTCAAAGAAACATGTAAGAACCGTTTCTCTTTTTACAGGCGGAGTACTTAGGCCTGCATCAGTATTTCGGCGGAATAAGTAAAGCTATTTCCCCAAGCTCGACGTATATACAGGCCTCTTTACAAACAGAGAATCCCGTGGTATGTATAAAAGCGGTAAATAAATCTTCCAGCAAATACAATCTGTGTAACTCTGTCTTCAGGTGAACAAATGCATTAGAATTAAAGTGACCTCTACAATTCCAATGAAATATTTCAACTACGAGGTCATGGGCCGTGGCGATATCCTGGTTGCAGCTACTGTACGAGTGGCTAGCAAGAACACAGCGACCTTCAGGTGATTCATCCTACTCAACAAGAATTAGTAGTTTGCAGTTTTTATAAACTTTTTTCTTTCTAGATTCCACGCCACTTACTTGATGGCTCCTACTGCTCGTGTCATTGTCTACTACATTCGATGCGACGGTGAAGTGGTCGCTGCTGCACTGAACATACAGCTGAATGGAACTCTGGAAAACTTTGTGCGTAAAGAGTTGATATTTATCTGCATAATTATTATCAGGCTTTGGTTCATCCTGAGTGCGGGTGTAAAACTTTTCAATCTATCGCTGTTATAGGTCGACATTGGGATCTCACCCCAGGAGACTAAACCCGGAGGAAGTGTAGATCTCACAATTACATCACAGCCTAATTCTTGGGTTGGATTGCTCGGCATCGATCAAAGCTCCATTCTACTAAAATCTGGAAACGATATTACTCATGTTAGTATTCACAGATTAAAGAATATGTTTCAATATCTACACCAAGGACTCTGTAAATACAATTAATTATCGTTTGCAGGAACAAGTAGCGACCGAGCTCAGCTCCTACAGCTCAGATAATCAAATTGGTCTCGCATCTTTTTCATCCCGTAGATTCTTCTGGAATCCTGGTTCGTCCAATGCTTTCGAAGTCTTCTCTGTAAGTATTTAGCACTGAATAATGAAACTCTAGAAAGATTGGACTGAAAAATAATCGAGAAATTAACTGATTTCAGGAATCCAAACTAGTTTTCTTAAGCAACAGCTTCCTCTACCAGGAACCACAATTAAGTAAGTTTCACGGTAATTTATTACCTATGTATTGATAAGTACCTCAACAAGCACCAATTGAGTAGCGAATCAACGACTGGCTTCGAGCCATGATAACTCAAACCTTGTATCAAATTTAGATTAAACTAGACTGTCTGCCATTCGATCAATTTGCCACCTACTTGTAATCTAACAAATGTTCTTCATGTTCCGCAGTATACTTTGGATTTGGTGGTTTCGGTGGCGGTGGCGGTGGCGGTGGTGACTTTGCTTTCGCCGGTGCTGCTGATGGTGCTATGGCACCAATGGCTATGAGAGCAGAAAGTGATTCGGCAAGTGTAGCCTCGCCTACTGTTCAACTAGATACGGTGAAAGTGCGTAAGGACTTCCCTGAAACCTGGATTTGGGAAATGGTTGATGCTGGGTATGCTACTATTATTAATCAACAAAGAATTTCTATGAATCCTTATCCCCGCGATGGGTTTACAGACCCATTTAATCACCATCATCTTCTTCTCAGTCTTTATCATTCTCATACTCTACTTATGAAATAGTCTAAATCTCTTCATTTCTATAAAGTCTTCAAATTTGTCTATGGATAACAGGTCGAATGGAAAAACAGTTCTCCAACGAACTGCACCTGACACAATCACCTCTTGGGTGCTTACCGCCTTCTGTGTTGACCCCATTCACGGATTTGGTCTGATAGATCATCCGAGAAAGGTGCGTATATGATACGGCAAAGAATCTTCACACCAATCTTAATTATCTACTTTCCATATTTCAGCTCACAGTCTTCCAGTCATTTTTCATCTCCCTCAATCTGCCCTACTCTGTGATACGTGGAGAAATTGTCGCCATATCTATCATAGTCTTCAACTATATGGACAAGGCCGTTACCGCTGATGTGGGACTGACAAATGACGGGCAATTCGACTTTGCCGAATCAGCTGACGGACTTCAGAACAACTCGAGTACGTTAGCTATGACTAACACTCGTAGATCCGAAAATCAAATTCTAATTCTTTTACAGCGGAAGCACTAAATCGCACAAAGACAATCCAGGTGCAGGCTTCGTCCGGAGCTTCTGTTTCCTTCATGATCATCCCCAAAAACGTGGGAACCATTATTATTTCAGTTACAGCGACCAGCGCCTTGGCAGGAGACAGCATAAAGCAGCCATTGATCGTCAAGGTCTGATTTTTCTATGAGTCTTTTGAAAACGGTTTACGGTTCGCGAGACTAAAATTTTAATGGTTTTCCAGGCCGAAGGACAAACTCAGTACAGGAACAAGGCGTTATTTATTGATCTAAGAACCGCCAAGACCTTTGAAGCAACCGTTGAGATAGATATACCCAACAATCTAGTCCCTGGATCAGAAAATATCGAAATCTCTGCAGTAGGTGAGAAACCCGGAAGATATATCAATTAAAAAACCGAAGAACTTGACGCCCTTTATTAATTTATAGGCGATATTCTCGGACCAAGCCTTCCTAATCTTGCCAATCTACTCAGAATGCCATCCGGTTGTGGAGAACAGAACATGCTCGGCCTCGTGCCGAATATAGTCGTGATAAACTACCTCAAGGTATTGAAAGAAAAGGAGAGAACTAATTTCCTTGTTGCGTCGCATATTTATGCCTTTTCTTCAACAGAGTAGGAATCAATTGACCGCTGAGGAACTAGGAAAGGCTCTGAGTTTCATCGAAATCGGATATCAGCAAGAATTAACTTACCGACACACGGATGGATCTTTCAGCGCTTTCGGGAATTCTGATGGAAGTGGAAGCACATGGTGAGTGAAGTTTTATCTTTATACAAAACAATTTCACAATGAAAATGGTCTGTGCACTTAGTTACAATCGATCTTTTCCCACTTTAGGCTGACAGCATATGTCTGTGAATGGTTCATCCAGGCTGCTGCGCACGTAACGGTAGAACAGAGAATAATAAATGAGGCCTTGCAGTTCCTTGTGCGCGTACAAGGAACGGAAGGAAATTTCCCTGAGGTGGGAGCGGTCATCCATAAGGATATGCAGGGAGGTGCAGCCAAGGGTCTAGCGCTGACTGCGTTTTCTCTCATCCCTTTTTTCGGGAGCGAGGTGAATCGTCAAGCTCTAATTTCTCTTTCTTCGAGTTCTGTACCCAAATTAACTCAACCTATTTTAGTCCTACGTCTCGGTGTACAGCAGCACAATCAACAAGGGACTGGCCTACATAGTTAAAAATCTCAAAGGGCTGGATGATATCTACTCGCTCTGTCTTTGTGCCTACGTTCTGAACCTGGCTAAACATCCAAGTGCAGACACGGCTTTTGAAATGATGCAAGCTAAGTCTAAACAAGACGGAGGATTATTATGGTGGAGCAAGCCAGTAGCAGATGATGATACAAATCCTTGGCACTCTATGCCGAGATCTGTTGACGTAGAAATGACATCTTACGCGATGCTTACTTACCTGCTAAGAAATAAGGTCGCCGAGTGTCTGCCTATTATGAAGTGGCTAGTCACGCAGAGGAATTCTGACGGAGGATTCGCCTCTACCCAGGTTTGTCGCGAATTCCAAAATCTTTGAAAGATATTTAACTTCATTGTATATAACATCTTTGCGTTTAGGATACGGTCATGGGAATCCATTCGCTTGCAGAACTAGCCAAAAGACTATCAGCCGAAAGCAACAGCATGAGTATAACGTTTACATACGAAGACGGGGGAAGAGGTACCATCAATATTACCTCAGAGAATAACATGATTCTTCAGAAAGAAGTTGTACGTTGATTTTCCACATCCACAGCCTTCAAGTCTAAGCAATTCTCTTACTATGTTTAAAATCCTGTTCATAGCTACCAGATAAAACTCGAGAAGTCCACATCACCGCTGTTGGAACTGGATTTGCGATAGTTCAAGTATCTTACAGCTACAATCTGAAAGAAACTGGAGTTTTCCCTCTATTCACGCTGAGAGTTCAAGTGGATAAAAACTCCGACGCCAACCACTTGCAGCTTTTCATTTGCTCTGCGTAAGGAGAAACTTTGAATTATTCTAAAGAAGGGATCGAATGATTCTTCTGAGAAAAACTAAACCATCTGTTATCTTAAAAATCCCAGATTTATACCGACGAAAGACGCCATCGAGAGTAACATGGCTGTTATGGAAGTTAATTTCCCATCCGGTTTCGTATTCGACACCGACTTCCTTTTGACTTTACAATCAACTCCGAACGTTAAACGAGTGGAGACTAAAAACGGAGATACTGTCGTCGTGTTGTACTTCGATAAGGTATAAAAAACCGTCGTACATCTTTTATGTAAATCATCTTACATCTAATCAAACGTTCTCTTCTATAGATGGTGAAAGAGGAATACTGCGTGACTATACATGCGTTCAGGATGTTTAAAGTAGCCAAGCTTAAGCCAATACCAGTCACAATATACGATTACTACGACTCCAGTAATTATCATGCAACTATATTGATTGGCGGTACAATCATTTGCTTAATTTTAAACCTTGCTTCTCTTCTTCTTTTCCAGCTCGCAGAGCCACTGTATTCTACGAACCACTGGCAGCTACGCTCTGTGATATTTGCGAGGGCGAAGACTGCGGTGACACATGCCAAGCCAGGTAGAAAGAAGGAAGGCAGCAGCTGATAGTCTAGGGCTGTACGGTTTCACCGGCTACCCAGCCAAGACGGTTAACCATTCAACTGCAGTTAACGGTTGAATCGGCCAAAAACTTTGTCAAGATTTTAAAATTTCAAAATTTTTGAAAATTTCAAAAATTCGAAATATTCAAAAACGTTTGAAATTTTTAACAATTTTCAAATTCAATATACTATATTTCTATGATTTTCATCCCCCCAAAAGCACCTCTAGTGCAAAGACCTTCCGCCGAGTACATTGATTCTTTTATTATCCATCCACAAAAGTATGGAAATCGGATACTACTATTGCCCGCACGTATCGCATACTTGACCCTTAATTTATATTAGGATTTAATTAGGATTTTTACGAATTAAAAAAAGTTCAAGTGAAAATAGAGCCCAAAGGGAGTCAAAATAAAAATCTGAAAAAATCAGAGAATTATTTATTGAAGGCCATCCATAAGATAACTTTTATTTTTAACGACCACCCTAATGGGTATTAGATGTAAACTGAGTGGTTTAACAATAAAGTCTTATTATTACATGTTAAACTCTTCCCATTAGTTTTCCCAAAACCCTTGAGTAACAAGAGAGTAAAGTTTTCGGTATAAAAAAGATTTGATTTATTAACTTATTTCTCGAGTCTCTCAGACTATGGTCGAATACTATTCTACTACTTTATTCATCGACAATTTTTCTTCCGTCTAAGAAACCAGTCTATTGATCCTAAACGGCTCGAGACCCAGCCCCTCAGTCGTAATGTTGTACCAAGGCCCAAAGACTTGTTTGACTTTCGTCTTTGACATATCTGCATCAAAGAAGTTGTAAAAATATACCCACAAAATTATTATTAAATTCAAAGAACACACGAGCCTTACAACATAAACTTTGACCATTGTTTTGATAGAACATTGTTCTTTCCTTTGTTGTATATAAATATTATATGATATATCAATATATATTTATACAACACTTTCATAAATAGAATATCGCTAAGTTACATCTCTATAAGTAGATAATGGAAGTGGAGAGCAGCTGTATATGCAGTAAACGACTTCGGCTACCTGAAGTTCCATAACAGGCGCTACGCTGAAAGTGGGGAATGAAGAAGAGTATATAAAAAGAAGGAACTAGTTAAACCTTCATTGGTTTCAGTCTACTCTTTCAAGGTAGGTTGTTAGGTATTTTGCAGCAGATACAGTCCTCGAGCTCTACTATTATAATTACCGAGTTTGATATCTCATATTCCTCGTCAAATTACAACATAAAACACTCGATGATTATCATGGTATAGAAGTGATAACGAAATAATTATATCATACAGGGAGAAAAGGCCAGGAAAGTACTTGCAGCTTCGTCCTTCTTCTTCCACTTCTTGATCTTCTTCAGGTGAGTCATAACTCGTTTCAACACTTTCAATATCGATGATTGGTTTTCCAAGCAATTCAAGTATACCTAAGTGTTTTCTCATCCTCTCAGAGCATTGAGAATCACGATGATGAGACCGCCAAAGACTTATTGACAATATTCTCCACCTTTCAGGACCCAACAACGTTATTATGGCCTCCCTGTGGCCTTCCCTGTTCCTCGTTATAGGGATAATTGCTTCAGCTACATCATCTCCGCAGTATGTATAATAGAACACGTATTTCAATCGCTACATAGTCTCTCTAGTTATATAGAAGAGAATATTGAAAGATTCACTTAATTGATTTCTAAAATCAACTAATAAAATAATCACGCTAACTGTAGTGATTACAGTATTAATTGCATCGGTTTTACATTCTTACCAACCCAAAGTATACAACCCTTTTACAATTTTCGTATTCTTTTTTCAACAAGGTTCTACTCGGTAGTAGCACCTGCAATAGTAAGGCCGAACTCTGTGTATCACGTGGCCATCAGTACAATAGCAACATCACAGACTTGTACTGTCTACGTCGAGTTGAGCGCGGACCTGGACACTGGAGAGAAATTCAATGTTTCTAAAATGGCAACCGTCAAACCCAACACAACTTGCCTTACGAAACTTCAGGTCTGATCGCCGGTTACACTCATAGAGATTATCGTTTTGTGTATCATATAGTCACTTCTAGGTATATCAAAGATTCACTTTTTTCTGACTCACTGGTCAAGAACTCATCAATTTTCAATAACAGAGTCTCAAACCAGTAGAATACGAGATTAGGAAGCCCAGTTCTTCTCTTCCACTGATATCGAACACTTGAACTACATGTATAATTCTACTTTTTACAGATTGGAAAGACTACATCTGGAAGATACAAGCTGGTGGCTCAAGGGCTGTCCGGGATAGAGTTTCTCAATACTACCGATCTTCAATTTGTGCTGAAGAGTCACTCAGTTTTTATACAAACTGATAGAGCGATTTACAAGCCAGGAAACAAGGTCTTTTTCCGTGTCGTGGTGCTGGACTCTAAACTACGTCCTGCACCGAATGGGACAGAACTGGACGCATACATACTGGTGATTAATTCAGGATTCAATTTACAGGTTTCAGCAATTTTCTGTTCTTCTTGAACACGGTTTTCTCAATTCGTAAAACAGGATGGACAGCAGAATCGAGTTAAGCAATGGAAACAGCAGACAGTCAACAGAGGTGTGTTTTCTGCAGAGATTCAGCTCTCCGACGTTCCTGTTTTAGGGAACTGGAAAATCATCGTCAACGTATTCGACTCAGATACCGCGAAGGACTTCGAAGTCGCCGAATACGTTCTTCCTAAGTTCGAGGTGACCATTACCCCCCCAAAAGAGGCAACTTTCTCGGATTCTGTGATACCGATTATCATTACATCAAAGTAATTCAGTTTGGGTCAATTTTCGGTAGAGACACTCAGCAAAACAATCAACCGTGTATTGAAATCGTTAAATTTCTCCACTTACATTACAGATATACATACGGCAAGGCTGTGAAAGGAAAAGCAACGATCACAGCCTTCTCCAACACATACGGTTTCTTCGATGGAGCTTATCGACTTCATCCTGCAGTGCAGAAGGTTGTCCCGATAGATGGGACCGCGACTGTAACATTCGACATAAGTTCTGAGCTGGGGTGACTTTTAACTTTCTCCTATGCTTTTTTTCCAGCTCTGAAATACGATAATAACAAATATTGATATTTCTTTATCAGGCTTAAAAACACGTCCGATCAAACCATACGACTAGAAGCCTCGGTCGAAGAGGCACTAACTGGCCGCGTTCAAAACACTTCCTCTCAGGTGACAGTGTACTTACATAAATTCACCATAGAGCAGATACAGACTCCACACAGCTTTAGGCCCGGTCTAAAATTTACAGTATTTGTAAGTCACTCATTTTTGCAAATATGAAACACCTGTATTTCTGATACGTTCGCTGCCTTCTATTGATTATTTGATTCATAATTGTATAGATAAAAGTTGCCCATCACGACGGCTCTCCAGTTCAGGACGAGCTCAATCCTGTGAACATCTCATACGGTTTCACCTACACCCGATCTCTTTATACAAACATCTCTAGGATGTTGGATGACAACGGGATCATCCAACTGGACTTGGATGTACCCCCAGCCACCGAGAGCGGTCCAAATATTTTGAATATGGAGGTAAGCTACATTGAGATATTTGAAACTCGGAGACACATGTGAGAACCGTTTCTCTTCTTACAGGCGGACTACTTAGGCCAGCACCAGTATTTCGGCGGAATACCCAAAGCCATCTCCCCGAGCTCGACGTTTATACAGGCCTCTTTACAGACAGAGAATCCCATGGTGTGTATAAAAGGGCTGAATAAATCTTTCAACAAATACAATCTGTGCAACTCTGTCTTCAGGTGAACAAATTCATTAGAATCAAAGTGACCTCTACAATTCCAATGAAATATTTCAACTACGAGGTCATGGGCCGTGGCGATATACTGGTTGCAGCTACCGTACGAGTAGCTAGGAGGAACACAGCGACTTTCAGGTGATTCATCTTACTGAACAAGAAGTAGTTTGCAGTTTTGATGAAGTTTTTTCTTTCTAGATTCTTTGCCACTTACTTGATGGCTCCTACTGCTCGTGTTGTTGTCTACTTCATTCGATGCGACGGTGAAGTAGTCGCTGCTGCAGTGAACATACAGCTGAATGGAACTCTGGAAAACTTTGTGCGTAACGAGTTGACATTTATCTGCATAATTATTATCAGGCTTTTGTTCATCCTGAGTGCGGGTGTAAATCTTTTCAATCTATCGCTGTTACAGGTCGACATTGGGATCTCACCCCAGGAGATTAAGCCCGGAGGAAGCGTAGATCTCACAATTATATCACAGCCGAATTCTTGGGTCGGATTGCTCGGCGTCGATCAAAGCTCCATTTTACTAAAATCTGGAAATGATATTACTCACGTTAGTAGTCACAGATCGAAGAATATGTTTCAATATCTACACCAACGACTCTGTATATACAATTACCGTATTGGACTGAATATAAGTCGAGGTCTTTGGTAACCGATTTCACCCTCAAAAACCGTACTCGATTTATTTTCGGGCTCGAACTATATTCGGGCAGATCCCCCAAAAGTCCCAAATGTAAGTTGAGCCAGAATATAGGTCGTGTACGGTTTTTGAGGGTAAAATTGGTGACCAAAAACCTCGACTTATATTCAGTCCAATACGTAATTATCATTTGCAGGAACAAGTAGCGACCGAGCTCAGCTCCTACGGCTTAGATAAAGAATTTGATGTCGCCTCTTTCGGAGGCGTTGAATTCTCCTGGGGTCCTGGCACGGCCGATGCTTCCCAAGTATTCTCTGTACGTATTTAGCATTGGAGAATGGAACTCCAGAGAGATTAGACTGAAAAATGATCGATCAATTAACTGATTTTAGGTCTCCAAACTAGTTTTCTTAAGCAACGGCTTTCTCTACCAGAACCCACGATTTAGTAAGTTTCACGGTAATTTAGCCGCGGACTTTTATTACCCATATACATAATGATAAGTACCTCAACAAGCACATATTTAGTAGCGAATCAACAACTGGCTTTAAGCCTCGATAACTCAAAGCTTGTATCAAATTTAGGTTTCAATGGTGGTGGTGCCGGTGGTGGTGGCGGTGGTGGCGGTGGTGGCGCTGCTGAAGGTGCTATGGCTATGGCAGCAGAAAGTGATTCGGTAGCTGTAGCCTCACCGACTGTTCAACCAGATGCGGTAAAAGTGCGTAAGGACTTCCCTGAAACGTGGATTTGGGAAATGGTTGATGCTGGGTATGCTACTACTATTAATACCCCACGACGGGTTTACGAACCCATTTATTCACTATCATTTTCGTCTCAGTCTTCATCATTCTCATACTCTATTTATGAAATAGTCTAAATCTCTTTATTTCTGTTGAGTCTTCAAATTTGTCTATGGATAACAGGTCGAATGGAAAAACAGTTTTTCAACGAACTGCACCTGACACAATCACCTCTTGGGTGCTTACCGCCTTCTGTGTTGACCCCATTCACGGATTTGGTCTAATAGAACAACCTAGAAAGGTACGTTTATATGATACGGCAAAGAATCTTCACACCGATCCTAATTATCTACCTTCCATATTTCAGCTTACAGTCTTCCAGTCATTTTTCGTCTCCCTCAATCTGCCCTACTCTGTGATACGTGGAGAAATTGTCGCCATATCTATCATAGTCTTCAACTATATGGACAAGGATGTTACCGCTGATGTGGGACTGACAAATGACGGGCAATTCGACTTTGCCGAATCAGCTGACGGACTTCAGAACAACTCGAGTACGTTAGCTACGACTAATGCTCTTAAATCCGAAAATCAAATTCTAATTATTTTACAGCGGAAGGACTAAATCGCACAAAGACAATCCAGGTGCAGGCTTCGTCCGGAGCTTCTGTTTCCTTCATGATCATCCCCAAGAACGTGGGAACCATTATTATTTCAGTTACAGCGACCAGCACCTTGGCAGGAGACAGCATAAAGCAGCCATTGATCGTCAAGGTCTGATTTTTCTATGAGTCTTTTGAAAACGGTTTACGGTTCGCGAGACTAAAATTTTAACGGTTTTCCAGGCCGAAGGACAAACTCAGTACAGGAACAAGGCGTTATTTATTGATCTAAGAACCGCCAAGTCATTTGAAGCAACCGTTGAGATAGATATACCCAACAATCGAGTCCCTGGATCAGAAAATATCGAAATCTCTGCAGTAGGTGAGAAACCTGGAAGATATATCAAGCAAAAAACCGAAGAACCTGACCCTCTTTATTGATTTATAGGCGATATTCTCGGACCAAGCCTTCCTAATCTTGCCAATCTACTCAGAATGCCATCCGGTTGTGGAGAACAGAACATGCTCGGCCTCGTGCCGAATATAGTCGTGATAAACTACCTCAAGGTATTGAAAGAGAAGGAGAGAAATAATTCCCTTGTTGCATCGTGTATTTATGCCTTTTCTTCAACAGAGTAGGAATCAATTGACCGCTGAGGAACTAGGAAAGGCTCTGAGTTTCATCGAAATCGGATATCAGCGAGAATTAACATACCGACACACGGATGGATCTTTCAGCGCTTTCGGGAATTCTGATGGAAGTGGAAGCACATGGTGAGTGAAGTTTTATCTTTATACAAAACAGTTTCACAATGAAAATGGTCTGTGCACTTAGTTACAATCGATCTTTTCCCACTTTAGGCTGACAGCATATGTTTGTGAATGGTTCATCCAGGCTGCTGCGCACGTAACGGTAGAACAGAGAATAATAAATGAGGCCTTGCAGTTCCTTGTGCGCGTACAAGCAACGGAAGGAAATTTCCCTGAGGTGGGAGCGGTCATCCATAAGGATATGCAGGGAGGTGCAGCCAAGGGTCTAGCGCTGACTGCGTTTTCTCTCATCCCCTTTTTCGGGAGCGAGGTGAATCGTCAAACTCTAATTTCTCTTTCTTCGAGTTCTGTACCCAAATTAACTCAACCCATTTCAGGCCAACGTCTCGGTGTACAGCAGCACAATCAACAAGGGACTGGCTTACATAGTTAAAAATCTCAAAGGGCTGGATGATATCTACTCGCTCTGTCTTTGTGCCTACGTTCTGAACCTGGCTAAACATCCAAGTGCAGACACGGCTTTTGAAATGATGCAAGCTAAGTCTAAACAAGACGGAGGATTATTATGGTGGAGCAAGCCAGTAGCAGATGATGATACAAATCCTTGGTACTCTATGCCGAGATCTGTTGACGTAGAAATGACATCTTACGCGATGCTTACTTACCTGCTAAGAAATAAGGTCGCCGAGTGTCTGCCTATTATGAAGTGGCTTGTCACGCAGAGGAATTCTGACGGAGGATTCGCCTCTACACAGGTTTGTCAAGGGGATCTGAAATCTTTGAAAGATATTCTATTTCGTACTTCGTCGTATGAACATCGTTTCTTTCAGGATACGGTAATGGGAATCCATTCACTTGCAGAACTAGCCAAAAGACTATCAGCCGAAAGCAACAGCATGAGTATAACGTTTACATACGAAGACGGGGGAAGAGGCACCATCAATATTACCTCAGAGAATAACATGATTCTTCAGAAAGAAGTTGTACGTTGATTTTCCACATCCACAGCCTTCAAGTCTAAGCAATTCTCTTACTATGTTTAAAATCCTGTTCATAGCTACCAGATAAAACTCGAGAAGTCAACATCACCGCTGTTGGAACTGGATTTGCGAAAGTTCAAGTATCTTACAGCTACAATCTGAAAGAAACTGGAGTTTTCCCTCTATTCACGCTGAGAGTTCAAGTGGATAAAAACTCCGACGCCAACCACTTGCAGCTTTTCATTTGCTCTGCGTAAGGAGAAACTTTGAATTATTCTAAAGAAGGAATCGAATGATTCCTCTAAGAAAAACTAAACCATCTGTTATCTTAAAAATCCCAGATTTATACCGACAAAAGACGCCAACGAGAGTAACATGGCTGTTATGGAAGTTAATTTCCCATCCGGTTTCGTATTCGACACTGACTTCCTTTTGACTCTACAATCAACTCCGAACGTTAAACGAGTGGAGACTAAAAACGGAGATACTGTCGTCGTTTTGTACTTCGATAAGGTATAAAAAACCGTCGTACATCATTCATGTAAATCATTTTACATTTAATCAAACGTTCTCTTCTATAGATGGTGAAAGAGGAATACTGCGTGACTATACATGCGTTCAGGATGTTTAAAGTAGCCAAGCTTAAGCCAATACCAGTTACAATATACGATTACTACGACTCCAGTAATTATCATGCAACTATATTGATTGGCGGTACAATCATTTGCTTAATTTTAAACCTTTCTTCTCTTCTTAATTTCCAGCTCGCAGAGCCACTGTATTCTACGAACCACTGGCAGCTACGCTATGTGATATTTGCGAGGGTGAAGACTGTGGTAATACGTGCAAAATCTAATATAGAAAGAAGTGGGAACAGCTCAACTGAGATCTATACTACATCTTGTTAATTTTGTTCTAATGTTTATTCTATCAGACTTCCAATAAGTCTCTTCAAGTTTCTCTACTATAAATTTTGAGATATGCTATATCGTTTATTGGTAAAAATTTTGCGGATATAGAAAAATTAACCGAAGTAGTTAGTTAGTATAATAAAATTCGATCTAGGTAATCGAATTTTAATATATAATATTTTTTCTTCTTATAGATCATTCTATATTACGATCTATAATGTATATAATGGGTACAGATATCTAAAGGAAATGGTTTAATAATAATAATGTCTAATTACACATTGTTAAACTCTCTTTAGTATTTATTTTTTCCATGAATTATGTTACAGGGGTAGCAGTGTGGGTATAAATAGGGTATCAACTATATCAACACAGACTAGTATATACAATAATAAGATAATAAATACATAATATAGGCATGAAATAGAGATAACTAAATTAAATATAGATCTATACACCCAAATTATACCTTAAAAATTAAAACTTATATTTATGATAATCTTATCGTATGAAATTGTTTTTGTTTTTCTGAGAAATATATAACGCGCTTGATAATGATATAATATTTTCGTACTTTATATTTGTTATTTTTCTTTATATCTACTTAATTATTCTCCTAATTATAATATTGTGTTGAATTACGTTCATCGACTTATAATATTTACGGGTGTATTTTATTTCGTTATTATGTACGTGTGTATGTATACCCACACACGCCTTTTATATCATCATGTTAATTATCGACGAATGGGTTATAATCTTTGCCATTATTTATTTTTTTTTCTTCTTTTTCTTTTCTTGTTAACCACTTTACATGCATGATTATCACACGGATTATATTGTAATTATGTATTATATTGATATATATTGTATAACAGATGTTCTCGCGTACATGATAATATATATATATATATATATATATATACATATGTTCGGACCCTGAGACTTTAGATGATAGTTGTTGTTATGCAGCAAACTTATAACATCCAGGTTTACAGACGTTATAGTATAGTATAATAGTATGGTTCATGTATTCAGAGATTGGGAAATCCCGATTTCCCCAGCAAAGCAAACGCTTACAGACGTTATAGTATAGTATAATAGTATGGTTCATGTATTCAGAGATTGGTAAATCCCGATTCCCCCAGCAAAGCACAAACGCAGATTAACGGTCGTCGTAATATATGATGACTGCACAGCATGGTGGGGAATGGGAATGGGAAAACATATAAAAGGAACGGACCTGTATAACCTTGGATAGTTGGATGGTTTGCGTCTAGTCTTTCAAAAGGCAGGTTCTTTGGTATTTTAACGTAGGTGAGTTTTTGTTGTTGTTGTTTTTTTTTTTTTTAGCGTACGTTAAGGGGGTATCCCCACCTTTAAATGGGTCAACATTCTGAGAAAGAGATTGATATTTTACAGCGAATTTGAGAGTCTGATCAAATCCAAAAAAATCATGAAGTTGAGGGAGGGTTTGACCCTCATTATCCATACTTAACATTGGATATTACTTTGAGTCTAATAGTAGTTACGCTGAATATAGATAAATACAAAATTACTCGGTTGTCGCAAAGAATCAGTAGTACCGTTGGATCGATTCTGGAATTTTTGGTCCTCAATTGTTGAGAAGAGATGCCTCTATCATATGAACATAGAACTTTTTGATATCGCGAAAATTGCCTGACTCGCTTAGTTTTTACTGAGATTTTTCTAATTCTTCAATTTTTTTTCTCTATTTTTTCTATTATCTCAACCAAAAATAGTCATATCAAAAAGTTCTATGTTCATATGATAGAGGCATCTCTTCTGAACAATTGAAGACCAAAAATTCCAAAATCGATCCAACGGTACTACTGATTCTTTGCGACAACCGAGTAATTTTGTATTTTTCTATATTCAGCGTAACTACTAATAGACTCAAAGTAATATTCAATGTTAAGTATGGATAATGAGGGTCAAACTCTCCCTAAACTTCTTGATTTTTTTCGATTTGATCAGACTCTCAAATTCGCTGTAAAATATCAATCTCTTTCTTAGAATGTTAACTCATTTAAAGGTGGGGATACCCCCTTAAGATAACCGAATTTGATATCGCATATTTCTCGTCCGATTATACAACATATAATATGACACTCGATATATTAATTACCATAGTATATAGAATATAGATATAATAATAAAATAATTATAACATGATGATCCATAGCGAGAAAAGGCCGGGGAAGGACGAGTTGCAGCTGCGTCCTTATTCATTCACTTGTTGATCTTCTTCAGGTGAGTCATATAACTCGTTTTAACACTTTCAATACTATATCGACGATATTGACTTTCCAAGGAATTCAAGTTTCCCCTTAGTGTTTCCACGTACTCTTAAAACATTGACAATCACAATAATAAGATCTCTTAAGATTTCTCAACAATATTATTCACCTTTACAGGATCCAACAGAGTTAATTATGGCCTCCTTGTGGCCTTCCCTGTTCTTCATTATAGGGATAATTGCCTCAGCCACGTCAACTCCGTATGTATACAATATAATACGTGTACCTATTTCAATCGCTACATAGTCTCTATAGTTATAAAAGAGAATATTTAAACATTCACAATTATGTTTCTAAAATTTGGCTAATTATAGGGATTACGGTACTTGAATCGAACTACGAAATAATTAATTCGCACATTAGTGATAAAAAACTGGAACCATCTTAGAAGTCTTCATAGGACTGGTTTTTTGTTGAATTTTTTTTTTATGTTTGCTGAATTTAATGTTCTTGCTAATTAACATTCTACGACCCATCGCAATTATTGTGTTTCTTCTTTTTTTGAACAAGGTTCTACACGGTAATAGCACCGCAATTATTGAGACCGAACTCAGAATATCACGTAGCCATCAGTACCACGGCAATATCAGAACCTGCTACTATCTACATCCAGCTGAACGCTACCCTGGACTCTGGAGATAAATACAATGTTTCTCAAACCACAATCGTTGATCCCAACACAACTCGTGTAGTCAAATTCGAGGTCTGATCACCTTATACAATCATAGAGATTATCAGCTTTTGTGCATTATAGTCACTTTTATATCATAGATTCAATTTTTATGACGCTACTGGTCAGATTCCATTAAATTTGAATAACTGATTCTCAAACCAGTAGAGAGAGGGACTTGAAAAGCCAGATTCTTTTCTCCCTCTGATATCTAATGCTCAAACTACATGTGTGATTCTATTTTATAACAGATCGGAGACACAACACCTGGGAAATACAGCCTAGTGGCTAAAGGGCTGTCCGGTATACTGTTTGACAATATTACCGATATTCGATATGTGCAGAAGAGTCACTCAGTTTTTATACAAACTGATAGAGCAATTTACAAGCCAGGAAACAAGGTCTTTTTCCGTACCGTAGTGCTGGACTCTAAACTACGTCCTGCACCGGAAGGGACAGAACTAGACATATACGTGACGGTGATTAATTCAGAATCCAACTCACTGCTTTCCTTATTTTTATATCCACCTTGATCACGGTTTTCTTTATTCATAAAACAGGATGGACAAGGAAATCGAGTCAAGCAATGGAAACCCAAGATGGATAGCAAAGGCGTGTTTTCTGGAGAGATTCAGCTATCCGATGTACCTGTTTTAGGAGACTGGAAAATCTTTGTCAAAGTATTCGAACAAACTATCGAAAAGGTGTTCGAAGTTGCAGAATACATTCTTCCTAAGTTCGAGGTGTTCGTAGAAGTTCCAAAATACGCGACTTTCAAAGACTCTGCGATAACTGCCATCGTCAAAGCAAAGTAATAGAGTTTCACTCAATTTTTGGCACATACACTCGCAGCAGAATAATTAATGACTTATTAAAATCGGCGAATCTCTTCATTCGTATTACAGATACACATACGGCAAGCCTGTAAAAGGAATAGCGACTGTAACAGTTCGCACAGAGTCATTCTCAGGCTATTATCGACCGATGTTTCCAGCCACAGTGCGACAAGTTGTCCCAATAGACGGAAAAGCAACCACGAATTTCGACTTAGTTCGTGAGCTGAGGTGATTTTTGAATCCTCAAACTTTTCTCTACATCTGGAATACGCCGACTGCTAATATTTCTATTTTCTCTATCAGGTTAACGGACGATTACTATGGACCCATCCATTTAGAAGTTGCTGTAGAAGAGGCGCTCACTGGCCGCAGCCAAAACACTTCCCTTGAGATTAAAATACACAAACAGAAATACACTTTGGAGCTTATAAAGACCGCAGACAGCTATAAGCCTGGTCTGAAATACACAGCGTTTGTGAGTCACTTATCTTGGCACAGATAAAAGACCTCAAAGTCCCAACTGCTCATCTTTCAATCTCATTTTTGAATCGCAGATAAAACTCGCCTATCACGACGGCTCTCCCGTTCAGGACCTGATCAATCCTGTGCAGATTTCGTACGGTTTTGGCTGGGACCTATCTTCTTACACAAATGTCATGAAGAAGTTAGACGAACACGGTATGATCCAAGTAGACTGCTATCCACCCCTCAATACCACCGACAATTACGAGCAACTCAACATCGAGGTAAACTACGCCGCGACGATTGGAACTTAGAAAAGGGTCTATAAACTATTTCTCTTTATACAGGCACAGTACTTGAACTTGCACCAGTGGTTTAGCGGAACAAGCCGAGCTCTCTCACCAAGCGGGACTTATATACAGGCTATTACAAGGACGGAGAATCCCACGGTGTGTATAAAAGCAGCACCAGACAAATCATCCAGTGAATATAATCTGTATAACTCTATCTTCAGGTCAACAAAGAAGTTGAGATCGAAATAAACTCTACAGCTCCTCTGAAATATCTTAGCTACGAGGTGCTGGGCCGTGGTGATATCCTGGTTGCAGATTCGGTACAAGTAGATGATAAGAACACAGCAACTTTGAGGTGATTCATCTAGCCGTGGGATAAGCAGTTTAAAATTTTCACTAATCAGAATTTTACCTTTATAGATTCCTAGCTACTAATGCAATGGCTCCTACTGCTCATGTTGTTATCTACTACATGCGAGACGATGGTGAAATAGTCGCCGACGCACTGGACTTACATCTGAAAGGATTTCTGGAAAACTTCGTGCGTTACGATTTCATTTTTCTGCATAATTACCGGGTCTTAGTTCATCCTTATCGCTGGTATTAATCTTTCCAATCGTTTGCTGTTACAGGTCGACATCGCAACGACACAGGAAAGGACTAAGCCTGGAGCAAGCGTGGATCTCGTAATAACAACCAAACCGAATTCTTACGTTGGATTACTCGGTGTTGATCAAAGCTCTATTCTACTGAAATCTGGAAACGATATTTCTCACGTTAGTAATCAGAGATCTAAAGACCTGCTGCAATATCTACACCAAGGACGCTCTATTCATAATTAAACATTATTTACAGGAACAAGTAACGAATGAACTCAAATCCTACGACAAGGCGGATGGTGAGTTTTCAGGGATATATCCGGCTTGGCGTTATGGCTTGTGGAATCCTGGCTCTAACTCAGCTTCCGAAGCCTTCCAGGTATGTTCCATTGGCCTTTGATCATTGATCTCTACTAAGATTGAAACATATAACAGTATAATTTATTGATTTCAGGAAACCGGAACAGTTGTGTTGACCAATGGCTTTCTTCACGAGAGATGGTCCTATTGTAAGATTCTCGCTAATATAGTCTTGTGACTTATAACAGTTAACTAATTGCTATTCGGTCTATTGGTGGTTTCCTTATAATCTTATATAGCTCTTATTCCACAGTCCCCCACGTTGCAGTCCAATCAGTGGCGTTTGCAAGCGCATCATTAGATCGAGCTCCTGTGCATGCACCTGCATTAGCCGGGGCTCCTGGCATTCCAATAAGAAGGAAAGAGAAGACGGAGGAGAAGCCGAAAGTGCGCAAGAACTTCCCTGAAACCTGGATTTGGGAAATGCTTGACGCTGGGTATGCGACCGCTATTAATTAACGAAGGAATTTCTATGATTCTGAAGTTCCTTTTCATCATCACTTTGGTTTCACTGATCGAAAATCATGAATCATAGTCATATTCTTTTCACTTCCTTTCATTTTCACACTAATTTTGTGACTTTCATTAACTCCGTTACATTAAAACATTCTGATTTGTTCATTAACACAACGCATCTAGCTATTAATCAACTGACCTCAAATCTCCAGGGTATGATGCGAGCAGGAGGGATGTTTATGGCAATGGTTGGTACTTGACTAACAGGCGAACAACTTTCCACCTGCCTACTCACCATACGTGTTTTCATCAAGTAATAATAGTGGGTTTTCGTTGTTATCCCAACTTATTCAACTGATCTTACACAACTCCTGCATGGAACAAGCCTCGTGTTTTCCTTATGCATGACATATCAAACATATAGCTTTTCGCAATTCTTTTTCCAGCATGTTTGCTTATACCTTCTTCTTCTTCTTCTTCTTCTTGCATAATTACCACTTGTTTATCCACAAGTGTGCAAAACGAAGAGATTATATCAACTGACCACTCGCTACCTTGCTTTTTGAATAGACTTTCTGCTACTGTATACATCGTCATGATTCATTTATGAAATAGACTAGATTTCTGTAATTTTGGCCTAATCTAAAAATTTATCTATCGACAACAGGCCCGAAGGAAAAACAGTTTTTCAAAGATCTGTACCAGACACAATCAGCACTTGGGTGCTCTCTGCGTTCTCCATTGACTCCGTTTACGGATTTGGTCTCATAGAAGAACCGAGAAGGGTGCGTATCTAATTTGGTAAAGAATCTTCACACCAATCCTAATAATCTACCTTTCATATTTCAGCTGACTGTATTCCAGCCATTTTTCTTGTCCATCGACCTTCCCTACTCTGTAATACGGGGTGAAACTGTCGCCATACCTATCTTGGTCTTCAACTATTTGGACAAGGATACTATTGCCGAGGTGGTACTAGAAAATGAAGGACAATTCGAGTTTGCTGAAGCAACTAATGAGATTCAAGAGACCCCAAGTACGTTATCGAATAACTCTTGGCAAAATTGGAAATCCAGAACTCGAACTCAAACTGTACTTCTTCCACAGAACTAGAACCTTCCCGCTCAAAGAGTATCGAGGTAAAAGCTAGATCCGGAGCCTCGGTTTCTTTCCTGATCACACCCAAGGAGTTGGGCCACATTACGATCAAAGTTGTGGCGACCAGCCTCTTGGCTGGAGACAGCATAGAGGAGAAATTGCTAGTCAAGGTTCGTTTATTAGTCTTTTAGAAACAGTTCATAGTTTCGATGGACTAACTTTTTAATGTTTTCTCAGGCCGAAGGAGAAACTCAGTACGGAAATAAGGCGATATTCGTTGATCTGAGAAACTCCACATCTTTTGAAACGTCCATTGCGGTAGATATACCTGAGGAATCAGTCCCTGGATCTGAAAATATCGAAGTTTATGCAGTAGGTAAGAAGCCTGGGAGATGATCAGGGAAAGACAGCAAGAACTGACAATGTTTATTGATTTACAGGCGATATCCTTGGACCGAGCCTTCCTAATCTTGCCAATCTGATCAAAATGCCATACGGATGTGGAGAACAGAACATGCTGAACTTCGTGCCGAATATAGTCGTGATAAACTACCTCAAGGTATTAAAAAAGAAGAAAAGAACTAATTCTCTTGTTGCATTGCGTATTTATGCCTTTTCTTCAACAGAGTACAAACCAATTGACCCCCACTGTGCATGGAAAGGCACTGAAATTCCTAGAAGTTGGATACCAACAGGAATTGACTTACCGCCACGAGGATGGATCCTTCAGTGCTTTTGGGAAATCTGATAACAATGGCAGCACATGGCGAGTGAAGTTTTATCTAGTACAAAAGAGTTTCTTCATGAAAATAATGTATGAACTTGTTATAATCGATTTTTTTTCGAACTCCAGGCTCACCGCGTTTGTTGCTAAGTCTTTCATTCAGGCTGCTGAACACATAACGATAGAAGAGAAAATGGTGAAAGAGGCTTTGCAGTGGCTTGCAAATAATCAAGCAGCGGAAGGAAATTTCCCTGAAGTTGGTACAGTCAGTCATCGAGCTATGCAAGGAGGGGCAGCAAAGGGGCTTGCATTGACTGCATTCACTCTAATCGCCTTCCTCCAGAACCAGGTGAATCGTTGAACTCCTATCCTTCATTCGTCAAGTTTTATTCCCAAATTAACTCAATTGATTTCAGACTAATGTCGCAGAGTACAAAAGCGCAGTAGACAAAGGAGTAGATTACATAGTTCGTAATCTCGAGGGGCTTGACGACGCCTACTCGCTCTGTCTCTGTGCCTACGTTCTGAACCTGGCCAAACATCCAAGCGAAGAGACTGCTTTTGAATTGATGCAATCTAAGGCTACAACTAAGGGAGATTTGAAATGGTGGAGCAAGCCTGTAGCAGAGGAGGACAAAAACCCTTGGTACTCAATGCCGAGCTCTGTTAACGTCGAAATGACCTCTTACGCGATGCTGAGTTATCTGAAAAGAAATATGGTCGCAGAGGCTCTGCCTATTATGAAGTGGCTGGTCAGCCAAAGGAATGGTGACGGAGGATTTGCCTCCACACAAGACACGGTCATCGGAATTTACGCCCTTGCCGAACTAGGCGCGAAACTATCATCTGAAAACAGCAATATGGGAATATCGTTTACATATGAAAACGGAGGAGAGAGCAACCTGAATGTCACCAAAGAGAACAACGTGATCCTTCAGAAGCACGTTGTATGTTAATTTCCCACATCTACACTGGCCAAGTCTGAGAAATTTTCTTACTCTGTTTAAAACTCTGCTCATAGATACCGAAAACAACTCGAGAAGTCAACGTCACTGCGACTGGAAATGGATTTGCGATAATTCAAGTATCTTACAGCTACAATCTGAACGCACGTGGAGCCTTCCCTCTGTTCACACTGAAGCCTCAGGTGGAGAAAGACTCTGACGCCAATCACTTACAGCTCAAGATTTGCTCTGGGTGAGAAGTATCTTTGATTTGCATTATGAAGAACGTTCTGATTCTTATATTGAGAAACAAACTGAACTGTTCTCTTTTATTCTAAATCCCAGATTTGTACCAACAAAAGAAGCCAGCGAGAGTAACATGGCCGTTATGGAAGTTAGTTTCCCATCCGGTTTCATATTCGACGCAGAGACCCTTCCAGATCTGAAAGCATCCGAGCACGTTAAACGAGTGGAGACCAAAAACGGAGACACTATGGTCGTTTTATACTTCGATAAGGTAGAAAAACGTCGTAAATTCATTTTGCAAATTTTCTTCTAGCACCGAATTAAACGTTCTATTATTCAGATGGTGAGTGAGGAATACTGCCCAACGGTATACGCCTACAGGACGCACAAAGTAGCCAAGCAAAAGCCAGTCCCAGTCTCAATATACGACTACTACGATTCCTGTAAGTATTTTCGAACCATTGATTGCATAAACTTTCTTTCGCTTTATTCTAAACGTTTCTGTTATAATTTCCAGCTCGCAGAGCCAGAGTATTCTATGAACCGATGGCAGCTACCCTGTGCGATATTTGCGAGGGAGAAGACTGCGGCCCTATGTGTGCAACAAAAACAACTGAGGAGACGGTTCAGGCCGAGGGAACAGCAGCCAACGCCACCACTCATACATCTATATAATAATTCCAAGTATTCTTTGGAAAGTCTTTTCAATCTTTCGACGTGTTCATTGATCAGATAATCTCAATTTTCAAAAACCTTTACGTTTTTTTTATATATTACTATTTTATATCACGATTTATATGTCATACTGGGTACACTAGGGTGTTCCTCAATTTCATCATTCAACATCGATATTCGCATGTGACCAAATCAAGCACCACCCTAGGATACACATTTGAACAGGATTGCTTAACAATAAAGTATAATTACAATTCAACATCCTTTGATTATTCATTTAAATCCTCAAATACAAAATTAAGTTTTTAGTCAAATTTCTCTATGGATAACAGGTCGAATGAAAAAACAGTTCTCGAACGATCTGCACCTTACACAATCACCTTTTGGGTGCTTAGATGTATAGCAGGAGACAGAAGACTGTTGTACCAAATTCTTAACGTTCAGATCATCAAACACGCTTTTCAAATACCAGTTTTTTATTCTGCGTATATTATTGTATACCGGATGGTATTGTGGATGCATATACGATGTTTGGACCCTGAGACTTTAGACAATACGATGTCATATGCAGCAAACAACATCCATGTATAATATGCAGATTCACCTATTTCGGGATTGGGAGATCCCGAATCCTGATTTACATTCCGCATGATCGTGCCTGCATGGTGGGAAATGGGAATGGAAAACATATAAAAGGAACGGACCTGCAAAATACCTCGGATAGTTGGACCTTTTGCCTCTAGTCTTTTAAGGCAGGTTGTTGGTATTTTGTCGTAGGTGAGTTTTGTCTTTTCTTCGCCTCAATCCCTTAAGCGTATTACTATTATAATAACCGAGTATTGCGATGTTGCATATTTCTTGTCCAATTACAACGTATAACACTTAATATAATTACCATGGTATAGATATAATAATAAAATAAATATATCATCCAGAGAAAAAAGGTTACGTTAGTTGCAAGGTTCTTCGCACGCGCCTCCGCCTGCGGCGCCTCCTCCGCCCCCGCCGCCTCCGCCTGCGCCGCCTCCGCCTGCGGCGCCTCCGCCTGCGGCACCTCCCCCTCCGGCGCCTCGCCCTCCAAAAACTTGCCTTTATGAACAAGTTGTTATAAAAGTTGTTACAAAAAAAATCAGAAAAAAAAAAAATTAGGAAGTGGTACTTGGCGGGCCATTATAGCAATATGCATCGAACCAATGATATATAGACCTATAAGAGAATACTCTCATATTGGTACTCAGCCTCTGGAAGGAAGTGATATCCAAAATTTAGTGGAACAAGAACAAGAAGAGAATACTCTTTTATAATTACTTACTCATACTTGGCCCGCCAAGTACCACTTCCTAATTTTTTTTTTTCTGATTTTTTTTCTGTAATTATCAGAAGCCAATCGAGCGAGCGTGTGAACGAGTACAAGACTAGTCGATTTTCTATTTTTCTGTTATAAACTTTGTTATACAGAAGACACGTATTTGGCAATTGTATCTGATTTCATTCATTTTGTAAGTTGACATTTTTATAGTAACACTTTTGTTGAGGAGGAATTTTCGTTGGTAGATTATTTTGGGGGTAGTGATCACATTATTGTACTTGGCGAAGGGTTTTTGCACCAGAGGTGCTTTTGGGTTTTACTCTTACATCTCCTTACTAGCTCAACCTCTTAGAGTTGAGCTACAGCGACCGACTTTAGTGAGGACTTTTGTCTTATCCACCTCAAGCATTTGGGAGGGTAAGAGTTGAAAAAAAAATTAAAGAATTTTTAGACAGTGTCAAAAAAAAACGACATCTTCTTTTTGTTCGGGCCCTTTCGAAAATAGTTAGTGCTTAATATAAAGAAAATTGTCCCCAAAGCTCAGGTATCTAGCTTGAACACTGAATTAGCGCATTTGATAATAAGATTTACTTCACGCAGTGTGATAATGGACGTTTTACCCACGCTTCGCGTGAGTAAAATCCCCATTTTCAGACCTTATGAAGTAAAATTTTATACTATACTCGACGGAAAAACTTCTTCTGATCTCGTGTGATTGCAACACTCGCCTTCGGCTCGTGCTGCAACCTCACACTCGTCAGAAAAAGTTTTACCGCACTCGTATCGTAATGTACTATTCCCATGTATTTTTTGAACTGCTTTTAAACACGCGATTGTTTAAAAAAAAAAAAAAAAAAAAAACTTACAATTGGTAGTTTTCTGTTCTTAAAATGTGCATTTCGCGTTCCATATTTGCGATTACCTCATCTCTTGTCGTGATCGTCTGCTGCATAGTATTCTGAAAAAAAAATCAGAAGAATTTAAATATGAATATTGTTTTGTGGGATTCCCTTAGGCTGCCGTCCCATGGTCCGGAATTTGTTCCGTCTCTACGAATCCGGAATCTAGTTACTTTTCAAGCGCCAATCAGAGGCGTTCTGGACATTCCGTTCCGCGTGCGCTACCAGTATTTGCGAACTGTCAAACAAATTTCCAGTGTATCTGTGTGTGTGTAACTCAGAATTTTCAACCACACAGCTGCGATGGTTTACAAAACGGTTTCGGCATCCATGGTACTTTTATGATCTTCAGGATTTGTTTTCTATACCTGGCGAAGACGAAGATACTGCTGGCACCATACGTTTATCTTTTTCGTAGGTTAGAGATGCCACCACATACATGCCTTGATGCTTGTGTATGGGTGACACGAATCCGTCCCTGTCAATATCCCGTGTCCCATGATCCGGAATACACCGACACGGAACGGCTGGCACCCAATCGCAGCCGCGAATTCCGAACTTGGCGCCAAAAGGAACGGTCGCAATTCGCCGGCGATCGTTGCGTCCGTATTAATTCCGGTTCATGGGACAGTAGGAGAAAAACATCCCGTAAGCCAGTGAAGGCGGAACGCCTGTGATTGGCGCTTCGAAAAGTGACTAAATTCCGGATCCGTTCCGGTTCTGCGATTTCCGTACCATGGGACGGCAGCCTTACCCTAGGTTGTTCGGGGATCTAGTTTATTTCTAATTATAAGACTATAAGGATTGAGAAGAATTTAAGGAAATTAATGAAACGTTAATTTTTGGGAAAAAGCCTTTCGGCATAAAAAACCCAGTTTATTGGCTGTAGACCGATTTTGTCCACCAATCGCCGAATTTGAGACAATCGGCCGATCACGCAGCCAATCGCGGCCTTTGCTAACTATTTTCATTTTCACGCTTCAAAAAATGTGACGCGCGATTGGTGGACAAAATTGGTTTTCCAAAAATGTGATGAGTGATTAGTGGACAAAATCGGTCGACAGCCAGTCATCATTTATTTTTCTTCTGTGTGTTCAATGCCCGTGGAATTTTTTCACAGTTGTCCAGGAATCGGTCCTCTTCGATTTCTTACTATAATTTTGAAATAAACATTCTGTTATTAATCCATCATTCCAATCCGAAGAGTTTGTTCAGTCATTATTTACTATTCGTTGCTCGATCGCAGCTGCGAGTAACACGAATTGCTAACGTATCATAATTTTGTTATAAGATAATGAGTAACCATTTTATTGTTCCAACGATTCAACAAAAACATCTTCAAAATTGCTTGATTCATAATAAATTGATTGCAAGTCAAACCTGCTATTGATTAATAATTATTTTGTTGATCGATTGATTTGAATCATCTTCCTCACCTGGTCCAGTTTTCCCGCAACTTCACTTATTCGCACGATTTATTTATTCATTTTAAATTGAGCGCCTAACCTTCAAATTTTACGCGCGCTGTTCTCGGGTTCAAACAGAATAAACATAGCTTGAACAGGGTATGGTTGAGCGCAATTCCACTAGCCAGCGTAGCTAGTGATCTTGCTAGAAACATCTAGTAAGTTACCAAACTGCTGCTGCAGTTTACTGTATGACCTACGCCTATGGAAATAGCAAAAATTTCGGGTTGGTACCCCTAGCGTTCCGCATACAGAGAACCTCGCGGTATAGTCAAAGGAGTAGCACCTCTACACAGAATTATCATAACCGGGGTATTCTCTAGTCAACGGTCAGTGTGATTAGTGATTACCGTCCAATACTCTTCGAATGATAAACTGTCTGTAATATATAAACTAAAATAAAGTACATTCATATATATTTAATAACATTCAGTCTTGATATTATTAAATACCCACTCCCGACTTCCCACAACAATGTCTCTACTTTATCACCGAGTTTTTGTCGATAAAGAAACCTCCTCCATAGCTTCTTGTAGGTAAAACAGAGGCATCTGACGCATGCTTGTTGTTTACGGTCCTAAAAGTCAGATTTGATCATGACATTGTCGATGCAGTCCGCGGTGTAATCACAAACACCTATACGTCTTGACTTTATACTCATATCTGTTAATCGACGCATTATAAAAATTTACCTAAGATTACAGTCATCCTCATATCTGCTGGCACGTACCAACGCCCCTATTCTTCATCATCAGGATGTTTAGCTACGAAAATCCCTTCGCAAAGGGAATTCCCGCTCGTTCGTATGTATCATGGTTATGTATATTATTATTATAAATAAAAACACGTATTCGAAACTACTATATAGATATAGTGTCTCTTGTTTCAACAGAATTCAACCGGTAATCATGAAATTACACTAACTATAACGATGACATCACTAATTCGATCATTTCTGATCACAGAAATTGCTCTATCTAATATTATTATCGCTATTAATTATTACACTCAGAACTAACATCGTTTTTTTTTTTTATTGTCAACAAGGTTTTACACGGTGATAGCGCCAAAAGTTGTAAGGCAAAATTCTGAATACAATGTTGCCGTCAGTACCAGCGCGATATCAGAGACTTCTACTATCTACGTCGAACTCAACGCCGCCCTGGACTCTGGAGATAAATACAATGTTTCTCAAACTACAATCGTCGAACCCAACACAACTCGTGTTGTCAAATTCGAGGTATCATTACCTCATACAATCATAGAGATTATCAGCTTTACTGCATTATAGTCACTTTTATATCAAAGATTCACTTTTTTATTACGCTACTGGTCAGATTCCATTAAATTTGAACAACTGGTTCTCAAACAAGTAGAGAAAGGGATAAAAAAAAAAACCAGATTCTTTTCTCTCACTGATATCAAATGCTCAAACTACATGTGGAATTCTATTTTCAAACAGATCAAAGACACTACACCTGGGAAATACAAGTTAATGGTTAAAGGGCTGTCTGGAATACAGTTTAACCAGACTACGGATCTTCAATATGTGCATAAAAGTTCATCGGTTTTTATACAAACTGATAGAGCAATTTACAAGCCTGGAAACAAGGTCTTGTTCCGCGCCGTGGTGCTGGACTCTAAACTACGTCCTGCACCGAATGGGACAGAACTGGACGTATACATAACGGTGATTGATTCAGAATCCGATTCACGGCTTTCCTCATTTTCATATCCCCCTTGATCGCGGTTTACTTTATTCATAAAACAGGATGGACAAGGGAATCGAGTCAAGCAATGGAAACCACAGATGGACAGCAAAGGCGTGTTTTCTGGAGAACTTCAGCTATCCGAAGTTCCTGTTTTAGGAGATTGGAAGATCTTCGTCAAAGCATTCGACCAGACTATTGAAAAGGTGTTCGAAGTCGCGGAATACGTTCTTCCTAAGTTTGAAGTGACTGTAGATCTTCCGAAAAACGCGACTATCAATGACTCTGTGATAACTGCTACCATCGAAGCAAAGTAATTCTAGTTTAGGATCAATTCTCTGCATATAAACTCAGAAAAATAACTAAGGGCTTGTTGGATATGGTAAATTCCTCCATTCATATTACAGATATACAAATGGCAAGCCAGTCAAAGGAGAAGCGACGATCACAGTCCACAAGGACGACTTCAGGCACTTTTGGAATCCAGTAGTTCCAACTACGGTGCGCAAGGTTGTCCCAATAGATGGGAAAGCGAATGTGAATTTCGACTTAGCCTCTGAGCTAAGGTGACTTTTAAATTCTCTCAACTTTTCTATCGCTCTGAAATACAACAATTTCAAATATTTCGATTTTCTCTATCAGGATAGAAGGTGTTCAGGAACAATCCATCAGAGTAGAAGTCACTGTTGAGGAAACACTTACTGGCCGCAGTCAAAACACTTCCAGCAAGACAACACTACACACACATAAATACACTATGAAGCTTATAAAGTCGGCAGACAGCTATAAGCCTGGCCTGAAATACACGACGTTTGTAAGTCTCACTCATTTAGGCAGACTTAGGAAAAAGATTTACAGGTCTTCGACGCTTAGCTTGTAATCGTTTCATTTACAATTCCAGATAAAGATCGCCAATCACGACGGCTCTCCGGTCCAGGACCAGACTAATCCTGTAAATATTTCTTACGGTTTCATGAACCTCCATTCTTCTTACACGACCATCAGTAAGATGTTAGACGAGCATGGGATGATCAAGTTGGAATTGTATCCGCCTGTAGACTCCCACACCACCTCAGCCCCCTTAAACATCAGGGTAAACTATGCTGATATGATTGAAACTCAAAAGAACGTTTAAAAATTGTTTCTCTTTATACAGGCGGAGTACTTGAAACTGGAAGAGCAGTTTGGAGCAATACACCGGGCTCTCTCACCGAGCGGGACTTACATACAGGCTGTTTTGAAGACAGAGAATCCTATGGTGTGTATAACGTCTATTCAGCGTTGGACGAATCATCAAATGAATAAAATCTGTGTAACTCTGTCTTCAGGTGAACAAAGACATTGAAATCGAAGTGAACTCGCCAGCTCCTCTAAAATATCTTAGCTACGAGGTGCTGGGGCGTGGTAATATCCTGGTAGCAGATACGATACAAGTAGCTGAAAAGAACGCCGAGACTTTCAGGTGATCAATCAATCCGTGGGGAAAAATAGTTCGAAATTTTTTACCAAGCAAACTTTTCCCTTTACAGATTCCTCGCCACTCATGAAATGGCTCCTACTGCTTGTGTCATTGTCAATTACATGCGAGACGACGGTGAAATAGTCGCCGATACCCTGGAAGTACATCTGAAGGGAACTCTTGCAAACTTTGTGCGTAACGAGTTTATTTCTCTGCGCAATTATCGGCTCCTAGTTTATCCTGATTGCTAGCGTTAATCTCCAATATCGCTCGTTGTTGCAGGTCGACATCGCGCCCACACCGCAACAGACTAAGCCTGGAGAAAGCGTGGATCTCATAATCACATCTAAACCGAATTCTTACGTCGGATTACTCGGCGTCGATCAAAGCTCCGTTCTACTGAAATCTGGAAACGATATTTCTCACGTTAGTAATCAGGGATCCAAGAATACGTTTCAATATCTACATCAAGGACTTTGTATAAGATATAATGAATTATTGTTTTCAGGAACAAGTAATGAATGAACTCAAGTCCTACGACAAAGATGATGGATCCTCTTCGAGCGATTTTTCGTGGGGTTGTCCAGTCCCGTTCTCTGACGAGTTCTCCGCCTTCCATGTCTTCAAGGCAAGTTATCTGGCTCCTGGCAATCGATCTTTAAGGACATTGAACTACTAATCATTATTATATATAATTTATGATTATTTATTCCAGAGATCGGGAACAGTAGTCCTGACCAATGGCCTTGTCTACCAGAAACCTCAGATAAATTATAGTGAGTTTCTTGTTAATGCAGTATCGTGGCACATAACAGTAAAAATAGTACTGATTTCCTAAGTGAGCATGCTGTTGACTGCTCGGTTCATTGATTACCTACTTATATCTAACAGAGCTCAAATTCCATAGGTTTCGGCTACAATGCACCCGGCGCAATGCTTTTCGGCAGTGCTGCAGTCAGCCTACAGAGCATGCAACCTCGTTCAGCAATGCCCCAAATGATGGCCTGTCAACAACAGAGGATTGAAGTGGAGATGAAGCCGAAGATAATACCGAAGATGACGGTGCGCAAGAACTTCCCTGAAACCTGGATTTGGCAAATGGTCGATGCTGGGTACGTGGCTGCTATTAATTATTGACGAAAGATTTCGGTGAATTTGAAGCTTCTATTTTGTCCGCAGTTTTACAGTCTCGTTTAATCATCTTCATATTCCTTTCATGCTTCATAATTTTATGCTTCTTTAATGACGTCCGTTAGCTCTGTTATATTAAAACGTTATTAACACCCTGAGTCGTTCATTAACATGACTCATCCAGCTATTAATCAACTGACCTCAAATCTCTAGGAGATGATGCTAGCAGGAGAGATGCTCACGGCAATCGATGGTGCTTGACTAACAGGGGAACAACTTTTCACCTGACTACTCACCATACGTGCTTTCATCAAGTAATAATCGTGTGTTTTGATCATTTTCTCAACCTACTCGACTCCTACACAACTCCTGGATGGAACAAGCCACATCTTTTTCTTGTGCATGTTATCTCAAACATATAGCTTTTCGCAATTTTTTTTTCAGGGTACTTGCCTGTACCTTCTTTTTCTCCATGTATACTTAACGCTTCTTTATCCACAAGGGTGCAAAATGAAGATGATACCAACTGACTACACACTACCTCGCTTTTTAGATAGACTTTCCGCTACTCTATACATCGTCATGATTTATTTATGAAATAAACTAGATTTCTTCAATTTTGCCGAGTCTAAAAATTTATCTATCGACAACAGGCCAGACGGAAAAACAGTTCTTCAGAGATCTGTACCAGACACAATCACCTCCTGGATGCTTACCGCATTTTCCATTGACTCTGTTCACGGATTTGGTCTCACAGAAGAACCGAGAAAGGTGTGTATATAATAAGGCAAAAAAATTTCACACCAATCCTAATTATCTACCTTTCATATTTCAGCTCACTGTATTCCAGCCGTTTTTCTTGTCCCTCGATCTTCCCTACTCCGTGATAAGGGGCGAAATTGTCGCCATACCTATCGTAGTCTTCAACTATATGGACAAGGATATTACTGCTGAGGTAGTACTGGAAAATCTTGGGGAATTCGAGTTTGCTGAAGCAACAAAGGAGGTTCATGACACCCTAAGTGAGTTGGCGAGTACCTCAGGGCAAAATCGGTGATCCGAAAATGAAACTTTACTTATTTTACAGAGCTAAAAGAATACCGCAAGAAGAAAATCAACGTAAAGGCTACATCTGGAGCTTCCGTTTCCTTCATGATCATCCCCAAGGAAATAGGCCACATCGTTATCAAAGTGAAGGCGACCTGTGCATCAGCTGGGGACAGCATTGAGCAGAAATTGCTTGTCAAGGTAGAATTATTCGATCAGTCTTTTAAAAACGGTCTGAAGTTCGATATACTAAATTATTAATGGTTTTTCAGTCCGAAGGAGAAACTCACTACGAGAATAAGGCGATCTTCATTGATATGAGAAACTCCAAGTCTTTTGAAACGAGCATTGTCGTAGATATACCTGAGAAATTAGTCCTCGGATCTGAACATATCGAAGTTTCTGCAGTAGGTAAGAAATCTGGGATATAATTAGTCAAAGACACCAAAACTGACCCCCTTTATTAATTTACAGGCGATATTCTTGGCCCAAGTCTTCCTAATCTTGCCAATTTAATCAAAATGCCTTTTGGATGTGGAGAACAGAACATGCTCAACTTCGTGCCGAATATAGTCGTGATAAATTACCTCAAGGTATTGAAAGAGAAGAGAATAACTGATTTCCTTGTTGCACCGTGTATTCTTATGCCTTTTCTTTAACAGTGTATGAAGCAACTGACCCAGGAGGTCCTAGGAAAGGCACTGAAATTCCTAGAAGCTGGTTACCAACAGGAATTGACCTACCGCCATGTGGATGGATCTTTCAGTGCTTTTGGGATGTCTGATGCACATGGCAGTACATGGTGGGTAAAGTTTTATCCAGTAGCTTTATTGGGAAAATGATCCATGAACTTTTTTCAAACGGTTTTTCCATACTTCAGGCTCACAGCATTTGTCGCTAAGTCGTTCATCCAGGCTGCTGAACACATAACTATAGAAGAGAAAATAATAAAACAGGCCTTGCAGTGGCTTGCAATGAATCAATCGCCGGAAGGGAATTTTCCCGAGGTAGGAACGGTCATCCATCAAGATATGCAGGGAGGCGCAGCAAAGGGGCTGGCATTGACTGCATTTACTCTAATGGCCTTTCTTGAGAATCAGGTGAATCGTCGAACTCTTATTCCTCTCTCGTCGAGTTTTATACCCAAATTAACTAAAATTGTTTCAGGCCTATGTCCCAGAGTACAAAAATGCCATCGACAAGGCAACAGATTACATAGTTCGTAATCTCGAGGGACTTGACGACATCTACTCTCTCTGTCTCTGTGCCTACGTTCTGAACTTGGCTAAGAATACCGCCGAAGACAAGGCCTTCGGAATGATGCAATCCAAAGTAAAACAAAGTGAGGATTACAAGTGGTGGAGCAAGCTGGTACCACAGGATGACAAAAACCCCTGGCACTCAAGGCCCAGCTCTGTTAACGTCGAAATGACCTCTTACGCGATGCTGAGTTACTTGAGAAGAAATATGGTTGCAGAGGCTGTGCCTATTATGAAGTGGCTAGTCAGCCAGAGGAATGCTGATGGAGGATTCGCCTCTACACAGGTTTGTGATAGATTCTGAAATCTTGAAAAGATCTTTTACTTTGTACTTCGTCGTATAACATCTTTGCTTCCAGGATACGATAATCGGAATCTACGCGCTCTCAAAACTGGGAGAGAAAATATCGTCCGCAACCGGCAGCATGAGTATATCGTTTACATACGAAGACGGGGGCCGGAGCAAAATCGATGTTAACACCGAAAACAACATCATCCTTCAGAAACACGTCGTACGTTAATTTCGCACATCTACAGCCTCTTAGTTTAACCGTTTTGCTTATTCCGTTTGAAATTCTGTTTATAGCTGCCAAGAAAAACTCGAAAAGTTAACGTTTCCGCGACTGGAGACGGATTTGCCATAATTCAAGTATCTTACAACTACAATCTGAACGCAACTGGAGCCTTTCCTCTATTCACCCTGAAACCTCAGGTGGACGAAAACTCGGACGCTAATCACTTGCAGCTTTCAATTCGCTCTGGGTAAAAAGAATCCTAGATTCACGTTGAATTACAGATTCAATGATTCTTCAAAGACAAACTGAACCGTTACTTTTATCCAAAATTCCAGATTCGTACCGACGAAAGAAACCAACGAGAGTAACATGGCTGTAATGGAAGTTAATTTCCCATCCGGTTTCGTATTCGACGTCGACACCCTTCCCACTCTGGAATCATCTCAGCACGTCAAGCGAGTGGAGACTAAAAACGGAGACACTATGGTCGCTTTATACTTTGACAAGGTAAAAAACCGTCGTGAATTCTCTATGTGAATCATTCCTACAAAGAATTACACATTATCTTCTTCAGATGGTGGAAGAGGAATACTGCCTGATTATATCTGCATTCAGGGCGCACAAAGTAGCCAAGCAAAAGCCAGTCCCTGTCTCAATATACGACTACTACGATTCCTGTAAGGATTTTTAGACCATTGTTTGGAAATACAATCTTTTCCTTAAATCTGAACGTTTACTTTTTTCTTTTTAGCCCGTCGAGCCACAGTATTCTACGAACCGAGGGCAGCTACACTTAGCGATATTTGCCAGGGTGAAGATTGCGATAACTAGTGATAAATCAGAAATACTATGGAGAGGAAGGTCATTCCAGTTATTTACTGAGTTTTGGTAAACGATCGTTGAACAGATAATTTTAGGATATTTTATTCTTCAATATTATTACAACACTTACGATTAGAAATAACCGAAGTTGTTGGCATAATTGAGTTCAATCTAATCACATGGCACAAGATATACTTTTAAAATCATTTTTTGACCGTCCAATCCCTTTTGCTTTTTATATATTATTGTCCTTTAATATGATGAATGTATAGAATATAGATATGAATATAAACGCAGTGGCTTAACAATAAAGTTTCATTACATGTTAAACTCTTCCTATTCGTTTTCCAAAGATCCTTAAAACAGAGTAAAGTTTTCGGTATAAAATAGATTTGGTTTATTAACTTCTATCCTGATTCTTTCATAGTCGGTTTATACATTCTATTTCAGACTATGACCAAATACCATTCTACTTCTTTTATCGAAAATCTTTCCCTCATGTAAGAAAGTAGTTTATCCTTTCCAGACGGCTTGAGAACTAGCTTCTCAGGTAACGTTGTGCAGAGGCGCTAAGACCAAGGGGACGGCTATATCAGCTAAACGAATAACGTTGGACCGAGTATCCATGTCTAGACGCGTTCAGCCTGGAATAAAAGATCGGTTGTACGTGTGGCTCAAAAAATGAAAAGTTGGTCGTTACTGCAGACTGATATTGAAATTATCGTGCTTTCATTCCGAGCCAATGCGATGTAGCTTCTAGCCGTGGGTTTTAAGATTCATTTTTAACATTTATTTATCCCGTAGAAGATGAAACCTATTTCTGTATTAATCTTGTGAGATAAATTATGCCATTCCAAGAAATACATGTTTGATAATCGGCTTATTATCGACCCCTAACTGCGGGAGATAAGTCTTGCGAATCTTTTTCCTCCTTTGTATGATAAACCTTTTAACGTAAGCAGCAAATAACGAACACGTATTTTTCCTGGATTACAAAATGCTGAAATTCCCCAGAAAACAGATTAAAATTATGTAGTAGTGAATGTGAGTGCAGGGGCTTCGCTGTACATCTGAAGCAAAAAGTGGGGAAGAGAGTAAGGGTTTATAAAGGAGGAGCCGGGTTGATCTTCGGTAGTTTGCATCCAGTCTTCTGAGGTAAGTTGTCAGATATTTTCAATTAGGAACCAGTTTCTAGGTTTCAGAATCAGTTTCAACGGCGCTAAGAATTAACGTCGGCGCTACGTTAACGCCAAGATAATGAGACTGCTAAAGATCTATTGACGATATTCTTCTTGTTTCAGGATACAATCCAACAACGTTATTATGGCCTCCTTCTGGCCTCCCCTGTTCTTCATTATAGGAATAATTGCTTCTGCTACATCATCTCCGTATGTATTCAATAAAACATGTATATTTCAATCGCTAAATAGTCTCTCTCGTTATAAAAAAGAATATTGAAACGTTTGATGTGTTTATAAAAATAACTAATTATAATCATGCTAGCTATAGTGATTAAAGTACTAATCGCACTGCGAGATGATTAATTCACACAGCCGTGATAAAAAAACTTGACCCATCTCAAGTCTTTACGAGACCAGTTTTTGTCAATTTTTTTTTTTTTTTGCTATCTGCTGCATTTAATATTCCTGCTAATTAACATTCGACGATCCCCATCATGATTACTGTGTTCTTTTTTCAACAAGGTTCTACACGGTAATAGCTCCACAATCGGTGAGGCCAAACTCTGAGTACCACGTCGCTATCAGTACGACTGCAATATCAGAGCCTTCTACTATCTACATTGAGCTGAATGCGGCCTTGAACTCTGGAGATAAATACAATGTTTCTCAAACTACGATCGTCGAACCCAACACAACTCGTGTAGTCAAATTTGAGGTCTGATCACCGCATACACTCGTAGACATTTATCAGCTTTAGTGCATTTCAGTCACTTTTATATCGAGGATTCAGTTTTTTCTGACCTACTGGTCAGATTCCATTAAATTTTAACAAATGATTCTCCAACCAGTAGAGGAAGGGACTGATATCAAATGCTCAAACTACATGTGTGATTCTATTTTCAACAGATCGGGGACATTACACCTGGGAAATACAAGTTGGTGGCTAAAGGGCTTTCTGGAATACTGTTTGACGATACTACCGATATTCGATATGTGCAGAAGAGTCACTCAGTTTTTATACAAACTGATAGGGCCATTTACAAGCCAGGAAACAAGGTCTTGTTCCGTGCCGTCGTGCTGGACACTAAACTACGTCCTGCACCGAACGGGACAGAACTGGACGTATACGTGAAGGTAATTATTCAGACTCCAATTTACAGCTTCTCTCATTTTCATATCCCCCTTAATCACGGTTTTCTCTATTCATAAAACAGGATGGACAGGGGAATCGAGTCAAGCAATGGAAACCACAGATGGACAGCAGAGGCGTGTTTTCTGGAGAGCTTCAGCTATCCGACGTTCCTGTTTTAGGAGATTGGAAGATCTTCGTCAAAGTATTCAACCATACTGTTGAAAAAGTGTTCGAAGTTGCAGAATACGTTCTTCCTAAGTTCGAGGTGTTCGTAGAAGCTCCAAAATATGCGACTTTCAAAGACTCTGCGATAACTGCCATCGTCAAAGCAAAGTAAATGAGTTTGACTCAATTTTTGGCACATACACTGGCAGCAGAATAATTAATGACGTATTAAAATCGGCGAATTTCTTCATTCATATTACAGATACACACATGGCAGGCCTGTGAAAGGAATAGCGACGGTAACAGCTCGCACAAAGGCATTCTCAGACTATAATTATCGACCGGTATTACCATCTACTGTGCGTCAGGTTGTCCCAATAGACGGAAAGGCGACCGTGAACTTTAACTTGGCTTCTGAGCTGAGGTGACTTTCAAAATCTCGAACATTTCTTCAGCTTCGAAATACGACGATTTCACACATTGCTATTTTCTTTCTCAGGCTATCGGGAGATCGAGAACAACTCGTAATAATCGATGTCGCTGTCGAAGAGGCGCTCACTGGCCGCAGCCAAAACTCTTCCATCGAGATTAAACTACACAAACAGAAATACGCTATAGAGTTCATAAAGACCACAGACACCTATAAGCCTGGTCTGAAATACACAACGTTTGTGAGTCACTTATCTTGGCACAGATAAAAGACCTCGGAGTCTCAACTGCTCATCTTCCAATCGTTTCATTTTTTAATCTCAGATAAAAATCGCCTATCACGACGGCTCTCCGGTTCAGGACCTGATCAATCCTGTGCAGATTTCGTACCGTTTTGGCTACGGTTCATCTGCTTTTACAAATATCGCGAGGAAGTTAGACGAACACGGGATGATCAAACTAGACTTTTATCCTCCCCTAAACACCGCCAACGATAACAACTACTTCGACATCAAGGTGAACCACGACGCAACGATTGGAATTTAGAGAAGGGTCTATAAACTATTTCTCTTTATACAGGCTCAGTACTTGAACTTGCATCAGAGGTTTTCCGGAATAGGCCCAGCTTTCTCACAAAGCGGAACTCACATCCAGGCTATTATAAAGACGGAGAATCCCATTGTGTGTATAAAAGCAGCGCTAGACAAATCCTCCAGTGAATATAATCTGTGTAACTCTATGTTCAGGTGAACGCAGAAGTTGAGATCGAAGTCAACTCTACAGTTCCTCTGAAATATCTTAGCTACGAGGTGATGGGCCATGGCGATATCCTGGTTGCAGATTCGGTACAAGTAGCTGATAAGAACACAGCAACTTTGAGGTGATTCATCTAGCCGTGGAAAAAGCAGTTTTAAATTTTCACTAAGCAGAGTTTCACCTTTATAGATTCCTTGCTACTCATGCAATGGCTCCTACTGCTCATGTTATTGTCTACTACATACGAAACGATGGTGGAATAGTCGCCGATGCACTGGACTTACATCTGACAGGATTTCTGGAAAACTTTGTGCGTTACGATTTCATTTCTCCGCGTAATTATTGGGTCTTAATTCATCCTTATCGCTAGTGTTAATCTTTCCAATCGTTTGCTGTTACAGGTCGACATCGCGACGTCACAGGAACGGACTAAGCCTGGAGGCAGCGTGAATCTCATAATTACAACCAAACCGAATTCTTACGTCGGCTTACTCGGCGTTGATCAAAGCTCCATTCTACTGAAATCTGGAAACGATATTTCTCACGTTAGTATTCAGAGATCCAAAGATCTGTTCCAATATCTACACCGAAGACGCTGTAGCCATAATTAAACATTATTCGCAGGAACAAGTAATGAAAGACCAAGTAATGAAAGACCTCCAGTCCTACAATAATGATGAGAAGTTTCAATTGCTTAATTCGCTTGATGGGTTCTGGTCTTGGTCCCGTTCCTGCTCACACCCAGTTGTCGAAGCCTTCAATGTATTTATTCGGCCTTTGATCATTGATCTCCAAGAAGATTGAAACATACAACAGTATAATGTATTGATTTCAGGAAACCGGAACTGTTGTGTTGACCAATGGCCTTCTTAACCAGAGATGTTTCGTACCAATGGGTAATATTCTTGCTCATATAGCCTTGTGACCTATAACAGTTTAAATAATAATAATTAACTGAGAACAAACTAATGCTAAGTCAGATTATCAGCAGTCTGCTATTTGGTCTATTGGTGGTTTCCTTATAATCTTACATAGATCATATTCCGTAGTATTCAACCGGCGTGTACCAATGATAATGTATCTAATGGCACCAGTGAATCGAGAGGATCGAGAGCCTCTGTTTATATCAACCGCTAGTCTTGGTCCTCCGATGAAAAAGAAAAAGAAGGTGGAGAAGAAGATGAAAGTGCGCAAGAATTTTCCTGAAACCTGGATTTGGGAAATGCTTGACGCTGGGTATGGGACCACTGTTAATTAATTAAGGGATGATACCATCTGATTACTCACTATCTCGCTTTCTAGATAGACTTTCCGCTACTGTATACATCGTCATGATTTATTTATGAAATAAATTAGATTTCTCTCATTTTTGCGTGTCTAAAAATTTATCTATCGACAACAGACCTGACGGAAGAGGAGTTCTTCAAAGATCTGTACCAGACACAATCACCACTTGGGTGCTCTCTGCGTTCTCCATTCACTCCGTTTACGGATTTGGTCTCATAGAAGAACCGAGGAGGGTGCGTATCTAATTTGGTAAAGAATCTTAACACCGATCCTAATTGTCTACATACTATATTTCAGCTCTCAGTCTTCCAGTCATTTTTCTTGTCCCTCGACCTTCCCTACTCTGTGATACGGGGTGAAACTGTCGCCATACCTATCTTGGTCTTCAACTATTTGGACAGGGATGTTACCGCCCAGGTGGTACTAGAAAATGAAGGACAATTCGAGTTCGCTGAAGCAACTAACGAGATTCAAGAGACCCCAAGTGCGTCAACGAATAACTTTGAGCAAAATTGGGGATTCAAAACTCGAACTCAAACTTTACTTTTTTCACAGAACTAGAACCTTCCCGCTCAAAGAGTATCGAGGTAAAGGCTAGATCCGGAGCCTCAGTTTCCTTCCTAATCACACCCAAAGAGTTGGGCCACATTACTATCAAAGCTGTGGCGACCAGCCTCTTGGCGGGAGACAGCATAGAGCAGAAATTGCTAGTCAAGGTCTGGTTCGTTCATTAGTCTTTTAGAAACAGTTCATAGTTTCCATGGACTAACTTTTTAATGTTTCCTCAGTCCGAAGGAGAAACTCAGTACGGAAATAAGGCGATATTTGTTGATTTGAGAAACTCTACATCTTTTGAAAGGTCCATTGCGGTAGATATACCTGAGAAATCAGTCCCTGGTTCTGAAAATATCGAAGTTTCTGCAGTAGGTAAGAAGCACGGGGGATGATGAGGCAAAGACAGCAAGAAATGACCCTGTTTATTGATTTACAGGCGATATTCTTGGCCCAAGTCTTCCTAATCTTGCCAATCTGATCAAAATGCCATACGGATGTGGAGAACAGAACATGCTCAACTTCGTGCCGAATATAGTCGTGATAAACTACCTCAAGGTATTGAAAGATAAGGAAAGAACTACCTAATTCTCTTGTTGCATCGCGTATCTATGGTTTTTCTTCAACAGAGTTCGAACCAATTGACCCCGAGTGTGCATGAAAAGGCATTGAAATTCCTAGAAGTCGGATATCAACGGGAATTGACTTACCGTCACGAGGACGGATCCTTCAGTGCTTTTGGGAAGTCTGATGATCATGGCAGCACATGGCGAGTGATGTTTTATGTAGTACAGAAGAGTTTCTTCATGAAAATGATCTATGAATTTGTTATAATCGATTTTTCCGGACTCCAGGCTCACGGCGTTTGTTGCTAAGTCTTTCATCCAGGCTGCTGAACACATAACGATAGAAGAGAAAATAATAAAAAAGGCCTTGCAGTGGCTTGCGGCTAAACAATCACCTGCAGGAAATTTCCCTGAGGTGGGAACGGTCGTTCATCAAGATATGCAGGGAGGGGCAGCAAAGGGGCTTGCATTGACTGCATTCACTCTAATCGCCTTTCTCCAGAACCAGGTGAATCGTCGAACTCCTATTCTTCTTTCGTCAAATTCTATTCCTAAATCAACTCAATTGATTTCAGACCAATGTCCCAGAGTACAAAAGCACAGTAGACAAAGGAGTAGATTACATAGTTCGTAATCTCGAGGGGCTTGACGACGCCTACTCCCTCTGTCTCTGTGCCTACGTTCTGAACCTGGCCAAACATCCGAGCGAAGAGACTGCTTTGGGATTGATGCAATCTAAGGCTACAGCAAACGAAGATTTCAAATGGTGGAGCAAGCCTGTAGCAAAGGATGACAACAACCCTTGGCACTCAAGTCCCAGCTCTGTTAACGTCGAAATGACCTCTTACGCGATGCTGACTTATCTGAAAAGAAATATGGTCGCAGAGGCTCTGCCTATTATGAAGTGGCTGGTCAGTCAGAGGAATGGTGACGGGGGATTTGCCTCCACACAGGACACGGTCATTGCAATTTACGCGCTTGCCGAACTAGGAGCGAAACTATCATCACGAAACAGCAATATGGGAATATCGTTCACATATGAAAACGGGGGGGAGAGCAGCCTGAATGTTACCACAGAGAACAACGTGATCCTTCAAAAGCACGTCGTATGTTCATTTCCCACATCTACACTGGCCAAGTCTAAGTAATTTTCTCACTCTGTTTAAAACCCTGCTCATAGATACCGAAAACAACTCGAGAAGTGAACGTCACCGCGACTGGAAGTGGATATGCGATAATTCAAGTATCTTACAGCTACAATCTGAACGCAAGTGGAGCCTTCCCACTGTTCACGCTAAATCCTCAGGTGGACAAAAACTCGGACGCTAATCATTTGCAGCTCAAGATTTGCTCTGGGTGAGAAGTATCTTCGATTTGTTATGAAGAACGTGTTGATGCTTGAGAAACAAACTGAACTGTTTCTTTTATTCTAAATCCCAGATTCGTACCGACAAAAGAAGCCAGCGAGAGTAACATGGCCGTCATGGAAGTTAGTTTCCCATCTGGTTTCATATTCGACGCAGAGACCCTTCCAGCTCTGAAATCATCCGAGCACGTTAAACGAGTGGAGACCAAGAACGGAGACACTATGGTCGTTTTATACTTCGATAAGGTACAAAACCGTCGTAAATTCATTGTGCAAATTTTCTCCCAGCACCGAATTAAACGTTCTATTATTCAGATGGTGAGTGAGGAATACTGCCCAACGGTATACGCCTACAGGACGCACAAAGTAGCCAAGCAAAAGCCAGTCCCAGTCTCAATCTACGACTATTACGATTCCTGTAAGTATTTTCGAACCATTGATTGCATAAACGATCTTTCGCTTTATTCTAAACGTTTCTGTTATAATTTCCAGCTCGCAGAGCCAGAGTATTCTATGAACCGATGGCAGCTACCCTGTGCAATATTTGCGAGGGAGAAGACTGCGGCCCTATGTGTGCAACAAAAACAACTGAGGAAACGATTCAGGACGAGGGAACAGCAGCCAACGCCACCACTCATACATCTATATAATAATACCAAGTATTCTTTTCAGTCTTTCGACGTGCTCATTGATCGGATAATCTCAATTTTCAAAAACTTTTTTGTTTTTTAAATATTACTATTTTATATCTTGATTTATATGTCATACTGGGTACACTAGGGTGTTCCTCAATTTCATCATTCAACATCGATATTCGAATGTGACCGAATCAAGCACCACCCTAGGGTACACTTTTGAACATGGTTGCTTAACAATAAAGTATAATTACAATTCAACATCTTTTTATTATTCATTTAAATCTTTAAATATAAAGTTAAGTTTTTAGTATATTACAAATTGAATAAAGAAATTAGACTTATTATAATACATATAAAGATAAAAGATCCGATTTATCGCTGAAGAACTTGTTCATCCTGTTGTTGTTGCATGAATGGTTCTTCTGAGAGATATATACACCTGATAGCTGGCTAATTAATGATCTTGATTTGTATTCTTTGGATTTGGTGGTTTCGGTAGAGGTAGTGTAGGTGGTTTTGCAAGTGCTTCTGGAATAGCTGATTGGTAGAGTGAATTATGAACTGCTTTTTTTTGATTGCTGAACCAGCTGGCGCATCGTTCGTTCTTCTTGCTGTCTTTCAATCTGAAAAAAATCAGAAGAATTTTAAATATAAATATTTAATTATTTATTTACACCCTCAACGTTATTTCAGAAAAGATGTATCTGACTTATCTCCCACCGTTGACTAGAATCTAGAACAGATCCGATTTTGAAAACCCCGCTGACGATTGGAGGTAATAGGAGTTACAGTTTTCTACTATAACTCCTCTACCTTGTCACAGAGTTTGTGCCGATGAAGATACTTCCTCTATTACTTCTCGTAGGCAAAATAGATTCATCTGACGTATGTATGTATGTATACATAAAAAATAGTTATAGTCAAATAGCTGTCAACGTACTCTGCATGTATATCTATAAAATTGGCAACATTCTAAAAATACATCGGAGTAATTTAATCGTCCTTCAATTTCTGGCGCACGTAACAACGCCCCTATTCTTTTTTTAATCATCGTCATCATCATCGCAGGATGTCTGGCTTGGAAAACCCCTTAGCAAAGGGCTCTCCCTCTTCACTTCCGTATGTATATAAATAGAAACACGCATTCAAAACACTATATGTATAGATATACTATAGTCTCTCTCGTTTAGAACGAATTAAACCGATTAACATCACATTAACAGCTATAATACCGGTATTTATCATTATTGACATTTCCAAAATTATCGCTATCAATTATTACACCCGTTACTGACATCCTGTTTTTTTTTCTTCTTTTTTATTTATTCAACAAGGTACTACACAGTTATAGCGCCAAAAGTTGTAAGGCAAAACTCTGAATACAATGTAGCCCTCAGTACCACTGGAATATCAGAGCCTTCTTCTATCCAGATAGAGTTGAGCGCGGACCTGGACACTGGAGATACGTACAATGTTTCTCAAACAACAATCGTCGAACCCAACACAACTCGTGTACTCAAATTCGAGGTCTGATCACCTTATACACTCGTAGAGATTATCAGCTTTAGTGCATTCTAGTCACTTTTATATCAAAGATTCACTTTTTTATTACGCTACTGGTCAGATTCCATTAAATTTTAACAACTGATTCTCAAACCAGTAGAGAAAGAGACAAAAAAAAAGCCAGATTCTTTTGTCCCACTGATATCAAATGCTCAAACTACATGTGTAATTCTATTTTTCAACAGATCGGAGACATTGCACCTGGGAGATACAAGTTGGTGGCTAAAGGGCTGTCTGGAATACAGTTTCACGATACCACAGATCTTGATTATGAGCATAAAAGTTCATCAGTTTTTATACAAACTGATAGGGCAATTTACAAGCCAGGAAACAAAGTCTTGTTCCGTGCCGTGGTGCTGGACTCTAAACTACGTCCTGCACCGAATGGGACAGAACTGGACGTATATGTGACGGTAATTAATCAGACACCAATTCACGGCTTCCCTTATTTTCATATCCCTCTTGATCACGGTTTGCTGAATTCATAAAACAGGATGGACAAGGGAATCGAGTGAAGCAATGGAAACCACAGATGGACAGCAGAGGCGTGTTTTCTGGAGAGCTTCAGCTATCCGACGTTCCTGTTTTAGGAGATTGGAAGATCTTCGTCAAAGTATTCGACCATACTGTTGAAAAAGTGTTCGAAGTCGCGGAATACGTTCTTCCTAAGTTCGAGGTGACTGTAGACCTTCCGAAAAACGCGAGTTTCAATGACTCTGCGATAACTGCTACCATCGAAGCAAAGTAATTCACGTTTAGGATCAATTTTATGCTCATATACTCGGAATAATAACTAAGGGCTTGTTGAATATGGTGAATTCCTTCATTTATATTACAGATACACAAATGGCAAGCCAGTTAAAGGAGAAGTAACATTCACGGCTCACGCAGACTTATTTACAGACTGTTTCACACCGGCGTTTCCAGCAAAGGTGCAAAAGGTTGCTCCAATAGACGGAAAAACGACCGTGAACTTCGATTTGGCTTCTGAGCTGAGGTGACTTACAAAACCTCGAACTTTTCTTCAGCTTCGAAATACGACGATTTCATATATTTCTATTTTCTCTCTCAGGCTATCAGGAGATCGAGAGCAACTCGTAAAAATCGATGTCTCTGTCGAAGAGGCACTCACGGGTCGCAGACAAAATACTTCCACTGAGATGAAAGTACACAAGGAGAAATATACTATGGAGCTTATAAAGACGGCAGACAGCTATAAGCCTGGCCTGAAATACACTGCGTTCGTGAGTATTGCTCATTTAGGAAAACAAAAGACTTGGGAGTCTTTTCTGCTCATCGTGGTATCATTTTATTTTTATTCGCAGATAAAAGTCGCCCATCACGACGGCTCGCCGGTCGTGGATCAGACTAATCCTGTGGAAATTAAATACAATTTTGACTTCGAACCACCTCTAACCATGACCAGGATGTTAGACGAGCATGGGATGATCCAACTGGAATTTTATCCGCCACTAAACATCAGCCGCGATTATGTTCTCTTCACAATCAAGGTAAGATGATGAATGAGATGATTGAATTTCGGAAAAAGTTCTGAAAACTGTTTCTTTTCATACAGGCAGACTACCTCAACCTGCGCGAGTGGTTTGCGGGAATAACTCGAGCTCTATCACCGAGTGGGACGTACATACAGGCTGTTCTAAAGACAGAACATCCTATGGTATGTATAAAAGCAGCGCTGGACAAATTATCCAGTGAATATAATCTGTATAACTCTGTCTTCAGGTGAACAAAGACGTTGAAATCGAAGTGAACTCTACAGTTCCTCTGAAATATCTCAGCTACGAGGTGCTGAGCCGTGGTAATATCCTGGTTGCAGATTCTGTGCAAGTAGCTGATGAGAACGCAGCAACTTTGAGGTGATTCATCTAGCCGTGGGAAAAAGTAGTTTAAAAAATGTCGACTAAGCAGACTTTTTCCTTAATAGATTTCTTGCCACTCATGAAATGGCTCCTACTGCTTGTGTCGTTGTCTACTACATGCGAGACGACGGTGAAATAGTCGCCGATATCCTGGAAGTACATCTTAAGGGAACTCTCACAAATTTCGTGCGTAACGAGTTTATTTCTCTGCATAGTTCTAGTTTATCCTTATTTCGGTTATTAATCTTTAAAATCGCTCGCTGTTACAGGTCAACATCGCGACCACACCACTGCAAACTAAACCTGGAGAAAGCGTGGATCTCATAATCACAACCAAACCGAATTCTCACGTCGGATTACTTGGCGTTGATCAAAGCTCCGTTCTACTAAAATCTGGAAACGATATATCTCACGTTAGTAATCAGAAATCGAAGAATCTGTTTCAATATCCACACCAAAGACTTTGTATGAGATGATGATTAATTATTGTTTTCAGGAACAAGTAATGACTGAACTCAAGTCCTACAACTCAGATTTTGAGTGGCATTGTCCAGTCCGGTCCTCTGGCGAGTTCTCAGCCTTCCATGTCTTCAAGGCGAGTTATCTGGCTTCTGGCAATCGTTCTTTCAGGAGATTGAACTTCTCATCATTATTATATATATATAAATTATAATCATTTATTTCAGAAATCGGGAACAGTAGTGCTGACCAATGGCCTTGTCTACCGAAAAACTCTGGTAAAGCGTAGTAAGTTTCTTGTTAATGCATACCGCATGGCATGTAACAGTCGAAATATTAATAATTACATTACCAAACTTGGAACAGGCTATCCTAAAGTTGGAGATTCAGCCCTTGGCTGCTCAGTGACCATTAGTCACCTACTTCTATCTAACAAAGCTAAAATTCCATAGAGATCACTAAGAGATCCAGTGGACGTGGCGCGGCTCTTGATCGTGTAGAAATAATGGAATCGATGCCCATTCAACCAGTGATGATGAAAATGGAGACAAAACCGAAGATCGCAGTGCGCAAGAACTTCCCTGAAACCTGGATTTGGGAAATGGTCGATGCTGGGTATGTGGCTACTTATAAAAATTGACCAAGAATTTCTGTGAATTTAAAGCTTCTATTTTGTCCGCAGTTTTACAGTCATGTTGAATCATCTTCATATTCCTTTCTTGCTTCATAATTTCATGCCTTTTTTATTACGTCTGTTAGCTCTGTTATATCAAAACGTTATTAACACCCTGAGTCGTTCGATAACACGACGCATCTAGCTATTAATCAACTGACCTCAAATCTCTAGGAGATAATGCGAGCAGGAAGGATGCTTACAGCGATGGATGGTACTTCACTAACAGGCGCACAACTTTACACCTGCCTACTCACCATACGCGCTTTCATCAAGTAATAATCGTGTGTTTTGATTATTTTCTCAACCTACTCAACTCCTACACAACTCCTACATGGAACAAGCCCCGTGTTTTCCTTATGCATGTTATCTCAAACGTATACCTTTATGCAATTTTTTTATCAGGGTGTTTGCTTATGCATTCTTTTTCTTTTTTTTTTGTATACTTACCACTTCTTTATCCACAAGGGTGCAAAATGAAAGGATGATACCAACTGACTATTCACTACCTCGCTTTTTAGATAGACTTTCCGCTACTCTATACATCGTCATGATTTATTTATGAAATAAACTAGATTTCTTCAATTTTGCCGAGTCTAAAAATTTATCTATCGACAACAGGCCTGACGGAAAAACAGTACTTCAAAGATCTGTACCAGACACAATCACCTCCTGGATTCTTACCGCGTTCTCCATTGACTCTGTTCACGGATTGGGTCTCATAGAAGAACCGAGAAAGGTGCGTATATGATAATGCAAAAAATTTTTACACCAATCCTAATTATCTACCTTTCCATATTTCAGCTTACTGTATTCCAGCCGTTTTTCTTGTCTCTTGATCTTCCCTACTCCGTGATAAGGGGCGAAATTGTCGCCATACCTATCGTAGTGTTCAATTATATGGACAAGGATGTTACTGCTGAGGTGGTACTGGAAAATTTTGGGGAATTCGAGTTTGCTGAAGCAACCAACGAGGTTCAGGACACCCTAAGTAAGTTAGCGAATACCTGCAGGTAAAATCGGTGATCCAAAAATGAAACTTTACTTATTGTACAGAGCTTGAACAATACCGCACGAAAAAAATCAATGTGAAGGCAGCATCTGGAACTTCCGTGTCCTTCATGATCATCCCCAAGGAAAAAGGCCACATCCTGATCAAGGTGAAGGCAACCTGTGCATCGGCAGGGGACAGCGTTGAGCAAAAATTGCTCGTCAAGGTAGGATTATTCGATCAGTCTTTTAAAAACGGTCTGAAATTCGATACACTAAATTATTGATGGTTTTTCAGTGCGAAGGAGAAACTCACTACGAGAATAAGGCGATCTTTATTGATTTGAGAAACTCCAAGTCTTTTGACACGAGCATTGTCATAGATATACCTGAGAAATCAGTTCTCGGATCTGAACATGTCGAAGTTTCTGCAGTGGGTAAGAAACCTGGGAGATGATGAGTCAAAGTCTCCAAAACTGACCCCCTTTATTGATTTACAGGCGATATTCTCGGCCCAAGCCTTCCTAATCTGGCCAATTTGATCCAAATGCCATACGGATGTGGGGAACAAAACATGCTCAACTTCGTGCCGAATATAGTCGTGATAAATTACCTCAAGGTATTGAAAGAGAAGAGAATAACTGATTTCCTTGTTGCATCGTGTATTCTTATGCCTTTTCTTTAACAGTGCATGAAGCAACTGACCCAGGTGGTCCTAGGAAAGGCACTGAAATTCCTAGAAGCTGGTTACCAACAGGAATTGACCTACCGCCATGTGGATGGATCTTTCAGTGCTTTTGGGATGTCTGATGCACATGGCAGTACATGGTGGGTGAAGTTTCATCTAGTAGAGAATAGTTTTGTTGGGAAAATGATCCATGAACTTGTTTTAAACGGATTTTCCACACTTCAGGCTCACAGCATTTGTTGCTAAATCATTCAACCAGGCTGATGAACACATAACTATAGAAGAGAATATAATAAAACAGGCCTTGCAGTGGCTTGCAATGAATCAATCGCCGGAAGGGAATTTTCCCGAGGTGGGAACGGTCCACCATCAAGACATGCAGGGAGGCGCAGCAAAGGGGCTAGCATTGACCGCATTCACTCTAATTGCCTTTCTTGAGAATCAGGTGAATCTTCGAACTCTTATTCCTCTCTCGTCAAGTTTCATGCCCAAATTAACAAAAATTATTCAAGGCCTATGTCCCAGAGTACAAGAATGCTATAGACAAGGCAATAGATTACATAGTTCGTAATCTTGAGGGGCTTGACGACGCCTACTCGCTCTGTCTCTGTGCCTACGTTCTGAACCTGGCTAAACATCCGAGGGAAGACACAGCTTTTGAAATGATGCAATCTAAGGCTACAGTAAGCGAAGATTACAAATGGTGGGGCAAGCCGGTGCCACAGGATGACGAAAACCCTTGGTACTCAAGGCCCAGCTCTGTTAACGTTGAAATGACCTCTTACGCGATGCTGAGTTACCTGAGCAAAAATATGGTTCTAGAAGCTATGCCTATTATGAAGTGGCTGGTCAGCCAGAGGAATGCTGATGGGGGATTCGCCTCTACACAGGTTTGTGATAGATTCTGAAATCTTGAAAGGATCTTTTACTTTGTACTTCGTCGTATAACATCTTTGCTTCCAGGATACGATAATCGGAATCTACGCGCTCTCAAAACTGGGAGAGAAAATATCGTCCCCAACCGGCACTATGGGTATATCGTTTACATACGAAGACGGGGGCCGAAGCAAAATCGATGTTAACGCCGAAAACAACATGATTCTTCAAAAGCACGTCGTACGTTAATTTAGCACATCTACAGCCACTGAGTCTGTACTGTTTCGCTTATTCCGTTTGAAATTCGGTTTATAGCTACCGGGAAAAACTCGGAAAGTCAACGTTTCCGCGACTGGAGACCGATTTGCTGTAATTCAAGTATCTTACAACTACAATCTGAACGCAACTGGAGCCTTTCCTCTATTCACGCTGAAACCTCAGGTGGATGAAAACTCGGACGCTAATCACTTGCAGCTTTCGATTTGCTCTGGGTGAGAAAAGTTCTTGATTCATTTTGAATAACAGATTCAATTATTCTTCAAAGACAAACTGAACTGTTACTTTTATCCAAAATCCCAGATTCGTACCGACGAAAGAAACCAACGAGAGTAACATGGCTGTAATGGAAGTTAATTTCCCATCCGGTTTCGTATTCGACGTCGACACCCTTCCCACTCTGGAATCATCTCAGCACGTCAAGCGAGTGGAGACTAAAAACGGAGACACCATGGTCACTTTATACTTCGACAAGGTAAAAAACCATCGTGAATTCTCTATGTGAATCATTCCTACAAAGAATTACATATTATCTTCTTCAGATGGTGGAAGAGGAATACTGCCTGACTATATCTGCATTCAGGGCGTACAAAGTAGCCAAGCAAAAGCCAGTCCCGGTCTCAGTATACGACTACTATGATTCCTGTAAAGATTTTTAGACCATTGTTTGTAATAACAATCTTTCGCTTCAATCTAAATGTTTACGATTTTCTTTCCAGCCCGTCGAGCTACAGTATTCTACGAACCGAGGGCAGCTACACTTAGTGATATTTCCCAGGGTCAAGACTGCGATAACGAGTGATAAATCAGAAATGCTATGGAGAGGAAAATCTTTCCACTTATTATTTACTGAGTTTTGGAAAACGACCGTTGATCAAATAATTTTAGGATATTTCATTTTATAATATTGTTGTAACTCTTACGATTAGAAATAACCGAAGTTGTTGGCATAATTGAGTTTAATCTAATCATATGGCACAAGATGACACGTACTCTTAAAATCATTTTGCTTTTTGCTTTTTATATATTATCGTCCTATATTATGATGTGCGTATAAAATATGGGTATGAATATAAACGTACTGGCTTAATTAATGATAAAGTCTAATTACATTTCAACCTCTTTTTATCATTAATTAAAGTTAAGTTTTTGGTATAAAGAAGATTTGGTTGATCAACTTCTTTCTCGAGTCTCTCATAGTTGTATCATTCTCTTTAAATTATGTAATTCCAAGAAATATAAGTTTGTTGACTGGCTGATTATTGACCTGTAGCTGCAGGAGATAAACTTCGCGAGTCTGTTTACTCCATTATACAATAAACACACGCTTATGGAAAGCTATCCACGTATGCAGCAAACAACTAGCACGTATTTTTCGTAGATCACGAAATCGTGATTCCCCCAGAAAACAGATTGAAATTATGTAGTAGTGACTGTGAGTACGGGGGCTTCGCTGTACATGTGAAGAAAAAAGTGGGGAAGAGAGTAAAAGTTTATAAAGAGGAGACCGGTGTGACCTTCGTCTCTTTGCTTCCAGTCTTCAGAGGTACGTTGTCAAGTATTTTTAAGTAGGAATCAGTTTCGTGTTAACTAATGTTCCGTTCATTCTCCATCTCAACTTCTCTGGCTCCACGTGTCATATCCAAGTTTCATATCGCATCTTTCTCATCCAGTTAACAACATAAGCCACTCGATAATTATCATGGTATAGAAATAATAATCAAATATCTGTAATATCATCAAGGGAGGAAAAGCCGAGGGAAGATTTACAGTTTCGTCCTTCTTCTTCTTCTACTTCTTCTTCAGGTTCGTTATTTAACACTCTGAATATCGACTATTGGTTTCCCAAGAAATTCGGGTATCCCTAAGTGTTTCCACATCCTCTTAAGAGCAATGAGTATCACGATAATCAGACCGCTGAAGATTTGTTAACAATATTCTTCAACTTTCAGGATCCAACAACGTGATTATGGCCTCCTTGTGGCCTCCTCTGTTCATCATTATAGGGATAATTGCTTCAGCTACATCGTCTCCGTATGTATACAATAAAACATGTATTTCAATTCCTTACATAGTCTGTCTAGTTATAAAAGAGAATATTAAAACATTTACGTGTTTCTAAGAATAACTGATATTAATCACGCTGACCATAGTGATTACAGTCCTAATCGCGATGCGAAATGACTAATTCACACAGTCGTGATAAAAAACTGGACCCATCTCAAATCTTTACAAAACCGGTTTCTTGTCAATTTTTTTTTTTTTTTTGCTATTTGCAAATTTAATATTCCTGCTGATTAACATTCTATGACTCATCACAATGATTATGTATTTTCCTCAACAAGGTTCTACACGGTAATAGCACCACAATCGGTGAGGCCAAACTCAGACTATCATGTGGCCATTAGTACCACTGCAATATCAGAGCCTTCTACCATCTACATCGAGCTGAACGCTGGAGATAAATACAATGTTTCTCAGACTACAATCGTCGAACCCAACACGACTCGTGTTATCAAATTTGAGGTCTGATCACCGTATACACTAATAGAGATTATCAGCTTTAGTGCATCCTAGTCACTTTTATATCAAAGATTCACTTTTTTATGACCTACTGGTCAGAATCCATGAAATTTGAACAACTGATTCACAAATCAGTAGAGAAAGGGACAAAACAAGCCAGATTCTTTTCTCTCACTGATATCAAATGCTCAAACTACATGTGTGATTCTATTTTCAACAGATTGGAGACATTACACCTGGGAGTTACGAGTTAGTGGCTAAAGGGCTTTCTGGTATACTGTTTGAGAATACTACCGATATTCGATATGTGCAGAAAGGTCACTCAGTTTTTATACAAACTGATAGAGCAATTTACAAGCCTGGAAACAAGGTCCTGTTCCGTACCATGGTGATGGACTCCAAACTACGTCCTGCACCGAATGGGACAGAACTGGACATATACATAACGGTGATTAATTAAGAATCCAATTTACGGCTTCCCTCATTTTTTTATTCCCTTTGATCACGGTTTTCTCTATTCATAAAACAGGATGGACAAGGGAATCGAGTCAAGCAATGGAAACCCAAGATGGACAGCAAAGGCGTGTTTTCTGGAGAGCTTCAGCTATCCGACGTTCCTGTTTTAGGAGATTGGAAAATCTTTGTCAAGGTATTCGATCAGACTGTCGAAAAGACGTTCGAAGTCGGAGAATACGTTCTTCCTAAGTTCGAGGTAGTCGTAGACGTTCCAAATGACGCCACTTTCAAGGACTCTGCGATAACTGCTACCATCAGAGCAAAGTAATTGGGTTTAGGTCAATTTTAAGCATAAACACTCGGCATATTAATGCCAATTTCTCCATTTACATTACAGATACACGTATGGCAAGCCTGTGAAAGGAGAAGTAACAATCACCGCCCACGCAGACTTATTCACAGACTATTTCAGACCGGCGTTTCCAGCAAAGGTGCAAAAGGTTGTCCCAATAGACGGAAAAGCGACCGTGAACTTCGACTTGGCTTCTGAGCTGAGGTGACCTTCAAAACCTCGAACTTTTCTTCAGCTTCGAAATACAACGATTTCACATATTCTATTTTCTCTCTCAGGCTATCAGGAGATCAAGAACAACTCGTAACAATCGACGTCGCTGTCGAAGAGGCACTCACGGGCCGCAGACAAAATACCTCCATTGAGATGAAAGTACACAAACAGAAATACACTATGGAGCTTATAAAGACAGCAGACAGCTATAAGCCTGGCCTGAAATACACCGCGTTCGTGAGTATCTCTCATTTGGGAAAAACAAAAGACTTGGGAGTCTTTTCTGCTCATCGTGGTATCATTTTATTTTTAATCGCAGATAAAAGTCGCACATCGTGACGGCTCTCCGGTCGTGGACCAGACTAATCCTGTGGAAATTAGATATAATTTTGACTACGAACCAACTCTAACCATGACCAGGATGTTAGACGAGCATGGGATGATCCAACTGGACTTTTATCCGCCACTAAACATCACCCGCGATTATGTGCACTTCACAATCAAGGTAAGATGATGAATGAGATGATTGAATTTCGGAAAAACCTCTGAAAACTGTTTCTCTTCATACAGGCAGACTACCTAAACCTGCACGAGTGGTTTCCCGGAATAAGTCGAGCTCTCTCGCCGAGCGGGACGTACATACAGGCTGTTCTAAAGACAGAGCATCCCATGGTATGTATAAAAGCAGCGCTAGACAAATCATCCAGTGAATATAATCTGTACGCCTCTGTCCTCAGGTGAACAAAGACGTTGAAATCGAAGTGAACTCGACAGTTCCTCTGAAATATCTTAGCTACGAGGTGCTGGGCCGTGGCAATATCCTGGTTGCAGATTCGGTACAAGTGGCTGATAAGAACACAGCAACTTTGAGGTGATTCATCTAGCTGTGGAAAAAGCAGTTCAAAATTTCGACTAAGCAAACTTTCTCCTTTATAGATTCCTCGTTACTCATGCGATGGCTCCTACTGCTCATGTTATTGTCTACTACATGCGAGACGACGGTGAAATAGTCGCTGACGTACTAGATGTACATCTGAGGGGATTTCTGGAAAATTTTGTGCGTGACGATTTCACTTCTCTGCATAATTATCGAGTTTTAGTTTATCCTGATTAGTAGTGTTAATCTTTCCAATTGTTTTCTGTTACAGGTCGACATCGCGACCACACCGCAGACGGCTAAACCTGGAGAAAGTGTCGATCTTGTGATCACATCTAAGCCAAATTCTTACGTCGGATTACTCGGCGTAGATCAAAGCTCCATTCTACTAAAATCTGGAAACGATATTTCCCACGTTAGTAATCAGAGATCGAAGCATCTGTGCCCAGTACTCTGTTATGTAATTAATATCGTTTTCAGAAACAAGTAATGGACGAATTCAGGTCCTACGACACAGATGATGAGTCTTTTTCTGGCTCAAACTCTGCCTTTGATGTCTTTGACGTATGTATCTAATCTTTGATAATTGTAGTTTGAGAAGATTAGAGTACAAAACCGTATAATTTATTAATTTCAGAAATCCGGAGCAGTTGTGTTGACCAACGGCTTCGCCTATCAAAGGCGTCCGATTTGTAAGATTCTTATTAATCTAGTATTGTGATTTATAACAGTTGAAATCATAATATTTTCTAACTGGAACACGGACACTCTTGAATCATGAATCAAACTTTCATACACCCACTGCATGGCTTCCTGACTTCATAACTCAGGCCTTGCATTAGAGTCGGAGAATTAGCTATTTTGAACTAGATCCATTAGTCCCATACTTTGTGACGTGGTATTTTATAATCCCCGCCACAAGGCGATTAATAATAATGCAAAATTCAGATTTTCCAGTTGCAATGATGGCTCTTGCAGAGCATGTGGAATATTTCGATTCACCGGTGAGCGGATTCACGCCGAGTGTTCAAGAAGAGAAGATAAAAGTGCGCAAGGACTTCCCTGAAACCTGGATTTGGGAAATGATCGACGCTGGGTATGCGACTAATTGAATACTGTATAAATGAAATGACTAAATCTCTTCAATTTTTCAAAGCATTGCAATCTTATCAGACCTTATCTATCGTTAACAGGTCTGACGGAAGAACAATTCTTCAAAGATCTGTGCCAGACACAATTACCTCGTGGGTACTTTCCGCGTTCTCCATTGACTCTGTTCACGGATTTGGTCTCATAGAAGAACCGAGAAAGGTGTGTATGCAATACAGCGAAGAATCTTCACACCAATCCTAATAATATAACTTCAATATTTCAGCTTACTGTATTCCAGCCATTTTTCGTGTCCCTTGACCTTCCTTACTCTGTAATAAGGGGTGAAATTGTCGCGGTACCCATCATTGTGTTCAACTATATGGACAAGCATCTTAGAGCTGAGGTGGTACTCGAAAACGAGGGGCAATTTGAGTTCGCTGAATTGACTAATGAGATTCAAGAGACCCCAAGTACGTTCGTGATTAACTCTAAGCAAGATCGGAGATCCGGAAATCAGACTTTGTTTCTTTCACAGAGGTGGAACCCTCCCGCAGAAAGACAATCGAGGTAAAAGCTAAATCTGGATCATCTGTTTCCTTCCTGATCATCCCTAGAGAGTTGGGCCACATTACTATCAAAACTACGGCGACCAGTGCCTTGGCCGGAGACAGCGTAGAGCAAAAATTGCTCGTCAAGGTCTGAATGTTTCATAAGTATTATAAAAACAGTTTATAGTCTGATAGATTAACTTATTAATGATTTTTCCAGCCCGAAGGAGAAACTCAGTATAGGAACAAGGCGATATTTGTTGATCTGAGAAACTCCACATCTTTTGAAACAAGCATTGTGGTAGATATACCCCAGAATTCAGTCCTTGGATCTGAAAATATCGAAGCTTCTGCAGTAGGTAAGAAGCCCGAGGGATGGTGAAGCAGAGACAGCAAGAACTGACCCTGTTTATTGACTTACAGGCGATATCCTCGGACCGACCCTTCCTAATCTTGCCAATCTGATCAAAATGCCATACGGATGTGGAGAGCAGAACATGCTGAACTTCGTGCCGAATATAGTCGTGATAAACTACCTCAAGGTATTAAAAGAGAACGAAAGAACTAATTCCCTTGTTGCATTGCGTATCTATGCTTTTTCTTCAACAGAGTGCGAACCAATTGACCTCAAGTGTGCATGAAAAGGCACTGAAATTCCTAGAAGTAGGATACCAACAGGAATTGACCTACCGCCACGAGGACGGATCCTTCAGTGCTTTTGGGAAGTCTGATGATCATGGCAGCACATGGCGAGTGATGTTTTACGTAGTACAAAAGCGTTTCTTCGTGAAAATGATCTATGAATTTGTTATAATCGATTTTTCCGGACTCCAGGCTCACGGCGTTTGTTGCCAAGTCATTCATCCAGGCTGCTGAACACATAACGATAGAAGAGAAGATAATAAAAGAGGCCCTGCAGTGGCTTGCGGCTAATCAATCACCTGAAGGAAATTTCCCTGAGGTGGGAACGGTCGTTCATCAAGCTATGCAGGGAGGGGCAGCAAAGGGGCTAGCATTGACTGCATTCACTCTAATCGCCTTTCTCCAGAACCAGGTGAATCTTCGAACTCTTATTTCTCTTTCGTCAAGTTTTGTGCCCTAATTAACTAAAATTATTTAAGGCCTATGTCCCAGAGTACAAAACCGCGATAGACAAGGGAGTAGATTACATAGTTCGTAATCTCGAGGGGCTCGACGACGTATACTCGCTCTGTCTCTGTGCCTATGTTCTGAACCTGGCTAAACATCCCAGCGGAGATACAGCTTTTGGAATTATGCAATTGAAGGCTACAGAAAGCGCGGGTCACAAATGGTGGAGCAAGCCCGTACCACAGGATGACAAAAACCCTTGGCACTCAAGCCCTAGCTCTGTTAACGTTGAAATGACCTCTTATGCAATGCTGAGTTACTTGAAAAGAAATATGGCTGCAGATTCTCTGCCTATTATGAAGTGGCTGGTCAGCCAGAGGAATGCTGATGGGGGATTTGCCTCCACACAGGTTTGTGATAGATTTTGAAATCTTCAGAAAACATTCTACTTTGAACTTTGTCGTATAAAATCCCTGCTTCCAGGATACGGTCATCGGAATTTACGCGCTTTCAGAACTAGGAGAGAAACTATCATCCACAAACAGCAGCGTTGGTATAACATTTAAATACGAAGAGGGGGGAGAGAGCAGTCTGAATGTTACCGCAGAGAATAATATGATCCTTCAAAAGCACACTGTACGTTAATTTTGCACATCTATAGCCTCCAATTCTGATCTATTTTCCTAAACGGGTCAAAATCCTGTTCACAGCTACCAAGAGAGACTCGAGAAGTGAACGTCTCGGTAACCGGAGACGGATTCGCGATAATACAAGTATCTTACAGCTACAATCTGAACCTAACTGGCGCCTGGCCTCTATTCACGCTAGTTCCTCAGGTGGATCAAAACTCTGACGCCAATCACTTGCGGCTTTCGATTTGCTCCGGGTGAGAAGAATCCGTGATTCATTTAGAATAACAGATACAATGATTCTTCAAAAACAAACTAAACCGTTACTTCTATCCAAAATCCCAGATTCGTACCGACGAAAGGAATCAACGAGAGTAACATGGCTGTAATGGAAGTTAATTTCCCATCCGGTTTCGTATTCGACGTTGACACCTTGCCCACCCTGAAATCATCTCAGCACGTCAAGCGAGTGGAGACTAAAAACGGAGACACTATGGTCGTTTTATACTTCGACAAGGTAAAAAACCGTCGTGAATTCTCTATGTGAATCATTCATATGATGAATTACACATTATCCTCTTCAGATGGTGGAAGAGGAATACTGCCTGACTACATCCGCATTCAGGATGCACAAAGTAGCCAAGCAGAAGCCAGTCCCTGTCTCAGTATACGACTACTACGATTCCTGTAAGAATTTTGCAGACCATTGTTTGGAAATACGATCTTTTGCTTCAGTCTAAACGCTTACGCTTTTCTTTCCAGCCCGTCGAGCCACTGTATTCTATGAACCAAGGGCAGCTACATTCTGCGATATTTGTGAGGGTGAAGACTGCGGTGATCGATGCACAACTGGACAACCAGCAGCCAACACAACATCTTCTTCATAACTGTAATACTTCTAATAATCATTTAAGGGTCTTATCAGTGTTTTTTCTATTATCAAGTTTGAAATACTCCATTCAATCAAAAATTAGAAATGACGATAGAAATTACCTAAGTGGCCAGTAAAACTTAATTCAATCTGAATAAAATTCAATACCTTTCTTATTTTCATAACATTATTCTTGTATGATGTATGCATACTGGGTATGGTGAATACGTAGTAGAATAGGGTTCGTCTAACAATAAAATGACTAATTACGTTTCACTCTATTTTCACCTTGCATTGAAATCCTCTAACACACGACGTAGGAAAAATTAGAGGAACAATCTTCTGCTTCAATCTGAACGTTTACGTTTTTCTTTCCAGCCCGTCGAGCCACAGTATTCTACGAACCAAGGGCAGCTACACTTAGCGATATTTTCCAAGGTGAATACTGCGGTAACGAGTGTTGAATCAGAAATACTGTACAGAGGCAAATCATTCTAGTTATGAAATTCACTGAGTTTTGGAAAACGATCGTCGATCAGATCATTTTAGGATATTGTATTCTGTGATATTGTTGTTACACTTACGATTAGAAATAACCGAAGTTGTTGGCATAATTGAGTTCAATCTAATCACATGGCGCAAGATGTACTCTTAAAATCATTTTACTTTTTGCTTTTTATATATTATCGTCCTATATTGTGATGTATGTATAGAATATGGATATGAATATAAACGCAGTGGCTTAATTAACGATAAAGTATAATTACATTTCAACCTCTTTTTATTATTTATTCAAATTCTCAAAAACAAAGTCAAGTTTTTGGTATAAAAAAATATTTGTTTGATTAACTTCTTTCTCGAGTCTCTCGGAGTTGTATCATTCTTGTGAAAAAAATAAATCATGTCATTTCAAGAAATATATGTTCGATAACCGGCTGATTATCGACCCGTAGCTGCAGGAGATAAACTTCGCGAATCTGTTTACTCCATTATACAATAAACACACACTTATGGAAACCTATCCACGTATGCAGCAAACAACGAGCACCTATTTTTCGTGGATCACGAAATCCTGATTCCCCCAGAAAACAGATTAAAATTATGTTGTAGTGACTGTGAGTACGGGGGTTTCGCTGTACATGTGAAGCAAAAAGTGGGGGAGAGAGTAAAAGTATATAAAGAAGCGACCGGTGTGACCTTCGTCTCTTTGCTTCCAGTCTTCACAGGTACGTTGTCAAGTATTTTTAAGTAGGAACCAGTTTCGTGTTAACTAATGTTCCGTTCATTCTCCATCTCAACTCCTCTGGCTCTACGTGTCATATCCAAGTTTCATATCGCATCTTTCTCATGCAGTTAACAACATAAACCACTCGATAATTATCATGGTATAGAAATAATAATCAAATAAATATATAATATCATCAAGGGAGGAAAAGCCGAGGGAAGATTTACAGTTTCGTCCTTCTTCTTCTACTTCTTCTTCAGGTACGTTATTTAACACTCTGAATATCGACTATTGGTTTTCCAAGGAATTCAAGTATCCCTAAGTGTTTCCACATCCTCTTAAGAACATTGAATATCACGATAATCAGACCGCTAAAGATGTATTAACAATATTCGTCATCTTTCAGGATCCACCAACGTTCATCATGGCCTCCTTGTGGCCTCCTCTGTTCTTCATCATAGGGATAATTGCTTCAGCTACATCATCTCCGTATGTATACAATAAAATATGAATTTCAATCAATTACATAGTCTGTCTAGTTATAAAAGAGAATATTAAAACATTCACGTGTTTCTAAGAATAACTAATAATAATCACATTAACTATAGTGATTACAGTACTAATTGCGATACGAAATGATTAATTCACACAGTCGTGATAAAAAACTGGACCCATCTCAAATCTTTACAAAACCGGTTTCTTGTCAATTTTTTTTTGCTATCTGCAAATTTAATATTCCTGCTGATTAACATTCTATGACTCATCACAATGACTATGTATTTTCCTCAACAAGGTTCTACACGGTAATAGCACCACAATCGGTGAGGCCAAACTCAGACTATCATGTGGCCATCAGTACCACTGCAATATCCGAGCCTTCTACCATCTACATCGAGCTGAACGCTGGAGATAAATACAATGTTTCTCAGACTACAATCGTCGAACCCAACACGACTCGTGTTATCAAATTTCAGGTCTGATCACCGTATACACTAATAGAGATTATCAGCTTTAGTGCATCGTAGTCAATTTTATATCAAAGATTCACTTTTTTTCTGACCCACTGGTCAGAATCCATGAAATTTGAACAACTGATTCACAAACCAGTAGAGGAAGGGACGAAAAAAGCCAGATTCTTTTCTCCCACTGAAATCAAATGCTCAAACTACATGTGTGATTCTATTTTCAACAGATTGAAGACATTACATTTGGGAGTTACGAGTTAGTGGCTAAAGGGCTTTCTGGTATACTGTTTGAGAATACTACCGATATTCGATATGTGCAGAAAGGTCACTCAGTTTTTATACAAACTGATAGAGCAATTTACAAGCCAGGGAACAAGGTCCTGTTCCGTACCTTGGTGATGGACTCCAAATTACGTCCTGCACCGAATGGGACAGAACTGGACATATACATAACGGTGATTAATTTAGAATCCAATTTATGGCTTCCCTCATTTTTTTATTCCCTTTGATCACGGTTTTCTCTATTCACAAAACAGGATGGACAAGGGAATCGAGTCAAGCAATGGAAACCCAAGATGGACAGCAAAGGCGTGTTTTCTGGGGAGCTTCAGCTATCCGACGTTCCTGTTTTAGGGGATTGGAAAATCTTTGTCAAGGTATTCGATCAGACTGTCGAAAAGACGTTCGAAGTCGGAGAATACGTTCTTCCTAAGTTCGAGGTGGTAGTAGACGTTCCAAATGACGCGACTTTCAAGGACTCTGCGATAACTGCTACCATCAGAGCAAAGTAATTGGGTTCAGGTCAATTTTAAGCACAAACACTCGGCAAATTAATGCCAATTTCTCCATTTACATTACAGATACACATATGGCAAGCCTGTGAAAGGAGAAGTGACAATCACCGCCCACGCAGACTTATTCACAGACTATTTCAGACCGGCGTTTCCAGCAAAAGTGCAAAAGGTTGTCCCAATAGACGGAAAAGCGACCGTGAACTTCGACTTGGCTTCTGAGCTGAGGTGACCTTCAAAACCTCGAACTTTTCTTCAGCTTCGAAATACAACGATTTCACATATTTCTATTTTCTCTCTCAGGCTATCAGGAGATCAAGAACAACTCGTAACAATCGACGTCGCTGTCGAAGAGGCACTCACGGGCCGCAGACAAAATACCTCCATTGAGATGAAAGTACACAAACAGAAATACACTATGGAGCTTATAAAGACAGCAGACAGCTATAAGCCTGGCCTGAAATACACCGCGTTTGTGAGTATCTCTCATTTGGGAAAAACAAAAGACTTGGGAGTCTTTTCTGCTCATCGTGGTATCATTTTATTTTTAATCGCAGATAAAAGTCGCACATCGTGACGGCTCTCCGGTCGTGGACCAGACTAATCCTGTGGAAATTAGATATAATTTTGACTACGAACCAACTCTAACCATGACCAGGATGTTAGATGAGCATGGAATGATCCAACTGGACTTTTATCCGCCACTAAACATCACCCACGATTATGTTCTCTTCACAATCAAGGTAAGATGATGGATGAGATGATTGAATTTCGGAAAAACCTCTGAAAACTGTTTCTCTTCATACAGGCAGACTACCTAAACCTGCGCGAGTGGTTTCCCGGAATAAGTCGAGCTCTCTCACCGAGCGGGACGTACGTACAGGCTGTTCTAAAGACAGAGCATCCCATGGTATGTATAAAAGCAGCGCTTGATACATCATCCAATGAATATAATCTGTGTAACTCTGTCTTCAGGTGAACAAAGACGTTGAAATCGAAGTGAACTCTACAGTGCCTCTGAAATATCTTAGCTACGAGGTGCTGGGCCGTGGTAATATCCTGGTTGCAGATTTGGTACAAGTAGCTGATAAGAACACAGCAACTTTTAGGTGATTCATCTAGCCGTGGGAAAAGCAGTTCAAAATTTCGACTAAGCAAACTTTCTCCTTTATAGATTCCTCGCTACTAATGCAATGGCTCCTATTGCTCATGTTATTGTCTACTACGTGCGAGACGACGGTGAAATAGTCGCTGACGTACTAGATGTACATCTAAGAGGATTTCTGGAAAATTTCGTGCGTGACGATTTCACTTCTGTGCATAATTATCGAGTTTTAGTTCATCCTGATTGCTAGTGTTAATCTTTCCAATTGTTTTCTGTTACAGGTCGAGATCGCGACCACACCACAGACGGCTAAACCTGGAGAAGGTGTCGATCTTGTGATCACATCTAAGCCAAATTCTTACGTCGGATTACTCGGCGTAGATCAAAGCTCCATTCTACTAAAATCTGGAAACGATATTTCCCACGTAAGTAATCAGAGATCGAAGTATCTGCGCCCAGTACTCTGTTATGTAATTAATATCGTTTTCAGAAACAAGTACTGGATGAACTCAGGTCCTACGACACAGATGAGTCTTCTTCGAGCGACTCTGGGTTCTGGAGTCCTGGCTCAAACTCTGCCTTTGATGTCTTTGACGTGTGTATCTAATCTTTGATAATTGTAATTTGAGAATATTAGAGTACAAAAAAATATAATTTATTAATTTCAGAAATCCGGAGCAGTTGTGTTGACCAACGGCTTCGCCCATCAAAGGCGTCCGATTTGTAAGATTCTTATTAATCTAGTATTGTGATTTATAACAGTTAAAATAATAGTATTTTCCAACTGGAACACGGATACTCTTAAATCGTGAATCAAACTTTTATACACCGACTGCATGGCTTCCTGACTTCATATGTCAGGAGACATCGGAGTCGGAGAATTAGCTAGCTTGAACTAGATCCATTAGTCTCATACTTATAATACAAAATTCAGATGTGCTAGATGACGTGATCGTTCTTGAAGAGCATGTGCAATATTTGGATTCACCAACTCCGGAATTCACGCCGAGTGCTCAAGAAGAAAAGATGGAAGAGAAGATAAAAGTGCGCAAGGACTTCCCTGAAACCTGGATTTGGGAAATGATCGACGCTGGGTATGCAACCAATTGAATACTATATTTAAAATGAAATGACTAAATCTCATCAATTTTTCAAAGCCTTGAAATTTATCTATCGTTAACAGGTCTGACGGAAGAACAGTTCTTCAAAGATCTGTACCAGACACAATCACCTCTTGGGTACTTTCCGCGTTCTCCATTGACTCTGTTCACGGATTTGGTCTGATAGAAGAACCGAGAAAGGTGTGTGCGTAAGACGGCAAAAAATCTTCACACCAATCCTAATCATCTAACTTGAACATTTCAGCTCACTGTATTCCAGCCATTTTTCGTATCGCTTGACCTTTCCTATTCTGTAATAAGGGGTGAAATTGTAGCAGTACCCATCATTGTATTCAACTATATGGACAAGCATCTTATCGCTGAAGTGGTACTCGAAAATGAAGGGCAATTTGAGTTCGCTGAATTAACTAATGAGGTTCAAGAGACCCCAAGTACGTTCGTGATTAACTCTAAGCAAGATCGGAGATCCGGAAATCAGACTTTGTTTCTTTCACAGAGGTGGAACCCTCCCGCAGAAAGACAATCGAGGTGAAAGCTAGATCTGGATCATCTGTTTCCTTCCTGATCATCCCTAGAGAGTTGGGCCACATTACTATCAAGACTACGGCGACCAGTGCCTTGGCCGGCGACAGTATAGAGCAAAAATTGCTCGTCAAGGTCTGAATGTTTCATAAGTTTTGTAAAAACAGTTTATAGTCCGATAGATTAACTTATTAATGATTTTTCCAGCCCGAAGGAGAAACTCAGTATAGGAACAAAGCGATATTTGTTGATCTGAGAAACTCCACATCTTTTGAAACAAGCATTGTGGTAGATATACCTCAGAATTCAGTCCTTGGATCTGAAAATATCGAAGCTTCTGCAGTAGGTAAGAAGCCTGGGAGATGGTGAGGCAGGGACAGCAAGAACTGACCCTGTTTATTGATTTATAGGCGATATCCTCGGACCGACCCTTCCTAATCTTGCCAATCTGATCAAAATGCCATACGGATGTGGAGAACAGAACATGCTCAACTTTGTGCCGAATATAGTTGTGATAAACTACCTCAAGGTATTGAAAGAGAAGGAAGGAACTAATTTCCTTGTTGCATCGCGTACTTATGCTTTTCCTTCAACAGAGTGCGAACCAATTGACCCCGACTGTGCATGGAAAGGCACTGAAATTCCTAGAAGTAGGATACCAACAGGAATTGACTTACCGCCACGAGGACGGATCCTTCAGTGCTTTTGGGAAGTCGGATGATCATGGCAGCACATGGCGAGTGTTGTTTTATGTAGTACAAAAGAGTTTCTTCATGAAAATGATCTATGAATTTGTTATAAACGATTTTTCCGGACTCCAGGCTCACGGCGTTTGTTGCCAAATCATTCATCCAGGCTGCGGAACACATAACGATTGAAGAGAAGATAATAAAAGAGGCCCTGCAGTGGCTTGCGGCTAATCAATCACCTGAAGGAAATTTCCCTGAGGTGGGAACGGTCGTTCATCAAGATATGCAGGGAGGGGCAGCAAAGGGGCTAGCATTGACTGCATTCACTCTAATCGCCTTTCTCCAGAACCAGGTGAATCTTCGAACTCTTATTTCTCTTTCGTCAAGTTTTGTGCCCTAATTAACTAAAATTATTTAAGGCTTATGTCCCAGAGTACAAAACCGCGATAGACAAGGGAGTAGATTACATAGTTCGTAATCTCGAGGGGCTCGACGACGTATACTCGCTCTGTCTCTGTGCCTACGTTCTGAACCTGGCTAAACATCCCAGCGGAGATACAGCTTTTGGAATTATGCAATCTAAGGCTACAGAGAGCGCGGGTCACAAATGGTGGAGCAAGCCGGTACCACAGGGTGACGAAAACCCTTGGTACTCAAGGCCCAGCTCTGTTAATGTTGAAATGACCTCTTATGCAATGCTGAGTTACTTGAGAAGAAATATGGCTGCAGATTCTCTACCTATTATGAAGTGGCTGGTAAGCCAGAGGAATGCTGACGGGGGATTTGCCTCTACACAGGTTTGTGATAGATTTTGAAATTTTCAGAAAACATTCGACTTTGAACTTTGTCGTATAACATCCCTGCTTCCAGGATACGGTCATCGGAATTTACGCGCTTTCAGAACTAGGAGAGAAACTATCATCCACAAACAGCAGCGTTGGTGTAACGTTTAAATACCAAGAGGGGGGAGAGAGCAGCCTGAATGTTACCGCAGAGAATAATATGATCCTTCAAAAGCACACTGTACGTTAATTTTGCTCATCTAAAGCCTCCAAGTTTTATCTATTCTCTTAAACGGTTTAAAATCCTGTTCACAGCTACCAAGAGAGACTCGTGAAGTGAACGTCTCGATAACTGGAGACGGATTCGCGATAATACAATTATCTTACAGCTACAATCTGAACCTAACTGGTGCCTGGCCTCTATTCACGCTAGTTCCTCAGGTGGACCAAAACTCTGACGCCAATCACTTGCGGCTTTCGATTTGCTCTGGGTGAGAAGAATCCTTGATTCATTTAGAATAACATATTCAATGATTCTTCAAAGACAAACTAAACCGTTACTTTCATCCAAAATCTCAGATTCATACCGACAAAAGGAATCAACGAGAGTAACATGGCTGTAATGGAAGTTAATTTCCCATCCGGTTTCGTATTCGACGTCGACACCCTTCCAACTCTGAAATCATCTCAGCATGTCAAGCGAGTGGAGACTAAAAACGGAGATACTATGGTCGTTTTATACTTCGACAAGGTAAAAAACCGTCGTCAATTCTCTACGTGAATCATTCATATAATGAATTACACATTATCCTCTTCAGATGGTGGAAGAAGAATACTGCGTGACTATATCCGCATTCAGGACGCACAAAGTAGCCAAGCAGAAGCCAGTCCCGGTCTCAGTATACGACTACTACGATTCCTGTAAGAATTTTCAGACCATTGTTTGGAAATACGATCTTTTGCTTCAGTCTAAACGCTTACGCTTTTCTTCCCAGCCCGTCGAGCCACTGTATTCTATGAACCAAGGGCAGCTACATTCTGCGATATTTGTGAGGGTGAAGACTGCGGTGATCGATGCACAACTGGACAACCAGCAGCCAACACAACATCTTCTTCATAACTGTAATACTTCTAATAATCATTTAAGGGTCTTATCAGTGTTTTTTCTATTATCAAGTTTGAAATACTCCATGCAATCAAAAATTAGAAATGACGATAGAAATTACCTAAGTGGCCAGTAAAACTTAATTCAATCTGAATAAAATTCAATACCTTTCTTATTTTCATAACAATATTCTTGTATGATGTATGCATACTGGGTATAGTGAATACGTAGTACAATAGGGTACGTCTAACAATAAAATGACTAATTACGTTTCACTCTATTTTTACCTTTCATTGAAATCCTCCAACACATGACGTAGCAAAAATTAGAGGAACAATGTTCTGCTTCAATCTGAACGTTTACCTTTTTCTTTCCAGCCCGTCGAGCCACAGTATTCTACGAATCAAGGGTAGCTACACTTAGCGATATTTGCCAAGTTGAAGACTGCGATGACGAGTGTTGAATCAGAAATACTGTACAGAGGCAAATCATTTTAGTTATTAAATTCACTAAGTTTTGGAAAATGATCGTCGATCGGATCATTTTAGGATATTATATTCTGTGATATTGTTGTCAAACTTACGATTAGAAATAACCGAAGTTGTTGGCGTAATTGAGTTCAATCTAATCACATGGCGCAAAAGGTACTCTTAAAATCATTTTACTTTTTGCTTTTTATATATTATTGTCCCATATAGTGATGTATGTATAGAATATGGATATGAATATAAACGCAGTGGTTTAATTAACGATAAAGTCTAATTACATTTCAACCTCTTTTTATTATTTATTTAAATCCTCAAAAACAAAGTTAAGTTTTTGGTATGAAAAAATATTTGTTCGATTAACTTCTTTCTTGAATCCCTCAGAGTTGTATCATTCTTGCTAAAAAATACATTGTTTCATTTCAAGAAATATATGTTCGATCATCGGCTGATTATTGACCCGTAGCTTCAGGAGATAAACTTCGCGAATCTGTTTACTCCTTTATACAATAAACACACTCCTATGGAAACCTATCCACATATATGCAGCTGAACAATGAGCACGTATTTTTCATGATGACGAAATCCTGATTCACCCAGAAAACAGATTAAAATTATGTAGTAGCGACTGTGAGTACGGGGGTTTCGCTATACATGTGAAGCAAAAAGTGGGGGAGAGAGTAAAAGTTTATAAAGAAGCGGCCGGTGTGACCTTCGTCTCTTTGCTTTCAGTCTTCAGAGGTAGGTTGTCAAATATTTTTAAGTAGGAACCAGTTTCGAGCTGACTAATGTCCTGTTTATTCTCCATCTCGATTCCTCTGGCTCTACGTATCATATCCAAGTTTCATATCGCATCTCTCTCATCCAGTTAACAACATAAACCACTCGATAATTATCATGGTATAGAAATAATGATCAAATATCTGTAATATCATCAAAGGAGGAAAAGCCAGGGGAAGATTTACAGTTTTGTCCGTCTTCTTCTACTTCTTCTTCAGGTTCGTTATTTAACACTCTAAATATCGACTATTGCTTTTCCAAGGAATTCAAGTATCCCTAAAGTGCTTCCACATTCTCTTAAGAGCAATGAGTATCACGATAATCAGACCGCTAAAGATGTATTAACAATATTCTTCATCTTTCAGGATCCACCAACGTGATTATGGCCTCCTTGTGGCCTCCTCTGTTCATCATTATAGGGATAATTGCTTCAGCTACATCATCTCCGTATGTATAATAAAACGTGTATTTCAATCGCTAACTAGTCTCTCTAGTTATAAAAGAGAATATCGAAAGATTGACGTGTTTCAAAGAATAACTAATAATAATCACGCCAACTATAGTTATTACAGTACTAATCGCACTGCGAAATGAATAATTCACACAGTCGTGATAAAAAGCTGGACACATCTCAAATCTTTACAAGACCGGTTTTTTGTCAATTTTTTTTTTTACTATTTGCGAATTTAATACTCCTGCTAATTAGCATTCTACGACTCATCACAATGATTGTGTATTTTCCTCGACAAGGTTCTACACGGTAATAGCACCACAATCGGTGAGGCCAAACTCAGATTATCATGTGGCCATCAGTACTACTGCAATATCAGAGCCTTCTACCATCTACATCGAGCTGAACGCTGGAGATAAATACAATGTTTCTCAAACTACAATCGTCGAACCCAACACGACTCGTGTACTCAAATTCGAGGTCTGATCACCGTATACACTAATAGAGATTATCAGCTTTAGTGCATTCTAGTCACTTTTATATCAAAGATTCACTTTTTCATGACCTACTGGTCAGATTCCATGAAATTTGAACAACCGATTCTCAAACCAGTAGAGAAAGGGACAGAAAAGCCATATTCTTTCCTATCACTGATATCAAATGCTCAAACTACATGTGTGATTCTATTTTCAACAGATTGGAGACATTACACCTGGGAGATACGAGTTAGTGGCTAAAGGGCTTTCTGGAATACTGTTTGAGAATACTACCGATATTCGATATGTGCAGAAAGGTCACTCAGTTTTTATACAAACTGATAGAGCAATTTACAAGCCAGGGAACAAAGTCCTGTTCCGTACCGTGGTGATGGACTCTAAACTACGTCCTGCACCGAATGGGACAGAACTGGATATATACATAACGGTGATTAATTAAGAATCCAATTTACGGCTTCCCTCATTTTTTTATTCCCTTTGATCACGGTTTTCTCTATTCATAAAACAGGATGGACAAGGGAATCGAGTCAAGCAATGGAAACCCAAGATGGACAGCAAAGGCGTGTTTTCTGGAGAGCTTCAGCTATCCGACGTTCCTGTTTTAGGAGATTGGAAAATCTTTGTCAAGGTATTCGATCAGACTGTCGAAAAGACGTTCGAAGTCGGAGAATACGTTCTTCCTAAGTTCGAGGTAGTCGTAGACGTTCCAAATGACGCCACTTTCAAGGACTCTGCGATAACTGCTACCATCAGAGCAAAGTAATTGGGTTTAGGTCAATTTTAAGCATAAACACTCGGCATATTAATGCCAATTTCTCCATTTACATTACAGATACACGTATGGCAAGCCTGTGAAAGGAGAAGTAACAATCACCGCCCACGCAGACTTATTCACAGACTATTTCAGACCGGCGTTTCCAGCAAAGGTGCAAAAGGTTGTCCCAATAGACGGAAAAGCGACCGTGAACTTCGACTTGGCTTCTGAGCTGAGGTGACCTTCAAAACCTCGAACTTTTCTTCAGCTTCGAAATACAACGATTTCACATATTCTATTTTCTCTCTCAGGCTATCAGGAGATCAAGAACAACTCGTAACAATCGACGTCGCTGTCGAAGAGGCACTCACGGGCCGCAGACAAAATACCTCCATTGAGATGAAAGTACACAAACAGAAATACACTATGGAGCTTATAAAGACAGCAGACAGCTATAAGCCTGGCCTGAAATACACCGCGTTCGTGAGTATCTCTCATTTGGGAAAAACAAAAGACTTGGGAGTCTTTTCTGCTCATCGTGGTATCATTTTATTTTTAATCGCAGATAAAAGTCGCACATCGTGACGGCTCTCCGGTCGTGGACCAGACTAATCCTGTGGAAATTAGATATAATTTTGACTACGAACCAACTCTAACCATGACCAGGATGTTAGACGAGCATGGGATGATCCAACTGGACTTTTATCCGCCACTAAACATCACCCGCGATTATGTGCACTTCACAATCAAGGTAAGATGATGAATGAGATGATTGAATTTCGGAAAAACCTCTGAAAACTGTTTCTCTTCATACAGGCAGACTACCTAAACCTGCACGAGTGGTTTCCCGGAATAAGTCGAGCTCTCTCGCCGAGCGGGACGTACATACAGGCTGTTCTAAAGACAGAGCATCCCATGGTATGTATAAAAGCAGCGCTAGACAAATCATCCAGTGAATATAATCTGTACGCCTCTGTCCTCAGGTGAACAAAGACGTTGAAATCGAAGTGAACTCGACAGTTCCTCTGAAATATCTTAGCTACGAGGTGCTGGGCCGTGGCAATATCCTGGTTGCAGATTCGGTACAAGTGGCTGATAAGAACACAGCAACTTTGAGGTGATTCATCTAGCTGTGGAAAAAGCAGTTCAAAATTTCGACTAAGCAAACTTTCTCCTTTATAGATTCCTCGTTACTCATGCGATGGCTCCTACTGCTCATGTTATTGTCTACTACATGCGAGACGACGGTGAAATAGTCGCTGACGTACTAGATGTACATCTGAGGGGATTTCTGGAAAATTTTGTGCGTGACGATTTCACTTCTCTGCATAATTATCGAGTTTTAGTTTATCCTGATTAGTAGTGTTAATCTTTCCAATTGTTTTCTGTTACAGGTCGACATCGCGACCACACCGCAGACGGCTAAACCTGGAGAAAGTGTCGATCTTGTGATCACATCTAAGCCAAATTCTTACGTCGGATTACTCGGCGTAGATCAAAGCTCCATTCTACTAAAATCTGGAAACGATATTTCCCACGTTAGTAATCAGAGATCGAAGCATCTGTGCCCAGTACTCTGTTATGTAATTAATATCGTTTTCAGAAACAAGTAATGGACGAATTCAGGTCCTACGACACAGATGATGAGTCTTTTTCTGGCTCAAACTCTGCCTTTGATGTCTTTGACGTATGTATCTAATCTTTGATAATTGTAGTTTGAGAAGATTAGAGTACAAAACCGTATAATTTATTAATTTCAGAAATCCGGAGCAGTTGTGTTGACCAACGGCTTCGCCTATCAAAGGCGTCCGATTTGTAAGATTCTTATTAATCTAGTATTGTGATTTATAACAGTTGAAATCATAATATTTTCTAACTGGAACACGGACACTCTTGAATCATGAATCAAACTTTCATACACCCACTGCATGGCTTCCTGACTTCATAACTCAGGCCTTGCATTAGAGTCGGAGAATTAGCTATTTTGAACTAGATCCATTAGTCCCATACTTTGTGACGTGGTATTTTATAATCCCCGCCACAAGGCGATTAATAATAATGCAAAATTCAGATTTTCCAGTTGCAATGATGGCTCTTGCAGAGCATGTGGAATATTTCGATTCACCGGTGAGCGGATTCACGCCGAGTGTTCAAGAAGAGAAGATAAAAGTGCGCAAGGACTTCCCTGAAACCTGGATTTGGGAAATGATCGACGCTGGGTATGCGACTAATTGAATACTGTATAAATGAAATGACTAAATCTCTTCAATTTTTCAAAGCATTGCAATCTTATCAGACCTTATCTATCGTTAACAGGTCTGACGGAAGAACAATTCTTCAAAGATCTGTGCCAGACACAATTACCTCGTGGGTACTTTCCGCGTTCTCCATTGACTCTGTTCACGGATTTGGTCTCATAGAAGAACCGAGAAAGGTGTGTATGCAATACAGCGAAGAATCTTCACACCAATCCTAATAATATAACTTCAATATTTCAGCTTACTGTATTCCAGCCATTTTTCGTGTCCCTTGACCTTCCTTACTCTGTAATAAGGGGTGAAATTGTCGCGGTACCCATCATTGTGTTCAACTATATGGACAAGCATCTTAGAGCTGAGGTGGTACTCGAAAACGAGGGGCAATTTGAGTTCGCTGAATTGACTAATGAGATTCAAGAGACCCCAAGTACGTTCGTGATTAACTCTAAGCAAGATCGGAGATCCGGAAATCAGACTTTGTTTCTTTCACAGAGGTGGAACCCTCCCGCAGAAAGACAATCGAGGTAAAAGCTAGATCTGGATCATCTGTTTCCTTCCTGATCATCCCTAGAGAGTTGGGCCACATTACTATCAAGACTACGGCGACCAGTGCCTTGGCCGGCGACAGTATAGAGCAAAAATTGCTCGTCAAGGTCTGAATGTTTCATAAGTTTTGTAAAAACAGTTTATAGTCCGATAGATTAACTTATTAATGATTTTTCCAGCCCGAAGGAGAAACTCAGTATAGGAACAAAGCGATATTTGTTGATCTGAGAAACTCCACATCTTTTGAAACAAGCATTGTGGTAGATATACCTCAGAATTCAGTCCTTGGATCTGAAAATATCGAAGCTTCTGCAGTAGGTAAGAAGCCTGGGAGATGGTGAGGCAGGGACAGCAAGAACTGACCCTGTTTATTGATTTATAGGCGATATCCTCGGACCGACCCTTCCTAATCTTGCCAATCTGATCAAAATGCCATACGGATGTGGAGAACAGAACATGCTCAACTTTGTGCCGAATATAGTTGTGATAAACTACCTCAAGGTATTGAAAGAGAAGGAAGGAACTAATTTCCTTGTTGCATCGCGTACTTATGCTTTTCCTTCAACAGAGTGCGAACCAATTGACCCCGACTGTGCATGGAAAGGCACTGAAATTCCTAGAAGTAGGATACCAACAGGAATTGACTTACCGCCACGAGGACGGATCCTTCAGTGCTTTTGGGAAGTCGGATGATCATGGCAGCACATGGCGAGTGTTGTTTTATGTAGTACAAAAGAGTTTCTTCATGAAAATGATCTATGAATTTGTTATAAACGATTTTTCCGGACTCCAGGCTCACGGCGTTTGTTGCCAAATCATTCATCCAGGCTGCGGAACACATAACGATTGAAGAGAAGATAATAAAAGAGGCCCTGCAGTGGCTTGCGGCTAATCAATCACCTGAAGGAAATTTCCCTGAGGTGGGAACGGTCGTTCATCAAGATATGCAGGGAGGGGCAGCAAAGGGGCTAGCATTGACTGCATTCACTCTAATCGCCTTTCTCCAGAACCAGGTGAATCTTCGAACTCTTATTTCTCTTTCGTCAAGTTTTGTGCCCTAATTAACTAAAATTATTTAAGGCTTATGTCCCAGAGTACAAAACCGCGATAGACAAGGGAGTAGATTACATAGTTCGTAATCTCGAGGGGCTCGACGACGTATACTCGCTCTGTCTCTGTGCCTACGTTCTGAACCTGGCTAAACATCCCAGCGGAGATACAGCTTTTGGAATTATGCAATCTAAGGCTACAGAGAGCGCGGGTCACAAATGGTGGAGCAAGCCGGTACCACAGGGTGACGAAAACCCTTGGTACTCAAGGCCCAGCTCTGTTAATGTTGAAATGACCTCTTATGCAATGCTGAGTTACTTGAGAAGAAATATGGCTGCAGATTCTCTACCTATTATGAAGTGGCTGGTAAGCCAGAGGAATGCTGACGGGGGATTTGCCTCTACACAGGTTTGTGATAGATTTTGAAATTTTCAGAAAACATTCGACTTTGAACTTTGTCGTATAACATCCCTGCTTCCAGGATACGGTCATCGGAATTTACGCGCTTTCAGAACTAGGAGAGAAACTATCATCCACAAACAGCAGCGTTGGTGTAACGTTTAAATACCAAGAGGGGGGAGAGAGCAGCCTGAATGTTACCGCAGAGAATAATATGATCCTTCAAAAGCACACTGTACGTTAATTTTGCTCATCTAAAGCCTCCAAGTTTTATCTATTCTCTTAAACGGTTTAAAATCCTGTTCACAGCTACCAAGAGAGACTCGTGAAGTGAACGTCTCGATAACTGGAGACGGATTCGCGATAATACAATTATCTTACAGCTACAATCTGAACCTAACTGGTGCCTGGCCTCTATTCACGCTAGTTCCTCAGGTGGACCAAAACTCTGACGCCAATCACTTGCGGCTTTCGATTTGCTCTGGGTGAGAAGAATCCTTGATTCATTTAGAATAACATATTCAATGATTCTTCAAAGACAAACTAAACCGTTACTTTCATCCAAAATCTCAGATTCATACCGACAAAAGGAATCAACGAGAGTAACATGGCTGTAATGGAAGTTAATTTCCCATCCGGTTTCGTATTCGACGTCGACACCCTTCCAACTCTGAAATCATCTCAGCATGTCAAGCGAGTGGAGACTAAAAACGGAGATACTATGGTCGTTTTATACTTCGACAAGGTAAAAAACCGTCGTCAATTCTCTACGTGAATCATTCATATAATGAATTACACATTATCCTCTTCAGATGGTGGAAGAAGAATACTGCGTGACTATATCCGCATTCAGGACGCACAAAGTAGCCAAGCAGAAGCCAGTCCCGGTCTCAGTATACGACTACTACGATTCCTGTAAGAATTTTCAGACCATTGTTTGGAAATACGATCTTTTGCTTCAGTCTAAACGCTTACGCTTTTCTTCCCAGCCCGTCGAGCCACTGTATTCTATGAACCAAGGGCAGCTACATTCTGCGATATTTGTGAGGGTGAAGACTGCGGTGATCGATGCACAACTGGACAACCAGCAGCCAACACAACATCTTCTTCATAACTGTAATACTTCTAATAATCATTTAAGGGTCTTATCAGTGTTTTTTCTATTATCAAGTTTGAAATACTCCATGCAATCAAAAATTAGAAATGACGATAGAAATTACCTAAGTGGCCAGTAAAACTTAATTCAATCTGAATAAAATTCAATACCTTTCTTATTTTCATAACAATATTCTTGTATGATGTATGCATACTGGGTATAGTGAATACGTAGTACAATAGGGTACGTCTAACAATAAAATGACTAATTACGTTTCACTCTATTTTTACCTTTCATTGAAATCCTCCAACACATGACGTAGCAAAAATTAGAGGAACAATGTTCTGCTTCAATCTGAACGTTTACCTTTTTCTTTCCAGCCCGTCGAGCCACAGTATTCTACGAATCAAGGGTAGCTACACTTAGCGATATTTGCCAAGTTGAAGACTGCGATGACGAGTGTTGAATCAGAAATACTGTACAGAGGCAAATCATTTTAGTTATTAAATTCACTAAGTTTTGGAAAATGATCGTCGATCGGATCATTTTAGGATATTATATTCTGTGATATTGTTGTCAAACTTACGATTAGAAATAACCGAAGTTGTTGGCGTAATTGAGTTCAATCTAATCACATGGCGCAAAAGGTACTCTTAAAATCATTTTACTTTTTGCTTTTTATATATTATTGTCCCATATAGTGATGTATGTATAGAATATGGATATGAATATAAACGCAGTGGTTTAATTAACGATAAAGTCTAATTACATTTCAACCTCTTTTTATTATTTATTTAAATCCTCAAAAACAAAGTTAAGTTTTTGGTATGAAAAAATATTTGTTCGATTAACTTCTTTCTTGAATCCCTCAGAGTTGTATCATTCTTGCTAAAAAATACATTGTTTCATTTCAAGAAATATATGTTCGATCATCGGCTGATTATTGACCCGTAGCTTCAGGAGATAAACTTCGCGAATCTGTTTACTCCTTTATACAATAAACACACTCCTATGGAAACCTATCCACATATATGCAGCTGAACAATGAGCACGTATTTTTCATGATGACGAAATCCTGATTCACCCAGAAAACAGATTAAAATTATGTAGTAGCGACTGTGAGTACGGGGGTTTCGCTATACATGTGAAGCAAAAAGTGGGGGAGAGAGTAAAAGTTTATAAAGAAGCGGCCGGTGTGACCTTCGTCTCTTTGCTTTCAGTCTTCAGAGGTAGGTTGTCAAATATTTTTAAGTAGGAACCAGTTTCGAGCTGACTAATGTCCTGTTTATTCTCCATCTCGATTCCTCTGGCTCTACGTATCATATCCAAGTTTCATATCGCATCTCTCTCATCCAGTTAACAACATAAACCACTCGATAATTATCATGGTATAGAAATAATGATCAAATATCTGTAATATCATCAAAGGAGGAAAAGCCAGGGGAAGATTTACAGTTTTGTCCGTCTTCTTCTACTTCTTCTTCAGGTTCGTTATTTAACACTCTAAATATCGACTATTGCTTTTCCAAGGAATTCAAGTATCCCTAAAGTGCTTCCACATTCTCTTAAGAGCAATGAGTATCACGATAATCAGACCGCTAAAGATGTATTAACAATATTCTTCATCTTTCAGGATCCACCAACGTGATTATGGCCTCCTTGTGGCCTCCTCTGTTCATCATTATAGGGATAATTGCTTCAGCTACATCATCTCCGTATGTATAATAAAACGTGTATTTCAATCGCTAACTAGTCTCTCTAGTTATAAAAGAGAATATCGAAAGATTGACGTGTTTCAAAGAATAACTAATAATAATCACGCCAACTATAGTTATTACAGTACTAATCGCACTGCGAAATGAATAATTCACACAGTCGTGATAAAAAGCTGGACACATCTCAAATCTTTACAAGACCGGTTTTTTGTCAATTTTTTTTTTTACTATTTGCGAATTTAATACTCCTGCTAATTAGCATTCTACGACTCATCACAATGATTGTGTATTTTCCTCGACAAGGTTCTACACGGTAATAGCACCACAATCGGTGAGGCCAAACTCAGATTATCATGTGGCCATCAGTACTACTGCAATATCAGAGCCTTCTACCATCTACATCGAGCTGAACGCTGGAGATAAATACAATGTTTCTCAAACTACAATCGTCGAACCCAACACGACTCGTGTACTCAAATTCGAGGTCTGATCACCGTATACACTAATAGAGATTATCAGCTTTAGTGCATTCTAGTCACTTTTATATCAAAGATTCACTTTTTCATGACCTACTGGTCAGATTCCATGAAATTTGAACAACCGATTCTCAAACCAGTAGAGAAAGGGACAGAAAAGCCATATTCTTTCCTATCACTGATATCAAATGCTCAAACTACATGTGTGATTCTATTTTCAACAGATTGGAGACATTACACCTGGGAGATACGAGTTAGTGGCTAAAGGGCTTTCTGGAATACTGTTTGAGAATACTACCGATATTCGATATGTGCAGAAAGGTCACTCAGTTTTTATACAAACTGATAGAGCAATTTACAAGCCAGGGAACAAAGTCCTGTTCCGTACCGTGGTGATGGACTCTAAACTACGTCCTGCACCGAATGGGACAGAACTGGATATATACATAACGGTGATTAATTGAGAATCCAATTTACGGCTTCCCTCATTTTTTTATTCCCTTTGATCAAGGTTTTCTCTATTCACAAAACAGGATGGACAAAGGAATCGAGTCAAGCAATGGAAACCCAAGATGGACAGCAAAGGCGTGTTTTCTGGGGAGCTACAGCTATCCGACGTTCCTGTTTTAGGGGATTGGAAAATCTTTGTCAAGGTATTCGATCAGACTGTCGAAAAGAAATTCGAAGTCGGAGAATACGTTCTTCCTAAGTTCGAGGTAGTAGTAGACGTTCCAAATGACGCGACTTTCAAGGACTCTGCGATAACTGCTACAATCAGAGCAAAGTAATTGGGTTTAGGTCAATTTTAAGCAGAAACACTCGGCAAATTGATGCCAATTTCTCCATTTACATTACAGATACACATATGGCAAGCCTGTGAAAGGAGAAGTAACAATCACCGCTCGTGCAGACTTATTCACAGACTATTTCAGACCGGCATTTCCAGCAAAGGTGCAAAAGGTTGTCCCAATAGACGGGAAAGCGACCGTGAACTTCGACTTGACCTCTGAGCTGAGGTGACGTTCAAAACCTCGAACTTTTCTCCAGCTTCGAAATACAACGATTTCACATATTTCTATTTCTTCCTTCAGGCTGTCAGGAGATCAAGAACAACTTATAACAATCGACGTCGCTGTTGAAGAGGCACTCACAGGCCGCAGACAAAATACCTCCATTGAGATGAAAGTACACAAACAGAAATACACTATGGAGCTTATAAAGACAGCAGACAGCTATAAGCCTGGCCTGAAATACACAGCGTTCGTGAGTATCGCACATTTAGGAAAAATAAGAAACTTGGGAGTCTTTTCTGCTCATTGTGGTATCATTTCATTTTTAATCGCAGATAAAAGTCGCCCATCACGACGGCTCTCCGGTCGTAGACCAGACTAATCCTGTGGAAATTAGATGTAATTTCGACTACCAACCAACTCTAACCATGACCAGGATGTTGGACGAGCATGGGATGATCCAACTGGACTTTTATCCGCCACTAAACATCACCCACGATTATGTGCACTTTACAATCGAGGTAAGATGATGGATGAGATGATTGAATTTCGGAAAAACCTCTGAAAACTGTTTCTCTTCCTACAGGCAGACTACCTAAACCTGCACGAGTGGTTTCCCGGAATAAGTCGAGCTCTCTCACCGAGCGAGACATACGTACAGGCTGTTCTAAAGACAGAGCATCCCATGGTATGTATAAAAGCAGCGCTGGACAAATCATCCAGTAAATATAATCTGTGTAACTCTGTCTTCAGGTGAACAAAGACGTTGAAATCGAAGTGAACTCTACAGTTCCTCTGAAACATCTTAGCTATGAGGTGCTGGGCCGTGGTAATATCCTGGTTGCCGATTCAATACAAGTAGCTGATAAGAACACAGCAACTTTGAGGTGATTCATCTAGCCGTGAAAAAGGCGGTTTAAAATTTCGACTAAGCCAACTTTCTCCTTTATAGATTTCTCGCTACTCATGCAATGGCTCCTACTGCTCATGTTATTGTCTACTACATGCGAGACGACGGTGAAATAGTCCCTGACGTACTGGATGTACATCTTAGGGAATTTTTGGAAAACTTTGTGCGTAGAAAGTTCATTTCTATGCATAATTATCGAGTTTTAGTTGATCCTAATCGCTAGTATTAATCTGTCCCATCGTTCCCTGTTACAGGTCGACATCGCTACCACACCACAGATGGCTGAACCTGGAGAAAATGTCGATCTTGTGATCACATCTAAGCCAAATTCTTACGTCGGATTACTCGGCGTAGATCAAAGCTCCATTCTACTAAAATCTGGAAACGATATTTCCCACGTTAGTAATCATAGATCGAAGAATCTGTTCCGATATCTGTGCCCAGATACTGTTATGTAATCAATATCGTTTTCAGAAACAAGTAATGGACGAAATCACGTCCTGCGACACAGATGACGAGATTTCTTGGAGCGACTTTGGGTTCTGGAGTCCTGGCTCAAACTCTGCTTTTGATGTCTTTGACGTACATATCTAATCTTTGATAATTGTAGTTTAAGAAGATTAGAGTACAAGACAATATAATTTATTAATTTCAGAAATCTGGAGTAGTTGTGTTGACTAACGGCTTTGCCGACAGAAGACGTCCGATGAGTAAGATTCTTATCAATCTAGTATTGTGATTTATAACAGTTGAAATAATAATATTTTCTAACGGGAACATGGGCACTCTTGAATCGTGAATCAAACTTTTAAACACAGACTGGTTTCCAGACTCTATAACTCGGACCTTGCATCAGAGTCGGAGAACTAGCTATCTTACACTAGGTCCATTAGTCCGATACTTATAATACAAACTTCAGATTTCCCAGTTCCAATCGGGCCTATTGATATCCGAGTGGAATATTTCGATTCCCCAACTCTGATGTTGGGATTCACGCCGAGTGTTCAAGTAGAGAAGATAAAAGTGCGCAAGGACTTCCCTGAAACCTGGATTTGGGAAATGATCGACGCTGGGTATGCAACCAATTGGATACTGAATTCAAAATGAAATTACTAAATCTCATCAATTTTTCAAAGCCTTGCAATTTATCTATCGTTAACAGGTCTGACGGAAGAACAGTTCTTCAAAGATCCGTACCAGACACAATCACCTCTTGGGTACTTTCCGCATTCTCCATTGACTCTGTTCACGGATTTGGTCTAATAGAAGAACCGAGAAAGGTGTGTGCGTAAGATGGCAAAAAATCTTCACACCAATCCTAATCATCTTACTTCAATATTTCAGCTCACTGTATTCCTGCCATTTTTCGTATCGCTTGACCTTCCCTATTCTGTAATAAGGGGTGAAATTGTAGCAGTACCCATCATTGTATTCAACTATATGGACAAGCATCTTATCGCTGAGGTGGTACTCGAAAATGAAGGGCAATTTGAGTTTGCTGAATTGACTAATGAGATTCAAGAGACCCCAAGTACGCTCGTGACTAACTCTATCTAAGCAAGATCGGAGATCCGGAAATCAGACTTTGTTTCTTTTACAGAGGTGGAACCCTCCCGCAGAAAGACAATCGAGGTAAAGGCTAGATCTGGGTCATCTGTTTCCTTCCTGATCATCCCTAGAGAGTTGGGCCACATTACTATCAAAACTACGGCGACCAGTGCCTTGGCCGGAGACAGTATAGAACAAAAATTGCTCGTCAAGGTCTGAATGTTTCATAAGTATTATAAAAACAGTTTATAGTCTGATACATTAACTTATTAATGATTTTTCCAGCCCGAAGGAGAAACTCAGTATAGGAACAAGGCGATATTTGTTGATCTGAGAAACTCCACATCTTTTGAAACAAGCATTGTGGTAGATATACCCCAGAATTCAGTCCTTGGATCTGAAAATATCGAAGCTTCTGCAGTAGGTAAGAAGCCCGGGAGATGGTGAGGCAGAGACAGCAAAAACTGACCCTGTTTATTGATTTACAGGTGATATCCTCGGACCGACCCTTCCTAATCTTGCCAATCTGATCAAAATGCCATACGGATGTGGAGAACAGAACATGCTCAACTTCGTGCCAAATATAGTCGTGATAAACTACCTCAAGGTATTAAAAGATTAGGAAAGAACTAGTTCCTTTGTTGCATCGCGTATTTATGCTTTTCCTTCAACAGAGTGCGAACCAGCTGACCCAGGCTGTTCATGAAAAGGCACTGAAATTCCTAGAAGTAGGATACCAACGGGAATTGACCTACCGCCACGAGGATGGATCTTTCAGTGCTTTTGGGAAGTCTGATAATCATGGCAGCACATGGCGAGTGAAGTTCTATCTAGTACAAGAGAGTTCCTTCATGAAAATGATCTACGAATTTGTTATAATCGATTTTTCCGGACTCCAGGCTCACGGCGTTTGTTGCCAAGTCATTCATCCAGGCTGCTGAACACATAACGATTGAAGAGAAGATAATAAAAAAGGCCCTGCAGTGGCTTGCGGCCAATCAATCACCTGAAGGAAATTTCCCTGAGGTGGGAACGGTCGTTCATCAAGCTATGCAGGGAGGGGCAGCAAAGGGGCTAGCATTGACTGCATTCACTTTAATCGCCTTTCTCCAGAACCAGGTAAATCTTCGAACTCTTATTTCTCTCTCGTCAAGTTTTGTGCCCTAATTAAGTAAAATTATTCAAGGCCTATGTCCCAGAGTACAAAACCACGATAGACAAGGGAGTGGATTACATAGTTCGTAATCTCGAGGGGCTCGACGACGTCTACTCGCTCTGTCTCTGTGCCTATGTTCTGAACCTGGCTAAACATCCGAGCGAAGATACAGCTTTTGGAATTATGCAATCCAAGGCTACAGAAAGCACAGGTCACAAATGGTGGAGCAAGCCGGTACCACAGGATGACAAAAACCCTTGGCACTCCAGCCCTAGCTCTGTTAATGTTGAAATGACCTCTTATGCAATGCTGAGTTACTTGAGAAGAAATATGGCTGCAGATTCTCTGCCTATTATGAAGTGGCTGGTCAGCCAGAGGAATGCTGACGGGGGATTTGCCTCTACACAGGTTTGTGATAGATTTTGAAATCTTCAGAAAACATTCCACTTTGAACTTTGTCGTAATAACATCCCTGCTTCCAGGATACGGTCATCGGAATTTACGCGCTTTCAGAACTAGGAGAGAAACTCTCATCCAGAAACAGCAGCGTTGGTATAACGTTCAAATACCGAGAGGGGGGAGAGAGCAGTTTGAATGTTACCACAGAGAATAATATAATCCTTCAAAAGCACGCTGTACGTTAATTTTGCACATCTGAAGCCTCCAAGTCTTATCTATTCTCTCAAACGGTTTAAAATCCTGTTCACAGTTGCCAAGAGAGACTCGAGAAGTGAACGTCTCGGTAACTGGAGACGGATTCACGATAATACAAATATCTTATAGCTACAATCTGAACCTAACTGGTGCCTGGCCTCTATTCACGCTAGTTCCTCAGGTGGATCAAGACTCTGACGCCAATCACTTGCGGCTTTCAATCTGCTCTGGGTGAGAAGAATCCTTGATTCATTTAGAATACCATATTCAATGATTCTTCAAAGACAAACTAAACCGTTACTTTTATCCAAAATCTTAGATTCATACCGACAAAAGGAACCAACGAGAGTAACATGGCTGTAATGGAAGTTAATTTCCCATCCGGTTTCGTATTCGACGTCGACACCCTTCCAACTCTGAAATCATCTGAGCACGTCAAGCGAGTGGAGACTAAAAACGGAGACACTATGGTCGTTTTATACTTCGACAAGGTAAAAAACCGTCGTGAATTCTCTAGGTGAATCATTCATACAATGAATTACACATTATCTTCTTCAGATGGTGGAAGAGGAATACTGCCTGACTATATCCGCATTCAGAACGCACAAAGTAGCCAAGCAGAAGCCAGTCCCGGTCTCAGTATACGACTACTACGATTCCTGTAAGAATTTTCAGACCATTGTTTGGAAATACAATCTCCTGCTTTAGTCTAAACGCTTACGTTTCTTTTTCCAGCCCGTCGAGCCACTGTATTCTACGAACCAAGGGCAGCTACATTCTGCGATATTTGTGAGGGTGAAGACTGCGGTGATCGATGCACAACTGGACAGCCAGCAGCCAACACAACATCTTCTTCATAACTGTAATACTTTTTATAATCATTTAAGGGTCTTATCAGTGTTTTTTCTATTATCAAGTCTTGAAATACTCCATTCAATCAGATAATCTCAACGTATTTTATGTATCAAAAATTAGAAATGATGATAGAAATTACCTAAGTGGCCAGTAAAACTTAATTCAATCTAATTACATTTCAATACCTTTCTTATTTTCATAACATTATTCTTGTATGATGTATGCATACTGGGTATAGTGAATACGTAGTACAATAGGGTTCGTCTAACAATAAAATGACTAATTACGTTTCACTCTATTTTTACCTTTCATTGAAATCCTCCAACACATGACGTAGCAAAAATTAGAGGAACAATGTTCTACTTCAATCTGAACGTTTACCTTTTTCTTTCCAGCCCGTCGAGCCACAGTATTCTACGAACCAAGGGCAGCTACACTTAGCGATATTTGCCAAGGTGAATACTGCGGTAACGAGTGTTGAATCAGAAATACTCTACAGAGGCAAATCATTCTAGTTATCAAATTCACTGAGTTTTGGAAAACGATCATCGATCAGATCATTTTAGGATATTGTATTCTGTGATGCAAGTTGGTACACTTACGATTAGAAATAACCGAAGTTGTTGGCTTAATTGAGTTCAATCTAATCACATGGCGCAAAAGGTACTCTTAAAATCATTTTACTTTTTGCTTTTTATATATTATCGTCCTATATTGTGATGTATGTATAGAATATGGATATGAATATAAACGCAGTGGCTTAATTAACGATAAAGTCTAATTACATTTCAACCTCTTTTTATTATTAATTCAAATCCTCAAAAACAAAGTTAAGTCTTTGGTATAAAAAAATATTTGTTTGATCAACTTCTTTCTCGAGTCTCTCAGAAATGTATCATTCTCGTTAAAAAATAAATTATGTCATTCCAAGAAATATAAGTTTGATAACCGGCTGATTATTGACCAGTAGCTGCAGGAGATAAACTTCGCGAATCTGTTTACTCCTTTATACAATGAACACACTCCTATGGAAATCTATCCACATATATGCAGCTGAACAACGAGCACGTATTTTTCATGATGACGAAATCCTGATCCCCCGAGAAAACAGATTGAAATTATGTAGTAGTGACTGTGAGTATGGGGGCTTCAGTGTACATGTGAAGCAAAAAGTGGGGAAGAGAGGAAAAGTTTATAAAGAGGAGACCGGTGTGACCTTCGTCTCTTTGCTTCCAGTCTTCACAGGTACGTTGTCAAGTATTTTCAAGTAGGAACCAGTTTCGTGCTAACTAATGTTCCGTTCATTCTCCATCTCAACTCCTCTGGCTCTACGTATCATATCCAAGTTTCATATCGCATCTTTCTCATCCAGTTAACAACATAAACCACTCGATAATTATCATGGTATAGAAATAATAATCGAATAAATATATAATATCATCAAGGGAGGAAGAGCCGAGGGGAAATTTACACTTTCATTCTTCTTCTACTTCTTCTTCAGGTTCGTTATTTAACACTCTGAATATCGGCTATTGGTTTTCCAAGGAATTCAAGTATCCCTAAAGTGCTTCCATATCATCTTAAGAACATTGAATATCACGATAATCAGACCGCTAAAGATGTATTAACAATATTCTTCATCTTTCAGGATCCACCAACGTTCATTATGGCCTCCTTGTGGCCTCCTCTGTTCATCATTATAGGGATAATTGCTTCAGCTACATCATCTCCGTATGTATAATAAAACGTGTATTTCAATAGCTACATAGTCTCTCTCTAGTTATAAAAGAGAATATCGAAAGATTCACATGTTTCAAAGAATAACTAATAATAATCACGCTAACTATAGTTATTACAGTACTAATCGCACTGCGAAATGAATAATTCACACAGTCGTGATAAAAAACTGGACCCATCTCAAATCTCTACAAGACCGGTTTTTTGTCAATTTTTTTTTTTTTTTTGCTATTCGCGAATTTAATATTCCTGCTAATTAACATTCTACGACTCATCACAATGATTGTGTGTTTTCATCAACAAGGTTCTACACGGTAATAGCACCACAATCGGTGAGGCCAAATTCAGATTATCATGTGGCCATCAGTACTACTGCAATATCAGAGCCTTCTACCATCTACATCGAGCTGAACGCTGGAGATAAATACAATGTTTCTCAAACTACAATCGTCGAACCCAGCACGACTCGTGTACTCAAATTTGAGGTCTGATCACCCTATACACTAATAGAGATTATCAGCTTTAGTGCATTCTAGTCACTTTTATATCAAAGATTCACTTTTCTCTGACCTCCTGGTCAGATTCCATGAAATTTGAACAACTGATTCTCAAACCAGTAGAGAAAGGGATAAAAAAAGCCAGATTCCTTTCTCCCACTGATATCAAATGCTCAAACTACATGTGTGACTCTATTTTCAACAGATTGGAGACATTACATCTGGAAGTTACAAGTTAGTGGCTAAAGGGCTTTCTGGAATAGTGTTTGAGAATACTACCGATATTCGATATGTGCAGAAAGGTCACTCAATTTTTATACAAACTGATAGAGCAATTTACAAGCCAGGGAACAAGGTCCTGTTCCGTACCTTGGTGATGGACTCTAAACTACGTCCTGCAACGAATGGGACAGAACTGGACATATTCATAACGGTGATTAATTCAGAATCCAATTTACGGCTTCCGTCATTTTTATATCACCCTTGATCACGGTTTTCTTTATTCATAAACCAGGATGGACAAGGAAATCGAGTCAAGCAATGGAAACCCAAGATGGACAGCAAGGGCGTGTTTTCTGGAGAGCTTCAGCTATCCGACGTTCCTGTTTTAGGGGATTGGAAAATCTTTGTCAAGGTATTCGATCAGACTGTCGAAAAGACGTTCGAAGTCGGAGAATACGTTCTTCCTAAGTTCGAGGTAGTCGTAGACGTTCCAAATGACGCCACTTTCAAGGACTCTGCGATAACTGCTACCATCAGAGCAAAGTAATTGGGTTTAGGTCAATTTTAAGCACAAACACTCGGCAAATTAATGCCAATTTCTCCATTTACATTACAGATACACATATGGCAAGCCTGTGAAAGGAGAAGTAACAATCACCGCCCACGCAGAGGTATTTACATATATCTTCAGACCGGCGTTTCCAGCAAAGGTGCAAAAGGTTGTCCCAATAGACGGGAAAGCGACCGTGAACTTTGACTTTGCTTCTGAGCTGAGGTGACCTTCAAAATCTCGAACTTTTCTTCAGCCTCGAAATACAACGATTTCACATATTTCTATTTTCTCTCTCAGGCTATCAGGAGATCGGGAACAACTCGTAACAGTCGACGTCACTGTTGAAGAGGCACTCACAGGCCGCAGACAAAATACCTCCATTGAGATGAAAATACACAAACAGAAATACACTATGGAGCTTATAAAGACAGCAGACAGCTATAAGCCTGGCCTGAAATACACCGCGTTCGTGAGTATCGCTCATTTAGGAAAAACAAAGGACTTGGGAGTCTTTTCTGCCCATCGTGGTATCATTTTATTTTTAATTGCAGATTAAAGTCGCCCATCACGACGGCTCTCCGGTCGTGGATCAGACTAATCCTGTGGAAATTAAATACAATTTTGACTCCGAACCACCTCTAACCATGACCAGGATGTTAGACAAGCATGGAATGATCCAACTGGAATTTTATCCGCCACAAAACATCAGCCACGATTATGTTCTCTTCACAATCAAGGTAAGATGATGAATGAGATGATTGAATTTCGGAAAAACCTCTGAAAACTGTTTCCTTTCATACAGGCAGACTACCTAAACCTGCGTGAGTGGTTTCCCGGAATAAGTCGAGCTTTCTCACCGAGCGGGACGTACATACAGGCTGTTCTAAAGACAGAGCATCCCATGGTACGTACAAAAGCAGCGCTAGACAAATCATCCAGTGAATATAATCTGTATGACTCTGTCTTCAGGTGAACAAAGACGTTGAAATCGAAGTGAACTCTACAGTTGCTCTGAAATATCTTAGCTACGAGGTGCTGGGCTGTGGTAATATCCTGGTTGCAGATTCGGTACAAGTAGCTGATAAGAACATAGCAACTTTGAGGTGATTCATCCAGCCGTGGAAAAGGAGTTTAAAATATCGACTAAGCAAACTTTCTCCTCTACAGATTCCTCGCTACTCACGCAATGGCTCCTACTGCTCATGTTATTGTCTACTACATGCGAGACGACGGCGAAATAGTCGCTGATGTACTGGACGTACATCTTGGGGGATTTCTGGAAAACTTCGTGCGTAACGAATTCATTTCTCTGCATAATTATCGAGTGCATAGTTTATTCTGATTGTTAGTGTCAATCTGTGCAATCGTTCCCTGTTACAGGTCGACATCGCGACCACACCACAGACGGCTAAACCTGGAGAAGGTGTCGATCTTGTGATCACATCTAAGCCAAATTCTTACGTCGGATTACTCGGCGTAGATCAAAGCTCCATTCTACTAAAATCTGGAAACGATATTTCCCACGTTAGTAATCAGAGATCGAAGCATCTGCGCCCAGTACTCTGTGATGTAATTAATATCGTTTTCAGAAACAAGTATTGGACGAACTCAGGTCCTACGACACAAATGATGAGTCTTCTTCAAGCGACTCTGGGTTCTGGAGTCCTGGTTCAAACTCTGCCTTTGATGTCTTTGACGTATGTATCTAATCTTTGATAATAATTGTAGTTTGAGAAGATTAGAGTACAAAACAATATAATTTATCAATTTCAGAAATCCGGAGCAGTTGTGTTGACTAACGGCTTCGCCCATCAAAGCAGTCCGATTTGTAAGATTCTTATTAATCTAGTATTGGGATTCATAACAGTTGAAATAATAATATTTTCTAACTGGAACGCGGACACTCGTAAATCGTGAATCAAATTTTTAAACACCGACTGGTTTTCAGACTCTATAACTCAGACCTTGCATCAGAGTTGGAGAACTAGCTATCCTCTTCTAGGTCCATTAGTCCCATAATTATAATACAAAATTCATATTTCGTAGATCCCACAGAGAGTCTACTTGTTAACCGAGTGGAATATATCTCTACACCGGGTCCGATGATGGCATTCAGGCCAAGTGTTCAAGTAGAGAAGATGGAAGAGAAGATAAAAGTGCGCAAGGACTTCCCTGAAACCTGGATTTGGGAAATGATCGACGCTGGGTATGCGACTAATTGAATACTGTATAAATGAAATGACTAAATCTCTTCAATTTTTCAAAGCATTGCAATTTATCTATCGTTAACAGGTCTGACGGAAGAACAATTCTTCAAAGATCTGTGCCAGACACAATTACCTCGTGGGTACTTTCCGCGTTCTCCATTGACTCTGTTCACGGATTTGGTCTCATGGAAGAACCGAGAAAGGTGTGTATGCAATACAGCGAAGAATCTTCACACCAATCCTAATAATATAACTTCAATATTTCAGCTTACTGTATTCCAGCCATTTTTCGTGTCCTTTGACCTTCCCTACTCTGTAATAAGGGGTGAAATTGTCGCGGTACCCATCATTGTGTTCAACTATATGGACAAGCATCTTATCGCTGAGGTGGTACTCGAAAACGAGGGGCAATTTGAGTTCGCTGAATTGACTAATGAGATTCAAGAAACCCCAAGTACGTTCGTGACTAACTCTAAGCAAGATCGGAGATCCGGAAATCAGATTTTGTTTCTTTTACAGAGGTAGAACCCTCCCGCAGAAAGACAATCGAGGTAAAAGCTAGATCTGGAGCATCTGTTTCCTTCCTGATCATCCCTAGAGAGTTGGGCCACATTACTATCAAAACTACGGCGACCAGTGCTTTGGCCGGAGACAGCGTAGAGCAAAAATTGCTCGTCAAGGTCTGAATGTTTCATAAGTATTATAAAAACAGTTTATAGTCTGATAGATTAACTTATTAATGATTTTTCCAGCCCGAAGGAGAAACTCAGTATAGGAACAAGGCGATATTTGTTGATCTGAGAAACTCCACATCTTTTGAAACAAGCATTGTGGTAGATATACCCCAGAATTCAGTCCTTGGATCTGAAAATATCGAAGCTTCTGCAGTAGGTAAGAAGCCCGAGGGATGGTGAAGCAGAGACAGCAAGAACTGACCCTGTTTATTGACTTACAGGCGATATCCTCGGACCGACCCTTCCTAATCTTGCCAATCTGATCAAAATGCCATACGGATGTGGAGAGCAGAACATGCTGAACTTCGTGCCGAATATAGTCGTGATAAACTACCTCAAGGTATTAAAAGAGAACGAAAGAACTAATTCCCTTGTTGCATTGCGTATCTATGCTTTTTCTTCAACAGAGTGCGAACCAATTGACCTCAAGTGTGCATGAAAAGGCACTGAAATTCCTAGAAGTAGGATACCAACAGGAATTGACCTACCGCCACGAGGACGGATCCTTCAGTGCTTTTGGGAAGTCTGATGATCATGGCAGCACATGGCGAGTGATGTTTTACGTAGTACAAAAGCGTTTCTTCGTGAAAATGATCTATGAATTTGTTATAATCGATTTTTCCGGACTCCAGGCTCACGGCGTTTGTTGCCAAGTCATTCATCCAGGCTGCTGAACACATAACGATAGAAGAGAAGATAATAAAAGAGGCCCTGCAGTGGCTTGCGGCTAATCAATCACCTGAAGGAAATTTCCCTGAGGTGGGAACGGTCGTTCATCAAGCTATGCAGGGAGGGGCAGCAAAGGGGCTAGCATTGACTGCATTCACTCTAATCGCCTTTCTCCAGAACCAGGTGAATCTTCGTACTCTTATTACTCTCTCGTCAAGTTTTGTGCCCTAATTAACTAAAATCATTTAAGGCCTATGTCCCAGAGTACAAAACTGCGATAGACAAGGGAGTAGATTACATAGTTCGTAATCTCGAGGGGCTCGACGACGTCTACTCGCTGTGTCTCTGTGCCTACGTTCTGAACCTGGCTAAACATCCGAACGAAGATACAGCTTTTGGAATTATGCAATCTAAGGCTACAGAAAGCGCGGGTCACAAATGGTGGAGCAAGCCGGTACCACAGGATGACAAAAACCCTTGGCACTCAAGCCCTAGCTCTGTTAACGTTGAAATGACCTCTTATGCAATGCTGAGTTACTTGAGAAGAAATATGGCTGCAGATTCTCTGCCTATTATGAAGTGGCTGGTCAGCCAGAGGAATGCTGATGGGGGTTTTGCCTCTACACAGGTTTGTGATAGATTTTGAAATCTTCAAAAAACATTCCACTTTGAACTTTGTCGTATAACATCCCTGCTTCCAGGATACGGTCATCGGAATTTACGCGCTTTCAGAACTAGGAGAGAAACTATCATCCACAAACAGCAGCGTTGGTGTAACGTTTAAATACCAAGAGGGGGGAAAGAGCAGTCTGAATGTTACCGCAGAGAATAATATGATCCTTCAAAAGCACGCTGTACGTTAATTTTGCACATCTAAAGCCTCCAAGTCTTATCTATTTTCTTAAACGGTTCAAAATCCTGTTCACAGCTACCAAGAGAGACTCGAGAGGTGAACGTCTCGGTTACTGGAGACGGATTCGCGATAATACAATTATCTTACAGCTACAATCTGAACCTAACTGGTGCCTGGCCTCTATTCACACTAGTTCCTCAGGTGGATCAAGACTCTGACGCCAATCACTTGCGGCTTTCAATTTGCTCTGGGTGAGAAGAATCCTTGATTCATTTAGAATAACATATTCAATGATTCTTCAAAGACAAACTAAACCGTTACTTTTATCCAAAATCACAGATTCATACCGACAAAAGGAATCAACGAGAGTAACATGGCTGTAATGGAAGTTAATTTCCCATCCGGTTTCGTATTCGACGTTGACACCCTTCCAACTCTGAAATCATCTCAGCACGTCAAGCGAGTGGAGACTAAAAACGGAGACACTATGGTCGTTTTATACTTCGACAAGGTAAAAAACGGTCGTGAATTCTCTATGTGAATCATTCATATGATGAATTACACATTATCCTCTTCAGATGGTGGAAGAGGAATACTGCCTGACTATATCCGCATTCAGGATGCACAAAGTAGCCAAGCAGAAGCCAGTCCCTGTCTCAGTATACGACTACTACGATTCCTGTAAGAATTTTCAGACCATTGTTTGGAAATACGATCTTTTGCTTCAGTCTAAATGCTTACGTTTCTTTTTCCAGCCCGTCGAGCCACTGTATTCTATGAACCAAGGGCAGCTACATTCTGCGATATTTGTGAGGGTGAAGACTGCGGTGATCGATGCACAACTGGACAACCAGCAGCCAACACAACATCTTCTTCATAACTGTAATACTTCTAATAATCATTTAAGGGTCTTATCAGTGTTTTTTCTATTATCAAGTTTGAAATACTCCATTCAATCAGACAATCTCAACGTATTTTATGTATCAAAAATTAGAAATGACGATAGAAATTACCTAAGTGGCCAGTAAAACTTAATTCAATCTGAATACAATTCAATACCTTTCTTATTTTCATAACATTATTCTTGTATGATGTATGCATACTGGGTATGGTGAATACGTAGTACAATAGGGTTCGTCTAACAATAAAATGACTAATTACGTTTCACTCTATTTTTACCTTTAATTGAAATCCTCTAACACACGACGTATGAAAAATTAGAGGAACAATCTTCTGCTTCAATCTGAACGTTTACGTTTTTCTTTCCAGCCCGTCGAGCCACAGTATTCTACGAACCAAGGGCAGCTACACTTAGCAATATTTACCAAGGTGAATACTGCGGTAACGAGTGTTGAATCAGAAATACTGTACAGAGGCAAATCATTCTAGTTATCCAATTCACTGAGTTTTGGAAAACGATCATCGATCAGATCATTTTAGGATATTATATTCTGTGATATTGTTGTCAAACTTACGATTAGAAATAACCGAAGTTGTTGGCGTAATTGAGTTCAATCTAATCACATGGCGCAAGATGTACTCTTAAAATCATTTTGCTTTTTGCTTTTTATATATTATCGTCCGATATTGTGATGTATGTATAGAATATGGATATGAATATAAACGCAGTGGCTTAATTAACGATAAAGTCTAATTACATTTCAACCTCTTTTTATTATTTATTCAAATTCTCAAAAACAAAGTCAAGTTTTTGGTATAAAAAAATATTTGTTTGATTAACTTCTTTCTCGAGTCTCTCAGAGTTGTATCATTCTTGTGAAAAAAATAAATCATGTCATTTCAAGAAATATATGTTCGATAACCGGCTGATTATTGACCCGTAGCTGCAGGAGATAAACTTCGCGAATCTGTTTACTCCATTATACAATAAACACACACATATGGAAACCTATCCACGTATGCAGCAAACAACGAGCACGTATTTTTCGTGGATCACGAAATCCTGATTCCCCCAGAAAACAGATTAAAATTATGTTGTAGTGACTGTGAGTACGGGGGTTTCGCTGTACATGTGAAGCAAAAAGTGGGGGAGAGAGTAAAAGTTTATAAAGAAGCGACCGGTGTGACCTTCGTCTCTTTGCTTCCAGTCTTCACAGGTACGTTGTCAAGTATTTTTAAGTAGGAACCAGTTTCGTGTTAACTAATGTTCCGTTCATTCTCCATCTCAACTCCTCTGGCTCTACGTGTCATATCCAAGTTTCATATCGCATCTTTCTCATGCAGTTAACAACATAAACCACTCGATAATTATCATGGTATAGAAATAATAATCAAATAAATATATAATATCATCAAGGGAGGAAAAGCCGAGGGAAGATTTACAGTTTCGTCCTTCTTCTGCTTCTACTTCTTCAGGTTCGTTATTCAACACTCTGAATATCGACTATTGGTTTCCCAAGAAATTCGAGTATCTCTAAGTGTTTCCACATCATCTTAAGAACATTGAGTATCACGATAATCAGACCGTTAAAGATATATTAACAATATTCTTCATCTTTCAGGATCCAACAGAATTATTATGGCCTCCTTGTGGCCTTCCCTGTTCTTCATCATAGGGATAATTGCTTCAGCTACATCATCTCCGTATGTATACAATAAAATATGAATTTCAATCACTTACATAGTCTGTCTAGTTATAAAAGAGAATATTAAAACATTCACGTGTTTCTAAGAATAACTAATAATAATCACACTAACTATAGTGATTACAGTACTAATTGCGATACGAAATGATTAATTCACACAGTCGTGATAAAAAACTGGACCCATCTCAAATCTTTACAAAACCGTTTTTTTGTCAATTTTTTTTTGCTATTTGCAAATTTAATATTCCTGCTGATTAACATTCTACGACTCAACACAATGACTATGTATTTTCCTCAACAAGGTTCTACACGGTAATAGCACCACAATCGGTGAGGCCAAACTCAGATTATCATGTGGCCATCAGTACTACTGCAATATCAGAGCCTTCTACCATCTACGTCGAGCTGAACGCTGGAGATAAATTCAATGTTTCTCAAACTACAATCGTCGAACCCAACACGACTCGTGTTATCAAATTCGAGGTCTGATCACCGTACACACTAATAGAGATTATCAGCTTTAGTGCATCCTAGTCACTTTTATATCAAAGATTCACTTTTTTTCTGACCTCCTGGTTAGAATCAATGAAATTTGAACAACTGATTCAAAAACCAGTAGAGAAAGGGACAAAAAAAGCCAGATTCTTTTCTCCCACTGATATCAAATGCTCAAACTACATGTGTGATTCTATTTTCAACAGATTGGAGACATTACATCTGGAAGTTACAAGTTAGTGGCTAAAGGGCTTTCTGGAATACTGTTTGACAATACTACCGATATTCGATATGTGCAGAAAGGTCACTCAGTTTTTATACAAACTGATAGAGCAATTTACAAGCCAGGGAACAAGGTCCTGTTCCGTACCGTGGTGATGGACTCCAAACTACGTCCTGCACCGAATGGGACAGAACTGGACATATACATAACGGTGATTGATTCAGAATCCAATTTACAGCTTCCCTCTTTTTCATACCCCCCTTCATCACGGTTTTCTCTATTCATAAAACAGGATGGACAAGGAAATCGAGTCAAGCAATGGAAACCCAAGATGGACAGCAAAGGCGTGTTTTCTGGGGAGCTTCAACTATCCGACGTTCCTGTTTTAGGTGATTGGAAAATTTTTGTCAAGGTATTCGATCAGACTGTCGAAAAAAAGTTCGAAGTCGAAGAATACGTTCTCCCTAAGTTCGAGGTAGTCGTGGAAGTTCCAAATGACGCAACTTTCAAGGACTCTGTGATAACTGCTACCATCAGAGCAAAGTAATTGGGTTCAGGTCAATTTTGAGCACAAACACTCGGCATATTATTGCCAATTTCTCCATTTACATTACAGATACACATATGGCAAGCCTGTGAAAGGAGAAGTAACAATCACCGCCCACGCAGACTTATTCACAGACTATTTCAGACCGGCGTTTCCAGCAAGGGTGCGAAAGATTGTCCCAATAGACGGGAAAGCGACCGTGGACTTCGACTTGACCTCTGAGCTGAGGTGACTTTCAAAACCTCGAACTTTTCTCCAGCTTCGAAATATGACGATTTTACATATTTCTATTTTCTCTCTCAGGCTATCAGGAGATCGAGAACAACTCGTGACAATCGACGTCGCTGTCGAAGAGGCACTCACGGGCCGCAGACAAAATACCTCCATTGAGATGAAAGTACACAAACAGAAATACACTATGGAGCTTATAAAGACAGCAGACAGCTATAAGCCTGGCCTGAAATACACCGCGTTCGTGAGTATCTCTCATTTGGGAAAAACAAAAGACTTGGGAGTCTTTTCTGCTCATCGTGGTATCATTTTATTTTTAATCGCAGATAAAAGTCGCACATCGTGACGGCTCTCCGGTCGTGGACCAGACTAATCCTGTGGAAATTAGATATAATTTTGACTACGAACCAACTTTAACCATGACCAGGATGTTAGACGAGCATGGAATGATCCAATTGGACTTTTATCCGCCACTAAACATCACCCGCGATTATGTTCTCTTCACAATCAAGGTAAGATGATGGATGAGATGATTGAATTTCGGAAAAACCTCTGAAAACTGTTTCTCTTCATACAGGCAGACTACCTAAACCTGCGCGAGTGGTTTCCCGGAATAAGTCGAGCTCTCTCGCCGAGCGGGACGTACATACAGGCTGTTCTAAAGACAGAGCATCCCATGGTATGTATAAAAGCAGCGCTAGACAAATCATCCAGTGAATATAATCTGTACGCCTCTGTCCTCAGGTGAACAAAGACGTTGAAATCGAAGTGAACTCGACAGTTCCTCTGAAATATCTTAGCTACGAGGTGCTGGGCCGTGGCAATATCCTGGTTGCAGATTCGGTACAAGTGGCTGATAAGAACACAGCAACTTTGAGGTGATTCATCTAGCTGTGGAAAAAGCAGTTCAAAATTTCGACTAAGCAAACTTTCTCCTTTATAGATTCCTCGTTACTCATGCGATGGCTCCCACTGCTCATGTTATTGTCTACTACATGCGAGACGACGGTGAAATAGTCGCTGACGTACTAGATGTACATCTGAGGGGATTTCTGGAAAATTTTGTGCGTGACGATTTCACTTCTCTGCATAATTATCGAGTTTTAGTTTATCCTGATTGCTAGTGTTAATCCTTCCAATTGTTTTCTGTTGCAGGTCGACATTGCGACCACACCACAGACGGCTAAACCTGGAGAAGGTGTTGATCTTGTGATCACATCTAAGCCAAATTCTTACGTCGGATTACTCGGCGTAGATCAAAGCTCCATTCTACTTAAATCTGGAAACGATATTTCCCACGTTAGTAATCAGAGATCAAAGAATCTGTTCCTATATCTGTGCCCAGATACTGTTATCTAATCAATATCGTTTTCAGAAACAAGTAATGGACGAATTCAAGTCGTACGACACAGATGATGAGTCTTCTTCTGGCCCAAACTCTGCCTTTGATGTCTTTGACGTATGTATCTAATCTTTAATAATTATAGTTTGAGAAGATTAGAGTACAAAAAAAAATGATTTATTCATTTCAGAAATCCGGAGCAGTTGTGTTGACCAACGGCTTCGCCTATCAAAGGCGTCCGATTTGTAAGATTTTTATTAATCTAGTATTGTAATTTATAACAGTTAAAATAATAATATTTTCTAACTGGAACACGGGCACTCTTAAATCGTGAATCAAACTTTTAAACACTGACTGGTTTTGAGACTCTATAACTCAGACCTTTCATCAGAGTCGGAGAACTAGCTATCTTACACTAGGTCCATTAGTCCCATACTTATAATACAAAATTCATATTTCGTAGATCTCATGCAGATTCTACCTGTTAACCGAGTGCAATATTACGATTCACCAACTCTGATAATGCCATTCAGGCCGAGTGTTCAAGAAGAGAAGATGGAAGAGAAGATAAAAGTGCGCAAGGACTTCCCTGAAACCTGGATTTGGGAAATGATCGACGCTGGGTATGCGACTAATTGAATACTGTATAAATGAAATGACTAAATCTCTTCAATTTTTTAAAGCATTGCAATTTATCTATCGTTAACAGGTCTGACGGAAGAACAATTCTTCAAAGATCTGTGCCAGACACAATTACCTCGTGGGTACTTTCCGCGTTCTCCATTGACTCTGTTCACGGATTTGGTCTCATGGAAGAACCGAGAAAGGTGTGTATGCAATACAGCGAAGAATCTTCACATCAATCCTAATAATATAACTTCAATATTTCAGCTTACTGTATTCCAGCCATTTTTCGTGTCCTTTGACCTTCCCTACTCTGTAATAAGGGGTGAAATTGTCGCGGTACCCATCATTGTGTTCAACTATATGGACAAGCATCTTATCGCTGAGGTGGTTCTCGAAAACGAGGGGCAATTTGAGTTCGCTGAATTGACTAATGAGATTCAAGAGACCCCAAGTACGTTCGTGACTAACTCTAAGCAAGATCGGAGATCCGGAAATCAGACTTTGTTTCTTTTACAGAGGTAGAACCCTCCCGCAGAAAGACAATCGAGGTAAAAGCTAGATCTGGAGCATCTGTTTCCTTCCTGATCATCCCTAGAGAGTTGGGCCACATTACTATCAAAACTACGGCGACCAGTGCCTTGGCCGGAGACAGCGTAGAGCAAAAATTGCTAGTCAAGGTCTGAATGTTTCATAAGTATTATAAAAACAGTTTATAGTCTGATAGATTAACTTATTAATGATTTTTCCAGCCCGAAGGAGAAACTCAGTATAGGAACAAGGCGATATTTGTTGATCTGAGAAACTCCACATCTTTTGAAACAAGCATTGTGGTAGATATACCCCAGAATTCAGTCCTTGGATCTGAAAATATCGAAGCTTCTGCAGTAGGTAAGAAGCCCGAGGGATGGTGAAGCAGAGACAGCAAGAACTGACCCTGTTTATTGACTTACAGGCGATATCCTCGGACCGACCCTTCCTAATCTTGCCAATCTGATCAAAATGCCATACGGATGTGGAGAGCAGAACATGCTGAACTTCGTGCCGAATATAGTCGTGATAAACTACCTCAAGGTATTAAAAGAGAACGAAAGAACTAATTCCCTTGTTGCATTGCGTATCTATGCTTTTTCTTCAACAGAGTGCAAACCAATTGACCTCAAGTGTGCATGAAAAGGCACTGAAATTCCTAGAAGTAGGATACCAACAGGAATTGACCTACCGCCACGAGGACGGATCCTTCAGTGCTTTTGGGAAGTCTGATGATCATGGCAGCACATGGCGAGTGATGTTTTACGTAGTACAAAAGAGTTTCTTCGTGAAAATGATCTATGAATTTGTTATAATCGATTTTTCCGGACTCCAGGCTCACGGCGTTCGTTGCCAAGTCATTCATCCAGGCTGCTGAACACATAACGATAGAAGAGAAGATAATAAAAGAGGCCCTGCAGTGGCTTGCGGCTAATCAATCACCTGAAGGAAATTTCCCTGAGGTGGGAACGGTCGTTCATCAAGATATGCAGGGAGGGGCAGCAAAGGGGCTAGCATTGACTGCATTCACTCTAATCGCCTTTCTCCAGAACCAGGTGAATCTTCGAACTCTTATTACTCTCTCGTCAAGTTTTGTGCCCTAATTAACTAAAATCATTTAAGGCCTATGTCCCAGAGTACAAAACTGCGATAGACAAGGGAGTAGATTACATAGTTCGTAATCTCGAGGGGCTCGACGACGTCTACTCGCTGTGTCTCTGTGCCTACGTTCTGAACCTGGCTAAACATCCGAGCGAAGATACAGCTTTTGGAATTATGCAATCTAAGGCTACAGAAGGCGCGGGTCACAAATGGTGGAGCAAGCCGGTACCACAGGATGACAAAAACCCTTGGCACTCAAGCCCTAGCTCTGTTAACGTTGAAATGACCTCTTATGCAATGCTGAGTTACTTGAGAAGAAATATGGCTGCAGATTCTCTGCCTATTATGAAGTGGCTGGTCAGCCAGAGGAATGCTGATGGGGGTTTTGCCTCTACACAGGTTTGTGATAGATTTTGAAATCTTCAAAAAACATTCCACTTTGAACTTTGTCGTATAACATCCCTGCTTCCAGGATACGGTCATCGGAATTTACGCGCTTTCAGAACTAGGAGAGAAACTATCATCCAAAAACAGCAGCGTTGGTGTAACGTTTAAATACCAAGAGGGGGGAAAGAGCAGTCTGAATGTTACCGCAGAGAATAATATGATCCTTCAAAAGCACGCTGTACGTTAATTTTGCACATCTAAAGCCTCCAAGTCTTATCTATTCTCTTAAACGGTTCAAAATCCTGTTCACAGCTACCAAGAGAGACTCGAGAGGTGAACGTCTCGGTTACTGGAGACGGATTCGCGATAATACAATTATCTTACAGCTACAATCTGAACCTAACTGGTGCCTGGCCTCTATTCACGCTAGTTCCTCAGGTGGACCAAAACTCTGACGCCAATCACTTGCGGCTTTCGATTTGCTCTGGGTGAGAAGAATCCTTGATTCATTTAGAATAATATATTCAATGATTCTTCAAAGACAAACTAAACCGTTACTTTTATCCAAAATCACAGATTCATACCGACAAAAGGAATCAACGAGAGTAACATGGCTGTAATGGAAGTTAATTTCCCATCCGGTTTCGTATTCGACGTTGACACCCTTCCAACTCTGAAATCATCTCAGCATGTCAAGCGAGTGGAGACTAAAAACGGAGATACTATGGTCGTTTTATACTTCGACAAGGTAAAAAACCGTCGTGAATTCTCTACGTGAATCATTCATATAATGAATTACACATTATCCTTTTCAGATGGTGGAAGAGGAATACTGCGTGACTATATCCGCATTCAGAATGCACAAAGTAGCCAAGCAGAAGCCAGTCCCGGTCTCAGTATACGACTACTACGATTCCTGTAAGAATTTTAAGACCATTGTTTGGAAATACGATCTTTTGCTTCAGTCTAAATGCTTACGTTTCTTTTTCCAGCCCGTCGAGCCACTGTATTCTATGAACCAAGGGCAGCTACATTCTGCGATATTTGTGAGGGTGAAGACTGCGGTGATCGATGCACAACTGGACAGCCAGCAGCCAACACAACATCTTCTTCATAACTGTAATACTTCTTATAATCATTTCAGGGTCTTATCAGTGTTTTTTCTATTATCAAGTCTTGAAATACTCCATTCAATCAGATAATCTCAACGTATTTTATGTATCAAAAATTAGAAATGATGATAAAAATTACCTGAATGGCCAGTATAACCTAATTAAATCTAATTACATTTCAATACCTTTTTTATTTTCATATATTATTCTAGTATGATGTATACATACTGGGTATACGTAATACAATAGGGTTCTTCTAACAATAAAATAACCAATTATGTTTCAATCTATTTTTATCTTTTATTGAAATCCTCCAACACACGACGTATAAAAAATTAGGTTATGAAACGTGTTTACAAACACGAAAACTGGCTCCATGAAGTACAGAGGCTGTCTTTCTCTGCTCGGCACGTAACATTTGATTACTAAATAAGAACTTTCGTAACTTTTATTCCAAGTACATTACACATCTAAATTATTCTGCAACTGATGTTACATTCTATCTGTCAAAAGCATTTTAAAACTTAAAAGACCGAAAGTTAGGTTAAGGTTAGCTTATGAAGTATAGAAGCAAGATATAGATGGGAAATCGATGGTAAAAGTCGGACTATTCATCGTCTAACTATATAATAGACAGACATGGTTCGCGGTTTGTTGATCAACACGCCGGATGTAGTATCCGTGTTTATCTACCTATACAGGAAATACAATATGAATCGTTGAAAACTCGCCACAAGGTTCAAAATACGAAAAAAAAAAACAAATCCTGCGAATGAGAATTTATTCATCAATGATCAATTTAATTCCCATTTCTCAATCCCAAAGATGATATGACTGTATGACCTTCGGTCTCTGGGTTATGCGATAAATTATTATGCGATTGCCTTTTCAATCACACCTACATTACACGCGAATGATGCATGTAGGATAATAATAAGAATCAGCGTATAGTATAGAACTATAGAACCTGTTGCTGTTGACCATGAGAATTTTGTAATAACACATCTGTTTAATAAATAGAAAATATTCCACACCCCAAATATATACATATATCGCATGTTTCTAAGTTTTATTTACCCCATATAGGAGATTAATTAATTAATTAATTAATTAGTATGTAAAATATGTTCGTTTAGTACTAGACGAGTTGTTGTTGATGCGACAATTAACACATAAGCAACAATCACTTGTATGTATATATTTCGTTATGAGAAGTGAATCCCGATTCCCCCCCATATAATATCAGATTAACGGTATTCAAATGTAGTAGCGATATACTTTAACTACGTTGCAGGTATCGCGCGTATGTGTATTCATACATACGCGAAAAGTGGGGAATACGTAGAAAAAGTATAAAACGAAGGAACCGCTACCTTGATTGGTTTGCGTCTAGTCTTCCAAGGTAGGTTGTCAGGTATTTTACAGTAGGAACCAGTTCCGCGCTGAATAGCGTCACAACACGCCCTGTTTTTTTGTTTTTTTTTCTCCTTTCCTTTCCTTTCCTTACCTTACTTACACCTTAATTTATCGTTTCCTCAAGCTCAACTATATTATAACACCGCATATTATCCTCGTTATTAAAAACGTCGTAATACACACTCTATATAATCGAATAATTATAAATTATCCTAAAGGTATAGCAAGTAGCGAAAATCAATCTTCCATCTCCTCTGCTTCATCATCTTCAGGTGAGTCATAACTCGTTTTATAAGTACCTGAAATTTAGCGAGAAATTCAACCCCACACACACACATATAATATAAGCAATAATCGTACATTATTTATCGTTGCTTGCAGGATCTAAAAAAAACTTTATTATGGACTCGTTGTGGCCTCCGCTATTAATTATTACAGGAATAATTGCCTCTGCTACATCGTCGCCGTACGTATTTCTATATCTAGTTATAAAACATCATCAAAGCTCGTTCATTCATTCATTCATTCATTCGTTCAATTATAATATTCTTTCTATTCTCAAGGTTCTACACAGTGATAGCGCCCAAAGTTCTAAGACCAAACTCTGAATATCACGTCGCTATTAGTACAACGGCAATATCTGAACCTTCTACTATATACATTGAACTAAGCGCTGACCTGGATACTGGGGATACGTACAACGTGTCTCAAACTACTATCGTCGAACCTTACGCAACTCGGATAATAAAACTCGAGGTCTGATCGAGGCTGTAAACTCATTTTAGTCACTTTTTGTTCATTAACTACCTCTATATGTGTAATTGTATTTTTTCAACAGATCGGAGACACAACACCTGGGAGATATAAAATAATTGCTAAAGGACTGTATGGTATACAGTTTTACAATAGTACAGAACTTCAATATGTGCATAAGAGTTATTCCGTTTTTATACAAACCGATAGAGCTGTTTACAAGCCGGGAAGCAAAGTATTATTCCGTGCCGTAGTATTGGATTCGAGATTACGGCCTGCGCAGAGTAGAACAGAACTGGATATATACGTGACGGTGATTGATTGATTAAGAATCTAATCAACAGCTTCTCCCATTTTTATATCCCATCTAATCAATTTTGTCTATTTTCTAAAACAGGACGGACAAGGGAATCGAGTAAAGCAATGGAAACAGCGGATGGATAGCAAAGGCGTATTTTCCGGAGAACTACAACTCTCTGAATCACCTGTTCTCGGTGATTGGAAAATATTCATCAACGTATTCGATCAGACTATAGAAAAGATCTTTCAAGTAGCTGAATACGTTCTTCCGAAATTCGAAGTCGTCATAGACGTTCCAAAACACGCGACTTTCAAAGATTCTGTAATAACTGCTACAATCAGAGCAAAGTAATTAAATTCAGGTCAAATTCCTAAACACATATCTATTACAATGTGAACAGATTAACTAATCTCTTCGTTAATGTAACACAGATACACATACGGCAAGCCTGTTAAAGGAGAAGCAACTATAACAGCATATCCGAATATATTCTCCGGTGTTATACAACCGATATTTCAATCACCGGTACGAAAAGTTGTACCGATAGACGGGAAGGTGACCGTTAATTTCGACATAGTATCTGAACTGAGGTGATCTTTTATAATAGTCTCACACTGTTATCTAGCAATACGAGTTACGATCGTTCTATTCAATATTTCTATTATTTTTTTCAATCAGATTAACAGACGAGTATGAAAGACCCATACAACTGGAAGTAGCCGTTGAAGAAGCGCTCACTGGTCGTAGACAGAATATCTCCACTCAGATGATACTGCACAAACATAAATACACTATGGATCTCATAAAGACTGCAGAAAGCTATAAGCCTGGTCTTAAATACACGGCGTTTGTAAGTCGCTTGTTACGACAAATGTAAAAGACATATGTTCGCTGTTTTCTATATTTATTGCTTTATCCGTTTTTAAATCTTAGATAAAAATCGCACATCACGACGGCTCTCCCGTTCAGGATCAAACCAATCCTGTACAAATTTGGTACGGTTTTGGGTACGACCATACTCTGTATACAAACATTACCAGAATGTTGGACAAGCACGGTATGATCGAACTGGACTTTTACCCACCCTTAGATTTCAACGGCACAGCTGCACCGCTAAATATCGAGGTAAACTTGAAGCGAGATTAAAAGATCTCTAAATAAATAACGTGTATATAAAAATTGTTTTATCTTCTATTACAGGCGCAGTATCTTAACTTACACGAATGGTTCGCATCGACAAACCGAGCCGTATCACCTAGTGGTACTTACATACAGGCTACATTGAAGACTGAGAATCCTACGGTGTGTATAAAATCAGCGGTGAAATAAATCGTCGAACAAATATTATCATTCATTAATTAATTAATTGAATTTAATTTAATTCTGGTTTTTTTTTTTCGTTTGCAGGTGAGCAAAGACGTAGAAATCGAAGTTAACTCTACGATTCCTATGAACTATCTTAGCTACGAGGTACTTGGGCGTGGCGATATACTAGCTGCTAATACCTTACAAGTGGCTGGCAAGAACACCGCGACTTTTAGGTGATTCGTCGAACTGAACATCGAGTATTTTTTTCTTCAAAGTTTTACTAAAAATTTATACTTTCCAGATTCCATTCCACTTATGTAATGGCTCCTACGGCTCACGTGATTGTCTACTACATGCGAGACGACGGTGAAATAGTCGCAGATTCACTGAACGTTAATCTTAACGGAACTCTACAAAACTTTGTGCGTTACGATACGATTTCTAATTTATCGTTTATTTCTTCTTCGGTTATTTGATATTAAAAATCGTTCGTTTATTTTTTTTCTACAGGTCGACATCGCGACCACACAGCAGGAGACTAAACCCGGCGAGAGCGTAGACCTAGTGATCACATCCAAGCCCAATTCTTACGTCGGATTATTAGGCGTAGATCAAAGCTCAGTTATACTTAAATCTGGAAACGATATTTCCCACGTTAGTAATCAGATATCGAAGTATTCCTGCGCCCTAGGATTTAGTTATCTGCAATTTAATATCGTTTTCAGAAACAAGTTATGGAAGAACTCAGGTCATACGACGCAGATAATGGAAATGGCCTTTCTTCTTCCACACATGATGCGTGGGGCGATACATTCTGGAGTCAAGGCTCATCCTCCGCCTTCGATGTCTTCGACGTATGTATATCTATAATCTTTAATATTTAATCGAAAACCGAGGCAGAAAATTAAACCGAGTAAATTACTTGATTTCAGAAATCTGGAGCAGTTATATTGTCGAATGGTTTTGCATTTGAAAATCATCCGCTGAGTGAGTGTCTAATTGATTTAACGTCTTTACTTATAACAATTTAGATGATAATGATAATAATTTTCTGAATAAGCACCAATACTCTTGAATCGTGAATCTGTATAATCTCATATATGTATATAACAAGGCATGTTAGGTAAGGAATCACCGAGTGGCTTCTAAACTCTATAATTATTATCAGACTTTGCATAAAAGTTATTCATAAGCATTAGCAAAGTCTGGCTAACGAGCCGCTCGGTAAATTAGTTGCCTACTCATAATAATCTAACATAGCTCATATTGCGTAGTCTACCTCAGAAGTAGTTTCGACGACGTGATCTATGAAAGTTCTGCCGCCAGTCCAGCTTCGACAACGGTTCAACCAGAGAGGGTGAAAGTGCGCAAGAACTTCCCTGAAACCTGGCTTTGGCAAATGCTTGACGCTGGGTATGCGACTACTATTAATTGCCAACAAAGAAAAAAAAAACATTTCTGTGATTCTGAAGCTACCTTTTCTTTTTATTATTATTATCATACCCCCATCGTAGTAGTCGTTCTTCTTATTCTTACGCTAAAAAAACATTATCATATCATTATTAAAAATTCTATTAGATCTGTTATCTAACATTAATTCAAATCATTCATCGACATGATGCATATAGCCGTTGATCAATCTTTAGGGAATTGTATGCAAGCCGGAGCAGAACGCTAGCTAACGGCTATGGGATAGTAGTTGTAGTTTACTAACGGGCGAATAATCTTTCCAAACCTTACCTCCTATTAACAACATGCGCGTGTTTATATCATCGAGTAATAATAATTCTGTGTATTTTCTCTCTCTCTCGTTCATTTTAATATTTTAATATAATTATATAAATTGAGGATCGAGTAGATAAATAGAGGGACGCCAGTGCAAGAGAGTGTGTTGTGTTATGTTATGTCGTACTGTAAGATATATCTGTGCGTGTGAATGAGATACGATATTCTACTACATAGTTAGAGATGGATTACAGGGAGGCCAGGAATACTTGGTGGTAGAATTGCGGGCTTCCAGCCTGGTGCATCGACCCTCAGGCCAGACCTCGGCCCACCAGTAACGTACAGAGTTGCTACCAGACCACCGCTGGCAGGTCCTTACGCCTTCTCTCGAATCCCAACTCCTGTATGGAACAAGCCCCGTGTTTTCCTTATGCATGACATCTCAAACACATGGCTTTTCGCAAATTTTTCTTCAGGGTATTTATCGTTATATCTTCTTCTTCTTCTTCTTCGTCTTCTCGTTCTCGTCGTTATCATTCTCCCCTCGCACGCTTTAACACTTGTTTTGTATTTTTTTTTTTTTTTTTCCATACACACACACACACACCAGTATACAGAATGAGCTGAGACGTTAACACTAACTCGTTACCTCACTCTGTATACATAGTGTTCGAATATACTATTGGCTACTCTAAATCACCACGATCCATTGATAAATTAGACTAGATATCTTTTAAAATCTTGAAATTTCATACATCGATAACAGGCCGGATGGCAAAACAGTTCTAAGACGAAATGTACCGGACACAATCACATCTTGGGTTCTTTCCGCCTTCTCCATTGACTCTGTTCACGGATTTGGTCTTATAGAAGAACCGAGAAAGGTGCGTATGCGATACGGCAACAAAATCTTTACACAGATCCTAATTATCTACATTTTCATATTTCAGCTCGCAGTCTTCCAGTCATTTTTCATGTCCCTTGATCTTCCCTATTCCGTTATACGGGGCGAAATTGTAGCCATACCTATCGTAGTCTTCAATTATATGGACAAAGATGTTAGCGCCGAGGTAGTACTCGAAAATGAAGGACAGTTTGAATTCGCCGAAGTATCTAACGAGGTTCACGACGTTCCAAGTACGTTAGTGATCGTTACGTTGGACTGATTAACTCCGAGCAAAATCGACAATTCTTAAATCAAAATCTTTACTTCTTTTGCAGAATTAGAACTTTACCGCAAAAAGAAAATCGAAGTAAGAGCTAGATCTGGGGCTTCAGTTTCCTTCATGATCGTACCGCGAGAGTTAGGCCACATAATGATCAAAGCTACGGCTACCAGCGCCTTGGCTGGCGACGGTATAGAGCAGAAATTACTCGTCAAGGTCTGTATTTTTGTAGTTATTACAGTTTGGGGAAACGGTTCTAAAATCTATGGGCTAAATATTTTTTATGGTTTTCTTTACAGTCCGAAGGAGAAACGCAGTACAGAAACAAGGCGATATTTGTTGATCTTAGAAGCTCAAAGTCTTTTAAAACTAACATAGCGGTAGATATACCCAAGAATTCAGTACTCGGATCTGAACATATCGAAGTATCTGCAGTAGGTAAGAAAAGCAGTTGGAGACGATGAGAGAAAGGCAACAAAAACTGATCCTGTTTATTGATTTACAGGCGATATCCTTGGACCGAGCATTCCTAATCTTGCCAATCTACTCAAAATGCCTTTTGGATGTGGAGAACAGAACATGCTCAACTTCGTACCGAATATAGTCGTGATAAACTATCTCAAGGTATCAGAAGAGAAGGGAAGAACTAATTCCCTTGTTGCATAACGTATTTATGCCTTTTTTTTTTTCAACAGAGTACGAACCAGCTGACCCAGGCTGTTCATGGAAAGGCGCTGAAATTCCTAGAAGTTGGATACCAACAGGAATTGACTTACCGCCACGAGGATGGATCTTTCAGCGCTTTTGGAATGTCTGATATGAACGGCAGCACATGGTTGGTTGAGATTCATTCAGCGCAGAAAATGATCTACGAAATTGTTGTAATACACATTTTTTCGCATTCCAGGCTCACCGCGTTTGTTGCTAAGTCGTTCATCCAGGCAGCGGAACACATTAATATAGAAGATAGAATAATAAAAGAAGCGTTGCAGTGGCTCGCCGCCAATCAATTACCCGCAGGTAATTTTCCAGAGGTGGGAAAAGTCAGCCATAGAGACATGCAGGGTGGTGCGGCGAAGGGGCTAGCGTTGACCGCGTTCACTCTAATTGCTTTCCTCGAGAATCAGGTGAATCGTCGAACTCTGATTCATCGTTTATCGAGTTTTGAGCCAAGACTAACTCATTCGATTTCAGGCATACGTCCCGGAGTACCAAAACACAATCAACAAAGGTGTAGAATACATAGTAGATAATCTCGAGGGACTTGACGACGTCTATTCTCTCTGTCTATGCGCCTACGTTCTTAATTTAGCTAAAAATATCGGCGAAGACAGAGCCTTTGGAATGATGCAATTGAAAGTAAAACAAAGCGAGGATTACAAGTGGTGGAGTAAGCCGGTACCACAGGATGACAAAAATCCTTGGCACTCAATGCCCAATTCTGTTAACGTAGAAATGACCTCTTATGCAATGCTCAGTTATCTGAGAAGAAATATGGTCGCTGATTCTCTGCCTATTATGAAATGGCTCGTCAGCCAGAGGAACGCTGACGGAGGATTTGCCTCTACACAGGTGTGTGTGCGAGGGAGGATTCAGAAATCTTTGAAAGACATTACAACTTTAACTTTAACATCTCGGTTTTCAGGATACGGTCATTGGTATATACGCGCTATCAAAACTTGGTGAAAAATTATCGTCCGCAAACAACAACCTTGGAATATCGTTTACATACGAAGACGGTGGTCAGAGCAGCATGAATGTTAACGCAGGGAATAACATGATCCTTCAGAAACACGTAGTACGTTAATTTCGTACATCTACATTCTACAGCCTCTGAATCGTCTCGCTAATTCTGTTTCGAAATTCTGTTTTCTAGCTACCGAGAAAAACTCGTGAAGTCAACGTATCAGCAACTGGAAACGGATTTGCTATAATTCAAGTATCCTACAGTTATAATCTGAACGTAACAGGCGCCTGGCCTCTATTCACGTTGGATCCTCAAGTGGATAAAAACTCTGACGCCAATCATTTGCAGCTTTCTATTTGCTCAGGGTGAGAAGAAGAATCTTTGATTCATTGCGAATAACAGATCGAATGATTCTTCAGAGACAAGCTATAATTTTTTTTTACAAAACCACCAGATTTGTAGCAACGAAAGAAGCCAACGAGAGCAACATGGCTGTTATGGAAGTTAATTTACCATCAGGTTTCACAGTCGACGTTGACTCACTTCCAAGTCTGGAAATATCTCAGCATGTTAAACGAGTAGAGACTAAGAACGGAGACACTATGGTCGTTTTGTATTTCGATAAGGTATAAAAAAATCCGTCGACAATAATCAGGCGCTGTATTATTATTCTCTCGTATAAAAATAAAACGTTTTATTATCTTCACAGATGGTGAGAGAGGAATACTGCCCCACTGTATCAGCATTCAGAACGCACAAAGTAGCAAAGCAAAAACCGGTCCCGGTCTCAATATACGATTACTACGATTCCTGTAAGGATTTTCGATCCATAAATTGGCAATAACGATCTTCCGCTCTATTCTGAAACGTTTGCTATTACAATTTCCAGCTCGCAGAGCCAGAGTATTCTACGAACCGAGGGCAGCTACACTATGCGATATATGCGATGGCGAAGACTGCAGTAATGTCTGCGTATCAGAATTGGGAAATCAGAAAGACGGAGGAGGAGACGGTTCGGGCGGAGGCGCGAGCGGCCAACACCACATCTCGTTAATTTCTATAATATTTTCTATTATTTTTACACGATTTATCAAGTCTTTATGAATTGAGTTATTGTCGATCGGATAATATCAATCAATCAATTTTCTTTCTTACTGTATTGTAATATTGTAACAACTACGATTAGAAATAACCAAAGTGCAACTTAGTATATACTAATCGAATTATATCCAATCAAATCTCATCGTACGCGATATTAAAATCTAACAATTTTTTATCACCGTCCAATATACCTTTTATCTTTTTTATATTATATATTATTATATTATGATGTATGTATAATATAAACGGAGTGGTTTTTTTTAACAATAAAGTCTAATTACATGTTAAACTATCTCTATCTTCTCATTAATTTTTTTTTTTCCCAAATTTTTGGTATATATGTAAAAAAAGATTTGGTTTATTAACTCGTTCCTCTCGAGTCTCTCAAGAGTCGGTTTTTATACATTTTAATTCAGACTATGAATCGATTACTATTCTACTTTCTTTTTCGTAAATTTCTCTCTTATGTAAGAAAGCAATTTGTTCTTTTTCGACGGTTTGAGAACCAGTCTCTTAGTCGTTATATTATGCAGAGGCCCAAAGGCCAGGGCGACCGCTGTACAAGCCAAACAAATAACGTTGTAAGGCATGCTGAAGTCCGGTGTAGGTAGACTGACTAGTAAAATCTCTGTTCGTAATTGTACCAAGTATCCATCCCTCGAAGCGTTGAATCTGGAATAAAAGATCCTTAGTGTTAGATAATAGCAAGAAAATATTCTCTCGGATTAAGATAGAAAGCCAATTTTCATCGTCGACTAACGTAGAAGTTATGGTGCTTCCGTCTTGAGGCAATGCGGTATAATTTCTAGCCGTAGGCAATAGCGAAGTTATTATCGCAGGGCCCATATAGAATCCGTGATTAGCGTCAGGGGGATATTCTTGCCATTTTAAAAACAAGTAGTCAAGTTCGATGGAAAATTCAGTCACCGAACGTGCTGGAAGTCTAAGTACCAGTTCCAGGTAGTACGGACGTTCTCTTTCTCTGCCTGGGACGTAGCGTCTAATCACTGAAAATACGAATATTTAGTACAACGGTTTCAAAAATGGGAAAAGAATTAATCAGATATTGGATTTGAGAAATAGAGAAGACAGCGACTTCTTACACGGCTCTAACAATTTTCCCTGGCAATTGATCTTTATAGTATGAACGTATACAGGGATATACCACGGTATATTTTCTAGCAATATCACGTCTAGTGGTTTCCAGTAATTATTGTGAAGTTTTGTGACCAGGCCTCCTCTTTCTTGACCATATCCTGGATAATTGAATAAAGATCATTAGTCTGTTAATTTGTTCTATGCTGGATTCGACTTTTATACTATTCAACCAACACGTACCAACGACGTATCTGTTGGCGAAAAGAACCGGTGGAATATCAACCCCGTATACTTTATCCTTAATCTGTACAGCTGCGACGTTAAACATCCCATTTATCGAGTGCGATCTAACGTCGTACATAGCTATTCTATTCTCCTGCCCGCCTCTGAGACTGACTAAAGTCTCTGTTGGTTCAGGAACGAGTTGATAAGTATGAGATGTCTCGTTTCCAGTAACGTCGACGTATATACGGCTGAGATCAGCGAGGGGACAAGCGCCTCTCAATCCCATGCCGAAAAGCTTTCGCACAGACCAGTCCTGATAATAAAAATAACAAACGGTTGTATTATTATGGTTTCCTTGGTTCGAATTGCATCTCTGATGGAAAAATTACCTGAGAATCTGTAGTCATTGTGTCATAAACCAATGAAATAGTTTGCTGCAATTCTATCGAAGGATTAGTACACCCTGTATTCTTGCATATAGGTCTAACGTGGACACCTATAGAATGGTAATTCGTGTTGTGTATATAGGCGGAGTTGAGGAGCGTCGCCAACCCTTTCTGAGAATAGAAAAACACATTTAGTAGTTGTGTGACGAGGTGAAGAGATATGAAGTGAAATTCTACATTGAGATGAGTTTTCAGACTAACTTCCAAGTCTTTGGAATGAAAAATTCTACCTTTGAATCGCAGGGAAGTAATTTTTTAAACGGAGTTAAATTCTCCGTGCATACTATCTCTCTGGGTAGCGAAGAGTATCTTAGACAACTTGAGTTCGTTAAACCGTTAACAACTCCGCTAGGTCTGAAACTAAACTCTGGAGACAAGCTGTTCGATATATCGACAAAGTTGAGCGAAGCGCATAGCAGTCCCGCAAGCGCGTTGGTCAAACTTTTCCAGTTCTCGTCAATCCTGGAAATAATAACGAATGAAATTTTAGATTCTTTTTTGAGATTCTAGTTTGGCGGTTCTCAGATTTTTACCTAACGTCGTCGTTAAACCAGGCGTAAACCTCCGCGCCTGATCCAGCGTCGTGAAAGGGATATCCCCATTTTTCATAACGCCATAAACCTTCGGTTAAACTAACGTGTAATTCCCTCACGTTATGACGTCCGATTATCTCGCCTAATCCTCTTGGAAATAGACGCGAATGTTGGACTGTGAACGTATTAAAAAACCGATAAGTTTATGTATCTCGTTTTTATTTTTTTTAGGTTATGTAATTTTTTATAGGTTATGTAACGTTGGAGTGTTTATTTATCGCTCTTACATGTCTCCAGCTCGATGTCAGCCTCCCATATTGTAGTGAATTGAAAATGAGCGTATACATGACCGCTAGGCAATGGTTTCAGCATAAGTTCTTCATTGAATGTATCTTTCGCGACTGGAATGCAAACGGCGAATCTAACCTCTGAGGTTAGGTATAATAGTATCACGACGATTGACGCAAGTCGGAATGTGACGGAATCTCGAGATTTTCGGATAAACATATCTATAGAATACTGTGTGATTGTGATTTATATATTCACGCACTTTTACTAGAGATAATTGTACGAGCTTATTACATTCATTTCTATAGGTTAAACATAACCTAGTTAACTTAACTAATCGAAATTGTTTAGTGGTCTCAGCGTCGACTGCTTCACCCAGGATATGCAAAACTTTTGTAGATAAGCAGCTCGATTGAAAACAACGCGGGCCAACAATATAGGGACAGTCATGCTGTCGTCCCATGTAGGCCCGGATCACCGGAATCCGGAATGACGGAACGGAACGTTGTATGTGTCGGTGTATACATACACGCAATACATGGTTCCGGACCTACATGGGACGGCAGCCTCACGGATCCGGAACGGAATTCTAGTGACTTTTTCTATGTATTGCGTGTATGTATACATCTACACATAGAAAAAGTCACTAGAATTCCGTTCCGGATCCGTGAATTTCGGCCCCATGGGAATCCAGCCTAAGGCTGGCGTCCCATCGTCCGGATTATATCCGGACGGAACGCTCGGTAGCCAATCATCAATGACGGATCCAACAGAAAATCGTTAGCCATTAGCTACCGAGCCTTCCGTCCGGATATATTCCGGACCATGGGACGCCAGCCTAATGGTGCCGTCCCATGTAAGCCCGGATCGCCGGAATCCGAAATCACGGAACGGAACGCAGACGAAATCTAGTGGATTTCCGAATCCGTTCCGGGTCTTGAAAAACCCTGCCGTCCCATGTACCAAAACTGCACGGAACGACGGAACGGAGCCGATCCATATTTGTGCTATTCAACTTTATTTGTCTGTTTAGATACAATTTTTGTATCAACATATGTAATTTATTCGATTAGCTTCTATGTAAGATCAAATTCTGTAACTATAATTGATTATTTAATCAAATAAAAGTTGACGTTCCGGCATTCCGTTCCGGAATTTGGGTACATGGGACGCAGGGAAATGCAAATAGACGGAACGGAACACGGAACTTGTGTATACTTCTACATGAACATAACCCTGCAAATTGTAGAAAGACGCGTGTGTAGATACAAATTTGATGATGGATCCTCAAATGTGTCTATTAATGATGATTCGGTTATTCAAGACTTCCAAAAGTGCATCAATTTCTCAAAGCAAAATTATTTACGACTATAATTTGCAAATACCGGACGGATCCACCATTCCGTAAAAATACGACGGAATGAAATTAGCGGAACGCGGATTCTAGTGACTTTTCCGTCCATTCCGTTCCGTGATTCCGGATTCCGGCGATCCGGGCCTACATGGGACGGCACCATCATGCTTTCGTCTAACTATTTACGATGTGTTTGCGAACACGCGAGAAGCCGAATGTTAAAACTTGAAACATTGTTTACATTGTTTGCATTGTATACATTCGGTCGTTTAATTTACTATGATGGAGTTGACGGACCCAAGACAAGGCTATCAAGATGTTTTAGGTTTTACAAATCAAACGGCTATTCTATTATCAGGAATGGGAGCTGAAGCTCTAATCCCACAATTCAAACAGAAGAATATATCTACAGAAATAATGGCCGAATTGACTATAGAAGATCTACAATTGTTGGGTAAAAAACACAACACGTAGCTACTACGCTAATTCTCATAACACATTGTCAATGTATAGTCTTTATAATAAAATAAAAACTCCGAATCGAACACACACACACACACAGGTGCTGATTCAAAACTCGCTGATCATATGAAGAAGGAGTTATTAGCAATATCAAAACGCGTTAATAGAATCGTATTGACACCGCAACAAAGGTATTACATCTATTTTTCTACTTTTCTTTTCTTCTTTTCATTAATTCTCGTTTATTTATTTAATAATATCGCAGATTCGACCAGCTATCAGAAGTCCTGGTAAACAGCAACAAGCACTTATCTCTATTACACGCGTTTGTCACATACGCAAGACTGAGGATAAAAAAAGAAAGGATAGACTCGTTCATAGAGATAAACAACAATATGCGAAGTAGTAAGGCTCTGGAAATCGCCGTTGAGGAAACGATCGCCGAAGTTCAAGACGCTAGATTAGCTCTTGAGGAATTAAAACAGCTCTTAGAAGTACGTTGCGCACGGATTTCACACAATGCTATTTTCTAAATTTGAATTATCTCATTTTTCAGGACCCACGACCTCGGAGGAACACACATTTTTATTTGGCTGTGATCGGAGGCACTGGACTAGTCGCCATAATCTTAGCGAGAAAGTTCGCTTGATATTTAATCAATTTTTTTTTTTTTTTATTTTTTTTTCACTTTTATAAAGAAAACAAACAGAATAAAATTATCGCTCTTCTTTAATTAAGGACTAAAATACACCAAGCTATAGATTCAATTTTCGATTTTATTACTGTAGAATCAGAGTCTCCGCTCCTTGTCCTCTCACCACAATGCCATCTCTTCGTTTATTTTCCTCAGCGCACTGAGACTTGCATTCATAAACCCTGAAACGAGTATCGAAGGAATTATCCAAGCTGTTAAAAGAGAATTGAAACACTAGGATTTTTCTTACAGTATTAAGTCTTGCCACAAACGAATCTGAGCCTCGCTGTTAGCAGCTCCTTCCTTAGCAGTTTTTTCCTCGTTTTTAAGAACGTTGAGCTTCTTCTCTTGCGCTATTATAGCCTCGTTCAATTCGTCCCTTAGGGTTGAGCCGCTGCTTGGAGTAGCGTAGCGCTGTGGTCAGGAAGAATTCGATTTAAAATATATTGAAGAGAAATAATTTAGTCAAATTATATTATATCTCACCCTCATCTCATGCTGAATTTTATCCTGAGCTATCTTCAGCTTTGAGACTTTGGTTCTTAGCTGTTTTGCCTCTTCTCCCTCCTGTGAGATAGAAAAGAAAATTAATAAACGACCCTTTTCGTATTCGTTCTCCAAACTAAAGGCGTGAATTTACCTTCTCTATCTTATCTCTGAGGTAATTTAAATCCGAAGATAAACCCCCTGAAGAATTCTCCAAGCTTGATTGAACAGAGCTGTGGCTCTTCCCTGATCTTTCATGCTGTTCGTCTAACTCTTGCGCTCTGTGTCTCAGGGGTCTCAACTCTGTGAAAAAAGTATTTCCAAGAATTATACGACTCTTAGATTCTCTGGGGATAAACTTACCGTTTAGCAACGGCACGAGCTGGGCTCTGTAAGCAGAAATGTTTCTAGCCAATTCAGCGTTAGCTGCGATAGCGTTTTCCGCTGTGAATCCATCCGGAAGGGTATTTGAAGACCCAGTTGGCATCGGGCTAGCATTAGTCGCGGGGTGTCCTAGCTGCGATGTAAAAAGCAAAATGCAAGAATGATGCGTGGTAAATAAAAGACAAGGAAGTATTAATACCTTCGCTTCCAATATCTGCAGACTACGATTCAAAACTCCTCCCTCTGCTCTAAGCCCAGCAAGTTCTGCTCTACGCTGTTTGTACAAAGTGCTTCTGGCCCTTAGATGAGAAACGTAACGTTTTAGCTCCTCGCCTCTGGGCGCTGGTTCCTCTGCTAGCTGTCTTGCCTCTTCTCTTTTCTCCGCTAGACGAGAGCTCATCTCTTCTAGCAGCTCCTCTGATCTTTTGAGCTTGTCTAATACGGTTCGTTTCATTCCAGCAACTGCAGCTGCTTGTTGTCTGAAAGGAGCCATCTTATCCGTTCCTCCAATCGCCTATGAGAAAAGAGAGAAGATTAAAATTTTGCTAAGGATTAGGGGATTTTCACGATGAACAATGCATGCCTTGTTCTCCGCCAAAGCTTGGACTTCTCTAGCTGCAACGTCCAGCCTGTTTCTCAAAGCTGATATATCGTCAGGCCCTAAGTGCTGAGAGCGAGTAACAGACTTCAAGGCATTAACGTGGGCCTTTTTAGCAGCTAATTCCGCGGGCAGTCTCTCCCTCGACATAGCTAACTGCACTGTAACTTCTTCTGATAAACGTTGTATCAGTTTCTGTGGCGTAAGACTAGCTCCTGCTTCCTTTAAGTTGATAAGCTCGCGCTCTGCCCTTTGTAAAGAAACCTGGAACAGATAAATCGATCTAAATTTCTCGTTTGTGGTGTCTAGATAAAGGGGAGATAAATCTCCACCTGTAAAACAGCCGACGATTCTTCCTGCTGTAATTTCTGCAAACCAAGTTCCCTGCCTCTGTCTCTTTCGACTCGCAGCTTTCTTGCTACTTCTAAGAGCTGTGGGGCGCTCTCAGCCCTCGATTTCATTCTCTCTACTCTCCCAAGTATCACCTCTCGCTCTCTTTCCATAGCTTCGAGATCGGTCTTAAGTTCGGCGGCAGCTTCTCCGCCCTTGAAATAAAGAGGAGAGTTTATTTATTTCAAGTCTTTTTTCTCCAGGATCGATTTACGAATTCACACCTTCTTTCCCGCTTCTCGCTCTTTGTGAATTGTCTTGAACTCGTCGACCAATCTCGCGTACTGATCGTACAGCGCTGTTAATTCCGGGTCTCCTATATACTCCGGCGGTATTTCCACCTGTGAAATTCATCGATTTTCGTTCAAATTTTTTAATCCCATGACTTTGGGTATCGGTTTAATAATTACCTTGACCAGGAAACGGCCTAGGTACGCCCTTTGTCGAGCTACCTCCATGTTCGATAAGAGCCATTTTAAGACGGCGTGAATTGCTGGAGGATCTCCCTTCACCAAACCGTGCCTAAAAGCATTAATGAATAGTAAAGCCTCTAGCTTCTTATGAGAGTTAGTTAAAATCCGTTTTCCAATTACCTGAACACCGCAGGATCTCCCTGAGGCTGGTACTTCAATACTCTTAACGCTGAGAATATCCGTATTGAACTTTGCTCAGGGGTTTCGATCCGCACATCGTGGCTAGGTCCGTCTTGCTGTATTTCAGATAAAACATCGCTGAGAACCTAGGGAAGTCATTAACGAACGATTAGAATGAGTCTTCGCAGTTTTTATTATTCAATATTCAAATATACTTGGAGTAAATCCTCGGAGTTCAACGCATCGAATGATATAAGATTGTAATTTTTATCCAGGAGTTTATTGAGCTCAGTTATAACGAATTTCATGTCCTCGCTCATGTTTGAGTTCACTATGAATCACTAGATTGGAAACTATTCGCTATCGAAATCGTAGGGAGAGCTACGATCCCTGTAAATCAATATCTGAGACTCATAGTTGTGTGTATTCGTCGCCAAGGCAACACTAAGCAGGTGTTTACACGCCAGCTGATTATCGAAATAGGGGAAAATCTCTAACGAGTGAAAAGTTGGAGTCGTGATTGAATTAGGAAATCGTTATCTATTTTATAAACTTTAATATCTCATCAAAATCGTAAAACTAGGTGTAAATATTATGTACAACAAGTTTCAATCCGCGTTTTATATAATCTCTTAGCAGATTTTAGTCTCTCTTAATTTGTTTATTCTGCGATGGATTAGTCGCGTCGTCTTCTGGAACTGTGTCATTATTTACAATCGTATCTTCTGGCTTAGGCTCCGTCTCATCGCTCTGATCGTTAGCCAATTTTCTTTTGAAGTGTTTATTCTGGTTCCTCTTTTTCTTTAGAATAGAATCCTTGGTCTGTACCCTGAAAGCGTTAGTTCCCAAAATATTAGAAGCCTATTCTATGTACAATTTAATATCTTGAAATTATATTCGATGATAAAGACTCCCGCATACATCGTAGTGGACTTTGTGCCGGGTCCCCAATAGGCTGTAGGGTTTTCTTGGAATCTGGAAAGCCCTTTTTGTCTGGAAGCCGGATTAGCGAGGGGATGTCGTTCGAATGATATCTCTTTCGAAGATGTAGCGTTTAGGATAGCCAGCGCAGCACTGTTTGCCTCGAATCTCTCCCTCTTAGCCGGGTGTAGCTGTAGAAAAATATTCATTATAAATTCTGCTCAAAACACAGAGGAGAAATACACTTATAGTGTTTATATAAACCGCACTTTTTCCCAAGCGCGTACAACGTCCCATATTACTTCGTTAGGAGCGTCTGTTTTTATCGACGTCTTATGAGCGTGTGAAATCGATACGTTATATCCAGCGTTGATTAGCGCAGATCTGAAAGTGACCATGGGTGGAGTTTCGCACCTTACTATGGACATCTGAAACGATATTTCGATTTTCGTTCAATTTCTTTGATACTGAAATACACAGATTGTATACAAATGATGTATGTTTAGCTCTCTAATCACCAAACGATCGAGTACGTAGTAAAGCGGAGCCTCTAGTTCTTCATAAATAACGTTCAAGACCCCCTGAAGTCTCTTTTCTGTACCAAGTTCCATGCCATCAACCTTAGATAATAGATTAGAGACAAAAGGCTGATGATGTATTGGCCCGAGCCAAATAGGGCCACCGATCTGTAAGAAGAAACAAACCGATGCAATTTAGTGTTAAAAAAAAAAACCGATCAATCGATTGCAAACATGCATCTATCTTCTCACATGGTGTTTGTGCTGGCAATGTTTGCAGAGTTTATCAACCGGCGGTCCAGCAGGAAGTCCGTATCTGTTACCGGGTCTAGTTATACTAAGTGGTTGCAGAGTGACGCTCTCACAGCCTACGCACTGATATACCATTCCCAATTTAGTCGCAACTCCTTTGCATACTATTTGCCCTGTATAAACCCTGACGAATACTCTTATGTAAAAATCTACGCTCAATGATAAAAGCGGCTGTATATAACGTCCGTAACGTCCTGCATGGGCGGCTATATGCTGCAGCAGTATCCTCAGCGCCTAGAATAGCCAGAATTAGTTAGTAAGATTGATAAACCCTGCGAGCTCAGGGTCCTACCATCTCATGGCAGCTTTTTGACTTCAACGAAATTGCTCCATATTTAACGTGGCAAGTCTCTGGCGAATTTCCAGCAAGCACAGCCATGTCCGTTGCTGTAACAAGCAGCAAACCACCTTCGGAAACGCACTGTACTGCTCCGTCAAGAAATACAGATGGACAGCCATAAGGATCTAAATCAACAGCGTCGAATCTCTCCCTTCTGTGGCTGTACATCACCATTCTGTGAAGAAATTGGTCATTTATTTAGAGCTGAATGTCTTAGAGCACAGAAATTGTAAATCTACCCACGTTGCATCGTCATGGCTGGTTTTAACGAGGCTTGAAACTCCGTTGTGAGCAACATTCTTATTTATACTTTCAACAGCCGCGGCCGATATGTCGTTAGCTGTTATTTCCTTCACGTATGGAACTTCCTTTGCGTATCTTATGCTGCGTAGACCAGTGGCTGAGAGAGCTTCCAGGATCTTTATACCTTCCTTAATTAAAATTGATATTTTTGAATTGAGAAATCTGTGTTTGTGCATGTTTGAACGTAAGAACTGTTTTAAACTCACCACATCGTTCTCGTCGCTTTGATGAGACGCGCGTTTGTCTTTTCGGACTGATTTGCTCTTAGATAGATCCTCCTGCTTCCTTTCTTCCGCGAATAGCGAAAGCACTGCGATACTGAATCAAGGGCGGAGATTAGAATGAGAATTAGATGATTATGGAATTCGGACTTACCTCAAATCTCTGTTAAACTCTTGGACAGGATTGTAAAAGACGTTTTTTTTATCTACCAAAATCTCGGCTTTACCTTCCCTCACAACGTCGTGATTGATTGATTTTTCTGCCTGATCAGCCGCGAGGGGATCTGCGACTGTGTTTGATTCCATGTTGATGCGAGAAAGAGCTTCACGCTTGATCAGAATCGTTTTTTTTTTTTTTTTTTTGTTAAACGTATCGTAGAAAGAAAAGAAAAAAAAAAAGGAAAGGCGACGAGGGTTTAACTTGTGAGTTTTATAGGTTATGATAACCGAGCGGCTGTAAACAAACTATCGCAGATTCGAAATTTCGAACACTTGATTATATTCACGTATTTAATCATTCGGAGGTTGATAACTCGGCTTTTATTGATCGCATTGAGGTCGATGAGGGCTCAAATTATTCGTCTTTAAATTTACTATTAGAAAATAAAAACTTCGAAATTCTATATCAAGTATTTACGATATTAATTAATTAATCAAAATATTGTCGAACTTTCGGGAATTTCTTTTTTTTTCGGACTGACAGTATAAAGATAAACAGACTGTCTATAACTACAACACTACAGTGTCTAAATATTTCTTTAAACTATAATAATTCATTTTTTAACCGCGGATAATATATATCAGCTAATTTTAAAGATGCTGTTAACCTCGGCGATATTATCTAGTTCTAAAACCCGCTGGTTAAATTACTTCGCTAGATCTAGTCTCCTAACCTCAAATACGGAAGTGATGAACCGTCGAAGTTACTGCGAAACCAAAAAACCGAGCGATTGGGTGTCTGACCTCGTATCAACGATGCGAATTTTTCCTGATTTCATAAGCGAGAAGGAAGAGGATTCGCTGCTCAGCGAAATCGAACCTTACATAAGCAGACTGAGATACGAATTTTCGCACTGGGATGATGTAAAGTTTTTTTTTTTTATTTTTATACAAATTTTTTCGTTCCTTATGCGGCTATTATAAACCTTTTCGTTTCCCACCAGGCGATTCACGGATATAGAGAGACGGAAAAATCCTCGTGGAACAAAGATAATGCCGCAATTCTAGCGAGGGTTCAAAAAAAGGCTTTTACAACCGGCGCATCTCTACTAGGACATGTACACGTACTTGATTTGGCTGCCGAAGGCAAGATCAAACCTCATGTGGACAGCGTCAGGGTAGGCGTTCTACAATCGATGAGATCTCAGCCCTGTTGTCATCCGTATGTCCTGCTGTTGATGCGATTTACGGAATTATTTAACACTAACTGTTTTTCGCTAACTCTACTAGCCTTATCATTCCATATATATCATAAATTCATTTAATTTCATTCTAGTTTTGCGGGGATACCATAGCGGGTTTAAGCCTGATGAGCGACAGCGTTATGAGATTAACGTTTGTTGGTAACGAGGATGAGAAAGTCAAGGATTTCCTACTGCCTAAAAGATCGCTGTATATAATGAGGTACAAGCTAGTAGCAAGAGTTTGTAAAAAATTGTGCAGTTTTGATAAATTTTTGAATTTTTGTTTACAGCGGAACGGCGCGTTACGACTACAACCACGCAATCCTTGGAGAAGACGAGTCGGTTTTCGAAGGAATCAAGGTTCCAAGACTCAGGAGAATATCGGTGATATGTAGGAGCGAGCCTAACGCAGAGGAATAAAATTATATATAGGATAATCGATTGTATATATTGTTAAATAAAAGTTATGGAGTATTAGGTAAAGACTGAAATGAAATCGATGCGTACTACTAAAATTATTGTTATTATTATTCTGTGGGCTAAAATGTTGCTTATAGTCGGTTTTATTCAAATTAACAAACAGACAAGGGTTGTAACACTTAAAGTATTATACAAGTGCAGCCGATTGTTAATAAAAGTTATACGATCACTTTTATTATCTTTTTTTTCTTTTTTTACACATGATATTATAATATAGGGTAATTTAATTCTGTGTAATCACCCTACTGCGTTAATTCTTTTACACTGTGAGTTTACACACATATACCAATTAATTAATTAATTAATTAATAATAATAATAATCTTTAATCGCAAAGACATGATCAATTTTTTTGTTTCTTGTTTTGTCGTCTAATTCAAATAATAAAATCGTCAAATCAATCAAACTCATAGTTCAATCGATCCATCGATCCAGATTTTAGTTTTGTGTTTGTTTTCTTTTATTTTCTTATTTATTTATTTATTTTATTACAAAAAACACGACGTATATGACGCGCTATGGGATTTTATTTACAAAAAAAATTTCAAGTTTTCTTTTTTCTTTTCCTTCGTTTTTCAATTTTTTTTTTTCTTTCTTTTCCTATTCGAGCGTTTCAAAAAAAAAAAAAAAAAAAGTATAACATTGTGTGTCTGCGTGCATAATAATAATAATAATATATTACAAATGATATTAGTATCACCTAAACGACTTAGGTGGAAGAAATAGGTAGATATAATCAAATTCGCTTACACCTAGGTACGGCGAATTATGATATATAAGAATTTGAATAAAAAGTATTTGGCGATATTGGTAGAACATTTTTTTCAATCTTTAACGCGGGTAATATAATAATCGTCGTGTAATAATGGAGTAAAACCTTGTAATTCAAATTACAAAGAATGAAGTAGAAAAAAAAAAAAAAAGGAGAAGAGAAAAACAGCGGCGAGAGTTAAAAAAGACAATTCCATCTTAACAGAACTTCCATCTGTTTCCGCACTCGTTACATAGAACGAAAGTGGTCATAGGCTCGTCGGCCGATCTGGTCTGTATTTGACTATAAGTACAATTTCGCTTCTTGCACTTTCCACACTTGAGTAGACTGGTCTTAGTGCCTTGAACGGCTGCCAATTGGGCGTCGTTTATAGCCTCCTTCTTAAACTGTTCGCGTAATTGTTTTATCTCGTCGCTCGCCATTTCTTCAGCCGACATAACAGCCAATCTACTAGACGGTATAGCGCCGATCATAAAATTCGTTCTCAATGTCGGATTCTTTGCGTCTCTTAGATTCGCCACTCTGCTACGTACCTGAAAGCATTTTTTTTTTTTACACATTAAACAAATAGAGAAAAAAATGAAAAAGATTAGAAAACTTCTCAGATCTGTAAAAAAAGAAAAAAAAACAAACTTCTCCTCACTCTGTTCTTATATCTGCTATCGGTGTTCCTAAACTCTGCGTAAATCGCCTCTTCCAATTCTTCAGCTAATTCCTCAGGACTCGCGCATCCCTCGATAGCGCCGCCGTCAACTCTTAGCGCGGATGCCAATAGCTCTCTGCACTTTAGTCTGACGGCGTCGGTTGTAGTAGCGGCTGGGAACGAGGCCTGCTTTCTCATCGAATCTTTACCCCCGCTGTTTTTATCCTCTCGAGTTTTAGAATCTCCGATATCGTTGGCTCCCTCTTTTTCACGTTTCTGGTCGCCGCCTTCGTCCTTAGATTTGTCAACCTTGTCGTCCTTCTTTTTAGAACTGCTCGAAGACGAGCTGGACTCTTTGCCGTCTTTGTTAGGACCTGGAAATTTTTTTTCAAGTTGGTATTAGAATTTTTTTTTAAACTTATTATTTTTTATATATTTACCAGACAAAAACTTCTTCCAGTTTTTAATCAGCGTTTTTGATAGCGATATCACCTCGTCGTCTTTGCTTGATTTTCTTAGAGCATTTACTGTCATTCCTATTCTTGTTTTAGTAAGTAGTTCGAGATTAACAGGCAGCTTTTGCAACACCTTTAAGAGTTCCAAAGCCTGTTCCTGTCCCTGAGTCGATAATTATTAATATTATTATTAGCATAGATATAAGATGATAAGAATTCGTAGTACAATAATATAATATAATATAATATAATATTCTATTTTATTCTATATTTAAAACGTAGTAGGGTAGGTAGTGTAGCCGGCGATTAGCCGGAAAAAACAAAAAAAAGAAAAAAAAAAAAAAAAATGAAAACACCATGTATCGCGTTAGCCTATTACAAATTTACTCACTGAAGACTCACCGTCCCGTCGCCGCTAGACATTTTATTTAGTTTCTTTTGGATCCTAAGCACCTCTTCCTCGGCGCTCATTTTAGTTTGTATATTTATTTACTTATTTATTTATTTATTTATTTATCGTAGTTCGTACTAGTTTAGCTCTAACCCACAGTGTAGTGTTAGTATAGATATAACACAATAACACATGCGGTGTTTTATTTGTCGAATAGGAGAGCACAGATTTACACGACACAACTTCACGGGAACTACTATTGCTGCCCAAGCACCCTCGTCCCAAAGCTGTACCCTACCCTGCACAGTCAACATCAAGATTTACACTAGTTTTTTAATCAGACTGTACATACGGCTTGTACGCGTTCCTAAACGCACCGAAATCAGGGAATGACGAAACAAAGATAGATAGTCAGAGTGTCTAACTAGTTGGTCAGAAATGAGTTAGGCTGGATTCCCATGCTGCCGTCCCATGTAGGTCCGGAACGGAATGACGGAACGGAATCTAGTGACTTTTTCCATGTGTTGCGTGTATGTATACACTGACACAAACAACGTTCCGTTCCGTCATTCCGGATTCCGGCGATCCGGTCCTACATGGGACGGCAGCCCCATGGGGCCGGAATTCACGGATCCGGAACGGAATTCTAGTGACTTTTTCTATGTGTAGGATCCGTTCCGGATCCGTGAATTCCGGCCCCATGGAAATCCAGCCTTAGGCCGGCGTCCCATGGTCCGGAATACATCCGGACGGAACGCTCGGTAGCCAATCATCAATGACGGATCCAACAGAAAGTCGTTAGCCATTGGCTACGGGCCGTTCCGTCCGTATTTATTCCGGACCATGGGACGCCGGCCTTATGCCGGCGACACAGACTTTTCGTGTCGGATCACCATGGGGATCGTGACCAGTATACAGTCACTCACACGCAGCGCCGACCAATCACAGCTATGTGTTAGCGATCGTGGCGCCTGTAGGTGAGGCGAACACGGGACACGAAAAGTCTGTGTCGCCGGCATAATGCTGGCGTCCCATGGTCCGGAATATATCCGGACGGAACGCTCGGTAGCCAATCATCAATGACGGATCCAACAGAAAATCGTTAGCCATTGGCTACCAAGCCTTCCGTCCGGATATATTCCGGACCGGTCCGGATATGGGACGCCAGCCTCATGGTGCCGTCCCATGTAGGTCCGGATCGCCGGAATCCGGAATCACGGAACAGAACGCAGACGAAATCTAGTGGATTTCCGAATCCGTTCCGGGTCTTGAAAAACCCTGGCGTCCCATATGTACCAAAACTGCACGGAACGACGGAACGGAGCCGATCCATATATGTGCTATTCGGCTTTATTTGTCTGTTTAGATACAATTTTTGTATCAATATATGTAATTTATTTAATTAGCTTCTATGTAAGATCAAATTCTGTAACTATAATTGATTATTTCATCAAATAAAAGTTGACGTTCCGGCATTCCGTTCCGGAATTTGGGTACATGGGACGCAGGGAAATGCAAATAGACGGAACGGAACACGGAACTTGTGTATACTTCTACATGAACATAACTCTGCAAATTGTAGAAAGACGCGTGTGTAGATACAAATTTGATCATGGATCCTTCCAAAAGTGCATCAATTTCTCAAAGAAAAATTATTTACGACTATAATTTGCGAATACCGGACGGATCCACCATTCCGTAAAAATACGACGGAATGAAATTAGCGGAACGCGGATTCTAGTGACTTTTCTGTCCATTCTGTTCCGTGATTCCGGATTCCGGCGATCCGGGCCTACATGGGACGGCACCATTAGATACGAGTGTCTAACTAGTTGGTCAGAAATAGTAATGAGTTAGATTTTTCCCCTGGGATTCCCGGGATATAAGATAATTTATGTATTACGTGTGTGGGAAAGGGAGTAAAGTTATTTATATACCGGTTTGGTCTATTGCCTAATTATTATTTATTAATGTATTCGTTACATATTGAGTGATAGAAATAAAAAAAAATAAATAAATAAACCTTTCTGTTTCTTCTTCCTTCCTGTTCCGCAGATATATATATATATATATATTACACAATACGTTAAGAGTACTAGTATCATCAGATAATGTTTGATTCCGTCATTTTTTCTAACGTTATTAATCTGTCGAAACCTAATCTTGTTAAATCTATAGTCACAAAACCACTGTCTACAATTAATTCTGCCATCGCACGACCAATTGCTGGTGCTTGTTGTATACCGTGACCACTGAAACCTGTAGCTATGTATAAATTGCTGTAATACGGATGAAGACCTATTATACCGTTCTCGTCGAATCTGTTGTACTCGTAGTAACCCGCCCAAGAACTCTTCACCTGTAATGGATCGAGAAATTGTGAAATTTATTCAATTTCGAGGCTTTTTTAAGGAGAGATTCAGCGATTTTTAAGATTCCCAGGAACTTTAAGAAGACATAGAGGCCTGCGGATGCTCCTACCTTCAGATTTTCAAACGCTTTAACTCTATCAGCTAATACAGGCCAGATTTGAGTATTAAAGAACTCGTGATCTACTTCCAAATTGTCTATAGCCGGTTCGTCAACGAGTTCCGGCGATCTACCGCAAATGTAATTACCGGCGAGTCCCTCCCTCCTGTTGTAACAAAGAAATATTAGAACCGAGCATAACAGATTGAATAATTTCCCTCCCTTTGACCCTGAACTCACCTGAAATAAGTTCCCGATGGATCTATGACCATCGGAGCATTCAGTCCCGGACCATCGGGACAGTGGAAACAGTAAACATACCTCTTCCTGAATCAGAAATATCGTTAAAGCAAGTTTAAAATTTCCTATGCATAATGTTCCCCAATCACGCATACCTAGGCTCTACAGGTAATGGCACGCTCAACATTCCTGGTCCGCATCCGATCCTAGCCATTCTAGCTATATCGTCGCTGAAAGCACCCGCGGCTATAACAGCTATAGCAAATTTGATGTGCCTAATTTTACCGGACGAAGTTTTCACCTGAAATGTTCAAACAGATTTGAGATCAAATTTCATTCAATCTTTTTCCCACAGATGAATGTCGAATCGTGCTTTGAACCTACGACTAGTTTGTCAAGCCCGACGTATTCCCCTTCTGGTACACCGGACATGGTAACACCAGGGTTGTAGTTTAACTCAAAATCTATAGCTTCTGCTTTTATATATTCTGCGCCTAAATGAATGGCCTTTTTTCTAAAAGCTGAAAGCAGTGCCCAGGGATCGAACCAGCCTTCGTTTTCAAGGCCATAACATCCTAGCTCTACGCCGCGCGTATCCATCCAAGGAAATGTTCGTTTTAGCTTCTCAGCGGTCAATATGATGTTTTTAGCTCCCAACGAGTTCTGTAGCTTTGAATTATCCCTCAACATATCAGCGCCGGCCTCGGAAGCTAACTGCAAATATCCGTAGGGATGAAACTGCGGATCTGGTCTGCATTCGCCTTCTATATTCAAAAACTCTCCCATGTTGCGCAAAAATTCAGCACCGTATAAAGACATCTGTATGTTTTCTTCGAGTGAAAATTGCTGCCTTAAACCGCCGACTGATAAAACTGTGGAAGCTTTTTCGTACTATAAGAATAAAGATAAGTTAAAGTAATAAAGATGTATAAAATTTTCTGTAAATATAATTTAGAATCTAGATTCTTACCGAAGGATCTTTTTCTATAACGACGACGCGCAGCCCTTCCAAAGCTCGTTGTTTTACCCAATAAGCAATAGAACTGCCAATAGCACCGCCGCCTATAATAACTACGTCGCAATGTTGTGGAAATTCGTACGGCACATCGCCGTCTGTGTTATCGACTAGTTCTTGTTCTTCCTTTGTTTTTGTCAAACGATTTTTAAACCTTTGAAATTCCCATTTGAAAGCACCGAGGGTTCTGTCGATCGGGTTTTCGGGCTTCCATCTATTGTCGTCGTCTCTTAGACGCTGTCAGCATACGAGACGATAATAATTTTCAAGGTTATGTTACATTTTTTAGGTTAAGTTGTTGAAATTTTTTGGTTTTTTTTTGTTTCTTACCTGTGAGGTGTGAAAATTCGACGTTTTTATACAACAACGTGAAAACTGTTCGGTTTTATTACCGCAACGTATTATACAACGAAACATCTTTAGTAATTATATTATACCGCGAGCGGGTTATCAGTCTGAAATTTTCGGTATATCAACGTATTATTAAACAACTACGTTGTTATATAAAATTTATATATAGTATAATTTAGATACGGTCGCTGATTAGAATTTGATAAACTAAGGGGTCATGTACGTACACTCTCGGTCATTTATGTCACAAGAGTTTTTACCCTTTTTATTATCATTAATAAATAGAAATAAACATTCCGATAACATCGCGTTAATTACGCAACCCGCATGCGTGTGTGTACATTCAAACATGGCGATAAACACAAACGCGTGCAACGTCGTCTGCTATAATAGTTCGAAAACTCGCCACATCGATTTGTCTCATTTATTTGAAAACCTAACCTAAAATTATTATTCTAACCTAAAAATTATTATTCTAACCTAAAAATTATTATTCTAACCTAAAAATTATTATTCTAACCTAAAAATTATTATTCTAACCTAAAAATTATTATTCTAACCTAAAAATTATTATTCTAACCTAAAAATTATTATTCTAACCTAAAAATTATTATTCTAACCTAAAAATTATTATTCTAACCTAAAAATTATTATTCTAACCTAAAAATTATTATTCTAACCTAAAACCCGAAGACTAGACATTTTTGTTTTCTTCAAATTTTGCGACTTTTGAGCAAAATAATGAACGATGTTATCGTGCTGTTCGACGGCTATTCGAAATATTTAGACGCCGATAGAATGGAGGCTAATTGTACATGCACGCTTGTCAAAGGATCGAAGAATGTTATAATTGACACTATGACAGCCTGGGATCGAGATAGACTCGTAGACGGTATATATACATCAAATACGCCCGGCTGATTTATACTAAGAATAATGTCATTGATTCTTGTTTCAGCGTTGTCAAAAAACGGTTTAAAACCGTCTGACATAGACTACGTAGTGTGTACACACAGTCACGCTGATCACATAGGCAACAACAACCTGTTCACAAACGCTGAACACATTGTGGGATACAGCGTGCAACAAGGGAATATATTTTGGGATAAGGGGATAAAGCACGGTAAAAAAGCAAAAAACAGTATAGACACAGTCTAAAAAAAAATGGATTAACATCGCTTCTTTACGCCCCAACAGAAGATTACCAGATTTGTGAGGGCGTCAGAGTCACTGCGACCCCTGGACACACGTATGAGGATGTTACAGTCCTGGTTGAAAACGGAAAGGATTCTATGAAGTATGCGATAGCTGGTGAGCATGAGACTATGTTAGTCTGTTACTAGAATTTAGGATTTCTATTTTTTTAGGTGATTTGTTCGAAAAGGAAGAAGACATCGCTGACCCATCGTTGTGGAAGAGTCTGGGAACTCCGGAGCTTGAGAAAATCCAGGCTTCCCAACGCTTGAGGATCCTGAAATTTGCTGATTACATCGTACCGGGTCATGGGCCGATGTTCAAGACTGATATCAGTCTTGTTGATTCGCTAGATGAACAAATTCTGAATAGCCAATGAACCAACTCTCCCCTCTCCATTCATACTTATCTCTAAATTGTTTTCATGGGAATATTATGAGAAAATATAAACGAGAAAACAATTAGTTTTATTAATTAACGAATAATTATTCTACTATACAAATGGGGGACAGAGATATGAGTCGATTCGCAATCTCTTTAGTTCTTACTTCTCGACGAGTTTAGTTTTAGGATACAGGATCAATTTTCTCCGAGGTTCCTGAGAAAGCGTAGCTTAAATCGGCTCAGACTCCTTCAGAAACCCGGAGAAGACTCACTCTGTATATTATTAAAATTTAATATACCGGTTCTAAAACCAGTAGGTCATTTTCATCGCTCCATCTGAATCACGTTGCGTATCCATAACGCTACTTTGTCTAACTAATCGTCGCATGCTTGGATGCGCATCCCTAGAATCCTTGCCAGTATTTAGAGGAGATTCTTCGGAGGGTTCTTTTCCGAGTGTAGGCAACGTTTCGGGAACTTCTTGAAGTTCGACTGTCTCGCGCGCTGAGAGATCCTCGTATGATGTAGTCGCCGATGAGGGCCTGAAAAAAATGCATAACAATTATTAACTGCGGCTTATTTACAAAAGCGACTTCACTGTGAAACTCTATATGAATTAGTTTCGCAATCTAAATTCAATGAAATTATCCTCCACACCCACTTCTTCGGTATACATCTAACGCAGTCCGCGCACGTCCAATCATTGCCAAACAATTCACCCTCTTCGACGGTCTGGGGTAAACGGTGATGCAATGTTTCGGGTAAACGTAGGCCAGACAGTCCTCCGATCATCGCTACTACTCCAAGAATGATTAGAGGAAGTACGAGGTTCTCTGTACCCTGAATTAGAAACCATAAGCGTATAAGATTACACGAGTCGATTCACAGATCATTATTTGATTTTGATAAATGTAAAAGGCACTCGCCAAGTACGTGATGAACGGTATTATTATCAGACCCAGGCCACTTATGTAGGCTGAGAAACCAATCGCCATGCCTCTGAGCTGGGTCGGATACAATTCTCCAGCGAACGGATATATTATCAAGAAAGAAGCTGATATCGCTGACTTTGAGAGTAGAAATAATATCAACGTTGCTGTAACGGCGTCTGAAACAATCAAAATGAGGATTCAATATCTCGTAGGGGAATCTAAGGCCGGTTTTTGTACAAAATTTAGATTCGTTATCCCATCAGTGTCGTATACCTAGCTCGCGCCAAGTAGGAGAGCAGCTAATTCTTCAACATCGTCTTCCGTTAGTATTTTCCAGATCTTTGCTTGTTGCCCGTTGCTAAACTGCAAAACACAATACGAACTTTGTCAATTTACTATTTCTTTTATCAATTATTATCTTTCGCTGATATTTTTTATTTCTATTTAAAGATCTAGAGATCGAAAAAAGGCTGAAAGCGATGTTGGAGACTCTCAGTTCGCTATTACAATGCTCAGCAGAGTTTTATGAACTTTGGCGCGAGCTCGACGATCAATAATTTTCATATTTAATTACCCACCCGCTGGTAGTAGAACAGTAGCTATACAAGAAGCTCCGGCTACCACCATGCAGAGACAAAGAGGCCATCGTCTTCCCCAACGATCCATAACTACCCAGCACGCCATGTAGCTCGGTATTTCTGCTAACGACGAGAAGAAGAAACTGAGATGTTCCTCGCTGCCAAGAGCTGGTCCGTAATAGGAGAGACCGACGTATACCATGTTGTTAGCGAACCTGTGAAACAGAGAGAGAATTAGGGTCTAAAGAACAGCAAAAACGACTGCATCGTTCTTATATTACCAGTTCAAAGTAATCAGACACGTTTTCAGTCGCATATTTGGCGTTTTGAATAGCGCGAATACGCTAGGTCCAGTGCGCAGTCTCTCCTCCTCGCTCTTTGTCCTCGACATTGTCATACGCTGGCGTAATTTCTGCGTAAATGAACTGGGCAACTCCTTGCCGTTAATCCTTGCGAGATTTTCTAGTATCTTGTTAGCTTCCTCCAATCTTCCTTTAGCCAATAACCAGCGGGGTGACTCTGGAAGAAATCTTCGCACATAGCGGCTCTTATTTTTCCAAATTAGTAGAATATAATAAGACAGTTTTAATGTTAGAGACGATATCTGGAAATACTGACCCCCAATAAATAAAGTACAATAGAAACGGGGCGCTGGTAGTAAGCGCTAAGGATCGCCAGTCTCTGACCAGATAAGTTACGCCTGCTAGCATGCAGAGACCGATGGTATAGAAAGTACAGGTCATCACGGTCACGAATGATCGATAATTAGGACCGACCAATTCCAGAGCTAAAAGGGATATCAGAGATTGATGATAATTCTATGATAGATTGAGTCAGATAAAGCAATTTAGAAAAGTGAGATTGTAATCTGAGGTTGATCGTCGATGCATGATTAAAATTGCACCTTTTTTTTATAAAGTCTGTGATCCTATTGATCTTACAAATGATAAAAGGGATTTGATAAATTGCAGGAATGGTAAGTCCCACGACGACCCTGGTAGCCGCCCAAGTCCAGAAAGTGTTTGCCATTGAAGTTAGAAAACCGCCTGTTATCAGCGTCGCAAGACAGGTGAAGAAGGAGAGACGGCGTCCGATCCTGTGCGCCAAAAATAATTTATGGTTTAAAAATTGCGCAACGATTTCAAACTTCTTGACTTTGGTATAATTTTTACCTGTCGTTTAACATCCCGAAAAGATATACTCCGATCGGTCCCCCAGTGTTCAGAGCAACTAGTCCGATCGTTGGGTAGATAGAGTAATCGCAGACAAGATCGAACTGCGAATAGGTGAAAACAGGGGTTCAGCCGGTTTTACCAGAAGGGAGAGATTCGCGAGAGAACTTACGTCGACTACTATGGAAGATGTTACTTCAGACTCGTCGTATTCCCATCCATGATCGCAGGGTATTACAGACCACGAGGAATTGGGCACCAGATTTTTCATCATTATCATTTCTGGCGCTCCCCAGTCTATGTTGTAACGCGTACAATGACTGTAGGACTGATTGTCTCCCTGGTGATAATAGCGAGGATATAAGATCTGGGAATATCACACTGAACTGAACTCTAGATTGAGAAAAGCGCAGACCTCTTCGTTTGGAATACCGAGGTGCCTTCTCTGCGGAGGATCGAGTCCCTCAAGACCTGGTACGTGGCACCAGTGGGGAGGAGTATCAGCCATAAATAGTTGATTGAAGGCACAGAATCCGCAAGGCAGACAAGCTGGGAGGCAGACAAACCACAAAAGGAGCCTTTGATAGCGTCCAAACTCTCCGACGATGGGGAGAAGGTCGTCGAGATCGAATGCGTCCTGTTGTTTAACGGATCGATTCGAAAATATGTATACTTATTGATAATAAGAAAATGATTGGAAACTAACTAACTAACTAACTGCCAGGTGTTTTTTACACTCGTACTCACATCGTCGTCGGTGATTTGAGGCGATTTCTTAGCCTCTGGCAATACGTCATCTTGAATACTCATTTCTGGCTACGATCAGGGTCTGGTATCTGGCTACTGAGAGCTCAAGGAAGCCTTAGAAGAAGGTCAGAAGGGTGTCATGAATTGGTCTGTTTACAATGGCTGCTTATTGCATAACGGGGAAAGGGAGGGAAGAATACACTACGATATTTATGTTTGCGAGTAGCCAGAAATTGGGTATGAGATCTGAACAAACCAAACGATTCGATAGAACAACTGCAGCTAAATTATTAAATATTGCCGAGGGTAGAAAAGGTGTTTGTGAAAGTAGTATTTCTTTGGTATACAGAGAGAAGCGCTTGTTCTCTTCTTCTATAATTCAATTTAGTCGGAGAGAGGTACTTAAAAGAGATTAAGGGCACTGCTGACACATGCCATTAGAGGATTGATTTAATGCTTGGTATGGAAAGAGAGAACTATTGGTGATCAATGATTCTTGAAGAATGTTTTTTTTTTTTTTTTTCTTTCTTTATTTTTATCTCCTTTACTAATTATTTTATCATTAGTTTTTTTTCTATCCTTCTTTCTTTCTTTCTTTTTTTCTTTTTCTTTTTCTTTTTCTTTTCTCTACAAAACAGAATAGATATTCCTTCAATTAGATAAACTGAATGTACTGTTTCGTGTGTGTGTGTATGTGTATGTGTGTGTATGTTTTTTTGTGTTAACAGACTGAGTCGCTCTTCGTTTACACATTCTAAATGGGACACAGACTCGATTATTATAGTGTTTATGAAAAGCTAAAAAAAAAAAAAAAAAAAGAAACAATACTTCCTATAATAATCGCAGTAGAGTCCATCGAACTCTGATCGAATTGAATTGAATTTAACATTTTTTCAGACAATGATTTCATTTCAATTCTAACTGAAGAAAGGAAAGATGACTAAGTTAACATTTTTTTTTATGGCACGCTCTCTTTCTCTCTCTTTCTTTCTTTCTTTCTTTCTTTCTATCTTTCTCTCTCTCGTTTTCTCTGTCAGAATAGTTAGCGATCCTTTCATCCGAAACTATATAATCGTTCACCTCCGTAACCAGATGTTTTTTTTTTTTTTTTTACCCACTGTTACAAAAAATGACGATATAAATAATCACGTGTATAGAACGTAATTATTATTCCGTTATATAATGATTATTGCGCTTTAAGTATACGCCCTCTGCATTCAACTTTTAATACAATAATTATTATTAGTCGATAAACTTAGCATCCCTGATTCACACTGGTATTTCTCAATTACAATATTAGCGTAGAATTCCATAGTTAATTCGACTTATCCAAATCATCACCACCACCCTCACCCTCCTCTTCCTCCTCCTCATCCTCATCCTCATCCTCATCCACTTGTCTCTATCTTATCTAAATAAAAATAATAAAAAGAAAATAACGATCGTTTGTTTATTGACTAAATAGGAATGTGTTTAGGCTGCCCGATCATACGAGATAGAAGCGTAAGAAACACACATCTCTCTTTCTCTCTCTCTCGACAGCCTTAGCGAAATTTCTTTAATAATTATGTTTATTTGTTCAAGGGCTGAATGAAAATTTTTGTCTTCGGGCTTAAATTCGTTTGGAAGATTGAACAATAATAGCAGCGCTAAATATAAAAACCTTTTCTTTTTTTATATAAAAAATCAGAACTACGCGTTACTAAAATTTGTTCTTTTTTTTTTTTTGTTTTTTTTTGTAGTAAGGCGGAGTAGGATATTTAATTTTTTCAACGCCAAATTGTTATTCTCTTTAAATTAATTCAATATAGTGTATAACTAATTACAATATAATAAATTCACCCTATAAAAGTTTCAGTACGCATACAGAATGCAGATTTAAAACGTTCTTTCGCTCTCTCGCTCTTTCTTTCTTTCTTTCTTTCTTTCTTTCTTTCTTTCTTTCAGTTTCTCTCGATTTCTCATCTATCTCTATCTCTATTTATATTATATTATATCATCATCACTTATCAATTACATTTACACCCTGCGCGCCCACCATTGATACAATGTAATGCATTCATATTGATACTCTCACTACTATAATAGTATATAGTAATTCAATCAGGCTATATCACCGCACATCAGACAACAAATTATTAATGATAATTTTTTTTTTTCTTTAGTCATGTACGGATGAGATAGGGAGTTGAGCCGCGTCTAATTAAGAGAAGAAAAAAAAAAAAAAAAAAAAAAAGAATGATAGTATAAAAAAAAGCCTGATTGTCGATGTCTGTTCTATTGAAGAATTTTTGCTTTTACGCATATTATTTAGTCCTTTGAACTTTAGGACACTTATTTTGTTCTTCTTCTTCTTCTTCTTCTTCTTCTTCTTCTATTGCCTAAGAGAAATAAAATCTATGTACGCGTAGTTATAAATTTATGATAATAAATTGATTGCGGCTGATAAACGTTACCCGTACATAACTATGTGTTTAATATTAATTATTATTATTATTAATCTTAATATCTTTTATTTTTATTTTTGTTGCCGCAATGATCTCGGTAGAAGATATGTAGTAGTTTTCTTAAATATTCTTCCATCTTTTTATATATATATATATACAGGGTGAGTTTTTTTTTCTCAGGTATGAAACGAGGGAGGGGTCTGTTCTCTTATTATCGTCGCGACCCCTTTTCTATTCATACTTGTTATCATCGTTAACTGATGATTTTTAACAAGTATGAATAAAGAGAGAGAGAGAGAGAGAGAGAGGAGCGTTTGGGTTGATAAAAGCCCCTCCCTCATACGATACTAGATAAAATTCTCACCCTGTATACGATATATAAGATTTCTATTATAAGGATTTTTATTTGTTTTCTTTTCATTTTCGTCAAATACGTACGCGGTAGGGTAGATTAAATTTCAATTATATTATAAATGAAATTCTAATACAACTGACAAAGAAGAACCGAACATATACATACAAGTCTGATGTTTACAAGTGGCAGAGTTTTGTGTATACGCCCTTAAAAGAGTTTATTTTATTTTTATATCACGGCGATATAGTATATCAACCCCCTGTTAATCATATTAATATAATATAATATATATATATATGTATATGTATACAGTATAGTATAATTCATCAAAAAATGTTCCTATAGTCAGTCCGAGTAAGAAGAAGCAAAGACATTATCAGATGTCCGATCGCAAGCAATACACACCTTATATCAGGCATTGCATTGCATTGCATTGCATTTTAATTTTATTATATTATATTTTCCTTTTAAACAAACAAAGACAAATCTATATACGGTATCATATTATCTTGAGATAAGACCGACGGTAGCTTTTTGTTTTTTGTTTTTTTTTTTTGGCAACCATAAAATTAACAACAATTTCTAATTACATTAGACCTACACTGCGGTAGAAGAACGTTTGGTACGATTCCTGAGCAATATTCTACATCTCTAGCCGTGTGGTGGTGGTATTCGTTCATTTTTTTTATTTTTTTCATTTTTCTCTCTATCTTTTCTTTAGTTTTTTTTTTCAATTAAACAATTACCAATACTATAATACGTGTAATAAAATTTGTACAAAAAAAATAAATATCTGTTAGTTTAGTTTTTTGTTTTTTTTTTTCTTCTTTATTATTATTATTATTATTATTATTATTATTATTATTATTATTATTATTATTATTATTATTATTTAAAGGATCTCCTTTCTTCTTCTTCTTCAATTATTATTATTATTATTATTATTATTATTATTATTATTATTATTTTATTCATCGTTACTATCTCTTTAGTCTTAACGCATTTTCATTTAATATTTGTTTGTTTATTTAATTTTTAGTCCCTCATAAATATTCCATATTATAATATAATACTCGACGCGTAGTTCAGTTTTTAATAGAACATATATTGGAATGCATATTTCGCAGATAAAAATTAAGTTTATATTTATATTTATCCTCTCATCCTCTCATTTTGTTTTCTTTTTTCTGTCTTCCTTTCGTTATTAGTAGTTTAAAGACGGTGCGCTCGCTTTGTTTAATAGCTTATCGCAAAAAAGTTTAGCACGGACCATTTTATAGGCACTTTTAGTACATCGTAGTATGATACATAATAGGTCTCTCTCTCTCTCTCTCTCTCTTTCTTTCTTTCTTTCTTTCTTTATAATAATATTTTATATAAGTATATAATAAGAATAATAAGAATAAAACAATTAATTGGCACTACTAATTAAAAATGAATTAAATAAAAAAAAATAATAATAATAATAATAAAAAAAAATAAAAAAATAAATACCGCTGATCAAGGAAGCTTTTTTTTTTTTTTTTTGTTTTTTTTTTTTTAAACACTCTCACAGAGTCGCAACGCTGCTCGTTCTTATTTTTTTTTTTTTTTTTTTTTAATTTATTCGTTTCTTTTCTTCCTATATATTCTTTCTACCTGTTATAATTCTACTTTTTTTTTTTTTTTTTTTTTTTTTTGGACAGGCTGGAGAGAAGGCGAATTCAATAACGAAATAATTGTTAAATTTTTTTTTTTTTTTTTTTTTTTTTTTGGGGGGATAAGAAAATGTTAATTATTGTTTTTCTCTCTTTTTTTTGTTTTTTTTTTTTTTTCTTTTAATGAATCAATAGCAGCAGACACAATCACATACCAAACAATACTTACTCTAACATACCATCATCATCATCATCATCATCATCCATTGGATTATAAAATCAATCATTTTTCATTCGCTACCGATCGTTAACAATTCTCAAGTTAAGTTAAGTTATTTAAGTGTAAGTGTAAGGTCTATTAACATTCGTCACAACATATTCATTCATTCATTCATTCATTCATTTATTTATTTATTCATCGATACACACATACCTAGCATACATACATACATACATACATACATACAAACACACATGCATTATCATTCACAAATCCTCGCTCGCTCATACATACATACATACATACATACACAGTATAGATATATAAGAAAGAAAAATGAATAATTATTCTTTCTTTTTTATCATCTATTATTATTATTTATACCGTACATTCTATCATCACAGACACATTTCATTGGCGTAACCCACCCGTTACTCAGAAACTTTTTTTTTTTTTTTTTTTTTTTCTACATTTTGTGCTCATACTTGTATATTTTACTTTTTTTTTTTTTTGTTTTTTTTCTTTTTTTTTTGTTTTTTTTTTTTCTTTTTTTTTTTTTAACTTTTTAGAAACATTAGTTTATTTTTTTTTTTTTTAGTTTCAGTTTTTCATTTATATCAATATATTGAATCGTTTTTTTTTTTTTCTTTTTTATAGATTATTATTATTAAGATAAGATTCATATATAAGATTAAATATATCCCACGTTAAATAATGATCGTTTTTTAACTTCTTTCTTTCTTTTTCTCTCTTTTCATTTCTTTTCTCGTAACAAATGGTTTAACTTTACAAACATACTAATATAATCGGATCAGTTTATATTATTCTCATTCTCATACTCTCTTATTACTCAATATTAATAAACTAATCAGCATATTATCATATTCTCGATTATTCTTATTCTCATCATCAACATCAACATCATCATCATCATCATCATCTACTCTCAAACACGCGTTCTACTACATCCCATCATCCCATCATCACCATCAACAACCATCTGGACAACAAACAGTTTTTAAACAGCTTATTAAATGCAACACACACATTCAACGCGGGCCGACCCCCATTCCTTGAAATAATCTAATCATTAGATTATCAAAAGTATATTTATAGATAATATTAATATTCTGAAGTTTTGCATTCAGAATTTGAATGGATCCCAAAGTCGCTGTGTGGTCGCAGCAGCTGTAGTTTTCTTTTTCTCAGGCACACTCACATAATTGGAAAATAATTTTTCTTTTAATCTTCATTCTTGTTTCACTCATCGGCAACATCCATTTCCCATAATCCATAATCCATAGCTCGTCTTGTGGTACACGTCGTGCGGCAGGGATTTATATCAAAACCCACCAGCCATCGAACATAGATAGTTTTTTTTTTTTTTTTAATATTTTTTGTATTTTTTTTTTTTTTTTGTATTTTTCTTTTCCTTTTTTTTTTTTTTTTTTTTTTTTTCATTTTTCATACCAGTTTGGACGTCATCATCATCATCATTTCCTCGAACTCACGCACATCTTTCAACTCGCATCCGTACTATCCAATCTTGTTGTCTTTGTATTGTGTTTGATAGTTTTCTAGTCAAATCAAATTGCACGACAGTACAACGACGTGGTGATCTGGAAATATTACAAATACGATCAAATTTATAATAATAATAAATAAATAAATAAATCTAAGTAAAGATCTTAAGTATACAAAAATCATTGATCGACAAGAATATATACAATTTTTTTTTTTTTAAATGGAATTAAATACGCGCAGAGTTTAGAAACGATTTCAATTATCGACGTTCACCTGTATGGGGATAGTAGTAGTAGTAGTTCATTGATTATTATTATTTCTTATATTCTATAAGAATCGTGCTTGATGATAATGATTGACGATAATAAAAAAAAAAAATAATAATAATATATGTGATATAAATATGTGAAACTTACCAACTAGACTGTACGTTCGCTGCGTTTTTAAGTTTTCGAATTTCTTTGGTAGCCCAAGTGGCAAGAGTCTTAGTTTTGTTTGTACGAGATCGTCTTCCTTTGGTAAGAAGATCTGTAAGTGGTTCAGTCTCTACCATGGGTAATAAATTGACACCAAATACTGTAACAAGATCTCCGAGTAGTCCAGCTGATGCGGCAATATTGTCATCAGAATGTTCTTTGTCTTGAGCAATGGATGTTATGAATTGTATAATAAATGGAACGTGTGGTTCGACCAGCGATACATCGGGACTAGGCGATGTACCGTCACCTCTAAGTCCTTGTACAATGCCTGTATAAGCCTCGATAACTCCCTCCCTAAGTTCGTTCAGATAATCAATAAGATCGTAATCAGTTCTATCGACATTTGCTTGAGAGGCTTGAGCGAGTGTTTGAAGAACTATTTCAAGATACTTTCTGAACTCTGGTCCGATGCTCAAAGCGATATCGCCGAACACAGAAAGTATCTGCGGCTTGACCGATCTGTGAACTGTGTTGTTGCTCAGATTCTCTAGCAACAATGTCATTATCTCGTCGCAGTAAGGCAAGACCTTGTTTTTAAGAGCTCGACAAATGTCGCCCGTTAGTCCGACGGCGGCGCAGCAGACCTGATATTCAGCATGATTTTTTAGCCCGAGGCAAAGGAAGGGCTTGAAGGCGTCCATGTATTTGAGAAAACCTTCGCCTAGTACTTCGACGAGTGTTGATACAGCCATCAACGCATCTTCCTGAACACCGCCGGCTTTGCATGAATTAGAATTGAACATAGACAACAGCGCTGTCATTATAGCGTCTGATATTTGCGGCGCATCTTCTGGCGCTACTTTACGAAGCACCGATTGTAGCGTAGCGCAAAGTAACGATTGAAGATCGTTGTACTGCGCTCTGTCAGAGTGATTCTGTATGTGTGTTTCCATCTGTAATACCTGCTGCAATCTCTCTAATATAACCATCGTCGTTTTTTGAACAGTTACATAGCAATCTGCAGGTGAATTCTTGACCATTTCCATCAGCGCTTCGTAAGCAGCTGATCTCAGATTTGCCTGAGCTCCGTCAGCCCTATCAGTTGTCTCTAAAAGTCTTTGAATAATGAAATCAAAGTACTGAGACATGCAGTAGGTCTCAGGTTGAGGTCCGTCCTCATTTGCTTCCGCAGATTCGTAGCTTGCTTCAGCAAGTCCTGTAAAAGCCCAGCATACGTTAGCCGCTACTCTTGGTTCTGCTTTTAGCCCGTTTACCAAAGATTCGAGCAGAGGTTTGAGGTAGGTTTCGTTTATAGCAGCCTCAGGTATTATCTCACATATTCTACCGAACGTCCATGCAGCCGTGTCTCTTACTACAACGCTGTTGTCGTACATGAGTTGAATCAGAGTTGGCATTGCTTGTTCAACCAGAGGTTTAAGAGTGTTTGGTTCAAGCCCGCCTAGTATAGATCCAAATGCCATTAAAGCCGCGTCTCTGAATCTCCAGTCTTCGTTCTTTATGTTGTCTTTAACAAACGGCAATACGTAAGGAACTATGGCGTCTTCGCAACAGGATGACAACAGCATCAGACATACACCCGCAGCCTTTGATGGATTCCAGTCATCCTCGTCGTCAAACTCTTCCTGTTTAGTCAATTTCTGGTTTAAAACAGGCACAAGGTACTGTAACGCACCCTTAGCATAATGTCGAGATGTTCTTAACGGCGGACGACCACCGTCGTTTGCTTCACCTTCTTCCATCGACAAATCTACTTCTTCGTCAGATACGTTAGACCAGAATTCTATTCCCTGTAGTGCTACTTCGTCTATGTCGGACTTCATAGCTTCCAAAGTTATCTAAATCATGGAGAAGAGGATAAAAGAAGATTAGTTTATTATTCGTCGTTGGTTTTTGATCATTTTTGTTATAAAAATCTTAGATAAACATACGGGAAACAATGCCGGTCCCATGTAAGGCTCCATGTATTGATAATACAACGACATTATTTTAACAAGACACTGAAGCGCGGCTACTCTGACTTGAGTGTTTGTAGATTGCGTAGCTTCGCATACAACTTCCATAATGAAGTTTCTCTCGCTCTGTGAATAATAAATTTGTAAAATATAATTGATTAACATAGTCGATTACAAGATAGATATTGTTATTCTAAATTCAAGAATCTTTGTACACACCTCGATGTCAAAATTTCCTTTTGTAAATTCTAAGGAATTGAACAAAGCGCTTGTAGCAGCTAGTCGCACGTGACTAGACGTGCTAGATCCCTTCATTCCGTGAATAATAGCAGTAAGTATTTGATTAGACTGTGAAACTAATACGTCGCTGTCTATATCCTGGCATATGTAACCGATCGTTTCTAGCGTTGCTTCTTTCATCATTTCTGTACTGTTAGGATCTGCTACGTTGTTTACCAGGACTGGTATCAGGTCGACCCATTGTCCTACAGGCAATTCGGCAACCGCTACATACGCTACGCATTGAGCAGCTGAACTAGGTCTGTTGTTCTCAGTTCCAAGAGCTCCTAGGATCTGTGTGTGGGATTATAATTAATTAATAATCAGGATTTTCGGTTTCTTAGACAAGAAAAAAAAAATAAGAAACTTCAATTTTTTCCTCACGTTCTTCTTTATGTAATCTCTGAATTCGGCTGGTATGGCTAGCCACCTTTGTTGATACTGTAATTTAAGCGCAGGATCTTTTGACGTCAACTGATTTTTGAGCTGTAAACCTGCGGCCATACGAGCGACTGTACTAGCGCCACCGGTAACCAGTACTCCGCTAAGACGTTGTACAAACTCATGCTGACGAGGGGGGGGGGGGGGAGAGAAAAAAAAAAAGAGAATATAAGAATATAGCGATATAATAATTTATGAACATTATTTTTTTTTTTTTTTTCTAAACACTTACGAGATTTGTTTGTGCTGCTTGTTCCAAAAAGCTTTGCGCTGCTTCGAGCTCATTTTTGTCTGTTGAAGAAATAAAATAAAAAATAAATGATTAATTAATTAATTAATTAATTTAAATATGGAATAATTTTTTTTTTTTTTTTTTTTTTTTTTCTGTTTTTTTTTTTTTTACTTTGATTAGAGTAGTGATATCGAGGTTTTGAAATTCGATCAATTTTCGACTTGCGTATTATTATTATAAAAAAAAAAAAAAAAAAAAAAAAAAAAAAACAAGATGCTAGATAGGCAAATGTGGAATGAAAATAAAAAAAAAAAAAAGAACTATACGATAGCAGTTTAAGTTTCGTGTAATATAATCGTTTAATAAAAACCCGCCTAGTCGTAACGGTCGTTAGGTGGTTTGGATGAAAGAGACTCATGAGGATATGGAGGGAGAGGTAGGGAGTGAGCGAGAGAGAGAGAGAGAGAGAGGGGGGGGGGGGGTAGACAGATAGAGAGAGACGCGAAGCGACGTAATACATAATGACGTAGAGATAGAATTATTCTATTCTATTATATATTATATTTTATACATTGAATTTTTTATATCTTTCTAATTTATTTATATTTATTTTATTTATTTTTTTTTTTTTTTGATCATCGTCGATCTATCTTCTGATTTAACGATAATAGATGAAATAATAATATTATAATCAGTCACAGAGATCGTGATATTTTTTTTTTTTTTTTTTTTTACCTAGGGATGTTGAGAAAAAAAAAAAACGAAGGAATAATAATAAAAAAAATAACTAAAATAAAAAAAAAAAGAAAGAAAAAAAAAAAAAAAAACTCAATCCCCGGTTTGTCAGATTTTAACACGCTTGACGAATGAATGTAATAAACTTGTGTGTAAATACGATATTACTGTATATGAATTATTATAATAATAGTAAACGCGTCTTTATGCTAGTAGTATTACTCACCAGGAGATACAGTCTTTTCTAATATCTCGATAAGCTGAACAGTAGTAGCATCCATTTGTATGCCTTTGTTATATTATACCCTCCTTGGTTTTTGTGTTTTTTTTTTTTTTTTTTTTATTTTATTTTATTTTATTAAACGACTATATTGTTGTTAATTTTTATTTATTTATTTATTTATTTATTATTATTTATTATTATATTTATATTTATTTATTAATTAAACACTCCACCAGTAACCGGCTGCAGTTGCCCACATGTAGGACCGAGAGTAGTCACTTCTTACCACAGTCCGTTTTATTTTATCCCCCTCTCGCGGACGTTTTACACTTTACCACTTCCTGTTTTACAATATATCTAGCGCGCACTCGCGTAGGTATAACACACACGCCACGGGTACTAGGGGAGAGAGCGTAGCGCGCGCGCGCGTAGTAATACAGTAGAAATCTCTTGCGATTCAAGAAATAATACCAAGCTTTTTTTTAATTAAGAGATATTATTATATATATTTGGTACAGTATGTTTTTATTTTTATCCTCGCTTGTATACCGACGTTTGATTTAGTTTCAGCTATATTTATTTATCTCTTCACACACCGTACAATACAACGCAATTCAAAATCTAAACGATTTGAAAAATAATAACGTAAAGTTAAAAAGACCACTGCGCGGACTACTTTCTGCGAACTACTACCTACCTACCTATCCCCCTCTTTACACATATTATTAACGAAAATTGGCGCCATCTTTTGGATCCCGCTTTATTTTTCTACACTTCCGTTACGGCCCACTTCCGGTGCGGAAACATTTGACTTATATTTATGGTGCCGTCCCGCATGTAGGCCCGGATCGCCGGAATCCGGAATCACGGAACGGAATGGACGGAAAAGTCACTAGAATCCGCGTTCCGCTAATTTCATTCCGTCGTTTTCTACGGAATGGTGGATCCGTCCGGTATCCGCAAATTTTGCTTTAAGAAATTGATGCACTTTTGGAAGTCTTGAATAACCGAATCATCATTAATAGACAGATTTGAGGATCCATGATCAAATGATACACACGCGTCTTTATACAATTTGCAGGGTTATATGTTCATGTAGAAGTATACACAAGTTCCGTGTTTCCGTTCCGTCTATTTGCATTTCCCTGCGTCCCATGTACCCAAATTCCGGAACGGAATGCCGGAACGTCAACTTTTATTTGATTAAATAATCAATTATAGTTACAGAATTTGATCTTACATAGAAGCTAATTGAATAAATTACATATATTGATACAAAAATTGTATCTAAACAGACAAATAAAGCCGAATAGCACAAATATGGATCGGCTCCGTTCCGTCGTTCCGTGCAGTTTTGGTCATGGGACGACAGGGTTTTTCGAGACCCGGAACGGATTCGGAAATCCACTAGATTTCGTCTGCGTTCCGTTCCGTGATTCCGAATTCCGGCGATCCGGGCCTACATGGGACGGCACCATTAGGCTGGCGTCCCATGGTCCGGAATATATCCGGACGGAAGGCTCGGTAGCTAATGGCTAACGATTTTCTGTTGGATCCGTCATTGATGATTGGCTACCGAGCGTTCCGTCCGGATATATTCCGGACCATGGGACGACAGCCTTAGGCTGGATTCCCATGGGGCCGGAATTCACGGATCCGGAACGGAATTCTAGTGACTTTTTCTATGTGTAGATGTATACATACACGCAATACATAGAAAAAGTCACTAGAATTCCGTTCCGGATCCGTGAGGCTGCCGTCCCATGTAGGTCCGGGACGGAATGACGGAACGGAATCTAGTGACTTTTTCCATGTATTGCGTGTATGTATACACCGACACACACAACGTTCCGTTCCGTCATTCCGGATTCCGGTGATCCGAGCCTACATGGGACGGCGGCCTGAATTCCGGCCCCATGGGAATCCAGCCTTATATTTACGCGGTTCGAATCCACCGTTTCTGTGATATATAACGCAGCCTACGATTACTCTCTCAATCTCGTATCTCGTATACAAGATTGTCAATGCTTTAAACAGATCGGAGATTTCTTCTGCTGGTTATTAATTGTTTGACGATATATATTCGACATTTTTGACATATTTCAGTCTTCAAATACGGTTTTAGGTAGATTTTTAAACCATGTGGGCTGACACAGTGCTCATTGTATTCATCAGCGTTTGTACCGCGCTTCTCGGCGAAGGTATAACCTTCGAGGTGTTTACACTCTCGCGTTAATTAAGCTCTGCACTCGCATATTTGAGGTTAACTAATTACACTTATTTGTTTATCGAAATTCACAGGTTTAACATGGCTCATGGTATACAGAACAGAAAAATATCAGAAATTAAAAGCCGAGGTTGAAAAACAGAGCAAAAAACGTAAGCAGCTTATCAACCCGAACCTAACCTCAAACTTTAACCTTAACCTAAAAAAAAAAAATTTTATTACAGTCGAGAAGAGAAAAGAGGCGCACGGAGATTCGCTGGACAAACAACAGAAGAAAAAAATCGAGAGAGAAGAAGAAAGGCTGAAAAATAACAACCGCGATTTATCACTAGTCAAAATGAAGTCAATGTTCGCTATAGGATTCGCGTTCACAGCGCTTCTCAGTATGTTCAACAGCATTTTTGACGGACGTGTTGTAGCCAGACTACCTTTCACACCAATAAGTTGGATACAGGGACTTTCGCACCGAAATTTACCTGGCGACGATTACATGGAATGCTCGTTTATATTTTTGTACATATTGTGCACGATGAGCATTAGACAAGTACGTGTCTGTTTTGCTGGAAAAAAAAAGTTCACCTCTTCATATTCTAATCTCATTTTTTTTTTTTTTTTTTCTTTTTTCTCTTTACAGAATATACAAAAAATACTTGGATTCGCGCCGTCGAGAACAGCGAGCAAACAGAGCGGCAGCATTTTCGGACCACCGCCACAACAGTTCAAGTGATTATCAAGTTGTGAGATGAATTTAGTTTGGCAAAAATGAGGCGAGAATGCTAAAAAAGAAATTTAGACAATTTTTATCAGCTGAAAGAAAATGGAATAAAGAATTACGATAATGACAAGAATTTAAATTTATATTCTTCATTACTACGATTTTTCGTTCTCTAGTTTTTATATTCAGGGGTGAAAAAAAAAAAGAAAGGGAAAAATCAGTTTTCTTTTTTTATCCAAAAAATACTTTATTTCACTTCATCATTCTATATTTATAATAAGACAGTGGCAATGAATCGATATCTGATAACAGCTCGCACAGCCTTGTAAATTTATTTATAATTATAATATGCTAGGATATAATTAACGTTAAGTCTTCTTTATATTGAGTAAACATACGCGTAGTATTAGATTTCATAATAGCGAAGTCCTAAAAACGCCACAACGCTTGAAGTTTATTCACACGCCGACTCTATGCTCTTTCTTTCATTATCTAATTTTTTTTTTTTAGTTTTTCTATCTTCTGTTATTGTTTCATCGAAATTTCTTTAGTATCTAAATTTATTCTATTCGACGATGACGATGTTCTCTTCTTGCTGTAACATTTTCTTATCTCGTAACCCACAGCAGCTCCCATCGGCGGTGGTACAGCATTACCAACTTGTCTATGCTTGTCCAATACGCTACCAAAGAAACGATAACTGTCTGGAAATCCTTGAGATCTTGCGCACTCTCGAACGCTTACTACCCTGGTTTGTTCAGGGTGTAAGACTCTCCCCTTGAAAGCGAAATTTAAAAAACGTATTAGAAATTCGTGAAAATTAGTCCGCGGCTTCAAAAATCCCCAAATATTATTCACCTGCTTTCCCATCGGCTCGGGGTTCGTCACTGTAGTGCTAAAGAAACCGTCCCATTCTAAACGACCGTATAATCCTGCCCAATGATTATGCCTGTTACCGGTATGCGGCAAACACCAAGGTATCAACGTGTTGAATTGTCTGTCCATAGGGTCGCAAGCTTTTCCTGTAGAACAGCTACAAACTCCACGATATGAGCCCGAGCTGCTTTTACCAGCTTTTTTATCGTGGTGTGTGTATTGCCTGGAAATGAAAGTCACGAGATCATAAAAAGCTGATTATTCAGAAAACTAATGAATCAAATTCCAAATCGCAATTACAATTTTTTTGAAAAGCTTCCGTCGCTTAGTCTCACAACTATATTAGGCAGATCTCTCCAGTCCGAACCACCGGCTGTTGGTATATGGGCCATTCGAGCCTCGACTAGGGGTGCCATTTCTTTGCAAATATGATCTCTGAGTATAGGCTGGTACTGGTATCCTCTCATCTACGAGCATAGACGATTTTTATCAATCAAACGCAGGATGAAGTATCTTCTTTGATTCAAATTTCGGGAGGATCTTATTATTACCTTTCTTTGAAACTGGGATAGAGCCTCGCCATCGTATGGCATGCTCTCTTTATTCCAGCCGTTCTTGATGTCTGGGAGATCGGACATAGCGTCTCTGACACTGATTGTTCTGTAGGGTGCAGATTCCATCCATTCAGAGTTAGACGAATACTGTAAACGATTTAGGGAATTAATATTATCGCAAGTATTTACAAATTCCATTGAGGATTCTGTACCTTTTTGTCGTCTACAACGACGCTGAGTTGGCAAGCTCGTTTGCTAAATACATGCGTCGGCTCTGGATACTTTGGTAAAATTTCACCTGGTGCAGCGGCGAGAATAATGAGTCTAGAATAAAGCGATGATTTATTATGAATTACGAGTTTAAAATCTCCCATGGATTATAAAGGATTTAGAATCGAATCTAGTTGTTGTTGCGCGCTACCTTCTCCTAGTTTGAGGAACGCCGTAGTTTCCTGCTTGTAGAATGCCATAGGTACACTGATAGCCCATTTTGACCAAACAACGTAGCGTTAATTTGAGCACCATGCTTCTTTTGAATGTAACAAAATTCTTAACATTTTCCATGATGAAAAATTTCGGTCTGTAATAATCGCAGTACGATAGATAAGAGACTACCAGTGAATTTTTGAACAAAGAATACTGGCGAGAGTTGAAACGATTCATTCCGCTGAAACCCTGGCACGGGGGACCTCCGCATAACAATTCTACCTCTCCTTGCTGTGGCAACAGTTGACCTTTGTCGTCCTTAGTCTTACCCTAGAAAATAGAGAGAATTAGCAAAGAAATAAGAGATAGAATGCATGAAGCCTGTACACGCACATCCATCACCATTCTAAGCAGCATGTTGCAGTCTTCGGAGAAGACAATTGCCTTAGGATTGTTCAATCTAAAGGCGTGAGCTGCGGGTTCTTCCTTTTCAATTGCCCATCGACTTTCCGCAATCCCAGCCTGATGTAGTCCCTCTGATAATCCTAGCGAGGAGAGAGAAAAAGGGTGGATATTGTTTATTTATAATTGATAATTAAAGCTAGTCGAATTGTGGGATGTGTTAGTTAGTTTCTCACCACCGCATCCAGCGAATACGTCGAGAGTCTGTAGACATTTCTTTATCTCTGGATAATCTGGAGGTCTTTTTTCAATCTCAGATTGAATCTTCTTTCCTTTTCCTTTTCCTTTACCCTTACCCTTGCCTTTACCCTGTTTTCCAATACCAGTAGCATAGAGGGGTGGTTCTTCAAACGATTTTTCATCAACGTTGTACGATTGGGTAAAGTAGAAACGATTCGGTCCGCACGACGACCATTCGTCTATCGATTGATCAAGACCCTCGGAGTAAGCTAGGTAACATTTACCAGCTACTCTTTCGAACCTTATGGTACTAACTGTAAGAAACGAAATAAATAAATGAATAAATGATTGAATGAATGAATGAACGTATGAAAAACAGCTTATTTCTAGCTGAAATTGAACTAACGAAGCAGCGACCTTCTTCGCTCCAGTAAAGCATGTTCAGATCCGCTTGTTCCATCAGGTTTTGTCCTCTATGTGTATTCTCAGGTCTATACAACTTCTTAACAGTTATCCATATGTCTTCTGAAGACACGAGTTTGTCAATTGTAGAAGCGTAGATAGCTACGATGTGTCCGATGTTGAACGGGTCTGGGGTATCGTAATTCGATCCTTTAACATGCTCAGAAGATTTTCTGTAAAATTCTGGGTGCATATCTTCGTCGACTATTTCTTTCCTTATTCTCAGGGTTTCAGACTTTGTCAAATTATATTTAAAACTGAAAGAGCCGGGTGTGAGGTAGACGCTGCTTCCAACTCTGTATTCATCATCCTTGTAGTAAACTACGTTGTATATTACTTCCTTGGTACTTTTTTGCTCGCCACGCTCGTCTACCTAAAATTTTTAGAAAAACAAAATTTGATGAAGTTTTTTTTAAATCCCTGGGGTTTCATTATACCTTGGGGATGTTCTTCTGTTGATTGAATCTAACGCACGCGGGACAATATCTGTGAGCTATTTCCGGTTTTGGAGGCGGCGGGGACGGCAGTGGGTCTTCAAAGCGGGCGTTCTCAGCCAGGTAACGTTTTTGATAAAAGAAAGTAGCGCCGTCCGATGCTTTCACCTCGTCTTCAATCCTGAGTTCCTCGTTGCCTGAGAATAAAGAAAGATCAAAGAATTATAGCTGGTTTGATAAAAGGTATAATAAATTCCTCGAAAACTCACCAAGCTCTGCCCAGTCCCAAGGTACTTCCTTGTAAATAACATTCGCCTTTGATGTAACAGAGGAGAACGGAGTATCCTCGCATTCGTCTATAAGGAATAATTCTATCGGATCCGAGGTCTCGCCTAAGACGGTGTCGCTACCTCTGCAGAACCAATTACCGTGGAATAACTTCTCCCCGATTTTGTTTTCGAACATGTATACTATCCTCGCTATGTACAGAGGTATAGACGAGTCGCTGGGCTGTATGAGTACGCAGTCGTTTATGTGGATCTCCTCGTCGCCTACTAGAACAGATTCGTAGAATATCTTCCTTCCATCGTTCACCGTAGATTCTCCTAGCCATTTTATCTCCTTTTTAACGTTCTTAAGGCCCTTGATCACCTTTTGGCGAACCGCCGTCGCACTGTGCTCCGCCAATGCCTCGTATTCCTCCTCGTCTTCTGGATCTGAGTCTTCAGCTTCCTGAAAAACGTAGATAAACATTTAGCCAGAGTCTAGGAGATGTGAATGGCGTTGTTCGAAACGTTTAGGACCTGGAGAGCCATGTTTGGACATCTGCGCTGAATGCAAGCCTGCTTGCTTCTCCCAGAGCCTCCGAATTTCGTCATGTCTTTGCAATGGACACAGGCGCCGCAGTCTGGCTGTTGACACGCTACGCAGACAGCGCATCTGCGACGTTTAGGACCCTGATGAGATAAATAAAGCTTGAAAAATAACTCCAGGAGTATAACAGCGATTGAATTTCGCTAGTTTTACACCTCACCGATTTTTCTTTGATCTTCTCCTCGTCCAACTGGTCAGTAAAAAACGATTCAAACACGTTTTTGACCAGATAAGTAGTAGTGGCCTTAGTCCAAGCTGGTTTTTTGGCTTTCTGATCCCTCCTCTGCGCTCTGCGCATCGCCAATCTCTTCCCAAGTGTGACGCCAGCTAATTTTACCAACGCCCTCATGCACGGGCTTGTTATGAGCAGTGATTCAGCCGGTGTAGCAGATGCGTCGAAGGACAATACCTGATCGCATACAAACTGCGCATGACGTAGTAGAGAGTCTTCAGTGATGGAAGACAAGCCTCTAGGCGGTACTGTGGTCTGAAAAAAAAAAAAAAAGTTTCAATCTTTAACACCCGAACAGATAATACCGCAAAATAATACCATTACCTGTAATTTATTTATCAGATCTTCGTACAACGGGTTCAATTCATCGAGCAAAAATTCAATGACCAATTTACTTATGTGAATCTTCTCTCTGACCGCTTCCATGAACGGAGCATAAGCCTCGGACGGTTCCATTAGAATATATTCTCCAAAGGCTGTGCTAAAGCCTATGAGCGCAAGCTCACCTCCGTCGAATCCAGACACCCACCACTCGTTTATAGGTCCCATTTCCATAGTCGGTACGCCGCCTTCAGGATCTCCGTTTTCCTCGTATATAGCTTTCATGTAACCGGAGAAATATAGCAATACATTTCTCTCTATTAATCCCGTGTCGAATGGACATAGGTGGCCGTTTTTGTCGTAAACGCTGTAAAAAAAAAAAAAAAAAAACAACAACAACAAAAAATTACGTTTATAGAATATTAAAAATTAAAAATTCCAAAATCTCTAACAACAACAACAACAACAATTATACCTAAAGTGCGTCAGCTTGTTCTGCGGTCTTTCGTCGCTTTCATTGATCATAGATTCTTCGCCAGTGAATAACGACAATCTTGGGTCAGTCAATGCTATAAATTCTTCTACGGCGCCGTTAGGATGACCTTGATAGACCTTTAGCTCGTCGTCGTTAAGAAGCTGGCGACAAATCTGGCATTTTAAAGGTACTTGTTGTTTCAAAGTTTGTTTTTGTGGCGTAGAAGGTAGCGTGGCTTCTAGTTTGACCTCATCGTCGCCGATATCTAACTTTATTTTTTTCTCTGGGTTAGCGGCGTCACTAGAATCAACTGACGACGATGATGATTCTTGGGTAATTTCTACCTTGACGATTCGATCGTTTGACGAATCGTCAAGAGACGGGGATGATATCGATCTGGTAAACATAGCGTCAAGAGAAAGTTGACCGTCGTCTGATGTTGTTGTTGTTGTTTTTATTGTGAGATTCTCTTTCTTCGATCTAATCGACGACGATAGTCGAAATTTTTTAGGTTTTATTACAGACTGAGACGAAGGACCGGCAATATCGTCTGATATTTGCATAAAATGTCGGGTTTTTGACGTCGGTGTTATAACATCGTCTAAACTTGAAACTATCATAGCTGTTGATGTTGATGTGTTGTTCTTAACGGATAACCTCTCGTTTGTGACAGACACGTTCTCTTTGTCGCATATTGTGTTGCTTGTAGTAGCTGATAACACTGCCGAAGGCATTTCACCATTCGGCAGAATTTTATGAGATATATTTTTATTTATTTATTTATTATAACGAGATTAATTTTATATCTACGCACTCTTTTAACAACGCCGTATTGAACAACACGAATTTTATAGTACTTATATATATCTACAACAATTTTAACCGCGAGATCAACCTGTACTGACTATTCGCGCCAAAAATTAACGCATACATACTACCTACACGCTCCGTTTTCTGTTCTATCAACTTCCCCTTCTTGTTGAGGGGATATTATACACCTCGAATTTTTGGAAGCTTGTTTCTCGGCTAATACACATCCGATCGATGTGAAATTGATAATCAGTAATGTAGAAAAAGTGCACGAAGGTCATGATGCTCTTGGATTTCGATAACAGCGAAAATGTTTCGGGTGTTTTTATATTTATCAAGTACAACGTCGGCAACAATGATTATTCGTGCAGAACAAATATTGATGTAAAACTGTACATTTTATTTTCGATTTTTAGAAATCTAAGAGCATCATGGCATTCGTTCACTTTTTCTACGTCACTGATGTCAATTTTACATCGATCGTATGTGTTTTGGCTGAGAAATAGGCTGCCGAAAATTCGAGGTGTATTATTCACCTTTCATATTGTAATAACATAAAGCCTGGTACGCAGTGCCTTAATTTAAAGATTGACCAATCAGGAGGCTCGATTCACCTGTCGCGTGGCTTAAGCAGCCTTCTGATTGGCCGATCCTTAAATTAAGTCAAGTTACGGCACTGCGTAGACCAGGTATTATAATTTCTACGTTTCAGTGGCGATCGAGGAATCTACGTTACCGTAAAGGTATACGAAATTCATAGTCGAGTTTCACGACTTGTTAACGCGATTGCATACATATATAAACCCGTGGGTGCCAATCTCACAGCGTTTTTCCCCGTGTTACGAAGTTCCGATGGTATTGGTATCTCGGTTTCTCGGAGCCAGCCAGCTCGCAGCTCGCAGCAGCACAGTAATGAACATGCGCATATTCTGATGTCAAGTGTATTGTGAGTGAAATAATATTTTGGCCTTCGGTGGCCTGAAAAATTGGTTAAAATGGTACGAATGAAAACAAAAAAATATATATCTTTTCTTCTTTTTAATATCTATAATATAATATCAGCTATAATAACGAAATGAGAGAAAGAAAGAAAGAAAGAAAGAAAGAGAAAGAAAGACAGAACGAAAGAAAGTAGGAAAGAAAATAGAAACAACAAACTAAAAAAAGAGAAATACAAAAAAAAAAAAAAAAAAAAAAAAAAAACAAAACAACAACTTATATAGTTTAGATTTTTTCACCTAAAATGATAGATGAATAATAATAATAATGAATAAAATAAAAAGAAAAAAAAAAAAAAAAAATTTTTTGTATTTTTGAAAACGTAAAAATAACCTATAATTATATTATAGATTGTATCTCTTTTCAATAAGATTTTGTTCACCCGAACCCGATTATAGTGAAAATCGTTTGTATATAAATAATAATGATAACAATAATAATATCGTTTGATTATTTACAGTATAAGCTGAAATTTTCGCAGCGTGATAAGGTTAAGAAATTTATAGCTTTTACACAAACTGGTGAACAGACAGCGATATATTGCCTTACTCAGAATGATTGGAAATTAGATTTGGCGAGTGATAATTACTTCCAAAATCCCGAAGCTTATTATAAGGAGCCAAAGATTTCTGTAGATAAAAAAAGACTCGAAGTATTGTTCAGCAGGTATCAAGGTATTAGCAAATGAAATGAAAACTATTCTGAAATCGTATTTTTGTTTGCATTTTTTAATTTTTTCATTTTTTTTTTATTTACAGATATCAATGAGACGGACAAAATCACCGCCGATGGTATAATGAAATTTCTTGACGATTTAAGCCTCAGTCCTGAGAGCAAACTCGTTCTTATTATAGCGTGGAAATTCAGGGCTGAAACACAGTGCGAATTTACTAAGGATGAATTTATGAACGGAATGATGGATCTCGGGTAATTTTATAAAAATATTTAATAGATACTACTCTCTATGTCCGTCGGATAAACATTCGTTAGTATAATAAAAGAACACGAATATATCCTGAAAAAACTATGAAAATCTAAGTTCTTAGATGAAATTCACAAGATTTCTTCAATCTAGATCGATTTAGGATCATTCAGACTGTAACTAGACACTCATATAGTTGAAAAACACTTTTTTTTATACTAAATGAACAGATTAAGCATCTCAAAGTCTTTCAAAACTATGAAAACCAGGTTTTTCATATAAAATTTACACTTTTCTTGCTGTAAGATCATTCAAACTACAACCAGATAGTCTGAATCATTAAAACAGAGGTTTTTCTGGTCAAAAATGACTGGAAAACCCATACAAAGCAAGAAATAAACAGAATAATTCACTAAATATCATCAAAAACCTATGAAAATCCAAGTTTTAGATGAAATTTACTAGTCCAGTTCGATTTAGGATCATTCAGACTGTAACCAGACACTCATATAGTTGAAAAACACTTTTTTTTTATACTAAATAAACAGATTAAGCATCTTCAAGTCTTTCAAAACTATAAAAACCAGGTTTTTCATATCAAATTTACACTTTTCTTGCTTTAAGATCATTCAAACAACAACCAGATAGTCTAAATCATTCAAAAAGAGGCTTTTCTGATCAAAAATGACTGTAAAACCCATAAAAAGGAAGAAATGAACAGAATAATTCACTAAATATCATCAAAAACCTATGAAAATCCAAGTTTTAGATGAAATTTACTAGTCCAGTTTGATTTAGGATCATTCAGACTGTAACCAGACACTCATATCGTTGAAAAACACTATTTTTTATACTAAATGAACAGATTAAGCATCTCAAAGTCTTTCAAAACTATGAAAACCAGGTTTTTCATATAAAATTTACACTTTTCTTGCTTTAAGATCATTCAAACAACAACCAGATAGTCTAAATCATTCAAAAAGAGGCTTTTCTGATCAAAAATGACTGTAAAACCCATAAAAAGCAAGAAATGAACAGAATAATTCACTAAATATCATCAAAAACCTATGAAAATCCAAGTTTTAGATGAAATTTACTAGTCCAGTTCGATTTAGGATCATGCAGACTGTAACCAGACACTCATATCGTTGAAAAACACTATTTTTTATACTAAATGAACAGATTAAGCATCTCAAAGGCTTTCAAAACTATGAAAATCAGGTTTTTCATATCAAATTTACACTCTTTCTTGCTCTAAGATCATTCAAACAACAACCAGATAGTCTAAATCATTCAAAAAGAGGCTTTTCTGATCAAAAATGACTGTAAAACCCATAAAAAGCAAGAAATGAACAGAATAATTCACTAAATATCATCAAAAACCTATGAAAATCCAAGTTTTAGATGAAATTTACTAGTCCAGTTCGATTTAGGATCATTCAGACTGTAACCAGACACTCATATCGTTGAAAAACACTATTTTTTATACTAAATGAACAGATTAAGCATCTCAAAGTCTTTCAAAACTATGAAAACCAGGTTTTTCATATAAAATTTACACTTTTCTTGCTCTAAGATCATTCAAACAACAACCAGATAGTCTAAATCATTCACAAAGAGGCTTTTCTGATCAAAAATGACTGTAAAACCCATAAAAAGCAAGAAATGAACAGAATAATTCACTAAATATCATCAAAAACCTATGAAAATCCAAGTTTTAGATGAAATTTACTAGTCCAGTTAGATTTAGGATCATTCAGACTGTAACCAGACACTCATATAGTTGAAAAACACTTTTTTTTATACTAAATGAACAGATTAAGCATCTCAAAGTCTTTCAAAACTATAAAAACCAGGTTTTTCATATCAAATTTACACTTTTCTTGCTGTAAGATCATTCAAACTACAACCAGATAGTCTAAATCATTAAAACAGAGGTTTTTCTGGTCAAAAATGACTGGAAAACCCATACAAAGCAAGAAATGAACAGAATAATTCACTAAATATCATCAAAAACCTATGAAAATCCAAGTTTTAGATGAAATTTACTAGTCCAGTTCGATTTAGGATCATTCAGACTGTAACCAGACACTCATATCGTTGAAAAACACTATTTTTTATACTAAATGAACAGATTAAGCATCTCAAAGTCTTTCAAAACTATGAAAACCAGGTTTTTCATATAAAATTTACACTTTTCTTGCTCTAAGATCATTCAAACTACAACCAGATAGTCTAAATCATTAAAACAGAGGTTTTTCTGGTCAAAAATGACTGTAAAACCCATAAAAAGCAAGAAATGAACAGATTAATCCACTAAACATCCTCAAAAACTATGAAAATCTAAGTTTTTAGATGAAATTCACTAGTCCAGATCGATTTAGGTTCACTCAGACTGTAACTAGACACCAATATAGTCGAAAAACACTTTTTATTATACTAAATGAACAGATTAAGCATCTCAAAGTCTTTCAAAACTATAAAAACCAGGTTTTTCATATCAAATTTACACTCTTTCTTGCTCTAAGATCATTCAAACTACAACCAGATAGTCTAAATCATTAAAACAAAGGCTTTTCTGGTCATAAATGACTGAAAAACCCATAAAAAGCAAGAAATGAACAGATTAATCCACTAAACATCCTCAAAAACTATGAAAATCTAAGTTTTTAGATGAAATTCACTAGTCCAGATCGATTTAGGTTCACTCAGACTGTAACTAGACACCAATATAGTCGAAAAACACTTTTTATTATACTAAATGAACAGATTAAGCATCTCAAAGTCTTTCAAAACTATAAAAACCAGGTTTTTCATATAAAATTTACACTCTTTCTTGCTTTAAGATCATTCAAACAACAACCAGATAGTCTAAATCATTCAAACAGAAGCTTTTCTGGTCAAAAATGACTGTAAAACCGATTTATTCTTCTATTTCAAACTCAGAAATCGAACTATCACTCCCATCAAATGGAAGAAAAGTGATCTTTAAATCAAAACTCTACTCATTTTCCAGAGTCGACAGTGTAGATAAATTGAAAGTCCGTCTTAGCAGTTTAGAATCTGAGCTAAGAGACGCTCAGAAGTTCAAAGATTTTTACCACTTCACATTTAACTATGCGAAAAATCCTGGCCAGAAGGGATTGGACCTAGACATGGCTATCGCTTACTGGAATATTGTATTGGATGATAAATTCAGGTTTCTACAGCTTTGGTGTCAATTTTTACAGGTGAATATGATAATGTTAACAAGATGTGTAGAGATTGTATAGTCTCGACTCTGACTGTAATTTTCAAACTTGTGAAATTCGTTTCAGGAACATCACAAGCGGTCAATACCAAAAGACACGTGGAATTTGTTGCTGGATTTCGCGCTCATGATTAATCCAGACATGAGTAATTACGACGAGGAAGGTGCATGGCCGGTATTGATTGACGATTTTGTCGAATGGGCTCAACCACGCGTTAGACAATCGCTCTAACACCCTTACTGTTCAAAGAAAGTATGAAGAAACTTTAAGAACAGGTGAAAATAGAGAACACCAATCTATTATACTGCTTCTAAGTAACTGTTGACGATCCCCTATCCCGAGAGTGTTATATGTATATTAATTAGTATGTAAAGAAAAAAAAAAAAAAAACGAAAAAAAGAAAAAAAAATAAGTAACAGCTGGTGATTTTATCGATCTAATTATACAGAGAGAGAGAGAGAAAAAGAGAAAGAAAAAAAAAAAAAAAAAAAAAAATTTTAGAGCGCAGGGTGTATTTTTTTTTTTTTTTTCCCTTTCTATTTATGAATTAACAATAACTTTTATGAAATAGCCTTGTAAATAATGTTTTCGAGCTATCTTCAGGCTCGAATTATCATTCTATGAATCTAATATCTCTTCAATATCACAGTTTTAATATCAAATGAATTAGTTGGTTTTTTTTTTTTTTTTTTTTGCAAATAATATAATGAGAGAGATTATAAATTTATACAAATCAGTATCGCTGTTATAAAAATCATTACAATGAATATACAATATTATATTATCAGAGTTCTTTATCTATATAAAAAAAAAAAAAAGGAGAAAAATATTGTCTCTCATTCGCGTTTATTGATATAAAACTACAAGAAGTTGAAATTGTAATTTTATTCTCAAAAGAAAGAAAGAAAGAAAGAAAAAGAAAAAAAAAAACGCCCTGTACACTGCCTCGAATAATTATAAGCTCAACTTTTGAAGTTATTTAGGTAAAAAAAAAATTACTTCTGAATAAGATTCCAAGAGTTTAAAGAAACGTTTGAATAATGTTAGAAAAAAAAAAATTCAGATTAGTATTGATCAAAAAAAGGGAAATTTTTAATTTTTTTTTCTTTTTTCTTTTTTCTTTCTTTTACAAAACTAGAAAACTTAATAATATCTGTGTTTTATCAGAGTAAAAGTTTATCTGAATGTGAAAAGAAAGAAAGAAAGAAAGAAAGAAAGAAAAAAAAAAAAATCAAACTACTATCAAATAATAAATTGAATTGAATTTTTTTTTTTTTTTTTCACACACGTCTCTCCTAGCGATCTAAAAATAGGCGATTTATCAATTTATATATAGGAATAATTGTGAATTGAAATTGCGCAATGCTGATAGAATATATTCTCTCAAAGAAAAACTCTCACTTAATATCTAAGAATCTATATTCTCTATTTCTCTAATTTTCGCTCTCTCTCTCTCTCTGTCTCTCTATCTCTCTAACTTTCTGCAGCATTGCGCAAATTAAACAACTCGAAAATGATCTTTTTTCAATGAAAGACAGAAATAAAAGGAAAAAGAATAAGAAGAAAAAAAAAAAAAAAAATATGTAAATAGTGTAAATAAACATGTCATAATATTAATCTATTAATTAGTTTAATTTCATTGGTTCAATAAAAGAAGATAAAAAAAAAATATGAAACAAGAGAATCATGCCTCCGAGTCTCTAAAAAGCAAAAAAAAAAAAAAAAAAAAATTTCAAACAACTCACTCGTTACTCTAAAACCAAAACTTAGATACTACATATAAATACTAAAACTAGAATATATCAATCTTTTAACTTTTATTGTTTTCATATTTATTATTATCATTATTATATCATTTCTCTTTATCTCTTAGTTTGAAAAAAAAAAAATTATCAATTTTTCATAATTGTAATTCTATCTATCGCTACCATCTATAAGATTGTTTTCACATTCGTCTCATACAATTGCAAGTTGATGTTCCGTGTCCGCACCCTGATTTAATATTATGATAAACGAAAGCCAATTCGTATTGATCCGTTTCAATCTTATAACAATCGATCAGAACTCTTCTGACGTACCATTCGCACAGAGATTCTAGATGATCGAAGCTAGTCTGCAGTGAGAAATCAATTAGTCTGAATGAAAAAGAAAAAAAAAAACGAAACAAAAATAACAAGTCTCTCGATCTCTTCTCGAATCTATAAAGCCACGTTTCATACCTGTGCTATTACCAAACCTCTTGGTGGATAGCCGTTCGCGTTGTGCGAATGAGAATCGAACAGCGTCACCTAGAATTAAAAAAAAAAAAAAAAAAATAAAAAAAAACTAGACAATGTTAGATCGGTTTCAATAATCACATCGACAATTTTACACCTTGAATGTTGATTCTTGAAATATGAACAATATCGTTCTTCCATTTGTTATAAGCAGCATGAACAAATCTTCACCCTTAGATTGATTGTACCATATTCTTAAATAGGATTCTATACGCCGATGCAATCCTCGCCTTATGTCTTCTTGATAAACGCGAAAGGTCTGCGATATACATTAATTTAATTTAATTTTAAAGAACAAATTATTACATTGTGCAACTAGTGCGTTTGTAATTCTGGCAAAAAATTCAACTTTTCATTACTATTGGGAACCAAAGGAGAGGCTACCTACTTGCAGCAGTTCTATTTTTTGTCACTAGATGGCATACCGAGGTTCTAAGCTCTCTGATTGGTTCTAAGACCTTGTAATGGGCGTGGCTTTGGAACTTCTACCTACTTGCAGCAGTTCTATTTTCTTTGGTTCCCAATACTGAACTAAATTACCCATTTCTAGCACCAGTGTGCAAAGTAATCATAATTCTCACACTAGTGCGCAAGCGTATGTAAGAAAAGTCGAATTTCGCGCACAGAAATTTGGAACAATCCAATTCCGGCTCTGCTCTTCTCGTTTATTTGAATTGTTAATTAATTTACCCATTCTTTCAAATCTCTCAATGATTTCCCGCCAAATTTAAGAGCTTCTTCTGTATTTAGATAAACGTAGGGGACTAAACCCCTGCGCATAATCCATGCGTGTGTTCTGTTACCATCTAATATCGCATCGGCTATAGTAATTATGAAATCCCAAGATTGTTCTACGTCGTATATAAACAATTTCTTATCGCATATCTTCTGCGCTAACATCAGGCATATCAACGTACAAGCTTCGCTTCCTGATGATGATGATGAACGGAAAAATTTAGGAATATAATATAATCAAATAGTTTATATTATATTTATTTTAGACTAAAATCAGGGGAACTACCATCTTGTCCTGGTGGATATTGGCTCTGTGAAAATACAGGATTGTACCAATATACATCCACCTTATTCTCATAGCATTCTCTAATGTGGGACGAAAAGTTTGGATCATTTAAAAGTGGCGGTAAATTCATTTCTAGTATATTATCAATTACTAGTACAAGATAATATAATATGTAGAGAGAGAGAAAGAGTTTTTTCTGTTTTTTTTTTTTTTTTTCTTTTTCTAATTTTTATTTAAATATACTACATCGTTTAATTTTAGTCCGAAAATTCATATTTTTTTTATTAAATTTAGACCGTTCATTTAAAAAAAAAGCAAAAAAAAAAAAATATTTTTAATTTCGTTGTGTTGCCTAAATTTGAATTTATATTTACTATCTGAAGTTAATTGATTATGGTTAAATCTATAATAGAAAATATATCGAAAACGATTCATCAGATTTATTGATTTCGAATCTTATACTCAGTGAACAAAAATTAATTAATTAATTAATTAATTAATTAATTAATTAATCGTAATCGTTAGCTAGATCATTCATATTTGTTACAATAATAAGCCAGTAATCTAAAAAAGCATCCTGTAATATATTCAAATAATGAGACATCGAGCGCCTGATCATAGGCAATTTATTACACACAGATTGCGTCACGTCTTGAATTGAATTCAAAATCAGACAATAAAACCGCGTGCCGTGATTTTAGACGATTTGAACCAAGTGCTGCCTATCTGTGTTCGCCTAGTTTGAAAACTACGTCAAACGTGAGTATGTATACTCTCTTATATCTCTATGGTTTTTTTTTTTTTTTTTTTCTCTCATATCGTAATAATATTTTTTTCCAATCACTTCTCTACTTTACCGACATTTTCTTCGTCGGTAAGAAAGTAGCTTCTCGGATGGTAATGATCTGCATTACCGACCGATATTATCACAAGCTTCAATCGGCTAGCGCTAGAGGGCAGCGCGAGTAGCTTTCGTCGTCTAAAACGACGGCGCGATGTGTATATAACATAAAGGTGCTATTTCATGCATGCGACTGCGACAATTGTCGCGCGACAAAACCACGCTGATTGGTTAAAAATTGGCGGGGAATGGGTGTACACCAATTTTTAACAAATCAGCGTGTTTTTGTCGCGCGACGATTGTCGCAGTCGCATGCATGAAATAGTACCTTAATATCTATAAGCGCGTTACTTTTTCAAGCAGCTAGATGATGATATGATGATATGATGATGCAATAAAGAATAATTATTCAATTTATATCCTGAATAATAACACAACATATACAAATACTATAAATGAATATTCGAACTATGACGTCACACTACCTAACTAGTAGATCTATATAGTTTCTATCAAAGTTTGAAATAACACCGCCGACACTGCCGCCGCCGAAAAAGATAAAAAAAAAAAATGAAAAAAAAAAAAAACAAAAGAAGATCGCAAATTATAGCAGAAGGCAACAAGATGGCGTCGGTTAAATTCGGTTCGCATATTAAAGAGTTGAGAATTTTGTTGTGTCAGACGTCAAAGTCGAGCCAAGGAGTCAGGTGAGTGATAAAAACTGAAACTAGTGTGTATTTCTCTTTTTACTCTCTCTATTCTGACAACTGCGATAAAATTATTCGAACATCAACGTAAAGGAGGATTAAAAAAAATCGTAAATTTTTTAGGTTATGTGTATAAAAAAAAAAAAAAAAAAAAATACGCTTTAATAAATTTTTTTCCATTTTTTTCCAGAGATTTCGTTGAACAGCAGTACGTTAAAATAAAACAAAACAATCCGAATTTTCCACTTCTAATTAGAGAATGTTCGTCAATAGAGCCGAAATTGTACGCTCGATATGGTGAGGATCGTCATTACATCATATTATAACGATTCGTTTCGTTTTTTTTTTTTTTTTTTTTTTTTCTTTAATATACATTATAGTGTGATATAATAATATCGAGATGTTTTATTAATTTACAGAATACGGGGTAGAGCATAACGTCTCTATTTCCAATCTGAAGTCTGACGAAATACTTAATCAGGTCAAAAAACTCGCAGGCAAAGTTTAACGAGCTTGTTGAAAAAAAAAAAAAAAAAAAAATTGATTAGAAAGAAAAAAAAAATGTGTAATATAATTTATTTAGAAAATGTATAATGTAATGTGTGAATATTAAATAGTAAAAAAACACTTTATGATATTTATATTGCTTTGATGATAATCAATTTTAAAACCGTTTAAACCAAACGCCTGACTCACACGACGTAATTTTACACCTTATTCAAAGATCGAGCAATCAGGAGACTCGATTTAATTCGCAAGTCGCTTAAGGCAGACTCCTGATTGTATCGATCTCAGATTTTTATTGTACGACCATTAGGTGCGATCTTTTCTCATAGTTAGACCGAATGAACCCAATTAGATAATATAAACAAGGAGATAGATAGAAATAATCGAGTATAACAAGTTTGTTAGAGAAAATATGGTATTTATTTAAAAATACATTGATAATTGATCCTATTTTAGAATCTATAAAGAAAGAAAGAAAGAAATTGTGCTATGAGATCTTATACATACATACATAGATCGAAAAGCACCAAAACTATAACGTATAATAAATTTTATAAATGAATAAAAATTACAATTCATATATATATATATATAATATACTTATTTATCTTTTATCTAACTATATCTATCTATCTAGATATAATCTAATGGAATATATATATTATTTTCTAATCAAGCTCAATAACGTCGATTGAATAATAATAATAATAATAATTATTATTTTCTTATCGCCGTGCGTCAATTTTAGTCTGTAAAAGGCGGGAGGCCAAATAATTCTGGCTTAAATTCATCGAGACTATTTATTATCAGAGTAGCAGAACCCTTTGAATTTTCTGGTAAATTTGGATCCGGTACCATAACGCATTGCATTTCAGCACCTAGCGCAGCTTGTACTCCGTTGGGTGCGTCTTCGAAAACCAGACACTGTAACATAAGAAAGAGAGATAGAAATTAGAACCCAATTCCCTTGATCCGAGAACAAAAACAGAAACTTTATATACCTTAGAAGGATCTGGTTGGTCGGAAAACCTGCTAGCAGCAGCAATGAAAATATCTGGACACGGTTTTCCTCTCCTCACGCTAGGATCAGAACCTCCTAAAACTCTGTGACTGAATAGGTCGAAGAGTTCCGTATAGTTTTCTGTCTTCAGCTTGTAACTTTCGGCGCTTGAACTAGTCGCCAATGCTATTGGAACGTTTTGTGCTTTTAAATGACGCAGTAATCTCTCGGCGCCTGTTAATTGAATAATAAAAAAAACACGACAATCAGCTATCGAGATTCTTTATATCACTTCTTCATCTTAAATTATTAACATCAAAATTGGGGGAGCATTTTTTAACAAGCTCATAGATAAGAGACATACAACGTATGCGATGATCAAAATTATATCGTTCAATTCGTGCCGCCTTCAATGATTGATCATTTATATAATATCATCAATGAGATTATTTATTAGCTAATGAGAAAATATAATATATACACATAAGCAAATGTTTAAATAAAAGAAAAAAGATTTCTTTGAACAAAACGTGTATATATACGATATGGTATTAATTAAGACCTGGCATTAATTGAACGTTTGTGAACATTTCCTTTTGTAGACGATGATAAATTTGTAGAAACATATCCAAAGTAATAGGTAGCTTGTAATGATCGATAATTATTTGAGCTCCTGTTGTCTCCGGTCTCCCTAGCACTTTGAATTGCATATATTTATCGTAATCGTGATCGTACTGAGAGCAGATATTCTGATAAATGTTCTTGTACGTTGATTCGGTATCTGCACATATGAGAGAAAAAAAAAAAAAAAAAAAAAAAAAGGAACATAATACAGTAAAATATAATAAAGTAAATTTTTTATTTTACCAGGCAACAATTTTGTCCTAGGAAATAATTCGAGGTACAATGCTTTTGCCTGTGATTCAAATTCGTCGGTAGTCATTGGAAGATCTAACATCTTGATTATAGCCTTGGATACTTCGGTTGTTCTCAGACCCATTATACGCGCCTTGTGTTCCCATGTGTATTTTAATCCAAACGGTTCAACAATCTTGCTAAACGCTTCCGTGTAGAGTGTTTCCGTATCTGTGCATTAAATTTTTTTTGCTTTTTTCTCAACTTTCCTTTACAACAACTTGTGTGTCTTCTATATCCAAATAACTTTTTTCCATTACTATGTGATCTGAATTTTAATTAATATACAACCGCAACTCTAATATATATCAGTGTATTATATATATATATATATATTATATATATTCTGTAGTGTTTTAAGTATAAGTAGTAAAATTCTAATTCAATGTTTGACTACATTTATAAATGATCGCGTATTATGTAGCATAGCATCCCCCTTATCTTCAAGTCTGTGTTATTTAAGACACACACTACCTATGTGACCCAATATTATTATCTCATTTTGTCGTGTTAACAGGAGTAGGAGGAGAGTTTTAATTATCGTAGTAGTAAATTTTAGTACCTAGTTAAAAAAAAATTTTTTTTTTTTCTTTTATCTGAATTATGAAACTCGACGGTTCCTTTTTCTTGTTATATCAATAATTAAACACTCTTCATTATAATTAATTAATTAATAGATTTCAGATTTTCTTTTAACTTTTAACTTTTAAAGACCGAAATTTACTATATATATAGTGTAGTTTTAGAATAAATCTAAAAAAATAAAAAAAAAAAAAAAAAAGCGAATTACATCGTCTGAATTGAATTTTTTAAACAGATATATTTATTATAAAACGTAAAACAAAAAATTAATTTTTTAATTTAATTTGATTTTTTTTTTTTTTTTTTTTTTTTTTTTTACAAATGACCTTGAAGAGGGTCAAATTTTTCTAAAAAAAAAAAAAAGGTCAACCTCGTGATTTTTCAAATATTGTTAAAGCGATAATATGTAGCGAGGTGTAAAAAAAAAAAAAAAAAAAAAAAAAAAAAAAAAAAAAATAGTTCCATGCGTTATTTATTTATTTAATATTAATATATATTTACCAAGTAGAAGACCGTCCATATCGAATATGCAGTGAGTAACTGGTTTATATGTAATAATTTCAGTCATCTTATAATATTGTAAGTTAATATATCGAGTATTAACGAGATACGTGTGACAACGATATAGTGTAGTTTCGTTATTTCTGATATATTTTCAGGTTAACGTTTTATTAATGCGGAAAAAAATCAATCAATCGACAAACTCGTATCTATTTTAAGTCAGCTGGTGTACTTTTAAAAACTCAGCTGTGCGCGATTATGCGATATAGCTATATGTAGTACTGTACTATACTATAGGTATACGCGCACGACGTGTGCTTGCAGTGTGTTGCGTTCAGATACTTTAACGCTACTGTAGTATATGATTACTATACGCTCTTTACTTTAAACTCTGTGATATATGAATATATCAGGATGAAAGTACTCTATATATATGCAATGCAGTGAGATATATAGAGATATCGCGCATTTTATAGCTATCATTAAATTTATTTTAACGACTACTCTCACACACACGCTACTCATCTCTATACGTCTTATAATATTATATAAAGATTATATCATTTATCGCATAATGAAAAAAATAAAAATAGAATACCTCATAGTAGTACTTTTCTCTTTAATTAAGAAATTGATAAGATTTCAAATTTACCGCTTAAGGGGAAATGAAAGGTGGATTATACACCTCGAATTTTTGGCAACCCGTTTCTCAGCTAAAACACATCCGATCGATGTGAAATTGATATCGGTGACGTAGAAAAAGTGAACGAAGGGCATGATGCTCTTGGATTTCCAAAAAGCGAAAATGTTTCGGGTGTTTTCATATTTATCAAGTACAATGTCAGCAACAACGATTATTCGTTACAGAGCACTCTTGATAGAATACTGTACATTTTATTTTCGCTTTTTGGAAATCCAAGAGCATCATGCCCTTCGTTCAATTTTTCTACGTCACTGATATCAATTTCACATCGATCGGATGTGTTTTAGCTGAGAAACGGGCTGCCAAAAATTCGAGGTGTATAATTCACCTTTCATATCCCCTTAAAAAAAGAAAAAAAGAATCAAGGTTCGAAATTCTTTATTTTTTTGCTCAAAACCGACAACAGATGTCGCTACGTTTTATGTTTAAGCGTGTTTAGTAGTATACGTATACTAAATTTCCGCGTGGACCAATCAGCTTAGTCCACGAAAAATCGGCGACTATCGCGGAGGCGTGCGCGACACTCCGAGAGTTTTCATTCACTTGTATATGTAAGTAACTATAAAGCATTCATAGAAGAGAGTCGTAATACACCGGTATTATAGGTTGAAATAATTACAGTTTAAGAAACATCGTTGAATATTAATAGTGAAGAATTAGGAAAAACAAAAATAAGACAAAGGTGTTTGAAAATATGATCAGGTCTTTGATAGGTGAGCTAACAAGATTAGTGTTTTTCATATTAGAATCTCTATAATCTATATTATACTTATATGGTTTTATTACTATTTTTATTCACACAGCGGTAGTATTAGCTCTGCTAATGAGCAGCAGCTTAGCCGACGCTTTATACCCGGCTAATACAGACGTCGTTGATTTAACACCGGCTAATTTTGATCGTTTAGTATTGCAAAGTGATAATATATGGATAGTTGAGTTTTACGCACCTTGGTGCGGACATTGTAAACAACTTGTGCCAGAATATGGAAAGGCGGCTACAGCGCTTAAGGTAACTTCAGTTCAGTTAATTTAATTTAATTTTATTTTACTTTGTTAAACTATACAGCGACAATGTTATTATTAATCTCTCATATACTTAATACTACCTTCTTCTATCATCAGGGTATAGTCAAAGTTGGAGCAGTGAATGCTGACGACCATAAATCACTATCCCAAAAATATGGTGTCAGAGGTTTTCCAACGTTGAAAATATTCGCCGCTGATAAAAACAAACCCGATGATTACGAGGGCGCTAGATCAGCCCAGGCAATTGTCGACGCAGGACTTAACGCCGCTAAACAAAAATCGTACGCCTCTTTGGGTGGTAAGAAGAGCAGCGGCTCTGGGTCTAAGGTTTGTCACGTTCTGTGATATGAATATAAGGCTTGAATATCGAGGAAGTACTTCTGAAATCGGATTTTTTTTTTTAAACTAGAATCGAGAAAGTACTTCCAGAATTTGATTTTTTTTTTCTAGAACGAGAATCAAGGAAGTACTTCTAAAATCGGATTTTTTTTAAACACTAGAATCGAGAAAGTACTTCCAGAATTTGATATTTTTTTTTTTTAGAACTAGAATCAAGGAAGTACTTCGAGAATATGTATTTTTTTGAACTAGAATCAAAGAAGTAATTCTAGAATCTGATTTTTCCCACTAGAATCAAAGAAAGTACTTCTAAAATCTGATTTTTTTTTTTTTCAAAACTGGAATCAAGAAAGTACCACTGAAATCGGATTTTATTTTTTTTAGAACTAGGATCAACGAAGTACTTCTGCAATATATATATTTTTAAACTATAATCAAAGAAGTACTTTTAGAATCTGATTTTTCCCCACTAGAATCGAAGAAAGTACTTCTAGAATATAATTTCTTTAACTAGAATCAAGGAAGTACTTCTGCGATCTGATTTTTTTTTAAACTAGAATCAACGAAGTACTTCTAAAATATATATTTTTTTTACTATAATCAAAGAAGTACTTTCAGAATTTGATTTTTCCCCACTAGAATCGAAGAAAGTACTTCTAGAATATAATTTCTTTAACCAGAATCAAGGAAGTACTTCTGCGATCTGATTTTTTTTTTTTTTTTTTTCTAACTAGAATGAAGGAAGTACTTCTATCATCTTATTTATTTTTTTTTCAACCAGAATCAAGGAAGTACTTCCAAATTCTGACTTTTTTTTCAACTAGAATGAAGGAAGTACTTTTTAAATTTCGATTTATTTTCAACTAGACTGGAGATTCTAAGGATGTAATCGAGCTGACTGACTCAAACTTTGACAAACTTGTACTAAACTCCGATGATATGTGGCTTGTTGAGTTCTACGCACCTTGGTGTGGACATTGCAAGAATTTAGAGCCTCATTGGGCATCAGCAGCCACAGAATTAAAGGGAAAAGTCAAGTTGGGAGCATTAGACGCTACCGTTCACACAGTGAAGGTGACACAGCATTTTATTCTTCGTACGAGAGCAGGAATCGTTGGAAATAATACTAATCATCGTATTTCTTTATCATAGGCAAGCGAATTTGGCGTCCAAGGATATCCGACGATAAAATTCTTCGCCCCGGGTAAAAAGGACTCCGATTCTGTGACCGATTACGACGGAGGACGCACCAGCAGCGACATAGTTAACTGGGCGACTGAAAAACTAGCCGAAAACATACCCGCTCCTGAAATCATACAAATACTTAATGAAAAAAGTCTGAAAGATGCTTGCGAGAGTAAACCGCTATGCGTTGTATCAGTTTTACCTCATATTCTCGACTGCCAAGCTGATTGCAGAAACGGATATTTAAAAGTTCTCAAAACTCTGGGTGAAAAATACAAAAAGAAGATGTGGGGGTGAGGATTTGCGGAACATTTGTTTACAAATTTATAAACATAATCAACTTTGATTCTTATTTACTCAATTTTCTATATTTTTATTGTCGCAGATGGGTTTGGGCCGAGGCTGGAGCACAGCCAAACATTGAAGAGGCTTTAGAAATCGGTGGTTTTGGCTACCCAGCAATGGCAGTAGTTAATGTTAAAAAAATGAAATACTCTTTGCTACGAGGTAGCTTCTCGCAGGATGGTATAAGCGAGTTTTTAAGAGACCTTAGCTACGGTAGAGGAGGAACTGCGCCTTTGAAAGGAGCTCAGCTACCGCCAATATATGAGACTGAACCCTGGGATGGAAAGGACGGTGAACCACCGCAGGAGGAAGATATAGACCTTAGCGATATCGATTTGGACGATAAGGACGAACTCTAATAGTTTATATATATCGTGTCGAATAATCGCTAATAATGAAAAAAAAAAAAACATGAGAAGGGGATATAAAATTCCTGGATAATTTTCGGTAATTAACTTGAATTTGAATATCGAACAGTGTATCAAAAAAAAAAAAAGAAAAGAAAAAAAAATGTAACACGACGCTGGATCTCAGAAACGAAAAAAAAATTTGAACGTCGTACAAAGTTTTTAGAGAATAGCTCTAAGGTAACTTTTAGAGTTTAGATGACGATGAATCATTGAAGAGAACTTTGATAGCTATGATTATGATGATTTTTTTTTTTTTCTTCATTTTACTTGAATTAGAATTGAATGTTTCAATGTTTGTAGAGCGTGTTGATAACTACCCTTAATTCGTCGATGTCGATTTAACTTACTAGGTACATACATATAATTTCCGAAATTTGCAATTCGAGGCAATCCATTTCGTACTAAAAGAAATTCAGAACCGATTAGATATTCAGTTTATAAATAATATTCTTATGCTGCTACTGCATTCCAATTTCTTATTACCGCAATAATTACCCAATATTGATTGAAAAATGGAAATAACAAAACGGTATTGATATTCGAACTTCGTTTTTTACAATTAACTTTTTTTGCTTTTTGGGACCAAGTCTTGTATTTCAAACTCATGAAGATTATGAGCAATAATCGTTTATTTTTATTTTTTTTGCTTTTTTGTATTCTGTTTGATATCGCGGGTCAATTAATTGATAAAAAAAAAAAATAAAAAATTAATAAACTTCCTAACATGAACGGCGTCTTCCCTTCGCAAGCGCATAATAGACGTTAATTAACAACATCTTTATATTAACATTTTCAAAACTTGTAAACGGTCTGTGCGATGAACTCGTACAAAAAAAAATGAAGAAGAAGAAGAAGATTTTCTTATTCTAATAATCAAACCGTTTATAGTGGACAACCCTATCGCTTATAATAAGATTATCATTATACGTATTGTTTCTTTTTTATTTTATTTTTTTTTTTTTTTTTTTTTTTTTTTAGAGTATAAACGACGATGAGATCATAAGTGGTGGTACATAGTATACATATTATAAGTAAAAAAAAAAAAAAAAAAAAAAAAAAAAAAAAATATGAAATACCTATTATTATCGCAATAATTCATTGTTTTTCTTTTGTATATTCAATAATAAATTTTCACATATACGAAATGTTATTAGACGAGATATTTTTCTTAAAATAACATTATTATTATTATTTTTTTTTTATATTTTTTTTATATATTTTTTTTTTTTGCCAATAAAATATGATAATAAAATTTATTCAATAATTATTGAATCACAATCGATTGGTGCCTTTTTTTTCTTTTCTTTCTTTTTATTCATTTATTTTATATTATCATCGAATCCCTGTATACAGGGTGAGTTTATTCTCCTGAGTGTATATCAGAGGGCGTGGCTTAAATCGTCTCAGACTACGCCTCCTTCTATTCTTCACACCTTTTTTAAGTTTATTTTGCAGGAAAACCGAGATACAGATTAGTTGAATGTATAGTACTGTGAGAGAACGATCGTATACAGATATCTGTCTTTAAGTCACGCCCTTTTATAAACTCTGGAAAAAACTCACCCTGTATATTTCGAGATATTTCACTATTTTTTATTAGTTACAAGATAATCATTAATTCAGTCTTATATTTTATAAAAAAAAAAAATATATATATATACAGGGTGAGTCTCTTCAAATGTCGAAAATGGGTGGGACTTAATCACGGCGAAGGCACGCATTCAGCCAATAAGGTAAAGAATTATCCGGGTTGATCAGCCGCAAGTAAGTCCCACCCATTTTGGACCTTTGAAGAGACTCACCCTGTATAAAAAAAAAAAAAAAAAATACAAATAATTGTAATATTTATTACCTATAATATATCTAGTATATAAAAGTCTTGTAATATTCCGTGTAAAGAATACTGTCGGTTGAATACTTTATATTTATATACAGGGTGATTCAATTTAATCGGACCATATTAAATGGGCTTATTCCTTGTCGAATTCTAAGACTAAAGTTCCTTACCGAAAAATTGTAAAATTGTAAAATTGAACTGAATCACCCTGTACATCAGTCTAAAATAATAAATTCTAACTCGTGCGACAATAGGTACTATAATCAAGGTACGCATAGTCATAGAACATGAGTAAGTTCAATCATGTCGTAGTTTCTTTCTTTTCTGCATATAAATGGATAAAATACAAAAGCATAATATCCACCGGTACCGAATAAAATAACACCAATAATAATAGCGACTATACCCCAAGCCGAGAATGCATGTGTTTTATTACCGCCTGCAGCAGTCTTCGAATCATTAACAACGTCGGATTTCAATTCAGTTGCTTTATTATGGGCGTAGCCCTGATTTTGAATAGCCCCTAAGTTCGAACCCGAAGATGTTCTGTAGTTTAAATTGTTCGAATATTGTTGTCGATTGTAGCCGCCTCTTACTCCACCGATACCCTGCAATACCGACGGAGATCTAAACGCTGAATCTCCGTCATGGACCAGGACTATGACGATAAAGAAAACAACGATTGATTAGAAATATATATACAAGCATGCTTAAAATTCGATGTTGTTGACTATTATTTTCTTTAGAACCTTATCACTCACACAATAATATCGATGATATTAACAGTAGATTTCTTACTCTCAGCATTTTATATATATATATATATTTTTTTTTTCTCCTCTTATTTTTTTAACAGCAATATTAAATAATCTATAAGATTATTATGCGATACACGCGTCTCTCGTTTGACAATATTGTCGGACACACTAAGTACTGCGCGACGCAAACTCGAGATTACATTGCGTTGCGGTGAAATATAGAGGAAACGTGAAAAATTTCTCTGTTAGTACCTTAAAATAATCAAAGGCGTCACTAGACGACGAAACGAATTGCAACGCTATCTATCACCGATAAGACTAACTGCGTCAACAATTTTAGACGAGCGATATAGCAGAAAATTCGAATCATTGCTGATTTGGAAAGAAAAAAAAAAAAAAATAAAAATAAAAAAAAAAATTGAGTTTCCGACATAATTTCCTATTGAAATTAGTATTTTTTTTTTTTTTTTTTTTTTTTTGTACACACTAGTGCGCAAAGTTGGTGACAAAAATTCTAGAAAAATCACCAATGCGCAAAATTCGACTTTTCGTGCATGTTAGGCGTTCGAAAAGTACCCATTTCTCTCGCACTAGTGTGCAAAACAACTACTTTTCGCACTAGTGTGCAAAACAACTACTTTGTGCACTAGTGTGGAAAATAACTACTTTTCGCACTAGTGTGAAAAATAATTACTTTTCGCACTAGTGCGAGAAATGCGTACTTTTCGCACGTAAAATAGGTACGAAAAAAAAAAATGTTTATTATAATGGATTGTAGGATATTTTTGTTTAATATCGTATGAAAGAATTAATGCTAAATACAAAATAAATATAATAATAATTAAATTTATTCAAAATATCATCACAGTGCAAAGTCTCAGACTCTTTTCATATATATAATTCACAAATTCAACAATATGAATCGAAAATAATAATAAGAATAAAAAAAACGAATAAATAATAATGAGAAATATTAAGAGATAATAAAATAAATATTATTATAGTAATTATTACAGAGTAGAAAAAAAAAAAAAAAAATTACCACTAAGAGCTATCGCTGCTTTCCGAAAGTTCAGCCTTATCTTTAATCTTAGAAATTGAACGTTTAACTCTCTTCGTATTACCAGGTCCTTTTTTAGATTTTCTAAAAACCTCGATAGCACGAAGTTTCTTTTTCAGAGCGTTTGCCTTGTCCTTTTCTCGCTGAGGAATAAACTCTGATACTGTTGCAATATTTGCTTCTTTTTTTTCATTAACAGAATTTTTAGATGTTTGACGATCCGATTCTTTCTCAACTTCGACAACAGATTCGAGTTTAGATTTATTCTTACTTCTCGTTTGTTTTTTAGCAGGAGTCTCAGTATCCTCGGGGTCATCGCCGAGCTGTTTAACAGCCTTTTGAACTCGTTTGCTTAAATTATCCTCGATAGATTTATGGGATATTTTTATATTGAAGTAAGAATCTATTCCTTTCTGTTTAGATGGTTCGCTCTGACGTTTTATAACAGGATTGAATATAACGTCGAACTTGTTTTTAGTCCAGCCAAATTTTTCTCTAGTAAAATCGCACAGCAATGTTACGTTCGGTTTATTCCAAGTGAATTTTTCTCTTGAATCGTCTACAGCTGGGGCTAGATATGCCTGCGCAACAGCCTGGCTAGGAAATCCTGCGGGAATGAAAGAAAATCTTTTTATTATTACAACTAAATCAACGGTCTGATAAAATTGAAATCGAAAAATTTATAATCACACCTCTTTCGACTTGAATATTCTTCAGTTTAGTTCGCAGAGTAGTTCTACCGGGACCTGCGACTCTCCCGGTGTTAATCCAGGTTCTAAAATTGTTCAATCCTCTAAGAATGTTTCCTTCCTCGGCTGGAAATGCACCGAGTATTTCTAATGCAGTAACAGGACCGATTCCAGATACTCCGATCGTGTAGTCGCTCCCTACTAGTAGAGCAAGCTGGACCATTTGTTCCCTTGACAATTCTGCGAGAAAGAAATAAATAAAGAATAGAAATAAAGAAAGAAAAGCAAAGCTCTGAGAGAGTTTGGTCGATTTCATCTGGGGATGATATTCTTACTGAAATGATGGCTTATATCAGAGGATCGAAATTGCAGCACGTGTTTATTGAGATTGAAGAAATTCTTGTACACGCAGCGTCCACCGAATAACCAGATATCAGAATCGTCAGTTATCGTGCCTTCGGTTAAATTTATTGTCTCCAAATAGGCGCACTGCGCTTCAGCTTCCATTGGCGCTATCACATAAGGTATACCGAAGAGCCTCAGAAGTTCCTAGAAGATTTAAAAGAAGTAAAAGAATTTGAAAATTGCATCTAAGACACGAAAAGCTCGAACACACCTGAGCTTCCATACGCATCTGATCCGTAATATCAGTAGCTTGTCTCTCCAGCCTTCCTAGATTACCGCTGAGCTCCTTTTCCTCGTTTTCTAATTCTACCTAAGAGAAAAATGGTAGAATAATAATCACCATAAGATTTCTCATACAGTTATCAAAAACTGATAAACACCTGCATGGTGAGGAGTTCCTCTCTCCTAACGGGGAGCTTCAAGCCTTCTTTTTCCTTATTCTCATCTTTTTTCTCCTCATTTATTTCCCTGCTAGGACCAGGTTCTTCGGTTTCGTCTGTTTCATCGATGATATTCGTTGATTCAGGCGTATCTTCGGCCATCTCTACCTCATCTTCGGCTATTTCCTCCTCGTCAGCTTCTCTTCTATCTTCGACGAGCGATTTTTTTTCAGCTACGCTATCAGAAGTTTCGACTATTTCAACCACAGGCTGAATCATTGCACTGGGCTTTTCCTCCGTCACAGGCGGCTCAACAACTTCAGCAGTTATCTCGCCGTTGGCAAAAACATCGGCGAACAAATCCTCTTTCAAATCTAACTCGGGGACGATGGCTATTTCCATTATCGGTTTATCAAATTTCATCATAGAATTGGATACGGGTTGCGGGACGTCTTCAACTTCTAAAAAATCGTCTGATTCTGAATCAGATGTAACGGCTACAGCAGCAATTTCCTCTGGGTTTTCGATTCCTGGAAGTTTTTCGTCGATATCTTCGGCTTCTTTGGTCTTCGGACTAAGAGACTCTTCCTTATGGATTATAAAATCGTTTTCTGAACGTTCAGACTTCACCGAAATATCTGATGGCGTATTACTCCGTGACTTTTCCTTCTTTATAACAAAATCTTTGTTATCAAATAGCGTTTCGGTATTACTGCTGCCACCCGGTTTAGAAATCCGGTCAAAAGCGTCCTCGGACTTATTTCTGCTCTGTTCAATAATGCAAAGAATTTCTTCCTGGCTCAAGCCGCTGTGTTCTAGCATGTACGCCATCGCAGGATTCAAATCGCTAGCTCGTATCAGTTTTTTAAACTCCTTTGATTTGACGACAGTAACTTCTAGATCTCCGTCCGACTCCCAGTCGTTTTCCCAGTCGTCGTTTAACGCGTATTCATTAAGGTCTTCGATTATCTTAACGTCTTCGTCTCCCGAGTTATTCACCTCCTCTTTTATCGTGATTCTCGAACCGCAGGGTGCTAAAACATCGTCTTTGCTGTTTTTATCGTCCTTTTTCAAGCCTGAAAATTGAGAGGAGATGCATTTTAATATTAGCTTTAATTCCCGATAAAAGTTGTTTACCATTGATGTAAACGAATCTTGTTGAATTATCAGCAGCGATGCGGCTAGAATTGTCTTTAGTAGTAGTCGCTATGCCCTGTTCGGTCATAAGTATGTCCAATTCTTCAAGAGTCATTGTTTTTCCTCCCATCTCTTTCTCCGCTTGCTCTAAGCATTCCTGGACGTTTCTACGCTTGAGCAAACGCCTCATTTGGTAATTTGAGAAGTCGTGAGAGTGCTGAAACCAAGACGATACGAGTTAAAAACCCCCAAAAATCACACCCTGAGATCTCAGGATCCAACGAACCTCCGGCATTTCGTGTAGTCGGCCCCAAGAATTCTGTTTCCTTGTAGCCTTAAGGTCAGTCAATATATCGTGACGAACGTCTGGCGGTAGTGCCCTAAATTCTGCGCTGCTGACATCTACGCTGTGGATATTTCCAATCCATTTAGTCTGTTTCCTGGGGCTAATTGGAGCCGAAGATTCGGCGTCTGAATCTGGATCGTCTTCAGATTCGGATAGGAATTCATTGCCAGTTGGAATAATTGGAAGTTTAAAAAGATCAAGCGATGAATTGACGGACTTATTTTCCGGCTGTAATATAGCACGGATTTCTCCTACTTCGGTTTGTTTTTCTATTGAAGTACCCAGCGCACCCTTTACCGCCGTTCTTTTGATCAAATTGTTTATCAGGTCGGTTTTCATCCTTTGCACTTTGCTGGCTGCTAAAGATTTCTGCTTTCTGCGAGAGGCCTGTAAGAGATTGGGGAGAGGGGTAAGAGAGGGATATGAGAGTTTAGAGAGAATAAGAGTTAATAAGAATAAGGAATGAGAATAATAAGAGTAACAAAAGAATAATCAGCACTTTTTTCTCACTACCTACCTGATTCCCACGCGGAGTTGAAAACTAATTGCATCGTGTAACAGTGCTGAGATACTAATACCACTACTAACAAACTTAGTAGTTTTATGATCGAGATAACAAACGATCTGCATAAAGTATGAGATAGGGTGGCTTTAGTTTTGGACAAAGATTTTTTTTCTTTCTTAGCTTCATTGACGAAATATTATTCCATGTACTTGAATAGATAGAAATGGCTTCAATCTAAGGATTTCTTTTTTTTTATTTCAATCATCTAATGCTCAGCTGCATTTCATGATATCGTCTTACGACGAAGATCAACATTGTAGGGAATTGATCATTCTTCAAAAATGCTCATTGTGATCTGAGTGTAACTCGACTTGTTGTTGTTTCACCTGTATTTATGAATATTTATAATATTTCTAAATATTCAATAATCTCTCTATCTTCTAAACTATGAATTCTAGGCGATGAAAGAATGGGATCTTTTTCGTAGAGAATTAAATTTCCTGCAAATTTGTCATTTGAATATTTCCTCTAGCTTGAGCCGTTTTCGAGATATCAACGAAAATGTGTTAGTTGTGCTAAAAAAAAAGTAAAGAAAAATAGCTTTTCAGGTATCGATGCGGGCGAAACAAAAAGTCGAGTTACACTGATATCACAATGGGTACTTTTTAAGAATAATCAATTCCCCACATGTTGATCTTCAGTATAAGCTTTTAGAATAGTAAAATCTTCCAAACTGTTTGGATTTGTGTTATCCTGGTATGTATTTAAGTCGATATGGTTGTATAAAATTTATTTTCACTTACAATAGTATTTTTCTTCAACAGAGGAACACCGCCGTCGAATACAAACACTGGTTTTATCTTGTAATACAAGAGTTTACATATTCTATTAAATAATCCAAGAAGATGAGCGTTGGGCAGGGGGTTACCCCGCCCGTCTTGATATCCTTGCATTACTTGGTGTAACCATATTGAAACATCTTGGATAAAAAATAAAGAGTTAAGGATATTTCATACACATATATATGCTATTGAAAATTTATATAACTAGGAGAGTGTACATCGCACCTCAGGGTCGTAGATTGTGACTAAACTTATAGGAGTGTTTACTTGAGCAAAAATATCAACTACCTCATGAATAACTCTCCAAAACCCATGTTACGCTGATTTCTAGTGTATATTTAGGTAAATTGATGGAATAAAGAGTTATTCATGAGGTTGTTGATATTATTGCTCAAGTAAACACACCCCTACAAGTTTGATCAAGATCCATGACCTGGAGATGGGACGAATACTCATACTCTCTTAGTAAGATATCGTTATAGTGTTTTATTGAAAATAGGTGACAAAAAAAAAAAATTCCTGGACTCTTTACGGACGGTACTTGGTACTCCGTGATATTATTGCTCAAGTAAACACACCCCTACAAGTTTGATCAAGATCCATGACCTGGAGATGGGACGAATACTCATACTCTCTTAGTAAGATATCGTTATAGTGTTTTATTGAAAATAGGTGACAAAAAAAAAAATTCCTAGACTCTTTACGGACGGTACTTGGTCCTTAAAAACATGAAAATGAACAAATTGAGTAAAATTTTGATACATTGTAATAATATCTATGAGAAGGATACCAACGGCGAGAACTTTTCCCTCTAGTGTTTCAAGAGCTACAGGTTTACCCGTAGCATCCAATAGTCTCCATAGCCCGTGTACACCCATGTGTGTATATTAATTATTATTATTATACTAATAATAAGAATAAATGAATAATTCTGTAAAAACAAAAAAAAAAAAAAAAAAAAATTGAACGAATATGAGAATTAATAAAAAAAAAAAAAAAAAAGTATGTTGAAACGAATTAACGGTATAATTTCAAACTTCTGGACTATGGAACGTTGTTTATTTATTTTTGTCGAACAAATTCTATACGAATTTTGTAATAAATTATTCGAATCTGGAAGTCCTCCGAAGAAAAATAATAATAATAATAATAATAAAAAAAAAAATTAAAGAACAACATAACCTCAATAATATTGACAGACCGTGTGTTTAAAAAGCTGTACTGTGATGATAATTGATCACGAATGTAAAATATTACCTTTTCTATACTTACGAAGACTTTGTATGATTGAATATCTATATATAACTACGTTTATAGTATATAAAACAAATATTTATTATAAAACGATAACAACATGTATTTTTAACATACGAACAAATTGACGAGATTTTACTGATATTGTGTGTAACACCGGCGCGCAAAAGCAACCGATATTATATACTATACAAATAAAATACGATGTACAATTTTTTTTTTTTTTTTATATATATATATATATATAATAAATGAATAATAAATGAAAAATTTATTGCAAGGTATATAATAATATAATAAATACGAATAGATATAATATAACAACAACGATTATAAAATAATAAAAAAAAAATTAAAAAAAAAAAAAAAAAAAGACGCATGTATGCGTGTATAAGTTTGACGGTACGGATCCCAGCAATGCGAGCAATGCGCGAGACTTCGTAACGCGATGTACTACATCACACACACACATACACACACACGTGTGAATATGTTTGATATAGATATATATATACGCTATATAGTGTTTATTCGTATATAAAATCGTAATGAGCGTCGAATCTAATATGTGTGTGTGTGTGTGTGTATAGCGAAGGAGCATAAGGAAGGAAGGGGGGGAGGGAGGGAGGGACGGGGACGGGATCTGTGTACGCGAGTATATAGCCATAGTTTAAGTTGAGGCCACCCACTCTTTCCCACAGCAGGTTTATTCCCACGCCCTCTAGGGTAACCCCAACATCCTTTTGCGGCATCAATTCCGTACACCGTTTGTAGATATCTAGCGAAGTAAGCGGGGTAAAGAAACGGGGTTGAGTACCCGTGTAGACGAGCGATGGTATGAGGTAACGGGGGATGAGAGAAGTAAGTAAGTAAGAGGTGGGAGAGAGAGAGAGAGAAAGAGGGGACAACAGGAGGCCATTGTAGAACAGTATATAGAAACAATAGAAACTTCAGCCACTCTATACGAATATACACAATAATAACGAACTATCTCACTATATTACGTTTAGTTCTCGTCGAGAGTCTGACATTGAAAGATGTCGAGACTATGCAGTCGATATTGAAGAAAAAAAAAAACAACAACTAAATACAGATAAACAGATAGATTTCGCGGATGATGATTAAACGACGATATTAATTAATTAATTAATTAATTAATTAATTAATTAATCAATTAATTAAATCAATCGGCTCGAGGGGGCGGAGGGGGGGGGGGGGGACCGGCTAGGATGTATACTTTGTTTATAGTATATAAAAACCGGCGATATAATAATACTTTGCGCGCAGGGTAGGCAAAAATATTAACGATGAATTAAATAGCCGGTGTTTCTCGAGAGGGAGAAAAAAAAAAAAAAAAAAAAATTTTTTTTTTTTTTTTTTTTTTTTTTCACATTCTTATCAAGTTGGCAATAGTGTCGGAAAATAGTTGTAAGTGAACAGGTGTTTTTTTTTTTTGAATGGATTAGTTTCTGCTTATATATATATATATATATACACATACGTTATACACAAACACAGAGAGACAGACACACAGGCATACATAACACTTATATATACTCTGGTAGGGTAGGCTATGGCGAAGGGGGGGGGGGGGGGGGTATGGGGGATCTTTTTGTAATATAGAGAAAGAGAGAAATATCAGTCACGCAGAGACGAGAGGATGGTTGCGATCATACACATGTATCCTAAACGGCGTCGGTATCGTAAACATTAAATAAATAAATATCAGTACTATGGGTGTGAAGTTATAATAAACAACCATTTATTTATTATTAATTAAAGGGATTGTACTGTGATCTATCGACAACCGTTGTTATCAACATAATATATAAATGTGAGAAATTAAACATGAGGTAGGCAGGCACAAGGTTTGTCTGTCATCGCGGTGTTTTTCCAACGTTTTTCGTTTTTTTTTGTTTTTTTTTTTATATATATTATTACTATATTGGTATTGTCGCATATCATTCGGTTATTCAATTTTCTAAACAACAACAACAACAACAACAAAATAAAAAAACACAATCACAGTATTACCAACAAACGTTTATCGATCTTTATAATAGTTACACAATAAAAAAAAAAACAATAAACAAAACCAAGTCATTCGTATATCGGCAATTTTTTTTTTTTAATTTTTTTTGTTGAACATCAATTAAACAACAAAACTATACATATATAGTATCATAATTACCGACAAAGTCTGAAAAAAAAACAAAAAACAAAAAAAAACTCTACCATTACCGACCGATTTCTAAAAGTTATTTTATAATCACCATCATCGTCACATGTGTCGCTGTCACCGCTATAAGATTGTTTGACAACAACAACAAACTAATTTGACAGTCTGCTGATTGAACTCACACGTTAACAAAAAAAAAAAAACTACAACAACTCTGCGAGTGTACACGTGTGTGTGAGTTTTGTTTTGTTTTGTTTTGTTTTGTTTGAATAAATAAAACAAATGACTTATTGTTATAACAGATGACGAATAGAGTAGCAACGTTCGTTATCGAACGTTATTGTGTTAACCTATAGAATGTAAAAAAAACAAAAAAAAAAAAAATCGAGTGTTATAAAATAGAAAACAAGAACAAACAAAAAAACAGAAAAACAAAAGAGAAGAAGAAGAAGAAGAAAACAAACGCAGGGGAATAATGCCACATCAGTTTGGGCTGCCCGCAATGGCACACGGCATGCAATCACCACCGTCACCTACAGCGGTCACATCTGGTTATCCGAGATTCGGTTCAACCGGTGTGTACAGATCTGAAGCTGACCAACGTTTGACGCGCGAAGCTATGGAGCGTTACCTTAGAGACCGTAGCGACATGGTTATCGTCATACTTCACGCCAAAGTTGCACAAAAGTCGTACGGCAATGAGAAGAGATTCTTCTGTCCGCCGCCTTGTATATATTTATTTGGCGACGGTTGGAGAATGAGACAAGAACAAATGCTCAGAGAGGGTGAGTCCGAGCAGTCGGCTCAACTATGCGCTTTCATTGGTATAGGAAATTCTGACCAAGATATGCAACAGTTGGATTTAAACAATGGCAAACAATATTGCGCAGCGAAAACATTGTACATATCAGATTCTGACAAAAGAAAACACTTCATGCTTTCTGTGAAAATGTTTTACGGAAGTGGACACGACATAGGCGTGTTTCACAGCAAGAGGATAAAGGTCATATCCAAACCGTCGAAGAAAAAACAATCCCTCAAAAACGCAGACCTATGCATAGCTAGCGGCACAAAAGTCGCACTTTTTAATAGACTTAGGTCACAAACCGTCAGCACTAGGTACCTACATGTTGAAAATGGTAACTTTCATGCCAGCTCTACGCAGTGGGGAGCATTCACGATACATCTATTAGACGATAACGAAAGCGAGTCCGAAGAATTTCAGGTATACAATTTTCAGCGGTTTTAAAACCGAAACATCGTCATTTAAGATAAATCTTGACGGCGAAACACCGTCATTTCAAATGAATCTTTTTAAATAAATCTTGACGGCGAAACACCGTCATTTCAAATAAATCTTGACGACGAAACACCGTCATTTCAAATAAATCTTTTCAAATAAATCTTGACGGTGTTTCACCGTCATTTAAGATAAATCTTGACGGCGAAACACCGTCATTTGAATAAATCTTGACGATGAGACACCGTCATTTGAATGAATATTGACGGTGAAACACCGGGTTTATTACCATTTCTTAATTATTTCAGGTGAGGGATGGCTACGTGCACTATGGCAGTACGGTGAAATTAGTTTGTTCTGTAACCGGCATGGCGTTGCCACGTTTGGTGATCAGGAAGGTGGACAAACAGATGGCAAGCCTTGAGGCTGACGACCCGGTATCGCAGCTCCACAAGTGTGCGTTTTACATGAAAGACACTGACCACATGTACCTATGTCTCTCCCAAGAGCGTATAATCCAATTTCAAGCAACCCCATGCCCCAAAGAAGCTAACAAAGAGATGATAAACGACGGAGCATGCTGGACTATAATCAGCACCGACAAAGCAGAGTATCAATTCTTTGAGGGAATGGGACCGGTGAGATCGCCAGTTACACCTGTGCCCTTAGTTCATAGTCTGCATTTGAACGGCGGAGGTGATGTAGCTATGCTTGAATTAACGGGAGACAATTTTACCCCTAATTTACAAGTATGGTTCGGCGACGTAGAGGCAGAGACAATGTACAGGTGTCAGGAGAGCATGCTATGCGTTGTACCAGACATTTCTTTATTCAGGGGAGAGTGGCTTTGGGTAAGGCAACCTACGCAGGTTCCTGTATCGCTGGTCAGAAATGACGGTATAATATACGCTACGGGATTAACTTTTACTTACACACCTGAGCCGGGACCAAGGCCACACTGCCCACCGGCTGACGAGATAATGCGAGCTCCTAGGTCAATGCATGACCCTAGTCTGCCACCGGCTATTGCCGACGTACCTTGGAGTTCGCATCATCAACAACCTTCGGGACTTTGATCCATCGTGTATTTTAAGAAATTTAAGACTTACAACCAGACTAAGGAAAGTTTTAACCATTGTGAAAGTGGTGTGTTCGCACACTTATTGTTGTCGAAACTTTTCAAGAGATACTTCATTTCTTTTCTTTATTCAGAAATTGGAATTGTATTTATAGATAAGACTATAGTTTTGGTATACATAATTTATGGATGAGGGAGAGAAAGAGAGAGAGAGAGAGAGAGATATGGTAACGATTAATATGTATGTACGCGATTTTTTTTTTTTTTTTTTTTTTAATTTTATTTAGAATTTAAAGCCTTTTTGGAACAAATAAAATGATCAATAATAATAATGATAATAATTATTGAGAAGAAAAGAAAGAACGAGAAAGAAAGAAAGAAAGAAAGAAATAAACACACAAACTCTAGAATTTAGAATATAATATGTATAAAATAATAGGTATTTATAAAAAGGTCTTGTATTTTTTTTTTTTTTGAGACTGGAGGAGAAAGAACACGACAAATGATAGATCTGTACGATATGATATGTTATTTTTTGTTTCAATATACACACACACACACAGATGACCGTACGAGACGTATATTATATAAGAGGTGATAAATTATGATTCGATGATGAAAATTTGAGAATATAGAAAGATGAGAAAAAGAAACTATATACAATTTTTTCTCTTTTTTTTTTTTTTTTTTCATCGATTATTATATGTTCATATTACTATGAATTTACTGAACAGAAAATATTCGAACATGCGGATGGATGACATTGTAGATATTAATTGATAACTGAACTATTTATATAAATATATATATATATATATATTTATATAAATATATATATATATATATATAGGTATATATAGTATATATAATAATAATATACCCTAAATAATAATAATATACTGTGTTAAATACGAAAATACATAATATTTCCAGTATGAAAATGTTCTTTTTAATAGATATTCTCTTTTTTCTTTTTATATATATAATATATATAAATCGTATATAGCTAACTATAATAATATTATATATAATATAAGATTTTTTTTTTTTTTTTTTTTTTTTTTCTTCAATATAGGGTAAATATTAATGAAGAAACTAAGAGATACACACAGAGATTTAGAAATGATTATAAGTATCTTGTATATATATATATATTTTTTTTTTTTGAAAAAAAATTATAATAATCATCGCAATCTCACACATAATATTAATATGATAAGACGATATATATGTATTTTAAACATATATATATCGCAGATCTAGATCTACAATTTTTATACTATATAATAGAATTCATTTATTTATTTATTTATTTAAACTTTCTTAAGACACTGTTTTTTTTTTTTTTTTTTATTTTTTTTATTATTGTTTCTTGATTCTCAGCCAATTTTCTTCCTCATTCCCTGCCTTTGACTATACACACATCAAGTGGCGCATACGCATTATTATAAGAGTCGAGGATGTGAGATAAGATCTACATACTCTACTCATCCTTACGTCTCTTTTCCCCCCCTTTCGAACCCCTGACACTGACACGCTCTATTGTTGTTAAGGAATGAACGTAGAGTTGAGAAAATATTCTCACGATATAAGTTATTTATTATTATACCCATAATAATTAACATTTATTCTCTCATACGTTGTTGTACGGTATGAATTATATACCCCTATCTTCTTTTTATGTATACCAGGTCTTAGTTGTTATTATTAACAAGATGTGTTTCTCCTATTTTTCATTTTCTTTTTATTCAAATTAAAAAAAAAAAAAATTAAAAAAAAAAAAAAATGATGCGGATAAGCGATAATCGCATTGATATCCTTGTTAACAGAAAAAAAAAAAAAAATACACTCTTTAAACGTATAAATTATAACTATAAAGTTATTAGAAAAAATATTACGTGGACGGATATACAATACTTGGCGATACAATAGCATTAGTGTATAATTATAAATTAATAATCGAGCTCGAATCAGGTTTTTTAATAAAAAAATCTAACATCAGGTCGAGTCTTTTTTTTTTTTTTTTTTTTTTTTTCTATAATAAAACAACAAACTTTACACAATATACCTATAATGTACTACTAAATAGTCGTATTAGGCACTTTCTTCCCTATACCAATTAATTATCACATTTCTGTGATCAAAATTTACACATATAGGCACACGACGGTACTACCATTTCCATATTATTATTATTATTATTATTATATAATATATATATTAAATATTCATCGTCGTATTCAAAGTACAGATTAATAATCCTCCAAAAAAATAAAATAAAATAAAAACAAATTTAATAGAATATAGAAAAAATAAGGGGAAAAAAAAATTTTAAAGCACATTACGAATAGATATAATATAAGTGTGCATAATAATGGTAATAATATTATTTTTCTTCGTAGAAATCTGAATATACAATTTATTCTGCTGTAGACTACTATTTTATTCTAATTGTACGCTGCTTATTCATATTTGTAAGCATTAATGATATGTACGAGGTCAATAGGTCGTCCATTTTATAACCGAGCGATGTTTCGCACAGCAATTTAGAACCTCTTACCAAGTTACCTATAGTCATATGGAAATACGTGTTACCAGATGACCAATTTGAGATTCTTGTAAACGGATGCGTCACCAATATGTCTTTTGTTTGCGGGTGTATAAGGCTTACGCCGTGCTTGTTTATAGCGATTAACAACATTTCAGGATAATTAGGCTCCGTGCTTTGCTTTACTTCGAAAAATGCAGAGCCAAATGTTGGCCAGCGGTATACTATCTTCAAAAATGTTATCTTCGCGTCCTCGGGACTCATTCCTGTAAATATTTATCAATCTTAAAACATTGGAGAGACTGAATCTATTTAAACTCAAGAAATTTTATTATCAAATAATTTCGTACCCGCGTCCTGGTTGTAAGAACCGACGATCGATCTCTTCCAGTCGTTGGAACTCTGGATTTTTACCAAATCAGCTGGTACAAGCTCTCGCAGCATTTGACTAGGGAACGTAATGGCTTAAATCGGTTCAAGATATTCAATATCCAAAAAAAATTAATCATACTCACGGTATTGCCTGCAGCTCTTGTTTACTCTCTCCGAATCTGACTCTGTACACTAGGGCGGCTAGGCGCGAGGCTTCTTCCTTTGTGCACTTGTGGTATCCTGCGAAAAAGCAAAGGTTTTTTTTTTTTTTATCATCCCTGGCGATTCAAACGAGGAAGTGGGTTCCCCATTTTTAATTACCTCTTAGCAGCTTAGGAAGTTCTTGATGAAAATGGAATATGAGATCTGCGTTCCTGTCTTTTCCTGGTACCGTGTTCGTCCATAACTTCTTCATGAAGAAGACTTGGTACGTGAATTGGGGAGAGACACCTGCGCGCAGTGGAAAAAAAAAAAACGTTTAAGTAAAAAAAGAAAAAAAAACGAGATCTTTGACGATGTTTGTAGAGATGCAAACCCACCGTCCCTAGAAGGTCTAGCTTTCCTTATCCAATCCGTCAAGTGTCTTACAAAATCGAAAAAGAAATCTCCCTCAGGCACGGATATTACTTTGTCAGCTATTTTCACAAATAAACTAAAACCTTCGCCTGATCTGAGATTCAAACGCTGCGCTATGTTCTGGCAGAAGTCTTTAGCCCTTGTTGACGAATCCACCTCGAATGCCTGAGGATGAAAAAAAGATTCTAGTTCTCATTTTCTATCCGTTGATAGTTTAAAGCGAGTCAAAAAAAAAAAAAAAAACCCACCTCATCCGTATCGTCTGGAAAATAAACCTTGTGGAATATCTGAGTAGTTTTGTGCTGTATAGCTTCGACCTCGACCTGATGAGGCGGATACTTCCTCTGTCCGTTTCTCAAAGTCTTTTGCAATCTTTGAAGAGAGTCCTGCGATATTGGATGCCGCCTTGTGCGAAGGAACAGAGTCAGTTCCTAGAAAGAATGAAAAAATATGATAAAATCTTAATATTAAGGATTAATTATCAATCTTATACCTTCAAAAGACTCTGACTGCAAGTGAATAGGCCAGTAGCAAGCCACATCAGCTCCCATCCTCGTTCTTCGCTTAGTCTATTCCTGTTGTCTGTTAGCTGTTTCATAACTTGGCAGTAAATTTCATCTCTAAGTATTTCGTTCTTCAATGGACCGTCGAAAATATGATCTGTGTATTCGTTTCCTACTCTTGGTCTCTTGGTCGGTAAATCGCCCATGTATTTTAATATGGCGTTGAAAGCGAAGCAGGCTTCCTCCGCTAGTTCCTCCTTGGATATTAGCTTCTTGAGCAAAGGTTGCTTTATAGGATCCCTTGAATGTCGCCAAAGTTCGTCCAAATGACCGCGTCTAGCAGTCGTCAAAGTCAGCGCCTTTGACATAGTCCGTTTTGGTGGAGTTCTAAAATGATCTATAGCATAATCGGCGAGAGTGTGAGGCTTGTCGCGTGATTCAACGCCGTTAATCTGTTGAGGGTATAGACGTCGACCGTGTTCAGCTCCCTCGATACTAAACAGTGCCTGAAAAATTGATGTGCCGTTAGTTTGGTGAATCTGAAACCTTGGTTGAAGTTTCAGCTTCAATATTCTCATACCAATATATCGTTAGGCGGTTTAGAAAGCGACGGTAGAACGTATACAGTCTCAGCAGGGAAGTCCCCCTTCTCCGTGGTTCGTTCGCAACATCCGACGCACCAACCAGAGTTGAGGACAGTCTCGCCTGTGCTTTCTTCCTCGAGAGTGATGAGATCCCCCTTTTGAAATGAGAGAAACGAAGACGCGTCGCCGGGAGGCTTGTAGTCCTGAAGAGCTATGACGTATTTACTCCGTTTCTTCAATCCCTCTAAGAAATATACTACCAGATCTCTTATGTCTTCAGCGTTTGGACTCTGGAATGTAAACTCTTCGCCTCTCACCGTTGACAAACTAAAAGTCTGAGTGAAGACCTTGTTTGTTCTGAAATATTATAGAAAATTGATTAATAAACTTGAAGGATTTGAGAAACGTTGTTTTTTGTTTTTTTTTTCAACAGACTAGAAATCGACTAACTTTTGACTAGATACGGTGGTGATTTCGGGAAATGATAATTCCAGTAGTACTTGTTCTTGGTCGTCAACCACGTACACACCCGTCCAGTTAACTGCAATGATAACGTCATTCTTGGGCAAATTTGGACCCGAATTTCTATAAGCTTCGTAAAATCTTGAGAATAGCAACGGCCATTTGAATTTAGCGTAGCTAACAACGTCTTCCTTTACTCTTAGAGCTGCGACCTTCTCCTTGAGATAATAACTCTTTTTGTAAGCCTGTACTACGAGGTGTCCCCACCTGTCTATCGCCTTGTCTATACCGGTGAGGCAATAATCTGGAATGTAGTTTGGTAGCAGAGTGAAAAGGCGGTCGACGTTCATGTCAGTAAAATATTCTATGTAATATTGCTGGGCGGCGATCATAGCCAGGTCCTCCTCCTTGTCGCATCTATATTCTCCGAATTTAACGCCTCTGACAACCTGCTGGTATATTAAATTAGTAGCGACTTGATCCTCAGTCGGTTCGTGCCACGGCGCGAATATCTCCTTTCTGAAAAACAATCTCCAAGGAGCATTCCGCTCCTGGGCTCCCTGCTCCTTTGCGTATTGTTCGCACTGGGATATGGCGTCCATAACATGATCGCCGCCGCTGCCTAAAGATGAGACTTTATCGAACAAAGCAATGTAGAGTGAGAAGCCGAACTGATCTCTCAACGATATCTTGTCAGAAAGTTGGTTGCACAGTTCTCTAGCTGTAGTCGCAGAGTCTGCAAGTAAAGTCTTTGTGTTTCCATCCATAAACGTGATGGGAAGCATTATCGGCTTCTTGGATTTAGTCGCCTGGAGTTCTAGCCAGCTGGGAGGCTGATTTCTCGTACCGTTGTTGAACGTCCTTTTGAGTCTGTCCTCGCAGTACGGGGCGTAGCCAGGAGGACCCTCTCTGATAAAGGCACGGAGATAGCTAACAAACTTTTCTGAAGGAGCGAAACACCCGACGCAAAGAGATAGGAGAATCCAGCCTCTGGCGTGCGAGGATTTCGACGGGTTGTTTGAGAGCTGTTTACAGATCTGGCAGTATATTTCGTCCCTTAATTCGGCCCGCAGAATACCGTGGCCGATTATAAAGTGGAGTTTTTCTAGATTTGAGGTAGGCCGAGCCTCGAGCCAAGACTGATAAGAGTCTGCGGTGTATTCGTCGTCCTGTAAACGCCTCCTTACATCCTCGCCGAGTTTGTTTTTACGTTTAAGAGTCAGAGATACAAGCTTGTGTCTTATAGACCTCGGTTTTTGTTTGAGAAACGTTTCCGGATCCATACCCATCATTTGAGCCTCTTGAAACTCTTTGCTTCGTATAAAATTTCTACCCAAAGTAGCGGTCACCTTAGACATTACGGAGGTATTGTCTCTGTCCATTGTGTGGTAGCGTGGCTCTGGCAGGTCTCCGGTAAACCGTAGAATTGTTATCCACAGAGCTTGGGCGGCCTAGAAATCGGATATGCAATTATTTCGGACTTCTAAGCCTCTGGGACGAGGGACAGAGAGGTTTAATCCTAATTATAGCTACCAGCTGATCTCCCTGCGTGTGCAACGGGAGTAACGGATGCTTGAGAGGTTTTCTTGAATACTGATGCGTGATGTTTCCCTGGAAGTAAGTAGCCGCGAATTTCTGAAATTTGAATTCAGAGAGGTCCTCTTCGTCCTCGGAGGGCATCTGCATCGGGCTTATTATCTCGTGTTGGTCAGCTTTTGGGGCGGGTAAATCCTGCGGGGAATGAAAAAAAAAAAAACTCGGATCAAAACACAGTCTGGGAAAAGATTATGGCGTTTTAAACGTACGTTGAACACCGATGTCTCTCTCGCTGGGGTTGGAGCCTCGCTGCTAGAATCTGGAAGAAAGTCGAACATCGCTTCTACCAGCTTACTATCGTCTACAGGCTCGTCTTGTTTCTTAGCCGCGTCGTTTATCAGATTCTTTTTAATCTCCATTCTCCGTCTGTCCTCTATCTCCATTTCTATCTCCTTTCTTTCAAGCTCTTGCATTCTCTCCTAGTTTGGGGGATGCGAAAAACAAACAATGAATATATAATCAACGAGTGGAATGGATCACTCAGTAGTAAATTCTCATACCCTGTAATTCTGCTCGGCTATTTCCTTCGCCCTCTTGTTACCCTGGTCCTTGAGTTCCTTTTCCTCCTTTTTCCTGAGCCTCAACACCTCGATATGATGCCTATAGTCGTATTTAAGCTTCTTAAACCTCCGCTGAGCAATCATTCGCCTAACGTGTGCCTGGATTTTCACTATAGCCCACATCTTCTTGCGGTACATTCTACGGGTAAGATGTCCCCTGGCGTGAGCCTGGAGACCTACGATGTGTCCTCTAAGGTGTCTAAATCTGTGAGACAAGACCCTGGATCTAATTAGCGCCTGTAATCTCATATAGCCAATTCTCATACGCTTGTATCTCTGTCTCTGCGCGTATCCCCTCCAATATTTTTGTATCCTAATTGCGGCAGCTCGCATACGTAAAAATCTACGCCTGTAAACCCATCCGCGTATGTTTCTCTGTAGGATTAATATCTTCCTTGTCAATACGCGGTCCCTCTCTTGTTCCAAAAACAGATCGTGCGCGTCCTTAAGGAACACCTTTGTATGCCCTAACTGGTAATCGGATCTCCCTAAAACTGCGTGGCATATTCGCGATGTTGCGGCCCGACATTCGGTCTGAAATATTAAAAAGGTATTTAAAATTCCCGGCTCAAGCATACCGTCCGGTCTTCGTAACTCTCACCTTATGGGACGGTGGAATCCCGGCTATCAGGAATCTGTATCGTTCGACAAACTCGTTGAAAGAATGTCTGATGGGATATCCAGCTCGACGTATTCTAATCGTCTCCATCATTCCAGAGTATCGTAATTGCCTGCAGCACAAACCGCGGTCGAACATCTGGGTGGATAAAGAGAAGAGAATGTTAGAGCGTTCCAATCGCTGCGTTGATTATTTTTCTTTTTTTATTTACCATCGGTTTTTTGTACTCGTTTGGCTTTATGCATCTGATAAAGAACGGCTGGCAGCTACACAACGTCTTCATAAGAGCGTCGAGCGATTTTTTAAACTGTGTTGACAGAGTAGGCGCTCTCTTACGCGTCTCTGATCCCATTCCTATATCCTCGGCGAAGCAAACCTGGAGGAATTTATTCGTTGATATGTGGATAAGCTGGAGTAAATCTGCGCTAAAGGTGTCGCGATTCTTTTCAAGGAAGCCTCTCGTGTCGTAGAACACTACACCAGCGAAATGGTTCAGACCAAATGACGTGTTTATGTCAGATTTTGGCTTCAAATAATTACGATGAGACCCGTGTGTCTTGTGAATCTTAGCCAGCATCGTTTGGTCCGTACCCTGTGGAAGTAAAAGCGTTAATATCTCGCCTGAAGATTGGGATACGGCGTAAGGCTACCTTGGGAAACTTAGACTCCTCGTCTATCAGAGCCATGATGTTTAGCTGTTTGATAGCGATCAGATCCAAGGCGTCTTGATTATCTACGAATTCGATATGCTGCCAGTTTATTCCTTCGTGGTTGTACTCCTCTTGTTCAAGCTTGAATATATGCTGTACAAAGAACTGCTGTAGATTCTCGTTCGCATAATTTATACAGAATTGTTCGAAGCTGTTGTGATTGAAATTCTCAAAACCGAATATGTCCAGAACGCCTATGGCGCTTCTGGCCATATTTTTCGGCCTGTATATCGCCTCGTTTATCTTCTTCACTATCAGTACGAACAAACGGCCGTATATTCCCTTCACAAAGGCGTCTCTGATGTCCACAGATTGGTCTCTGGACAGCGTTGAGACCTGCGTATAAAAAAGATCGAATAATAAGGCGAAATTTAAGCCTCTAATTCCTCCTCAACTTACCACCGTCTCCCCGTGAGCAAATATCGTCCTCCTAGTCAGAGCAGCGACTAACGGTTGCACCGGTACACCCAGGAGGTTTGCAACCCGCTGTACGTTTGTTTGTTCCGGTATTTCAGTGGCGTCGAGATTATCTGAAGAGAATAAAACCAGTTATCGATATAATGGCTGTGAATGAAAAGGCTCTGTGCTTTTATTGCCTCAACTAACCGACGACTGTAGCCTTGTACTTGATGTTTCCTGTGTGGAGTAAAGCCGCGAGTAGTTTAAGTATCTCCCATATTTCGGCGTCGGTAAATAAAAGCACTTTCATCGCTGACCTGATGTCAGCAAACTCTGCTGCGTCGTCTCTCCCCTCGCACGTGATACTACCTCCCTGAAGAATAAAAATTTTCACAAATAAGAATCTCGGCTCGAGGGTAGGTATCAGCGGGGAGGCGGGGTTTTTAAAGGCATGAATTTACCCCCGTGAGGTATTTGTAGGTAGATGCATCCTCGAGTTCAAGTTTGATCTTCTCTTCTCTCGAAAGTCCAGCCAGTATGCAATAAAATATGTGATAATTCCTTTCGTCTGTACTCTGAGACACGATTCTAGACTTTTCTAATAGATATTGTTCGATTTTAGCACCCTCGATTACACCTAGCTCGTTGAAATGGATATCTATGTACTTTCCAAACCTTGACGAGTTGTCGTTGCGGACAGTCTTCGCATTTCCAAACGCTGAAATATCATATATATATATATAAATAATCAAATCCGTTTGTAATGAAAGCAATATAATATATTCTTCTCGATTTAAATCCTTGCCTTCTAGAATCGGATTGGCTTCCAATATCTGCTGTTCTATCCACGAATGTTTGCCGCTTATAGCCGCCAGGTATTGAAGTATGAGTTTAGTGCTCTCCGTCTTTCCTGCTCCGCTCTCTCCGCTTGAAGAATAAAATTTCATGGTTTAATAATTGATTTGTTTTTTTTTTTTCTTAATCGTCATTTATCTCATGATATACAATAGCTTATCAGTCACCTTATAACGATGCATTGATCTTGACCGTATCTTTTCATATGAGTGTAGCTATTGTCACCTATGGCAAATATGTGAGGCGGTAATTCACCTATCTTACGATCTTTGTAAAGTTTTATCTGCTCAGCCGTGTAGATTGGTAATATTTGGTAAGGGTTCACCGCTACCAGTATAGAACCGGTGTATGTCTGTAAATTATTAACAAACAGTATTACGCATCTATGTCTTGTATGACGAATATTTTATAAAATTAGTTAATAGCTGTAACGGTCTTATCTGAAGTAATATGTAACTCTTTATTTATATTGTGAAGATAAGTTGATTAGTATACTCTGCTTCTCCGTTCTTATCTTGATACCGTCGACTAGTTAGTTAGTTAGGTATTTCAAACTTGATTAAATATTAAATTATAGTACTAACGTATAGTGGCACAAAATTCTAAGACTTTAGGACGGTACTTTAGTAATTTATAGTATAGATATATATATTTATACCGTTATATTAATTATTATTATATGGGTTTGATATATATGCCTCTTACATATATATATTATAATTTTAAAACAACCGCTTACGTATATGAGATTTTCGTTGTATCGAATTAAGAGATTCCTCAATATTCCTGCCTCGTGTAAATCGCCAAGACTTATCATGTCTTCGACGCCCTGGACGGATGTCGCGTGCATAGCTTTTATCCTTCGCTCCGGAGTAAGCCATTGTTCCTATGTAATTAAACAACAACAACAACAACAACAACAATAATAATAATAATATTAATTAATTATAATAACGTAAATATTAAAGCACACACATACCTTGTTGTCGTCGTCTTTAACTTGGATTCTTCTACCCTCAGCTGAAACAACTCGAGCACCTATCGCAACGTCAAATTCCCTTCCAGATACCGGCTCGATCCATATGTAATCCCCCTATACATACATACACGATACGAAATACATATATTATATACTAATATAATGAAAACTGCATTCATAGATTAATACATACTATATATATAGATTATACTAACTGGGAGAGTGTACATCGCATGATCTCCGGGTCATGGATCTTGATGAAACTTATAGGGGGAAACCCTATGGGGTTTCTATAATATTTCTTATTTTGGCTCAAGTAAACACCCCTATAGGGAAGCTTAGAACCTCGATACGCCAACTAGTGGCAGAAAATAGAACTACTCAAAGAAGGCTACAATAACGAATGAGAGGGCTTGACCTCAGGTTCATGGATCTTGATCAAACTTATACCCTATGGGTTTCTATTATATTTCTTATTTTGTCTCAAGTAAACACCCCTATTGGGAAGCTTAGAACCTCGATACGCCAACTAGTAGGAGAAAATAGAACTACTCAAAGAAGGCTACAGTAACCAATGAGAGGGCTTGACCTCAGGGTCACGGATCTTGATGAAACTTATAGGGGCGTTTACTTGAGCCAAAATAAGAAATATTACAGAAACCCTATGGGTTTCTATTATTCCTATGGGGTTCTATTGGGAACCTTAGAACCTTGATACGCCAACTAGTGGCAGAAAATAGAACTATTCAAAGAAGGTTAAAATTTCAAAGCCACGCCCATTCCAAGGATTCCATATAAGATCTATGAACCGGAAGTGCGATGTATACTCTCCTAGTATGGTATATAAGATATCATTATCATTTTACATTAATTACATGCGTAAATATATAAATAAATAAATAAATAAATAAACAAATCTTCATTCAAGCGTTTGTGTATATATATATATATTGACTAATACTATATACTGTATATATACAGTCAAGGTATATATATATATACTACTATACTACTAGTATATATATATATACTACTATACTACTAGTATATATATATATAGCTGTACAATTTTAACTTCGCTTATATATATATATACACATCAGATACTGTGAGAGAGATATCCTGGTATAATTTCTCGCCCTAATTATCCGCGAACCGGAACATACTATTATCGGAAGAGAACTTCCGCGCACTATAACGAATTACGTTATATACACGTTTAAAGTTATAGGTGTGTGTATATATAGGTATATCAAATATATACAGCAAAAGGGTCAGCTTCAATTTCACCGATGGGAATCTTCCCCCCCCCCCCCCCCCCCCCCCCCCCCCCAAAACGACGATACGGATCATTTGTCGCTTTGTGTGTATTGTATATCGTTTTAATCTTATACTTATAACAACAATAACAACAATGACGATAACAATGACAACAATAACGTCAACAATGACAACAATAACGACAACAATAACAACAATGACAACAATAACGTCAACAATGACAACAATAACGTCAACAATGACAACAATAACGTCAACAATGACGATAACAATGACAACAATGACGACAATGACGAGAATCCTTATATTATAATAAATAATAAATATATACCAACCCGCGTGACGATGACCATCTCTTAAATCTTGGCCGCCGCCCCGCCACCTGTAAAACGAAAATATAGGTACAATATATCGATATTGATATTCAATGAAATGAAATGTTGAAAAGCTATATGATTATTTTTTTTTTTTTTTTTTTTTTGTTGTTTTTGAACGGAAATGATAGAAAGAAAAGACATATGACAAAAAAGGACTAGACTTACATGTGTATATAGTATTTATTGTTAATTATTATTAAGTATATAGAATCATTACGCAATAACGCGATCGCGGTCACGATATATATCAAGGTCGTATGTTATATTGTTTTTTTTTTTTTTTTTTTTTTTTTTTTCGTTTCTTTTCTATATAAATCAATTATAGGTGTATATATATATAACTATAAATTATTATAAAATATTGTTGAAATATTTATTATGCGGAAGTTTGTGTGTGCGCGCGCGCGCTCGGTCAGAGACACACACACACACACACACCGCGAGGTATAAGTATATATTATAGTGTATATATAAGAATAATCCTGGTCAATCACCGTTAGCGTATAAACGAACGTTGTAGAGGTATATAGTATAAACCTGTTTGCAAAGTGGGTTAGATTCTGCGCTATACTCATTCCATTCCATATGATATATACCGGCCGGGTATACCTAAAGCGTTAACTAACTAACTAACTAACTAACTAACTAACTAACTAACGTCGCATTATACGCCCCTCACTTAGGAGGACTCAATAGTCGATGAATTAGGCGTATATTATAATACGCATCGTATATGTATACAATATATACTTAAAGAAAACCTTTAGATACATATAGACCATCTGTAGACTCGATTTTCGCACGAAACGAACATTTTTTTTTGGACGTATATGTGTTTGGAATTTAAATAGAATTTATGCACGCTTTTTTTGCGTTTTTTTACACCTGGGCTAAGATAATAATCGAAATGTTATACATTTCGACAAAAAGGAGGTCGGCGCTAGGGATGCGCGTTGATAATGATATTATACAGGGTGTAAATTCTTCGGGGTCTGATCTGGGAGGAGCTTCGACGTTATGAAGGCTCCGCCTTATTCTTCTATTAAGGGGATATGAAAGGTGAATTATACACCTCGAATTTTTGGCAACCCGTTTCTCAGCTAAAACACATCCGATCGATGTGAAATTGATATCAGTGACGCAGAAAAAGTGCACGGAGGGCATGATGCTCTTGGATTTCCAAAAAGCGAAAATGTTTCGAGTGTTTTCATATTTATCAACGTACAACGTCAGCAACAACGATTATTCGTTACAGAGCACTCTTGATATGAAATTGTACATTTTATTTTCGCTTTTTGGAAATCCAAGAGCATCATGCCCTTCGTTCACTTTTTCTGCGTCACTGATATCAATTTCACATCGATCGGATGTGTTTTAGCTGAGAAACGGGCTGCCAAAAATTCGAGGTGTATAATTCACCTTTCATATCCCCTTAAACAGATTTGTATATTATGAGCTGGGTATACCGCGCGTGTGACTTTAACGCAAGGTAATGCAAGCGCGTTTCAAGTTTGTACATATATATATATAGGTAAATAATAAATATATATATATATGGCTGCTGCATAACACGCGGTGTTTATATTTCGCATTTATATACTATATATGACGTAGTATATATTATATAGTATGTATATGTACTGCAGTACAACATTTATTATGGTATTCAATATATAGGTAACGCGTACATAGTGCGATGAATTGATGCCGCGCACGTGCGCGACTGATTCGGGGTCTCTGTACCCGCGGGTCCCCCCCTCCCCCGCCCCCCGCTCATTGTAACGAACGAATATATACCTTATATATACTGCGAACATCGCGTACTTATATCTCGTTTTATAATTAAAAACGTATATTAAATCCGAATCACGAGATTTCTTTTTTTTTTTAAATATCTTTCTTAGCATTCTCATGAATGAATTAAATTAATATTTATTTATCTGCAGCGAATAACGGGACGATCCCAATACCCGATATACTAGCCTTGTATAAATTGAACTCACACATATTAATATATTATATATATACCTAGACGTCGTTAGACTGTGTAAACATTGACAAAATTATTTTGTCTCGATATAACCGGATCTAAAAAACTAATATACCGCTTCGAACGACCCATATATAGTATATATATACTCATCGTATAGAAGGAAAGAAGCCTCTCGAATCTCTTTCTACGATGAGTTTATTATACTTATACTAGGATAGAACGAACATCACAGGTGTAAACGCTCGCGCGCTCGGTCACAGCTTATATGATGCTGTTTCTCGTGACTAGTATAAGGCAGCAGTGGAATTCTGAAAATCGACGCAGGAGCTAACACGCACAACCAGCCTGCAGCTAGTCAGTCATTGACTTATAGTAAATATCAGCGCAGAGTGCTGCTAACGGTCTTACATATATATATTATACAGCCTTAAGACTATCTTGCAGGATTAGATTTTAAGAAAATTCTCATGGATAATATGCGCGATAGAGAAGAGAACCCGCCCGTTATTTAACGAACTCTACCGCGCGGTACCGCAATGATCGGGCGTGACACGCGTCACCGAGCTACTATATACCGAGAGTAATACAAGAAAAACGGAATTATTATGATAGCAACGCGTTCACTGATAAACAGACTTATATTATATTATATCGTAGCATCCATCCATCCATCGATCAAGATATGATATACTATGGCATAGATATATCACCTCACCTTGTTAATGTACCAAGAATCACGACGGGTGGATGACGGCGGAATCGGAATACTCCATCCGGCACTTAGTACTATATGGACACTGAACTATCACCTTGCTTTAACAAACTTCGTGTTCACATAACTCACCTCCCTTGCATGGGCGAAGGAAGAATACGTTAAACGCAATAATTAGAAGATAATAAGAAATAAATAATTAGTCGTTGTTGATTTTTTTTTTTTTTTTTTTTACAATTTTTATTATAATCTAAAATAAATAAAACTGATACTACTATACAACGATTCTATATAACTTCTACTCGGTTGTATTATTTTACACTATTAAACCACGTAGTTCGGTATTTCTATACTCTCTTAGGCCACGGTGACCGGCACATTAACACCACGTACGTTCGGGTAGTTTCGGTACAGATCGGTGGGGGTAATCCGAATGCAGTAACGGCGCTCAGGTGGGAAAGCCGCCAGTTATTTTTCTTTCTTTTTTTATCCACACACAGGTAGCAAAGAGGTAAATAGGTAGAACTGACTCTGAATGGAACTACGGGGTTCCGGATTATATTATACGGTAAAAAATGGTGTGGGGATTGCGAGACGGTGAAACGAACACACGGCACCACCTGTCGATCCATCTTAGAACCTTAAACACGCGTTTTTGAATAAAACCGTATACAAGCGCAACAGGTAGCAGGAATTAAGAATAAAGTCATTTTTCTATTGTCGTTTTCATAGTTTATTCAAAAACACACGGTATATTGTATCAAACACATCGCATTTGTCTTATAATCAATAATTAGGAAAATATAATATAATATAATACAATTTGGAGGATGAAATGAAATTATTGGGTCGTCGTTGTTGTTGTTAATCACAGATTTTGTATATTCTCGCTGTAGAATCGTCCGATGTTGTTAGAATCGTATTACCATCGCTGAAAAAGCAAAGACAAAACACTTGTAATCGTCACATAGCTGATGAGATTAACGTTATGTTTATTATACTAGTACCTTGAAATACTAAGGTCTAGTATATCCGCGGAATGGCCGCTCAGAGAGTTCAATAACTCTCCTGATCTGGCGTCGAAACATCTAACTACTCCGTCAAGACCCGACGAATAAAGCAACGATGTTTTCAACCGCCAAACTAACTTGCTGACGCCGCTATCCTGCTGTATAACATGACGGGGTACCTGGGAAATGAAATTAAATGAAATTGTTTCATGATGCTTTACTAAACCAAGAACCTGTATAGTAAAATTATTTTTGAATCACCTGCTTCCCAATATCCCAAATAAAGATTTGTCCGTTAACTGTACCCGTAGCTACAACATGTAACTCTGGATCCTTGCAAAAAGCTACTGCTTCAACCCAGTTTGAAATCTTTTCAGAATCTGGGTCGTCATTTATTGACGACGAAGTTTGGGGAGCTGAATTATTCGAGTCTTTAAGGTCTTGGAGGATTCCGATTACCTAGAATATCGTTGAAATCAATAAATTATGATCTCTTATCAACTTCAACTTCAACTTCAAATCAATCAATTCTCACTACCTTGCCGGTTTGTGAATTGGTGAGAACGGTTCTACCGTCCATTGCGCCAGAGATGATAAGATTGTTATCGTAATGACAATCTAAAGCTGTGATAGTCGAACTATGCCCAAAGTCTGATGAAACCGTTGACAACACAGCCGCAGATTTTAGATCGAATAATCTCAAAGTACCGTCGTCGTATCCCACAGCTATTCGTTTACCTAAATAATAAGCATGAAATGGTGGTAATTAACGAATCGGTATTATAGTTTTGTAGATAATCTCACCATCCGGCATTAAGACACCCTGTTCAACCCTCTGACCGTGACTCTGAAATATTTTACATTCTCCACCGGGTATTTTCCACATGTATATTTCCCCGCTGGCTGCACCGGCGAATAAAACATTGGCAACAGAGTGCCACCGCATCCACTGGGCAAAGTTTAATAAATTTTCCGGTATAATAATATTTTTGCGCATGGTTTAACTATTGCACTCACGGTCATATCGCCGATACTGTAATCCCAGATCATTAGCTTGTTGCTCGTTTTCCAGACTTGGATCAAACCACTCATATCTGCTGTAGCCAGGTAAGAACCGTCTTTACTAAATTCAACGAATATCACACTGTCCGTGTGTCCGGTACATTCGAGTATAACTCTACCAGTCGATACTTCCCAGACAAATCCCTTGTCATCTTCGCCACCTGTGGCGGCAAGGGTTCCATCCTTGTTTATAGAACCGCAGAAAACAGATCCTGTCGATTTGAAAAATAGGATTGTGAAGTAACTAGGAAAGTATACATCACAATTCTGGGTCATTGATCTTGACCAAATTTACAGGGCTGTTCCTTTGAGACAAAATATCAACTACCTCTCAGGAATGGGACTTTACTCGTGTGCAAAACCCATGTTACGATGATTTTTATTCCAAATTTATGTAAATTGATGGAACAAAGGCCCATTGCGGATAGTTATTCATCAGGTATTTGTTATTTCGGTTCAATTAAACAGCCCTGTAAATTTGGTCAAGATCCATGACCCGGATGTTATGCAGTCCTTATACTCTCCTAGTATATCTTACCTGTGTGATTAGAAAATACACTGACTGCATCGTCTTTTGGTGGTTGTTCGGTGTCAGACAATTCTTCGGCTTCTGAATCGTTGTTATCGTCGTTTTCAAGGGCTTCTAAGACTTCGTCAGCGTCGCCTATGTAAACCATCTCATCTTCGTCGAGTTCTTCTTCCATTTGAGGAGACGAGGGTGGCGTGTCTCGCAGTATCATTTAGTATTTTAATTTTATTTATTTATTTTGAATTCAACAAGTTACGGATGTTAGGTTAGGTTATGTCGCACTAAGCACATGTAGACAATTCCAATTGCTAGATTTAACCACCTGGCACAGTGCACACAGGTTGTGCTCTGTCGAACGGTTTCGACATCTGTTGGATTAGATAAGAACTAAATGGAATGGGAGAGAAAAAAAAAAAAAAATAAAATGCGCGCCTGATTATAGGCAATTGCGATACAGAAATCACATGATGGTAATGCGGGTTGCATATCGTATAACGACAACGCGAGTTGAGAGATTGATGTATGTCTGGTTACGGTAACAAAGGCGTATAATATTGAAATTATAAATAATAATATATAACATTATAGGATAAAAATGATATAAAATGCGTTTAGATCAATGGATTGTTTGATTTTTTTTTTATTCCTGATCATCAACGATGTGTACAATATATATATATATATATATATATAGTATGCAGTTCGTTTTCATTAAAACGATCGTAATATAAGTTTATTTTTATCTCCTTATATTAATATGCGTATTAGAGAAAACTGGAGAAACTTTAGTTTTAGTTTTTTTTTTTTTTTTTTTTTTTTTTTTTGGAAGTCATGCACGAATTTGGGTGTTTCTTTTCTTTTTTTTTTTTTTTTTTTTCTTTAATTTGTAATTAATATACATATTATATTATTATATAATAAATATTATTCGTAAAGTAGTGTGTTTTTTTTTTTTTGATCGCTATACATAGGTTTTTTTTTCTTTTTCGGTTTATAGAAAAAATGGGAGAGACTAAATATCGACTTTTGAGAATTAAATAAAATACAACAACAACAACAACAAAAACAATTTCACATTATAATTATAGTAGAGAATAATTAAATCGGTGTTCAAATATCAATATATTATTATTATTATTATTATTATTATTATTATTATTATTATTATTATTATTATTATATATATATATAATTATATCGTTTATACGTATATGTACGTCAATTAATATTATATACTAAGGAAGAATATAATAGCTTAGTAATGATTCGTGGATATAAAAGTCGAGTGCGCAGTCTCTCCCCGATATTCTATATTCCATATTAGTTTACGTTTACATACGAGATGCCTCAATTGAGAAATAAAGATATTCTCTTCTTTTCTATCTTTCTTTCAGTTTCTATGTATAATATAATTATATATGAATTTTATTATTTGAAAATTTTTTTTCTTTTTCTTTTTCTTCTTCTTCTTCTTCTCAATTCCAAGCACCTAGTTATATTAACGTGAGATCAGCCTTTCATTCATATTATTTAATTATTATTACAATATTAACAATTAAGATTCAAAAAACAGAAGACTAAAATATTATTTATTATTTATATATATATTTTTTATTTTTTTTTTTATTTTTATTTTTTTTTTTGAGCCGACCAATTCTTTCTTCCTTTTCTCCTTTTTCTTTTTCTTCATTTTGTCATTTTCTTGTCATAGTAGTAGTTAGTATATAGGGTATAGTATATATATTTATATATTCAAATCAATATTTATTATCTATTATATTTTAATTAAACGGTATAGTAATAATGGAAAGACAAAAAAAAAAAAAAAAAAAAAAAACGTCGATAAATTTGTTTTAAATATATATATATATATATATATAAGTAGGTATATAATATACAAGCAGCCGTCCAAATCTCGCGATTTTACTATAGTCCAGTCAATAGACCACAAATCATAATGCAAAAATTCTGATAAATTTTTTTATGGTCGCAATCGTTTTATTGACAGATAAGGAGCTTAACGTCAAAAATCTGCGGTCCAACCTGCCCGGCGTCAGTCGCCATTTTGAGAAACGCGTTTAATATCATATCTCGAGAACGGCTGACCTGAGGATAAAAAGCGTTTGGACTTTTTTGTAGATAATTAAATTTCTCATCTTTTTTATTTGAAACTTTGTTTGATTCGACTTGCCGTTTTTTAATTACAGCTTGTTTAGTGTCGAAAATTTTCTTTCTCCTCTGCACCCTCACCCTCCTTCTTTCTTCCCGAGAGAAGAAAAACGGTAAGTTAAATAAAAAAAAGTTTGCAATAAAAAAGATGAGGAATTCAATTATACACAAAAAAAGTCCCATGGTTTTTTATCCTCAAGTCAGCCGTTTCCGAGATATGATAATATGAAACGTGTTTATCAAGATGGCGACTAACGCCGGGGAGGGGGGACCGCAGATTTTTGAAGTTAAGCTCCTTATCTGTCAATGAAACGATTGCGACAATAAAAAAACTTATCAGAATTTTTGCATTACGACCATATAAATCCAATCTCTATTGACTGGACTACTATAGAAAACACAGTTAATGTAAATATGTAAGCATGTTTGTTTTTTTTTTTTCTTTCTTTCTTTATCTTTCTTTCTTTCTATTTCATAGGATTTAACAATAATAATATATCGACGATGGAAGATTAGTTAGTGTGTATATAATAATTAGTATGTTTTCTTTTTTTTTTTTTTTTTTTTTTTGATTTTTGTATCTTTTTTTTCCTTTCTTTTCGTTATATATATATATATATATATATATATATATATATATATATATATATATTGTATATAATATGGTAATATCGCATTTATCGACGTAGTCCAGGATTTTTAGACATTCGCTCCGCAAAAAATTCTGATAATTGATTTTTCGATTGGATTATAATGTCAGAGAGTGTCCCCTAAGTATGAAGCCAAGTTTGTGTCGTCCGAAACCGCGAGCGTTAGCCGCTATCTTGAAAAACGCCTTTTTGCAAATATCTCGGAAACGGTGAGTTTTACGTTAAAAATTGTAAGGACCTTTTTTGTAGGAGATCAAATTTCCCATCTTTTTTATTTGAATCTTTTTTCTCTATTGTTAATATTTGCCGAGATATTTTACATTTTTTTTCGTATTTCCACAAATTATCGAGGATATTTTCCAAAAACAAAAATTTGGATTTTTCAATCGACTGTATCTCGGCAAATATTAACAATAGAGAAAAAAGTTTTAAATAAAAAAGATGGGAAATTTTATTTTCTACAAAAAAGGTTCTTACAATTTTTAACGTAAAACTCACCGTTTCCGAGATATTTGCAAAAAGGCGTTTTTCAAGATAGCGGCTAACGCTCGCGGTTTCGGACGACACAAACTTGGTTTTACACTTAGGGGACACCCTCTGACATAATCCAATCGAAAAATCAATTATCAGAATTTTTTGCGGAGCGAACCCATTTTCGGTGCTAAAATTCCTGGACTAACGCGTTATAATTGCAAAAAAAGAAAAAAAAAACAATTAATTAATTAATTCACTCAAATAATAATTATATAGGTATATAATATATATATATAGCAATATTGTGCTCGATTTTTCAAGTATATAACATATCAAGGTCGGCGACTTACGAAATTTCAGAGTGTGGAGTAACTCAAGTGACGGGGTGGCGGGCGGGGGGGGGGGGGGGGGGGGGGGGGGGGGCATCCACAACATTTTTGCTCAAAGTTCAATTAAGTAGTTTTTCCGAAGTGCAATAGTCCGAATATTGTTTTTCAGGATAAACATATTCATCAATATGGTCGAGATTTGAATCTGCTAGGGGGCTCGCAAGTGTTGATTTCCCTATAGGGAAATATAATGTGGTTATTTTCGGAAAATTTTGTATACTTGTTTTTATCAAGAGATTTTCAAAATCCATTACAAAATTTTAATTTTGAAACAAGGCCTTTAGGGTGTGGAATATCCACACGGTGGGCATTTAGGCTATGGAGTGCTCCACACCATCCACACAAAAGTCGCCAGCGCTGTAACATATACTCTGAGATATTGTAATAATAAATAATAATAACAATAATAACAATAATAATAATCGCGTTAATATATATATATATATATATATATATATATATATAGTATATAATATTATAGTAGTAATTATATATAGTTATATATTTATGTAACACTAAAATCACAAAAATTGTTTTTTTTTTTCTTTTTTTTTTTTTTTTTACGGAGATGTATCTTTTTGTTGTACGTAGGAAGAACATAGATAGTAATACATATAATAATAGTATTTTTTTTTTTTGTTTTTTTTTTTTTTTTTTTTTTATACATACAGATTCAAGAATATATATATATATATCGTATTATATGTATATATTTATATTATTTATTTATATATTGTATATTATTAATAATAATAATAATAATAATAATAATAATAATAATCATAATATAGATATATTATATATTATATAGATGTATTATAGATTTACATGCTCACTTAATATTTATTATTCTTCTTTTTATTCTTCTTCTTCTTCTTCTTCGTCTTCTTCTACTTTTTTTTTTCTTTCTTTCTTATATATATATAATGTATGTATACACTAGAGATGAAAATATTTTCAAAAAATGGACAGATTTCCTTATTTTTCATTATATTCTTTTCAATAATAATAATAATAATAATAATAATAACAATAAATGATAATTATTTATATAGTGTATATATATATATATATATATATACCTATATATATATATATATATTATGCATATACATAATATAATAGGATGCGCTATTAGTTTTGGACGAAGATATATCTTTTTTTTTTTTTTAGCGGATCGCAATGGGTACACTTTTGAATAATAATCAAAACAACATGTAGTTGTAGTACTTGATATTCGTTGTAAGACTATATGTTTGTCAAAAAAAAAAAACCGATAAGAAACCTACCTAATATATATATTTATAGGTATACATAAATATTATATACTATATTCTATATCATATATATATATATATATATATATATAGTTTGAAAATAATTTAAGTACGTTATACATATTATATTATATTATATAATAATATACTTTCATGGAAGGAGGACATAGATTGAAAAAAAAAAATAAAATAAAATAAACCGATAAACCTATGTATATATTATATATTTAATTTGTATATACTATAGTATTATATTATATTATATTGTATATACATATATAAGTTGAATGTTCATAAGAGTCATTTAATAATATAATAAATGATGGATTAATTAAATATATAAAAAAAAAAAAAAAACAAGACTACGCAAAAGTTTACTAAATTTATATTATATTATTCGGAAGATTTACATTTGGCACTGGAGAAGGGGGGGGGTAAGGGAAGAGACGGTTCTATATATAGTAAATAAAAATGATTATAGAATCGTTGAATTCAAATCGTCAATTTCGAATGACGTAGAGTTAAAAATTTTTTATATTATTATATTTACAATAATTTCATTATTCATTATTCATTTAATCCACCATATATTATTATCGCAAAACATTTACATAACAATTATTATTAATTCAATATATATAATATTAATAATAATAATAATAATAATTAGCGTGAAATTTGGCTCTTGCGTTATTTAAATCATATACGTCCCGGCATACCTATATATATAGGTATATATATAAATTTTTAAAATATACTATAATATACCTATATTTATGAATTTAATTCAGGATTCATTCCAAACGCAACGCAACGTACTTATAAATTATTAAAAGAAACGACAAAAAAAAAATATATTTTTTCCCTAGACTCTATAAGCTACTATATATATATATCAGAGTATAAGGAAACAATTCCATTGTTAAAAACTCATATTATCAATTCTTTAAATTTCCAATTAAATCATTCTTATAATTTTTTTCTTTGCTCGTACGCGTATGTAACTTTCTTCTATGACTTTCATATAATTATTATCATTTATATATGTATATAGACAAGGGTATAATGGAACACAGTTTCGTTCTATATATTATATTATATTATATTAATCGCAATAATTTATATACCCTTCCTATATCGTTTTCAAATTTCGAATTTATTTTCATCGTTATAAGTGTAAATTGAAATAATTAATTGGCAAAAAAAGTTTCATCTTTATCTTCACCAACGCTAATACGCACCCTAATTTTTTTCAATTGAATTGAATTTTAAAGTTAAAACAATAGGACAGATAGATGATATATCTTCTTCTTCTTCTTATTCTTCTCCTTCTTATATCAGAGTTCATTATGTAATTTAATCCTAACAAACATGTCTTAGCTATTCATGACTGTAGATCTTCTCGAGTATCCTCGCCTCGTAACGATCTCACCCTGAGCTTCGCACTCTCTTTTAACTCTGTCTATTATATCGGCGACAAGTTTCTCCTCCTTTTCTCTCTGCTGTTCCCAGTCGGGTCCTTTTCCCATTTGCTTTATACAGGAATGACGATATGTACATATAAACAATTTGTCAAATTCTAAATCGCTGTGCGAAGCGAGAATGGAAAAAGAAAAGACAAAAAAAAAAAAAACGCATAATATACAGTGAGAATCAGGTGAAACGTGCAGTAAGAACACACTAGAATCTCCCTAGAGTCGGTGTGCGCATCTAATAGCGAAATTATTTTAGAGATTTTATTTTAGCGTAACGAGTGGCACTCCTATAATTATTGTTTCACCTGATTCTTACGTGGCAGAAGATATTTTCCCCGATTTCCTCACCTCTGAAGTTCTCCTCGTCTTTTTGTTTACCGGTTCTTCCCTATTCTCGTCATTTTCGTTGTCTGAATGCCTTGAGCTCAAATGTCCGATGTACCCTTTCCTAGATTTGAAGTAAGCGTTGCAGCTATGACACTTGAAGAGCGGCGCTGGCTGTGTGACTTGAGTAGATACGTGGAGTTTGTACTTGTGCCTGTACCACCTGGTTCTTGACGGTAGTACCTCGCCGCACCATTTGCAGACTACGGAACCATCGTTTTGTATCAGGTACTCCAGCAGCTTGTAAAATATATATACCATTCCGGATTTTGGTTTCAATTTATACGAGGATCCAAGGCGAGGGAGAGACCTAGGCCAGGGAGAGACGTAGACCAGGGAGAGACGTAGACCAGGGAGAGACGTAGGCTAGGGAGAGACATGGACTAGGGAGAGACGTAGACGAGGGAGAGACGTAGACCAGGGAGAGACGTAGACGAGGGAGAGACGTAGGCTAGGGAGAGACGTAGGCTAGGGAGAGACATAGGCGAGGGAGAGACGTAGGCGAGGGAGAGACGTAGGCTAGGGAGAGACAAGGGAGTATGAAAATGAGGATAAAATTGATTGGGAAAATATTGTTTTTTTTTTCTCCACGATCCATGGTACCAACCTGTTTTCTGACCTCCGGCTCATTGTCCCCTGTATCAGACTTCGCGCCTATATCCAATTGTCTCTCGTCTTCCTGATCGGTAAGGAAATGTACACCGCTTACAATACTTTCAGTTTTAACAAAAGGCGAAGTAGATCCACCACCGCTACCGTCGCCGCCGCCGCCGCCGCCCGTATCCGCTGCAAATACTTCTTCTCTGTTTGTCGGCGATGTGCATATCTCGAATGTAATATCGCTTGGTAAATTTGGTAAATGATGATGATGATGATGAAGATGATCGTCTGAAAATTTTATATTATATATAGGAAAAAAAAAAGAGAAAAAAAAAAAATTTAAAGAAAAAATCAAGGTATATACCTACATGATGTATTTGTTTTTTTTTTTTGTTTTTTTTTTTTGTTTTTTTTTCTTGATAAATCTTTATATAATATTTTACTATAAAGAGATTATTATATAGTATCTATATATATATTATATATACTATATACACTTATATATATATACTATTTAATATGTTGTATATAATAATATGTATTGGTCAAATATTGATGTAGTACAGAATTTAAAGAAAAACCAAAAAAATTAAGGGTTTCTCCCGTTCTTATTGTGTGTGTGAGGCAGGGGGGGGGGGGGGGGGGGGGGGGGGGGGGCAGTGTCCAGCAGTACTATATGTATACTTTTTTTTTTTTTTTTTAGACTATTGCAATTGTATATATCACAAAATCAGTTACAAAATATATATATATATATATATATGTATATATATCTTAACTTTCATATTATACACATAATTCATGTGCAGCAGCAGCAGCAGCAGCATCAGCAGCAGCAGCAGCAGCATCAGCAGCATATAGCTGTATAGTATATTTAATTAACGTTAAAGACAATAATAATAAAAATAATAATAATAATAATAATAATAATATATTTTCTTGCAACATATTTTGTATTGTTATTTTTTTTTTTTTTTTTTTAATTATTAAATTTTTTTTATTTTTATTTCACATATTTCATAATTCATGTTTTTTTTTATTTTTTTTTATTTTTTCCTCTTAATAAAATAAAATAAAAAAAAAAAAAAAAAACACACCTTTATAAGGATCAGTATAGCGTTTCTCAGTTAGAGTTTATAATAATATGTTAGATAATATATATATATATATATATATATATATATATATATATATATATATATATATATATATATACAAAGCCAATTAATATAATTACACATTTTTTTTTTTGTTTAATTTTTTTTTTTATTTCTAACGAGAAACAAAATAATAATAATAATAATAATAATAATAATAATAATATTAATAATAATAATAATAATCAATATTTAATATTTAATATTTAATATTTAATATTTAATATTAATAAAAACATATTATAACTTGTGTATTAAACTAGTAATACATACGCCATATATATATATATATATATTATACAGTATATAATATATTGACGGCGAAAATGAGACAAAAAAAAAAAAAAAAAATAATAATAGAATCTATTATATAAATATATATATATATATATATATATATAGGAAAGTATGAGAGAAGGAGAGATATTAGAGAGACAGAGATAGAGATAGAGAGATAGATATATAGATTATAGTAGATAGAGGAAAATATATAGGTATGTATATATATATATATATAAAGAGAAATGAGAAACTATATATTTTGAAATTAATTTTGTTTTTTTTTTTGTTTTTTTTTTTGTTTTTTTTTTTTTTTTTGTTTTTTTTTGTTTTTTTTTTTAACATTAAATAAAGTATTTTGCATCATCACGAATATATGTATATACATATGTATATGTACATATACATATATATATACTACAATATTGGTTGTTTTTTTTTTTTTTTTTTTGTCAAATCTAACACTTGATCATACTTTGATAATAATTATTATAATAATATTAATAATCTTTATGTCTAGCTAGTACCCGAATATTATTAGAATTTAAAATTACTAAAATAAAATATAATATTAATAATAATAATAATAATAATAATAATAATAAATGTTATATTCAATAATATTTTACTTATTTATTTATATTTTTTCCTTCGTTCCTTTAAAAACTAAAAACGTAAGAAACAAAACGTACATACTTGATCTCTACTCCAAATTATTATTAATATATATATATATATATATATATATATATATAATTAATGTATTTGTATTATATATGAAAAGGTGGAATTGAATTCCATTTTTTTAGTTTTATTAAAATGTGTATATATATATATATAATAATAATAATAATAATAATAATATAGTATATAAGTATATTTATTATATATGTTTTTTATTGTATTGTGTTTTAATATATAATATATATATTGTCACTCGCGATTTTCAAAATCAACCCGGCTATGTATATATATATATATATATATATATATATACTATTATTCGGCGTACGGAATTTAGACGAAGAAGAAGAGGAATAATGATGATGATGATGATGAAAAAAAAAAAAAAAAAAGTAATTATATATTTTTTTAATTGTAAATAATATTCGATAACGATTAATGCACGTTTTGATATTTCTATATACTAATATATATATATATATATATATATATACATACGTAGTAGTAATAAACGACAGATTGCTGCACCCGCGCATCCCTTTTTTTATTTATTTTATTTTATTTATTTTTTTATTTTATTTTTTATGTATATACTTTCATTCCTTATTCTTTCTTTATTTCTTTCATTCTTTTCCTTATTAGTCCCTTATACTTATAGTACATACGTATATTATTATTATTATACATATATAATATATATGGAAGACAATTTTATATTTTTAATATTTTTTATTTTTTTTTTTTTTATTTATTTATTTATTTATTTATTTTTTTTTTTTTTCTGTATTATGTATTTATATCGCGTTAGTGTAAATAACATTTACATAAACAGCGGTGTATAGAAAATATGTTAACATTTTTGTGGATTTGTGCGGATCTGAAAATATATACTATGTATATATTTGTAATTTTTTTTTTTTTTTTCTTTTAATTTTAATTTTAATTTTAATTTTAATTTTAATTTTAATTTTATTATTGCGATAAAGAAGAAGAAGAAGAAGAAGAAGAAGAAGAAGAAGAAGAAGAAGAAGAAGAAGAAGAAGAAGAAGAAGGAGAAAATTAATATAATAATGATAAATATTATTATGTGCCATATTTTAGTAGTAACCGCGCTTCTTCGCGCTCAATGTTTAATTTTTTCTTGTTTTTGCATTTGCTTTTAATCGTAATAATAATAATAATAATAATAATAATAATAATAATAATAATAATTATTATTATTATTATTATTATTATCATTATTATTATTTTTTTTTCTTTTCTTTTCTTTTTATCACCTCAATTATTACTGACCATTACTAATTACTGCTTACTAATTACTATTACTACTAACTGGCTATCACAATAATCCCAACTGTTTTTGTCCACCTGTCAGTAAGTTTGTTTATTGATTTATTTATTTATTTATTTATTTATTTATTTATTTGTTCATCTATCATCCAACACGCGTCATTTTATCATTAGTCATTTTTTGTTCACATAATAGTGTTACCATATATTATTTTCACATTTATTTATTATTATCTTGTAAATCATTGAATTGAATTGAATTGAATTGAATTGAATTGAATTTTGAATTGAATTGAATTGAATTGAATTTTGAATTGAATTGAATTGAATTTTGAATTGAATTGAATTGAATTTTGAATTGAATTTTGAATTGAATTGAATTGAATTTTGAATTGAATTGAATTGAATTTTGAATTGAATTGAATTTTGGATTGAATTGAATTGAATTTTGAATTGAATTGAATTGAATTTTGAATTGAATTGAATTTTGAATTGAATTGAATTGAATTTTGAATTGAATTGAATTTTGAATTGAATTTTGGATTGAATTGAACTGAAATTTGAATTGAATTAAATTTTGAATTAAATTGAATTAAATTGAACAAAATCTTGACTATAATATTATATTATATACTATGATTATTATTTTTTTCATCAATTTTTTTTAATTACTTTTTTTTTTTTTTCCCGTGCAACGTGATTTATATATATATATATAATATGTATGTGCGTGATGTTTTATTTACTTATTCATCATTTATTTCTCTCTCTCTATCTCTCTATATAATATATATATATATATATATCTTTATTCAAATAGTAATAATAATAATAATAATAATAAATTTGCATTATTCTTTTTCCTACTTCTTCTTCTTCTTCTTCTTCTTCTATTCACGTATTATTCGATAATATAATCTATCTATATCCGTGAATGTGTGCAGTGTGCGTGTGTGCATGTGCATGTGCATGTGCGTGTTCGTGTTCGTGTGTATAGAAATTGCTTGTTCATATATTGTATATATATATATATATATATATATATATATATATATATATATATATATATATATATATATATATATATATATTTATAATATATATAAATACATATATATATATATATATATATTCGAATTATAGTTAATATAATAATAATAATAATAATAATAATAATGATAATTCTTAGGGAATAATTAATAGTTAATATATATATATATATAATAGTATATAATACACTTTTTCCAAACCTATTACAAATACCGTATATAATAATAATAATAATAATAATAATAATATTAATGATAATAATAATGATAATAATAATATGATATGCTGCTAGGCAGTATTAATTAATTAATTATTGTATTTCATTTGTATAAAATATATATATAATATATATATATATATATGTATATATATATATATGTATAGAGAGATAGAGAGAGAGAGAAAATAATAATAATAATAATAATAATAATAATAAGATGCTATATTTATTTATTTTTTATTTATTTATTTTTTATTTTTTTAACATTATATATATTTTATTCTTTGCGATTGCAGTTAGCAGTAGTAGTATGTATGTATGTATGTATGTATGTATGTATGTGGTATATTATACTATAGCGTATATTTGAAAATTTTTCATAAGAAAATAAATTTTCTATATTCTGTACTTTGTTTTTTTTTTTTTTTTTTTTATATGTATATATATATATAAATTTTATTATTATTATTATTATTATTATTATTATTATTATTATTATTATATATATAGTATATATAGTTTCTTCAGGAATTATATTACTTTTTTGTTTTATGTAATATTATATATATATATATATATATATATATATGTATAATATGATTTGTTATCGTTTATTTTTTGTACTTCTGCACGTTACATTTATTTATTTATTTTATTTCTTATTTTTTAGTTTCTTCTTCTTCTTCTTTTTCTTTTTCTTTTTCTTCTTCTTCTTC